>CM067370.1:187015739-187705739 GCA_034401795.1 Chaetoderma sp. LZ-2023a | reverse complement strand
CTCAATTTTACAGGCCTGCAGGTAAGCTGTTGAATATTTTGAAACTAATTTGAGAGGAAACTGTTGCTGCCGTAGATGACAACAGCTTCCAGTTACATTAGTTTACAAATATTCAACATGTTAATTTTTAAGATGGAAATTAATTTTTCTTAGGCCAGCAACGACTTTTTCGGTCAAAATGTTATCAAAAGATTTACCGCATGCCATTCTTTACCCCCAATCGAACCCGTATTTCTGGGAATTCAGAAGGAAAGGGGTCGCGGTTCGCATCTTTTTATTAACACATGCATTAACCTCTGTGTGATATGCAGTTTATTATCTAGCAAACATATATGGATGACTAACCGCATTATTATAAATCCATATAAATATTTTATACACACATGTGTTTTTCTCAATCGATCACTATATATTTTCTTATTTAACCATTTGAAGCCGATAGACCAAAATACGAAAAATTATCTACAACTCAAGAACTATTCTATTGAATATGATATTTTGAAGCTAATTTGACTGGGGAGTTCTTGTTTCATGTGGCAGTAACTGGTCCATGGCAAAGTCAGCTTCAAAATATCCAACGGCTTACCGACAGGGTACAGTTAATTACACTGCAATTGGGGAATTTAGTTTTAGCTATGGCCCATCATTAGCTAAGCTTAAGCCGCACCCGCACTTCGCCCGTGTCGGCATCGATCGATCCCTGAACTGACTAACTATCAATTTCCAGAATGATACACGTGTAAGCTGTTGAATTTTGTATAACTTTGATTTTTTTGGTTTAGGTGTTAAAAGCGTTATCGCTAGATGTATACCCGGTGATGTTTAAACATATTTAATCCGTAGTGATATTGTTTACTCGTGTACGTACGACAGACTAGCCAGACTATATCTTGTAGATGTGAATTTGAAAGACAGAAAAAGATAATTTAAAATAAATCCCTCGTGTGTCCACAGCGCCTCAAAGCGCTCAATATACCACTTATATAGGATTATTAATTAACCATTTAACGGTCAAGATTTGTAAAAAAAAAAAAAAAAGGAAAAAAAGAGGAAGAATTGTTGCTCATTGAATGCAATCCATTTTCAGGCCAAGAGAAGACAATATTTAAATGTTTTCCAATGGAATTTACAAAAAAGTCTCAGTTGTCCTGTAAATGAAGGCTGTTTGAACATATGGTTGAGAAAATTCAAATTTGTGCATAATCAGTATCTATTTGCAGGGCTAGAGGAGACTATTTTTTGAAAATTTACCACTGGAATGACTGGCTCGGTAACTGAGACAGTCATTCCAGTGGTAAATTTTCAAAAAATAGTCTCCTCTTGGCCTGCAAATGGACATTCCTCAACACCACTGAAGAGACTGTTTTGGCCAGTTGATACAAGGTGGGTTAAAGTCATTTTTAGAAAGAACAACACATACAATATACCACACTGAGAACGCCTTAAATTAAAGGGCACCACACACAAAATAATACGACTTATTAACAGCTTCAATGTCAAATTGTTTTCAAAATTATCAACAGAATAATTGTATTAAAAAAATAAACAAAAACCTTCAAAACGTAAAAAAGTGTAACTTTCCCAAACTGATCCAGTTTAACTATTTAACATATGAAATGCCGTTGTCTCTATTTCACGACAACTATGTAGGGAAAATTTGAAAATTTTGGAATTATTTTGACTGGAATTTGTTACTACCGTATGCCTGGGCGTGGTCTTCATAATCGGGGCTGAAAATGCATCTGGGCCTGGATCGATGACGACCGTTTCTGGTTATAATTTATAAGTACGTGCATAGCATAATACGATTTCTACGCTGCAGAAGCGTAATATGATTTCTACGCTGCAGAGGCGTAATACGATTTCTACGCTGCAGAGGCGTAATATGATTTCTACGCTGCAGAGGCGTAATATGATTTCTACGCTGCATAGGCGTAATATGATTTCTACGCTGCAGAGGCGTAATATGATTTCTACGCTGCATAGGCATAATATGATTTCTACGCTGCATAGGCATAATATGATTTCTACGCTGCATAGGCATAATATGATTTATACGCTGAATAAGCATAATATGATTTCTACGCTGCATAGGCATAATATGATTTCTACGCTGCATAGGCATAATATGATTTCTACGCTGCATAGGCATAATATGATTTCTACGCTGCATAGGCGTAATATGATTTCTACGCTGCATAGGCATAATATGATTTATACGCTGCAGAGGCCTAAGGTGTCGTTTAAAACAAAACACATTATTGCCATTTTATGATTGTAGCGACATTATAGTTATTTAAGATTAGACACATTCAAGTATCAGGCCCGCCTAGATTAAATAGAACGCGATTGTTACCATCCACCCTCTCCAACCTCTCCACGTCAGCCAAGTGCTGTCATACATAGCTGACACACCCAGAGGTAACCAGTACTTGATGATCATAAGAAACTGCCATATTGTTTCTAGCAATCCCCTCCAACCCGCTAGGGGAAAGGTGCCATAGAATTGCCAGGTTCGAACCCCACTCGGATCGAAAAAATTGAAAAAGGTAAAATTACGTTCCAGATGATGAATACGCTAGATCCTAGTGCCAGTGCGTCGTCAAAGACACGGCTCATAGAACTAATGCTTGACAATAATAAAAACCACATACAATTCTAATTACTTGTGAGTGCCTAGTGATCTACTAGGAGGGATCTCAAAAATATAAAAGTAAGAATATCTGGAATGTACACCATCAAAATTCCAGTCAAGTCGTGTGGTTGTGAGACGAGTAGTTGAAAGCCAGTCCGGTGAAAAAAGATTCTTGTCCTCTGGATGCTGGTCTGGTGGTAGAGCACTCGCCTCCCAAACGCTGTGCGAAAGCTATTACTACCACTACCACTACCACTACTACTACTACTACTACTACTACTACTACTACTACTACTACTACTACTACTACTACTGCATACACCACCGCCGCCACTACTAGTGCCGGTACCAGAAGTGGTGGTTGCTGTAGGATTGCTTTTGCCGCCGTCGTTGCCGTTGCCGTTGTGATGTATAGATATATGTATATAGTTTCGCTTACCTGCCATCTTGCTGTGATAAAAGTGTATCCACGTAAATGTCAAGCAATCAAAAGCCACGTATAGTATAGTCACTCTTAATGTACAACGTCCTGCAACGTACACTGTACTCTATTAAGCCCCCAGGGTTACAAAACACACGATCTACCCCTCAATAAAGATGACTGAAAACTGAGTCCGTAATTCTCTTCGTTTCAAATTAGGATTTATTCAGCACACGTAAACCTGTTTGACGCAAAATTAAACCTTTCACGGTTAAGCAGAAAAGCTAAATTGAATACGACCAGCTAGATTCAAGTTGTTCATTCTTAAAGCACGTGTGCGTAAGCTGTTGCAGTATAAGACAGCAACATCTTACTACAACGTTGAGTTTAAAAAGTGTATCCATGTAAAAGATCAACAACAGTAAGTACCCAGTCTGGCCGATGCGTGACCGCTAAGAATCCAGCCCTAAAAGGGTTAACTTGTCGGCTATGATATAACTTATTATTTTAATAACGTACTGCTAGGTCAGTACCTATGATGTTAAACAGTTTCTCAAAAACTATGTGTTGCACTCGTTAACCCCTTCAACGATAAATTCCCCATATCTCATTTTTAAAGCAATCTTACAGGAAACTAGTTTAATATTTTGAAATTTCAATCAAATTAATTTCAAAATATTCTGCCGAATACTTTTTATATCTCAAATTATATACCTTTTTTTCTGGGATTTATCGTTGAAATGGTTAAGAAAACTTAAATTTTAATCCTTAACCCTAACAGACCAAACCACAAATTCTTTATCACGTAAGAAATATTCTGCTGAATATTTTGCAACTAATTTGACTGGTAGATGTTGCTGCCTATTCCAAACATCAACCAGCTCGAAGCCGAATTATTTGAAAAAATATTCAACTGCTTTCCTGTATAGTTGTTTTAAAATTGAAACACTGCGATTTCATGAGTTTGACGGTTAACATGAGATCGGCCTAGTCTTACAATTAAATGCTCAAAGTATCAAATTTATCAAACCGTTCAAATTGTTTGTTTAAAAAAATGATAATATTACGTAGTATTTCTCTTAAGTTCTTCATTCAGTCTCTAATGGTAGGCCTAAACAATCTGTATCCTAGCTCGACACTACGAGCCTCCGCGCAAAATGTCGGTAGTAAAATGAGGAGAAAAACGAGAATTGGAAATAACTTGCTAATGATGACTCATTCGCTCTCTCACACACGCACGCGCGCGCACATATGTACTCACTCACTCACACACTAATAACTCTCTCGGTCTCCGCCACCCCCCACACATCCCGCCACAACCCCTACCTCCCTCCTACAGATGGGGTTAACACAGAAGCACTTTTCTATACCAATTTTGTTCCAATATCGCTGTTACCGCTGCATGCAAATGACATCGGTTCGTATCAACTTCAAAACAGATTTATTTTGGACACAGTTTTGCTGTAAACCGGTTTCCTTACGCAGCAACAGCTTACAGCAATGGTGTTTAAAAAATGTTAACACACGTCATTATTCTATAGAAAATTGAAAGATTGAATCTTGTAATTCTGCAATACAAGTGTTCTAGTTTATAATTCCTGGAATTCTTTCAAAGAGTAAGGAATTGCTGGAGGGTGGCTGGATGATGGTGGGGAAGTGTTGTCGGTGGCGGATAACTGAACAATTTAACCCTCAACTTTGTTCATGAAAATTTAAATTTTCTCATAGAAAATGTCAATGTGCAGAACAAGAAGACAATTTTTGAAAATTTACCCCTGGAATGACTGGCTCGATTATCATTCCAGCGGTAAATTTTCAAAAGTTGCCTTCTCTTCGTCTGCAAATGGACATTGCTCAAGAAGACTGCATTTGGACCGCTTTAAATGTGTTGAAGGGTTAACGGTCTATCGCCGCTCTAACGTGATAAACTACAGACTAAGTACTTCTCTAACCGCAGTAACTGGTTCCACTCCGTCAAACAGGACATAATTATTCGAAGCGCAGGTAGAAAACTTATGACTGTTTACTCGGACAATGCGCAGGGGGTCCATACTGCCGAATAAATTTCATATACCCAACATGTACTCTTAATTGTCATAAGTTTGCAAAATAACTGAGTGTATCGAAGATTATACTGACTACGATGTGGTTGAGCTTAATCCATTAAAATATCACTCCGCTCCACACATCTCTCTATTCATCTAGTCTAGGCGTCCATTCGTCCGTCCGTCTAGGCGTCCGTCCGTCCCTCCATCCATCCCAGTCACGCACCCGCCCTCCTACCCAATAAACATACATAGGCTATATCCTTCTAAATCCTTCTAAATGTTTTTCCTCGTAAGCCCTACTAATACCGTAATAGAATTTCACATTTGTTTCAAATTATTAGACAAGTTTATTTGGTGTGCAAATGAGATTTCGTCATCTCAAACTTTAAAGGGTTACGCCCGGTATTATCAAGATTGGCATTCTGGTGTCAATTTTTCAAAGCTAGAATGTAACAAAATACCAACTTAATGATTAAGAGCAACCCAGTTTTAGCTATGCCCCGCCCATCTCTAGCTAAGCTCCATCCACGTTTCGCCCGTCTTGGGATCGATCGATCCCTGAACTCCCTGACAATCAATTTCCAGAAAACTATACAGGTAAGCTGTTAAATATTAAACTAATTTGACTGGTTGCTGTTGCTGCCTACAGCGCCCAGTCAAATTAGTTTCAAAATATTCAACAGCATGTTTACTAAATAGTAAAAATGTACAATTCGTACAACAACGCTGTAGTCAGTCATCAATTATACGTTCGTGGCGAACCTAGCTACGCCATTCATGACGTCATTGATTATGACGTCATCCGATACGTCACGTAGTTGATTATGACGTCACATGATCGATGGATAAACTGGAAATGTCCATTATCAAAATAACGTTTTTTTACCAAATTTTCGAAGCCACCTGTATCTCCCTGAAGTCATTTAGCTTAGGTCTACATTCCTTGCCTATATATAGGCCCTATATAGCACTCATGTAGATAGGAAGCCAGCCACCTAGGAGGTATCGCGCTTCCATCGACTGACAACGATAAAAATACTAAGTGAATAATGGGTTACTTAAGTCCAAATTCTAGCCAGTAGCAGGAATTCTAACGTGTGAAAGTATAGATCGCCGCCACACGTGTTGTCGGTAATTTGTGGTCGGATTTGCCAGCGGCAACGATACAGACCGGAACCTATCAGAGATAGGCTTAATTATGGTCCAGATAAACCACCCTTTTACCTCGGTATATGCCTAATGGCAATAACCTCGAGAGGTGGTGAGAGGGCACCCACTTTTCTTTCCCACATTGACGCATCTTGGAAAAATACCTGCCCACAATGCATTGTTCACAGTTAGACGGGCTGGTAAATGCGTCAGGCGAGGAGCTGATAACATACCGGGCTCTGGGCGTGATGGGGAGGGGAGGGGGGGGGGGGGGGGGGTAGAATTCTGCCAATGCTGGCAAAGGTGGGCAATTTTACGGATTATATAATTGACTTGTTGGTTCTCTTTGCCCTTCAGATTAAATTTCAACCAAGTTTCGATGCGATGTTCTAGAGGCTTAGAAACAGAGTACATATTGTACTATATACACACTGAATTCGAGAAAGTACTGCAACAATATCCGGCACCAAATCCGTGAGCGTTTAAAAGAACTGGCCATCAAAAGACCAGACGGCCTGATGAATGAGATCACTTCCACTGATGATGAAAGATTCTAGTTTATATATCAATTATATGACGTCATAATCAACTACGTAACGTGTAGGATGACCGCATACTCAATTACGTCATGAATGGCGTGGTTACGTTCGTCACGAACGCTTAATTGATAACGGACTAAGTGTTGGGGTACGAATTGTATGTTTTTTTACTTTTTAATAAACATACGCTAAAGCACACCACCCAGTCAAATTAGTTTCAAACTATTCAACAGCTTACCTGCATAGTTTTCTGGAAATTGAAATTCAGAGTGTAGGGATCGATCGATCCCAACACGGGAAAAGCGTGGGTGGAGCTTAACTAGAGATGGTTTGGGCATAGCTAAAACTGGACTACTCCATTGTTGCAAAATGTTCAGTAAGGACTATGAATCAGCACACAACCATTCACTGTACACAACTTTGATAGCCACTTCATCGATCAGAGAATGGTTCAGAGAGCAGTTCGCCAACACAGAAGATGAGGCCACTATCCATGTTTGACGGGCAGCCAAGACCACTGCAAACATCAATAACAGCGGCACTAACGAATGGTCGCATGTACGGACAAAGTAGCACCAAGAACGAACTCTTTAAGCGTGCAGGTGATAGCATCGAAGCACCCCTCACACAAATTCAACAACGCTGCCTTTGAGCACCACCTCCCTATAAATGTTGTGGGAGAAGGCACACTCACCGTACGGCCTAAGCCTAAGAAACCAATCGTCTTCCTTCACTGCATCAGAATAATCTTGTCACACGTGGTATTACCTCGTATTTCCCATGGCATCTAAATTTTGGAGGTCCCGGGGATACCACTCCATGTAATCTGGAGGCACCAAGCTAAAATCTGGTGTTCTCAAACAGTTTTTCGTATCCATACTAAAATTAGAGGATACCATGCACTTATAACTAGTCTGAATTATGGTGTTCTCATGTTAAATTGTGTATAGGTATTTTTGTGTGAAAACCATTAAATCTACTAACGTAGTAACGTATAACAAAATCATACACTATTTACAGGGGGCCCCTATCCTCTGCCACTAATTCTGGGGGTCTCAAGCTGGATTTTGGGGGCTATATGCCCTCAAAAGAACCCTTATGAGAATTACTGCTCGTATCAGAGATCAAATTGCATGATACCGACATTCCGAGTGCGGTTTTAAAAAGAACGCAATTATGCCAGACAGTCTGGTCACACCGTATGCCGCTGACATCTGTGATTGCAAATGGATATTCATTTCTCAAGCCCACTGCAGATGCCGGTCTTGGCCGGCTTCGTCGTAAAAGGGTTAAAGGAACATGACAACGCACTCACGAACACGCAAGCAAGCGATCACGCACGCACGCACGCACGCACGCACGCACGCACGCACGCACGCACGCACGCACGCACGCACGCACGCACGCACGCACGCACGCACACTCACCTTTCTGTACAATTATATGTACACATTCGGTCTTTTTTCATAGTTTCACACGTTACGTAACCCTATGATATTTAACTAGCCGACTGCCGCAAGCCACCAGGAAAATAATTTCAATGGACTCTAGACCCGCGGAATATTTTGAAAACAATTTGACAGAAAGGTATTGGTGCCACCAACAACTTTCAGTCAAATTGCTTTCAAAATATTTAGCATGAGCAGGGATATAAGCCCTGGGGTATGTTGTCCGCAAAAAGTCAGCAGTCGGACGATTAATCGAATTTCTGTAGGATTTAGTTTAGTTTTAGGTTGACACTTTTATTAGAAGGTGCCGGTTAAACGAGTTAAATATCCCAATGACCTTCTCTGACCCTATGAACGCCGAAGTCTTCAGAATCTGATTTTTGAAACCCTCATACAGGTAAGCAGGTCAATATTTTGAATCTAATTTGGCATGAGCCTTCTCCTGCCATAGGAATCACCATCTTACAGTTAACTTAAAGGTACACATTCACACCAAAATGCTTCAAAATAAAATTGTTTAAATTATATACTTTCAGCTCGGTTTAAATTATGTGGCTAGATGTAATGAAACGGAATAAATCTTGACATATGATGATTTCTTTACGTACACATTAATATAATCCCTTTTAAATTGTGAAATTGAATTAGAGAGACGAGTCCCTAATTCAACTTCACAACTAAATATCATATTAATTAATATGGAATGAAACGTCATATGTTAAGATTTATTTAGTTTTATTACATTTAGGTACACAATTTAAACGTCTAAAAGTAAACAATTAAACAATTTAATTTTCAAGCATTTTAGTGGGAATGTGTACCTTTAATTAGCCTCAAATTGTCAAGAGAATCTATTTTACACTAGGCTACACTAAATGATTTTTGTTATTCAATCACGCAGTTTTAAATGATTATTCTAAACAGCAAACAATGCTTTCGAATTGATATCCAAACAAAAGCTAGCGCATGCGCTTTACAGCGTTATTATAGCTTTAAAAAAAAAATCCAATTTCGTTCGTAACTGTTTATCAGCTATGATGAACGATGCTTAGTCGCAGCTGCATGTATATTTCCTAAGCCGGTTCCATTCTAAACGCCATTTAATCGGAATCGCGTACTAGAACATGAATTCGTGCATTACAGCATTTTTAATCCGAGTCTGATATGACTCCAAACCGTCCCTGTGACAGATACTTAGATGTGCATGGCGGGCCGGCCCGAAGCTGGCCCGTTATGTGCATCTAAATATCGGTCATAGGGACGGTTGAGTTTCCGAGCAGATTCGAACTACAACATTTTATGCACCGCCTTGATTTATTCGCGTCGTATTTATTTCCCAAAAAGCCGTCAAATCTAACCATGTACACGATCGGTATTCCAGATCTATGCAAATAGCATACCAAACGTAATTCATAATCCCGTTTCTGTCTGATGGTGAACTAAATATTGCGCTCTCTGGAATGCGTACAATGCAAATGTCTGCTAGGCTCGGTATTGATCGCTTCCCGCTATAGCCCATTCCGCTAGCGGACCATCCGTGATGGATTGTCTGACGTAACCATGCAGATATGTTTGCCCTACAAACATGGAGTCTCATGGAAACGTGAGTTGCGGCCAAATGCTGGCAGATTTATAGGTGCATAACCCAGCACTCATTTCATAAGAGGAAATGTCATAGATTGTACATCACATATAAATTTGATGATCGCCGTGTCACGGAAATTAAGGCCGTGTTCTCGCCAGAGACTTAATCAGGACAACGCCATACTGAAGTATGGCGTTATTCCTGATCACCTCTCTAGTGAAAACACGGCCTTAAGTTAAGCATGCTTTATCAGCGGTTTTCCTCTCAAAATTCCAGGGAAAGAAATCAATTTGACGAGAACTGCAATATGCCTATGAAGGACGGCATAAACATGGTTATAGTCGCTGGAAGGAGGTTCATAACTCATTTTAGTTTTATAGATATTGATCAAAATAACTTCCAATTGACGGACCATTGTGAAATCCAAAATGGCTGGCATAGACTCTGTGTGTATTGAATCACCGAAGGCGTCTGCAGAAAGAAGTGTCGTCTACATAGTCCTACCACAGAGATCTTATGATGTCTGTGTAGTTTTTGTAGCAGTTGTCATGTTCTATCTGTCATTGAATTTAAACCATAAAGCAGTTTTCGCTATAAAATAATTGGTATCATTTAAGACACACATTGTCGCATGGATCATCAAGATTTGATTTAAAATATCAAGTAGTTCTTATGCAGCAGGGTTTTGAATTAAGCCTTTACGGTAACATGGGGTTTTCCTATTGGTTTCTATAGTGAAGAAATTGCTTTTTGGGAGCACCAAGCGGTCGCCCCGTAAATCCAAAACTGGGTACAATGTTCATTCTAGTTAATATAGTAAGATTTCTATGAGTCCTACATCCGCACAAAGTCTTGCTACCTGAGACCATATTTCATAATCTGGCCGGAATCCAATAATTGCATCGCTGTGAGCTGACGAGGCACTGGTGCGGATGTAACAGTTGTGTTATGTAAGATGTCAGGTGAAAATGCAACGAATAATACATTACAGGTGGTTTATATACACCTGGGCGTTTCCTTTCAGCGCAGGGGGTGGGGGTGGTGGAATGATGTAGCGAATCATACGAGATGCTACTCTTCACCATTATATTGCTGAATTTTCTATTTCTATCATTTTATTCAGTTTCGTGCGATACCATGTGTCAATTTACAAAATAGCGTTGCTGTCAGATGTTGCTGTCTATCGACAGCACCGATATTTTCCAAATGAACACCAGTTATTCTTCAGTTATTGTAGCCTATTTAAAAGAATATTTTCTACCTGAAACCGTAACAAGGTAATGTGGTTTTAATGATAAATTGTCACAGTGTGGTATATATACGTAGTTCGGTGTGTATGTGTAGCATAACAAACACTTATACATACGCCAAATACAATCCGTCCATCAAAGAAGCCATATGGGTGCGAGAAGATGCAGTATAAATGAAGATATTAGATAATTCTGGAACATATCTCAACCTACTTAGTAGCGTGGTCTTGAACTTTCTGCACTCGCCGTGTATCATTTCAACATCAGTATATTTCATAGGCCTACTTAGAGAGAGAGAGAGAGAGAGAGAGAGAGAGAGAGGGAGATTAACTTTACTTACCCATTTTGAAGGAAATCTGTTTACAAAGATCCAATGACAGTTATTTTAGATGTGCGATGTGTACACACATAGTAAACCAATTTACAAAAGAAATATCACGATAATATACTAGTAAAACTGAGCTAAAATAACAAAGTACAAACGAAGTAAAACTACGGGGGACACCTGCTACGATTCTCCGAAATAAACATATCCAATATCCCGAAATTTAACAGTATTTATTTCGCTTGTGTAGGCTTCGAGAACGTTCTCAGCGTAGCCTAAATTAATCATCATTCCAGGTCAGATTTAACTCATCTATCTACGTCATACCATATTTTGCTTGAAAAAGTGAATTTCTTCATTCATTTATTTAACTATTTATATAGGGATAACGAACGGTGCATTATATTATTTGAACTCGTCTCTAAATCTTCTTAAAATGACATATCTTACGCATTAACCATTGAAATCCCAGGGTCACAGTTTCACGATAACTATAGAGGAATGCTGTAAAATATAACTATTTTGAAACCATTTTGACAGTGAGCTGTTGCTGCCATAGACAGCAACAGCTCGCAATCCAATTGGTTTCAAAATATTCAACAGAATATTCGCTACATCAAAATAAAATTATCATTTCTGGTTTCTAAGCAATGTTTCCCGTAGGCTTAAACACTCCTTTGATAGTATGCGATTTTATTAATGAATAAAATAGTTGTAAGTATCTTGGTTATTTTGAAAACAATTTGACTAAAAGTTGTTGTTCTCTAAGGCAGCAACAACTTTCATTCAAATTATTTTTTTTAATATTGTACAAAATTCATATAAAAGTCATTTGGACCCAAGTGTTCTTGTAGGCGTACGCACTGATAATCGCGAGAGGTTCTAAGATGATTGTGCCGCTTTATTTATACGTACGTGTGCCAAAGGGCGAGAACTCTTGCTCACGGGGAATGTCTACCGCAAAGAAAAACTAATTTTGAGATTAACCCTTCAAATTTGAAATACAGGTGTCTCATTTTCGGGACATTAATACAGGAAAGCTGTTGAACATTTTTTCGAGTAATGTGAGTGGAACTTGTTACTGTCATATGCAGAATCAACTCCCAGTTAAATTATTTTCAAACTATTCAACAGAATATTGATTTCATTTTAAAGAAGTTACGGTTTCCGGTTCGTATGGATTAAATGGTTAATAAATTATATTTAGATACAACAGCTGCGGTGATTTGAATCCAGGACGCATTCCTAAACTGGGCCTATCGAAAATATTTCAGAGAACATAGAGCATAACGTTGCCCTTTTGAGGGGCAAAGCATGAGTGTTCTTGTGGACACCCAAGAGCGCCATCTCGCCATGGTTTATAAGATTCCGCTATTAAAACGTTAGATATCTCGCTGGAAACAACAGACATACACTCAGACAAACACGCACACAGAGACACGCAGACAGACGCACAGACAGACATGGAGATTACAATGGATAAATCCAGTTTTTGGTCCCCCAAGCTCCGCCAACCACTAACTAAGCTCCACCCATGCTTCGCCAGGGTTAGGATCGATTGATCTGTGCACTCGCTGAATCTCCATTTCCAGAAAAACTATAGAGGTAATCTTGTTGAATATTTTGAAACTAATTTTACTGGGTGCTGATCTGATGCTGCCTATGGCATGTTTATTAAAAAAGTAAAGACATACAACTCGTACAACTATTAAGCGTTTATGACGGACTTAATTACCTCATTCATGAAATTATTGACTATGACGTAAGCCTACATGCAACGTGACGTTGTTGATTATGACGTCATATGATTGATCGATAAACTGTATTCACCCATTGTTGGAGAGAGAGAGAGAGAGAGAGAGAGAGAGAGAGAGAGAGAGAGAGAGAGAGAGAGAGAGAGAGAGAGAGAGAGAGAGGGAGTGAGGGATGGAGGGATGGCGGGATGGAGGGAGAGAGCGAGAAAGGGGAGGAGGGGGGGGGGAGGAAGAGGTGCGAGGGTGGGGGTGGGGGGGGGGGGGGGTGTGGAAGGAGGGAGTGATGTGATTGAGGGCTAGGGATGCGAAAGGAGGAAGGGATGGAGGGAGAGCTAGATTTTATGGCCTATACGCTATGAAATAAGGGAGATAATCGCGTACTTGTATACAAATATGTGCGTCTGTATTTAGCACTCTTGGCTTACCATGGTAGGTATTTGGCCCGCTTGAACATGCCAGATGTATAGGCCTACAGTGCGGGTTAAAATAAAAACAGCCCACTAAAAAAGGCTGGCTTCACGTGTCGGGCCTGGCGACATAAGTAGTGGCTATTTAGAATGCAAGCAGACATGTATTTAACACTTTAACACTCATATTAGCCAAAACGGCCTATACCAGTAGAAAACTGCTCAAGCAAGAGTAATCAGAGACTGTAGACCAAACCCACACACACCGTCTTTGTCACATTGCAGAGTTTCGGATATTCCGGATTTTTACGCATTTCAAGATTTTTTCGGATCAGGCCCAAAGTATGAAATCCTAGTCTATGGTTGCACTCTTTCGCGTGTTAAAATTTGATCCAATCCGGATCCGGGTTAATTTTTCCGGATCACGACCAAAGTCTGGAAATCCACTTGCGCGGCAAGTTCCTCCATTGTGTTAAAATTTGAGCCTAACGGACCAGACGTTTTTTTAGATGTAGCTTGGGAACACGTACAAACGGACGTACATACCCGATCGCAATATCCCCTTTCCGGGACGAGGGTAATAAATAGCTTCCCATAAGCACCATCACCAATAGAAAACTGCTCCAATAATACAATTCTGCTAACTGAATAAAGAAAAGCTTAGCAGCCGACTCTTCATCGTTAGTCACCTCTTATTCACCATATCGCTACAACCAGCCCGATATTTGTCTCGCATCAATCACCATCACGGCATCGCTTCAGGCAGGTTCCCTTATTGTCTTGACCGTTTGATAACTTGATAGCTATTCAAGGTCGCGTCGATTCGCTTTCTATTTCCGTATATGTCTTTTTGTTCTGAGTCGGTCCTTATCGTAAATTGCAATTGCTATATAGAATTTAGATTGATGTTTTTTGTCAACGATCGATCTACAGTAGAACGCTTTAACTGTCTGTTTGCTGAATTTCTGTAGACTACATTTTCCATGGAGATTAACTCTGGATATGCTGAATATTTTGAAACCTATTTGACTGAAAGTTGTTGGCGGCTAAGCCACCAACAACTTTCAGTCAAATTGTTATCAAATTATTCAGAAGGTCCATATTTATTGTCCACTGAAATTATGATTAGGTGGCTTCCGGCAGTCGGACAGTTAGACGTTAATAGACGATAGGCCTACTTTACGCTAGAAGAAATATACCACTGGAATGACTGGTTAGTCATTCCAGTGGTAAATTAAAAAAAATAGTCTTCTCTTGGTCTGCAAATGTACATTTTCATGGACATTTTCTATAAGCAAATTTTTTGAATAAAAGGATTAGATGGTTAATGCGTATTCGGAAGAAGTCCGTGTTTCGCACATCCGCCTTTTTAGATGATAACGACCTTTGACCTTTTGACACCAAAACACCAAAATCACGAGGCTCCTTCGGGACCACAATAGCAATCCAATCGTCTACTCAAAGCTTGGTGTTGACCGTTCTGAGAGAACATGAGTTACCTGCCTGGACACCATAATGTGACGATCTGGACCTTTAGCGCTTCATCTTTTGACCACAAAAATCGCGAGGTTTCTTCCAGACACTATGACAACCTCCAACCCATGTTTGGCCAAGATCACGGACGCACGCACGTACGAGCGAACGCACGCACGACCTGACGGACGGGCGCGCACGGGCATGCACGAATGATTATAAGAAACCCTTTAAATCTGTATTTTGCAGGTGCTGACATGTCTGTGGAAATTTCACATGCCTTTGTAATTGTCATGTCGTTATCCGTAATTATCTTCATGTTTTAGGAATTATGGGATATAATCATAATCTTTACAATGCCAACACACATTCCACGGCACGTGTAGGAAGAATACACAAAATCACAAAATCTAAAATGCAGCATAAATTATAGGTTATAACGCGTCGTCGTCGTCGCCGCCGCCGCCGCGGCCACCGTCGTCGTCGTCAGCCTGATCATCACCGTCCGCGCCGCCTTTATTTCTGTTGCAGCTGCAGCCGCTGATGCTCTGGATAACGATGATTTCATTGTCGTCGTCGTCGTGGTCGTCGATCAATGTCCTCTATTTTAACAATCGTACAGCGTTGTCTACTCCACCGTGGGCTTATGGCAGTAGGCCTACATAGCATAGAGCTTCGTGGACTATGGGCAATACATACATGTAGATAGCTGGATAATGAATGTGCCTGTATTGATCTGGACTTGAAGCCAGGCTGATAATCATAGGCCATCACGAGGACAATGAGGCCATAATTCTTTCAGACGCCTGGATAATTGCCATCGTATACCATCACGTGTTCCCCAGAGACAGTGACACGCTATTGTTTCAGAGGCAAGCGTATAATGATACGTATAGATTACCATTTCAATATACGAAAATCATGCGAACATAAAATGGCCTGGTGTATTATATACATCGTCATGTCTCAAATGATCATCGTAGATTGCATATCTAATGATTATGGCCTTATAATACAATTTGTTACTATATTATCCATATAAATTGTCTTAATTCTTTTAGCAAAAGATGGTGGTTATTTAAGGTGGCTGGTCTTGTGACTGTCTGTGCTCCAAAATTCCAAAATTTGAAATGGGCTAAAATCTATAAACGAACATAGAAAATATGATGTTTAGAAATGTTTGGAACCCCCGCCCCCCCCCCCCCACCCCCACCCCCACAATGAAATCAACAACACGTAATTATAGAGAATAAATATTTCGGTCAATAACAGATCTCTTCCCAAAAACTCCATCACCAGTAGAAAACTGCTCAAGCAAGAGTAATCAGAGACTGTAGACCAAACCCACACACACCGTCTTTGTCACATTGCAGAGTTTCGGATATTCCGGATTTTTACGCATTTCAAGATTTTTTCGGATCAGGCCCAAAGTATGAAATCCTAGTCTATGGTTGCACTCTTTCGCGTGTTAAAATTTGATCCAATCCGGATCCGGGTTAATTTTTCCGGATCACGACCAAAGTCTGGAAATCCACTTGCGCGGCAAGTTCCTCCATTGTGTTAAAATTTGAGCCTAACGGACCAGACGTTTTTTTAGATGTAGCTTGGGAACACGTACAAACGGACGTACATACCCGATCGCAATATCCCCTTTCCGGGACGAGGGTAATAAATAGCTTCCCATAAGCACCATCACCAATAGAAAACTGCTCCAATAATACAATTCTGCTAACTGAATAAAGAAAAGCTTAGCAGCCGACTCTTCATCGTTAGTCACCTCTTATTCACCATATCGCTACAACCAGCCCGATATTTGTCTCGCATCAATCACCATCACGGCATCGCTTCAGGCAGGTTCCCTTATTGTCTTGACCGTTTGATAACTTGATAGCTATTCAAGGTCGCGTCGATTCGCTTTCTATTTCCGTATATGTCTTTTTGTTCTGAGTCGGTCCTTATCGTAAATTGCAATTGCTATATAGAATTTAGATTGATGTTTTTTGTCAACGATCGATCTACAGTAGAACGCTTTAACTGTCTGTTTGCTGAATTTCTGTAGACATTTTCCATGGAGATTAACTCTGGATATGCTGAATATTTTGAAAACTATTTGACTGAAAGTTGTTGGCGGCTAAGCCACCAACAACTTTCAGTCAAATTGTTATCAAATTATTCAGCAGGTCCAGACTTATTGTCCACTGAAATTATGATTAGGTGGCTTCCGGCAGTCGGGCAGTTAAACGTTAATAGACGATAGGCCTACTTTACGCTAGAAGAAATATCTTGTTGGATATTTTGAAACTAATTTGCACCAACAGCTTAATGTCAAATTAGTTTCAAAATGAATACAACACCGTAGGCCTATCTGCATCGATGCTTTGAAATTGAGATACTATAGGGTTTCAAGAATACAAGTTTTTCACATTTCATTCATAATGCCCATTTAGGCCTATACTACTGTCGCGAGCTCGCTTTTTCCGGCTCAGGGTCTGATCGTATAGAAAGTGGCGGCGGTGGTGGTGGTGGTGGTGGTGGTGGTGGCACTGCCCGTCGGTGATGGCGGTGATGGCGGTGGTGGTAGTTGTGGTAGAGGTGGTGGCTGTGGTGGTGATTTGTATATCAGTACTAATGATGCATTAGGTTGGGCTTCGGGCAGATCGTGGACATCTTATGGATTAAATCTGTCTTCGTTATATCGATCCATTAGCCAACAAGAAGGGAGGGTTGCCGATTTATAGACACAGCCGACTTTCTCATCATAAGCTCCCGGATATGACGTAAGAAACGCGTATGATTTGAATAATTTATGTGTGTTGTCTGGATAAACAGAGAAAATCGTTATTATATTAACCACAACATTCTAGTATTCTCTCTATATTATATAATTCTTAATACGGGAAAACAGCAACACTGAACGTATAACAATAGCTCTGGACATAAAAGCAAAAAAAAATACAAATAAATTTCATTGGCCACCTCTTTTATTCCATTCACATATTCTCAGAAAATTTTCAAACTTATAAGTTATAATTACTCAGACAGCGCCAAAACGCATAATCCTAATCATGGAATAGCCGTTAAAGCGGCAAGTTAAAGGAAGTGAAAAGGGAGATAACAAATGATGTTTATTGGTAATCTCATACAATATTACATGAACTACCATCGGTAAAAATGGAAATACCTCGGGATTATTTGAGAAAAAGCATTTACTAAATCTAGGAGCGTTTAACTTGGATCCAATTAGTGACCAAGCTGGTGATTCTCGCTCCGACGTATGTCAACTGTGAGCGCAGGTATACCTGATAGGCCTAAAGCACACCTGAATATAGTTTTGTAAGCGGTGTGAATAGTTTTCTCTATAGACGCCGGCGTAGAGCGATTAACTCACTACTGCTAATTCACTAATGATCCTTTTGAAAACGTTATATTTGAAAGTAACTTTTTCTGGTTGAAGCAACACGTTTCCGGCAAAATGATTTCAAAATACGCTGCTGGTTTCCTAGGTCGCAATATTATGCCTACCGAATAGTTTGAAATTCATGTGACTGAATGTAGACCCTGTCTCAGGAAACAACGGCTTTCAGTCAAATTGTTTTAAAAGTCCGTATTTTACCTTAGGACGTAGTGCCTAATCAGCTTAACGCGAATATAACTGAACTTATATGACCGGCCTAGAAGGTATTATTTATTCTCTCGGCATACACCAGAGCGCATAGGTTCATCTCCGTCACTAATTGGTTCCCGCCAGAATGGCATAAATGGTATTTAGCTGCTTTTTTCTAATTATTCAGATTTATTTCTGTTTTTAATAGGGGAGGGGTGGGGGTGGGGGGCTATAGGCTGATTATTATATAAAGCTTCATTCTAGAGCATATGTTAATTTCCTGAAGTATTTCTTCAATGTTTAATCAATTCTATATGGTTTTGTGGATAACTAAAATAACTACAGAATTAAACAAATATAAGATTCTTACCCTACTATATAGGCGTTTGCGATTACGTGATAAATATCGAAAATCGCGATTGTTTTTTTAATCAAAATTAAAACTAAATAATCGAGCAATCGTGAATAATTTCAACTGCATAAACTTAAAATGTATTCACTAATGCAATCAATCAATAACATTGACGTTTTCCTCAGCGAATGTATGTCCATTTGCAGGCCAAAATAAGTTTGTTTTTGAAAATGTATCACTGGAATGACTGGCTCGAGCATCGAGCCAGGCATTCCATTGCTACATTTTCAAAAATAGTCTTCTAGCCCGCAAATGGACATTTCTAAACACCATTGCAGCTTCCGTCATTGATATGCTTTTGTTGTTATGTCTGGGTAATTTGTACCCACGCTGATTAATCGAGTAATCACGATTATTCTTAAATACTCGATCGTTATCACAAGAGGCCCAATGGTATGTGACGCTCAATCTGGGCCATTAGCATTTAAACCATTTGCATTTAAATAGACATGGATAATTTTAAAAAAAAATCCAAGACAGCCACGAAAGAAATTGACCAATCCAAATTCTCGTTGGATATGTTGAAGCCTACCGCCATGGGAGCGTTTTACACAAGTTTCGTTGAAATCGGGACATTATTTAAGCAGTTAGCGTTTTAAATAGTTACAGAAAATGTTCAAATAATTCATGATGGCCACCAAAGAAGCAACCAACCAAAATTCTGAATATAAGATCCAGAGCCTACGACTATAGAATAATTCGAGCCAAATTTGGATAAAATTCACCAAGCGGTTATGGAGGAGATGCGTTTTGACAATTAACAGTAAATCTTTCATAATATCTCAGATTTTCACCCAGAAAATAGACCAATCAAAATTCTGAATAGAAGTTATGGAGCCTACCCTAATAACAGCCAACTAGGGTTGACATCCGGCAAGCAGTTAATCAAGAGTATCGGTCTGGCAGTTTCCAGTAAATTTTTCATAACATATAAGACTTTCACCCCAAAAAATTGATCAATCAAAATTCTGTATACAAGTTCTAGCTTCTAGCTGAATTAAATTGAAATCCGCCGAAAGGTTAATGAGGAGTAGCGTTTTGACAACTTCCACTAAATTTGTCATAAAATCTAATATTTTTATTGCCCAATCAAAATTCTGTATAGAAGATCTTAAGCCTCCACCCATAGGGGCCTTCCATCTAAATTATGTTGAAATCTTCCCAGCGGTTATTGAGCTGTAGTGTTTTGACAATTTCCGGTAAATTTTTAATAAAATGTACTATTTTCACCAAAAAATTGACCAATCAAAATTCTGCATAGAACTTTGGAAAGCACGCCAATTGGATCCTTCCAGCCAAATTAAGCTGAATTAATTACGTCGTGAATGACGCGATTTAGTCCGTCATAAACGCCTAATAGCTCGTCAAGTTGTACGAAGTGTATGTCTTTACTACTTAATAAACATTCTGATAGGCAGCAACAGCACCCAGTCAAATTAGTTTCAAAATATTCAACAGCTTACGTGTATAGTTTTCTGGAAATTGAGATTTAGAGAGTACAGGGATCGATTAATGGAGCTTAGTTAGAGATGGGCAGGGTATAACTAAAACTGGATTCCTCCATTGTACTACCATATTTTATTTGGGATGCCTATTTAGACATACACCCCACCCCCGCCCCACCCCATAGCCCGTACATTTCTAATTAAACCACGCACAATGTCCGTACACATATTTCCATCGACTTTAACAAATTGAACCATGAATTCCTCGAATCCCAATTTCAAGATAAACTACAGATAGCTGTTGGATATTTTGATACTAGCACAGCAACAACTCTCAGTCAAATTATGTTTAAAACATAAACAGCATAGTTAGTAAATGTTAAATTCACTAAACTAACCAATGGCATACAATTCATAGGGTCGGATCTGTGTCCCTTTTGTGTCGGACCAAAATCGTTTGATTGTGACGTCATCCAACAAGTGACGTAATTTGACTATGATGTCAGATACCTGAGTGACAGATCAGATCTCTCCATCCCAGATAACGCAGCTTACTGGGCTGATGCTGGGCAGATACCGGGCCGATACATTCAGTATCGGCTCGGTATCGGCCCAGCATCAGCCCATGCAGGAAGCTGCCTTATCACGGATCGAGTTCAGTTCAGTTTCCTTTATTCACTCAGGCTATTTAACAAACCTATAATTTACATATTGATATGTAATATATATATATATATATATATATATATATATATATATATATATATATATATATATATATATATATATATATATATATATATTATTTATATATATATATATATATATATATATATATATATATATATATTTGTAGTCGTTGTCGTTGGCGTTGTCTGTTTTTGGCGTCATTGCTGTTATTGTTGTTGTTGTTGTGGGGTAGTGGTTATAATTGTCGTCGATGTATATTTTTTTGCTGTTATCATCGTTGTTGTTGTTGTTGTTGTTGTTGTTGTTGTTGTTGCTGTTGTTGTTGTTTCCGCCGCTTTCGTCCAAATGTGTGTCGCTGTCATTATCGTTGTTGCTGTTGCCGATGTCGTTGTTGCCGTCATCATTCTTGTTGTCGTCGTAACTGTCGTAATCGTCATCGTCGTCAAAATCATCCTCGTCGTTATTCTTGTTTGTGGCGTTGTTGTTGGTGATGGTGGTAGTATTGACATGGTGGTAGTGTTGATGGTAGTGTTCGTCACTTGTCATGCATCCATGTGAAGTACTTTTTGGTTTGGACCTAAGAAGACCCAGAAAACCAGCCTACCCTTTGTAAGGACGTTCGTTATCCTCCAATAGTCAATCGGTGTAACCATCCACTCCAATAATCAATTTGGCATTCATCCCTTGCACAATTGAACTTTCCTTATTCATTAATCACAGTACAGGAAGGCTGACCTAATTCATTAATCACAGTACAGGAAGGACAATCAACTTATAGTGTTTGAGTACCTAACCCGTACCACTCTGATGTCAAAATTTTAAACTTTCAAATTAAATTAAAAGACGAACTGGTGTTCATTTTTCAACAAATTTGGTGGAAGGATAGCAACATCGTCCACCAAAGTTGTTGAAAAATTAACACCAGTTAATTTGCTGTTGACAGAGTAAAAGATAGAATATTGACATCAGTTAATTTGCTGTTGACAGAGTAAAGGATAGAATATTGACATCAGAGTGCTGAGGGTGGTAAGGGTTAAACTATTTTACTGATACACGCACAAGAAACGATCAACCAGAAGAACACACCAGACAGTAGTCCGAGTTCTCTAACTCCGCCCTATGCCGTTTCTGATATGCCGGGCATATCAGAAACGGCATAGGGCAACTCAGACTTAGCACCACCAGCATCTAGTCATTGCTCGTCTCTAAGTCAGCAATGCTAATTTTCCCCAGATGCACTCATTCGGGTCATGCAGATTGAACGCTTAATAATAACAACAACCGAATATTAGTCATTCCTTCCTTGGACACATCGAGTTCATTTGACAGTGATAAATGGACGAGTTGGTCGCAAGATGGCGGTGACTGTCAGCGCAAATGTCGCCAATGACTAGCTAGGGAGCGATTGATTGGGCCTTACACCACCACCACCGACCCTATTTCTCTCATCCATTTACAGGGAGAACGGCTTAGAAAGACGGGGCGGGGTGGGGGTTGCCTTAACATGTGCATACCAGAAACGACAAATTCCTTTTGATGTAAATAATATTCTGTTGATTATTTTGAAACCAATTTGACTGACTATGGCGGCAACAGATTCCAATCGAATTGGTTTCAAAAGATCCAACAGGTTTCCTGTATAATTTAGTCTTGACTCTTGAAAGTGAGACACTGCCATTTCACGAGTTAACGGATTCATTATGTGATTATAAAGTGTTGGACTACAAGAACCACCAGTTCAATTGGGTAGGCGAAGGCATTTTGGATACAATCTCCTTACTGAATGTAATACCCTACAAACAATGCTATGTTGTATGGGTTACGTTGACCCAACGTATCACGTATTTTTCCTACGTAAAAGCAACGTTGGACCAACTTAACTAATTTTCTTCCACACGTAAGGCCAACGTCGGGTCAACGAAACCACGTGTTGGGTAGACTTGGGTCAACATAAGACCAACGAGCAAACCTACGTTGAACCAACGAATACAACTTACGTTGGGCAAACGAACAATGTTTGGCGTGTTATTTCATTTTGATGATCCATCACCAATGCGTGCACATCCTTCCCATTTCAACATCTTCCTATTATCACTGTAGGCCTACTTTAACTTCAGCATTTAACAATTCAGCACGAAACTTCTCTCGGATTCAGCAGACGACGATCGCACCGCACGTGATGTAAACAACAAAACGAATAATTGGTCTGACCACAGGCCTTTGAATTTTCGTCCATCCATTCCTCTACCACATATTCCCCCTACTATATATATAAATATACACAAGGTGTGAAACCTTCATCTGTGGGCACCATTGTCAGGAAGCTGATTGGTTGGTTTGTTGTCAAAATCCGCTGACATCACGTTTCTGACTACAAACCACTACAAACCAACCATTCAGCTTTCTGACAATGGTGCCCACAGATGAAGGTTTCACACCTTGTGTATATTTTATATAGTAGGAGGGATATGTGGTAGAGAGATGGATGGACGAAAATTCAAAGGCCTGTGGTCTGACGCGCAAAAAGCGGACGATACCCACTGTCAGTGTCCGTGACACGAATACTGCGAACGTCGAGACAACGTGACATCAAAATGTGAGAAAATCAATGGCCATCGATCGTATTCTGTAGAATTTGCATTAACACAAACGGTTATGAGTAACCTGGTAACAACAGCTGAGAATAAGATCACCATGTGGGTTTGTAAATTGTTAGAATTAAATTCGTGAATAAAACCAAATGTGTCAGAAATCGAAACTCCATACCAGGAAGGTGATGATGATAATGGAGGAATCCAGTTTTAGCTACGCCACGCCCATCTCTAGTAAAGCAACGCCCACGTGTTGACAGTGTTGTGATCAATCACAGGCCTGTGGATCCCTATCCTCACTGACTATCAATTTCCAGAAGACTGTGCAGTTAAGCTGTTGAATATTTTGAAACTAATTTGTCTGGATGCTGTTGCTACATATGACAGCAACAGCGCCCAGTCAAATTAGTTTCAAAATATTCAACAGAATGTTTATTAATAGTAAAGACCATTCGTACAGCAACGCTTAGTCCGTCGCGCGTTCGTGACGAACTTGTCTACGTCATGCATGACGTCATTGATTGATGGATAAACGGCCAGTAGGCCTAGATACGTGTTAGTCCAGTTATATTTTCACTCGTCCATGTTTATTTCGTAATGGTGGACATTATGCATGTCAACAATTTCACAAACCACTGCTTTTAACATGCATAATTACAGGTACAGTGATTGATAAAATATGTCCTGATATCAGTATATTGGTGATGGGTCTACGCTCCCTACATGCACTTCCGTAAGGACAAGATTGTCGTGTGACTAGGCTAATCACTCATATTTTTCCACCTTGCCAAAAGCCCTCGAGAGGAACATTCCACAACACCCATCCACACGCAAACCCTATCGTCGCCATGGTTATGGAAAGGCTATCAGCATCACCTTGCCCATTCATTCTATTGTTCCGCCTGACCTGAATAGCCATTATATGTTTACATTCTACACTAGTTACCGACAGCGATCAATACGAATTAGCGCGCGGAGAAATACGCACGCTTACGTATTTCTGGTGTATATTATATTTAGCGTATAACTCTTTTTAACATTTTGCTGGCTATTATAAAAATCAAATTGACTGTACGTTGTTCAGTTGTTGATCTAAACTCTAACAATTTTGAGTCAAACTGTTTTGAAATAACCGAGTGTGCTCGGCTGTGTCCACGGCAGGATGAAAATGGTTGCAGACGACTTACCTGTACCGGAAAGGCTGGCTCAGTTGAGGTCAATCCGTCAACGTGGTAACAAATCTGCTAACTGTGATTAAGGTGATGTGGTGATAAGCGTCCTTACAGCAACATAAACAGCTGTCTGCTTACGATTACGCTTCAGGTAAATGAATTATTACACCAATAAAAACCGCGAATCTTTCCAGGAATGTGAATAAGTGTAGCTGCATACGACTGAGTAATATAAACCAGAACGTATATCTGTATGTTACGCGGACATGTATCCCAGCTTATAATCCTAGGTTTGGAATAAATATCTGACCTACCTACCTTCAGAATGTAGAGTACGGTGCAAGTATATATAAACACCAGACCGCGTGCAGACCTCGTGTCTAACGAGCAAGCAGCAATCGTGGAAACGATCTAGCGATGTACACGAGCTGGCTGCATTGCCAAGCAACCGCGAGTAGAAATGATATCAACGATAGAAGCGGCAGCAGCTAAAGTATCGGGGAAGGAGTCAAAGAGATGTGCCAAGCTTGTGAGTGCGAACAGCAGACGAGATGCGGTGCCGATACTTTGATGGATGTCTGCTGAAGAGTGGTATATAGCAAGGGTCGTGCACGTGGCACTAGTCTGTCCGTGACTTGTATTGGTTTTCGTGCCATATCAGTCAACACTGAGAGATCACTAATGGGGGGGGGGGGACTTGGCATGGCTCTGTAGCTTTTCTAGAAGGTCATGGTGACATAGGATTCTTAGGAGTTGTTGGTACAAGAAATACAATTTCTGAGAATCATAGGGCACCATGACAATGGGCAGCGAACTAGGTGGGAAAGACGAGTGTCAGCAAGGTCGCTGAACAATTGCAGGAGTAATGACCACGTGGCGATTGGGGTTAGAGAATTGTTTAAATTTTAGATGTTTCCTACCCTAGAGTGAGTACACGAAATAACTACATATATATTATACAAGTCGAGAGTATGTACCTTAATGTGTCGCACAGACAATGGTGCATATTATTTTACCAGGGGTTGGTGGGTGTGGACTGTACTAACCCACTTAATCCCTTTTCCGGACACCCATGGTTGGAAGAAGAGCTTACACCCCTCAGCTCCCCTCACCAACTTTTTTGACCATAAATCATAGGAAACTGATACAGACAAGCAGCAATGGTCTGATCACGGCGTCACACACCATCAGCGTCTCCTGCATGGACTCGAGATGGATGACGCACCCCTAACTGCAACCTACGGTCGATGATAGTGGCATTGAACAGACTACAAAAACTCCCATTCTGTGACATTACGTAACAGCGTCCATCTCGTTGGACATTTCAGCTGGTTAGCTATATTCCTGTTATTCAGACCAACCATTCCGTCTAGGTAGACCTTAACCTTGCTGCTTGTGTGTGCAACTTCCAAAAGTGACCAAAAACCATCCAGCGTTGAAAAGGACAATCCCAATTTCCAGTCTAATTTCTAGATGTTCCTAACTAAAATCTTTGGTACCATATTGATCGAGGTTTTACGGCTTCTTACTTCTCTCTCAGATTCAGTTTCCTTCTGATAACAAAGCGTCTGCTGGACTATGCTCTCTCTAGTGGCCGTATAGTGGCCTATGTTTAGGTTCATCTGTGATTAATAGGCCCTGTTTCCAGACCATCCAGAGTCGCGCGGGCCTAACTACTAGCCCTGGATTGGCATAGCGTCATCGCTTCTAAATGGCTGCTCTAAACGGATTGACTCATCTGCCCGCCTGCCCGCCCGCCCACCTGCGTGTCTGTATGTCTGCCTGGCTAGTACAGTATCTCTACTGATCCGATTTGGCAACACAGGACATTGTTAACTTAAGAGCGCGTCCAGATCATGGCACTAATAACGTCGAAATAGAAAGCTCAAGGCCGGCGCCTGACCCGCCATGGCTACTTCCGCAGATCAAGGCACATGACAGCCTATCCTCACAGATAAGCAAGAAAGACCCACCAGCGCTAATCAAGAGCTACGCTCTGGAAAACATCGACAACAGATGGAAGGAGCACAGGAAAATCTATACCGACGCCTCCAAAATGCCCAACTCCGGCGAATGCGGAGCAGGAGTAGTCATAGGCAACCAGGAAGAAGTCCTCAAGTACAAGTTTCCGAATCAGCTGTCAATATTCACAGCCGAACTGGTGGCAATTAAAAAGGCTCTAGAATGGATTAAAACAGCAAATCCAGGCAAATACGTTATACTCACAGACTCACTAAGCTCAGTGAAGAGCTTCAAATCTAGCAGCAGCAAGAGCAGGGACAACCTAATCAAGGAAATCCGGCAGCTGTATGCAACTGTGGTGACTGACAACAACACCGTGGACATCGACTGGGTCCCAAGCCATGTTGACATTAAAGGCAATGAACAGGCGGACGAGGCAGCCAAGCAAGCGCTCAAAGATGGAACTATGACCAGCATAGGACTCTCAAAGTCCGAAGCGAACGCCCTGGTCAAAAGCCACATCAACAGCAAATGGCAAAGACAATGGGACGAAAGCACAACCGGCAGATCCCTGTACAGAGTTGTCCCTGCAGTCAAACGCAAATACCAAAACCACATCCCAGGACGCCAAGGCGACATTGTATTACGCCACATCAGAATGGGTCGGATCAGCGTTAACCAGACACGAAAAAAACTCAACCTGTCAGACACAGACCAATGTGAGGCCTGCAAGGAGACTGAAACTCTAGACCACTTCTTCCTACGGTGCACTGAATATGCAGACATTAGAAAGGAACTCATCAATACGCTGAGAAAGGGACACTTCAATCTTGACCCTATAGAAGACATTATAGCGATGCGTGACCGACAGATCAACCACGAATTAATCAAGTTCGTGCTTGCATCGGACAAACACATCACATAATCAGAACACATTCTGATTAGCCCAAGACACCGACCGAGACAACAACTGAGACAACCCTCGTGAGGTGTCAGGTCCGAAACGCAAATCACTCCCCTAGGCGCATGAGGTGTCAGGTCCGAGGGGAATCGCATCACACTTTTTCCCCTAGGCGCATGAGGTGTCAGGTCCGAGGGGAAATACGTGTAAGCGAACGATTTGCTGTGTGCATGACCTATACAGTATGTTATCTCTGATGTCAAAAAAGCAAACACGTGAGACGGCGCAAGAAGCACTCTTCTGCGGCCTCTACGACCCCGGCCTGTCCTGCGGCACTTACTGCCTTCCAATCCCCGGCCTCTACTGCGGCATTTAGTGCCTTCCCACCATCGACCTCTACGGCTATTGTGGCATTTACTGCCACCCCACCACCGACCCCTATGGTCACTGCAGCATTTACTGCCTCACCACCCTCGTGAGGTGCCAGGTTCGAGGAGAAACGCAGATCACTTCCCCTAGGCGCATGAGGTGTCAGGTCCGAGGGGAATCGCATCACACTTTTTCCCCTAGGCGCATGAGGTGTCAGGTCCGAGGGGAAATATGTGTAAGCGAATGATTTGCTGTGTTGCATGGCCTATATAGTATGTTATCTGTGATGTCATTCTATGAATGTTACTAAATTCTTAAAAACCTTTTATCTGGCTTGACTATTCCACTTAAGGATCGTGACATTGTCATGAATTGATGACCCAGAGTATGTGAGTACATGCCCCAAAACACCTGTCCACACTGTCTGTTTTCTCCTTCTTTCTCTTTCAGCATTGTTCCCCTCCTTTTCTTTCAGAGCCAGAGCTGGAGCTGGAGCTAAAATGCAGCAACGAAAACAACAATGACAGACGGGCAGAAAGACAGATGGAGGACTGGAATGGACAACAGAACAACAGATGGGCCGGCCTGGCGGCGGACCGCGAGGGATATGGACGTGTGTCCATCTCATTCGTGGCCCGTAGGCAGGTATGCTTGTCTGTCGAACAGACTGACAAACCAATCAACAAATGGACAGACTGACGGACAACTCTGGGCACAGCAAGCTGCTGGAGTACGCTTAAGCAATGTACTTGGCCCCACTTGCTCAGTCTTCTCGGATGGGACTTTAAACTGAGGTCCCGTCATACAGTGCCCATCACTGTGTGAACGTGAGCTAGGGTTAGGTAGGCAAGAAATTTCGGCATAGTCAAAGTAAACCGGACGCTGAATGGATCCCTCCTCGGATGGAACCACGCAACATACGGATTACAAAACCAAAACCAAATTGCTAGAATTAGAATCTTTCGGAATTTTCGAGGGGACTATGGAGGGATGTAACCCGGATGACTGATCGAGTTCGTCCTCGGACGGACACAGTCACCATACGGGCTACCTAACCAATCAAAATCAAACAAGTGCGCGCTGGTGCCTGCTCGGATGATGGCCAGAAGACCAAATGGGTCCCAGAACCCGAAAGACCCCACACCCCAACCTCCCCACTCCCCCCCAAAGGGGCCGGGAGGTCTCTGACCTAAAGCCCCCCCTCCCCTTGGGTGCATCAGGTCATAAGACCGTACGCACCTCCCCCGACCCAACACCTACCCCATCCCTTCCCCACCCCCGTTAGGTCCAGGTTAGGCCATCCCCATTACACACGCCCAAGCATGAGGAGCAACAAAAAAAAGCCATGGAAAAGAACAGCAACATGAGACAAAATCGAGAGACAACGATCAACACACACACACACACACACACACACACACACACACACACACACACACACACACACACACACACACACACACACACACACACACACACACACACACACACACACACACACACACACACACACACACACACACACACACACACACACACACACACACACACACACACACACACACACACACACACACACACACACACACACACACACACACACACACACACACACACACACACACACACACACACACACACACACACACACACACACACACACACACACACACACACACACACACACACACACACACACACACACACACACACACACACACACACACACACACACACACACACACACACACACACACACACACACACACACACACACACACACACACACACACACACACACACACACACACACACACACACACACACACACACACACACACACACACACACACACACACACACACACACACACACACACACACACACACACACACACACACACACACACACACACACACACACACACACACACACACACACACACACACACACACACACACACACACACACACACACACACACACACACACACACACACACACACACACACACACACACACACACACACACACACACACACACACACACACACACACACACACACACACACACACACACACACACACACACACACACACACACACACACACACACACACACACACACACACACACACACACACACACACACACACACACACACACACACACACACACACACACACACACACACACACACACACACACACACACACACACACACACACACACACACACACACACACACACACACACACACTAATGCACAAACCGACGTCACAAGAATTCACAAGAATTCAACAGAAACCATAAAGGCCAGGCGTGAGTCTAGACCCTAGCATTGGGAACTAGCATATAAACGCCTCAAATATTACAACACACACACACATGGCACTAATTTGCCTCAAATCTTAACACAAGAATGATTGTGAAAGTAGGTCTACACACACACACAAGCTAATGCACAAACCGACGTCACAAGAATTCACAAGAATTCAACAGAAACCATAAAGGCCAGGCGTGAGTCTAGACCCTAGCATTGGGAACTAGCATATAAACGCCTCAAATATTACAACACACACACACATGGCACTAATTTGCCTCAAATCTTAACACAAGAATGATTGTGAAAGTAGGTCTACGCTACGATTCTCCCAACTTGCAAAAGCCGAATAACCATGGTCTGCTAATGAGGTGAGCAGCACCAGCAGCAATCAAATACGTCACTTGTTATCTGACGTCACAATCAAAATTACTTAGATCCGTCACGAAGCGAGCAACAGTCCGTCTGTCTGTCTATCTGTCTGTTAAAATTTAAGCTGTATATTTTGAGATACAGCTCCGAACAGGCAGGCAGGCGGACAGGCAGGCAGGCAGACATGCAGGCAGGTAGGCAGGCAGGCAGGTAAACAGACAGACAGTATGGCTGTCTGTCCTGAGCTGTATCTCAAAATATCCTGCTTAAAGTTTAACACAAAGATGGAACTTACTCCGCAAGAGGATTTTCAGTATTTGTCCGTGATCCTATTAAAAGAATCGATATCCTGATGAGATGAAATTCTGGATCAGTGAATATCTCGGAAACCTCTGGTCCGATTTGGCTCAAATTTTAACACAGGAAGTATTGTAACCATGCACTAGGATTTCGCAGTTTGCGCACGATCTGACAAAAAAAAATCCCGGGAAGCTGAAAAACACTGTTTTTAATGTGACAAACACTGGATGGCGAGGTTCTACCATCTCTGCTCGTGATGTGCATGCAAAACCACCGAGATGATTACAATGGAGCTTTCCAGTTTATCCATCAATCATATAACGTCATAATCCACTACGTGACGTGTAGGATGACGTCATGATATGAATGGCATAGGTAAGTTCGTCACGAACGCTTAATTGATTTAAGAACTGAAATTCATCCGGACTAAGCGGTGTTGTACGATTTATATGTCTTTACTATTTAATAAACATGTTGTTGAATTTTCTGAAACTAATCACACTGGGCGCTGTTGCTGTAATTGTATAGTTTTCTTGAAATTCATAGTCATGCAGTTCTGGGATCGATCCCAACACGGTGAAGTGTGAGTGGAGCTTAGCTAAACATGGACGCGGCATAGCTAAAACTGGATTCTCCATTGGCTGTGTCCTAACCAGCAACGGTTTCAGGCGAAAATCTATATGAATAAAATGTCTGCCTTGTGTATGGCAATACCCAGTCATCTGAATTATCCATTAGGAGGAGGAGGAGGAGCAGGAAGAGGAGGAAGGGGGAATGAGGTAAAGAGGTGGGGTGGCGGTGGTAATGAGGAGTGAGGGGGTCGGGGCGGAGGAGGAGGAGGGCATCGGAGGAGGAGGATAATGAGGAGAGGGGAGGAGGATGAGAAGTGGGGAGAAGAAGAAAATGATGAGCGCTGTTCGTGGAGATCTCCCCAATCTGTGCATCTTCAATAGCCGGCTTTTGAATATGGATGCCACGATTATTCATGTCTATGGACAGAACATACGTTTTAATGTTATGACAATTTCTGGGATAAACATGGGAGATAACTCAGTAAAATAGTAGTCCTACAACGCTAGGAGTTGGAGTTACTGACCTTGATGATATTAACCGGTCATGGGAAATAAGTATTTCGAAGATTTCTTTACCTCCCGTATTATCTCCCTTAATGCAGCTCCGCTAGTAAAAAGTAAGACTAACTTTAAAGACTGTAGACAATCTTTAGGTTATAAGCAACTTGGCAGACCCAGGATTCATGGGGCCTCTTGTTGCGATTAGGCCTACTATAGGACAGTAGCGAACTGAGGCGTGTTGTGCTCCCAGTCAACTCCACGTCCCACCACCACCACCACCTCTCTCTCTCTCTCTCTCTCTCTCTCTCTCTCTCTCTCTCTCTCTCTCTCTCTCTCTCTCTCTCTCATGATCGTCATCGTCATCATTATCATCATCATCATCGGGGAAAATAGGCCATTGACCTGTTATTGCATCGGAGAGTGATGTGGGTACAGGACAGGTAAGAAATAATTTAACGCGCTTCCAAAGCAAAATAAAACGTAGGGCCTATTATTGAATATTTTGAACATAATGAGCCTTTCTTTCCAGTTTTAGCCATACCCCACCCATCTCAATCTAAACTCCACCCACACCACGTCCGTGTTGGGATCAATCGATCTCTGAACTCTATGACTATCAATTTCCAGAAAACTATACACGTAAGCTCTTGAATATTTTGAAACTAATTTGACTGAGTGGTGTTGCTGCCTATGGCAGCAACAGCGCCCAGTCAAATTAGTTTCAAAATATGCAACAGCATGTTTATTAAATAGCAAAGACATACAATTAACGTGTCGGACTGCTCATGACGTCATGATTATGACGCCAGCACACATATCACTTAGTTAATTATGACGTCGTCAGATAATCGATGGATAAACTTGGGAAGGGCCATTGGATTGGCAGCAATGGCTTCCAATCAAATTAAAGATTTTAAATCTTACATCTTGTTCAGAATAAAGGTAACTAACTTATATATAGCCTAGTCGTTGAGGGGTGTGAACCGTGACAAAATTCCCACCTAAGGTTTTGTGGCGCATTGATCCCATTTGGGCGGAATATTTTACACAGGTTTTTAATTTGAGGACCATTTTTACATCATGTGTGAAATCTGATAAGGTGCCATGGTAGCGGAAAACAGCGTCGTTTGCTATTTTCCAACAAAACACCAAATTCAACAATCTGAAATAATACAACTGTGAAAAAAATATTCCTTGTCACTCAACAGCTGAGATGCACAGGTGACAGCAAAAAAGAAACAAGTTTATCATTGAGGATAGTATAGAGATGCTCATTAAACACACGCTTTGAGGTCGGGATGTTCCCTGCGATGACATGAGATTATAAGTACAAACCATCATTTTCTTCATCAATAGTTACCAGATGGTCGATGTTGCTGCAAATTTGACCTCGGCACCCTGCACATGCGATCACACATTTCAATCCGTTTTTCTTGCATACACATTGCTTGGTGCCACACGGAGTCTTTGTTGTTACTTTGCATTTGCAACGAATGAAACTGAGTACCTTCGACGGAGCAGCTTCAAGATCTGTCATTATCGGGCATAAAGACCCATTTTCCTCTTTCCATCCCCAACCATTGTGGTCCAGGTCATGGTTGCTAAGAGTTAGTTATCTGACAACCTGGAGGTGAACGCGGAGGCTGTGGAAGTTAGCTGCACGCTCAGTTGGTGGCAGTCGGTGTGGCTCTATCTTATTTCCCTTCACAGCCATCTACATATAGCGGGCATATCTCAGAGAAGTAAGCATGCCCTTCTAAGTGTCACCATATAAGCAACGGAATAGGCTAATTCATGCACTACCAACTTGTTCCTGTGATGTGTTACAACTCCCGATTTTATCAGACAAATCATGTACCTCTTTGGACTTAGACATTACCTTCAGAAGATTCGTCTCACCATGGCAAAACGTGGCAGAAGTTGTATCGCACCCACTCCAGGCATGAATTATAAGGATACGCTTTCGTATCTTTGCTGGGACGGCATCAGTAGCTTCCTTGCGACTGTACAATTGCCGAGATTTTTAGCGTTTCACTTCCTTCTTCAAGAAAATGTCTGTCAATCTGTCGTCCCAGTGATACAGCAACATTGTGAAGTTGCCAGTGTCCTCAGCAACAACTATGACTTGCTAACCATCTCTAGCATAGTCAAGTGCCGTTGATACTATCTATCAGTGTATCTGAATCTCCCGTACTTATCTTCTTGGCATGGCCGAGCGATTGAAGATAACTCGACAGAAGGTTGATTTACTTTTCATATCTCGTGCGCCCTTGGATTGAGCGAGCACTCAATGCTGTCTTTACATTTACCATTTGTTCATCCAGTGTGACGAGTTCTTTGTAGTCAGCAAGTATGTCTGGATTAATGCTAAGGTCAAGAACACCATTCAGTAGCTTCTCAAGTTCTTTGACTTTTTCTGCTATTATATCAGTTGGCCTATCCATATACATGCGTTCATCAGTGTAGCTGGAACTTGACTTACCAAAGAAAGACTCATTTGATTCAAAATCTGTATCTTTCTCTTCACATTCCATTTCACTATAGCTGGAATTCTGAGGGAGTAGAGAAGCTAGCAATTTTGTAGTTAGTGCTGCCTGTATTAGGTAGAGACCACGCAGAGCTTTGCCACTCAGCATATTGGTCACTGCATTCTGACTACACACTTCACCTAATGCCTCTTCTGCTCCAGATCCTTTCATTATATGAAAGATACTACTACATGCGCTCATTGGCAGATGGAACCATCTGAGATGCAAGACCATTTTGTCCAGACCTTTGGCAACCTTTATCTCCATTGCCTTTAGCCAAAGTGGTTGATCGACTGTTAGACCAGTTGAGGCGGCTTGCCTGTTCTTGGATGTACAACAGCGTGGAGTGGATGCATGTCTCATCATTTGGATTCAGGCCGATCATTGGCAGTATTAGTACCTCTTACCAGTCCACTCTCTATTAAGGCAGTCGAGGTTATGATCATAGAGTGTAAATCCTTCACTCAAAAGACGCCCATTTTTATTTTAAATTATTACCTTTGTTTTTAACAGATTGACTTTTAGTTTCCATTTACTACAATACTCATTTAAATTATGTAGACATTGTTGTAATCTGTCTTTGTATTTTGAAAGTATGACGATATCATCAGCATACATTAAGCACTGAAGTTTCCTTGCCGAAAGTTCAACAGGATGAGTGTTCCATTTGGCTAGTTCAGTAGGCAAGTCATTTATATATAATGTAAAAGGTATAGGGCTCAAGACCTCGCCAAGACCCCTTGATGTAGTTGGAAAGAAGGGGTTATGCCATTTGACATTTTAATGCAGCGATATAATTTACTGTACATATTTCCTCACAATAGAGTAGAAGTTAACATCAATTCCTAATTTCAGAATTTTATTTTAAAAAGACCACCAGACTGTCAAAAGCTTTGGTAAAATCGACAAAACATGCATATAGTTTTCCACCCTTAGGTTTTGTATATGCATCAATCAGCTGGTCGTAAGCATTTTTAAAGCCTATTTGTTCATCTGATCTAAGCTTACCCCACAAAATTTACTTATCTTTCATTAAGAATAGAACTAAATACTTTGGCCAAATTACTACATATCGTAATCCTGCGAAAATTATCTGGCTTACAGGGATTTCCTGCTTTAAAAATTGATGTAATATCACCCTCTCGCCATTTCTCTGGATATTTACCATTAGTAAGAAATTTATTACATATGACTGTTAGTGGGGAATAAGGACCCCCCCCCCCCCACCCCCTCTTTCAAAATCTCATTAGCAATGCCGTCAAGCCCAACACAACTTTATTGGCCTTTAATTTGGTCAATGCAGACAGAGTCTCAGAGGCGGAAATTCTAATATTTAGTTCATTAAAACAGGATTGGTTTTCCATTGTCTTAATTGCAGCCTTAATTATATATTATCATGAATTTGGTTGTCACGTGGTGCGGTACCTAGCAAGTTCTTGTAATAAGCGTACCATGTTTTTGTTTTAATGGTATCAGGTGGGCTATCCTTGTTAGCACACCTTAGTTCCCTGACAATTTTCCAATATACTGATGGGTTACTATGATGCATCTTTTCAGGTTTTTGTAAAATGTCTGCCTTATATTTTCGCTTAATGTTTCTAACAGTAAAAAGATGTTCGCTTATTGTAATATCATGCGGATTCTTTTGCAATAATTTCCCCAACCTTGTGCATCTCTTCAACTCGACACATGACAGGTCATACCATTTTTGGCGAATTATACGTTTCTTATAATATTTTTTCTTACGCAAGGTTCTATCTGCAACCACCAGCAGGTTGTCTGTAAATATAGCATGTAATGCATCCACCTGAGTATCATGTGAATAACCACAGTTTGTGATAGATGACAATTTATTTACTACATCTAGATTTTTCAGCGCAAGTTTAAATTTGATGTCGGCTTCTTTATCACCGTTGAACTGGTTTGTGGCTTAAGGTGGCTTAGCTATAAACAGGCTGTTGTCGATAAGCCGAAATTTCAACGCTATAGAAAACGAAACCATGCAGTGGTCAGCTAGTGTCTCTAGCCAATTATGGACACAAAAGTGGTTGATCGCAGAGAGCAGTGAGTGATGCACCAGTGCCTAATCCACCGTGCTACTACCATTATATTGATGGCACGTTAACTGACCAACACAGTCACCAAGTGTCCTCCCATTTAGTATTCTTAAACCAGAGGATTTACACAAATCCGCCAAATCATTGCCATATGCATTAGAGATTGCATCTTGGTTCAGTTGTCTTCTCAGTGGTTTGTCTGTCTGCTAATCTGTAGTGAGAGGACGATATCTGTTATCATCTTCAAGAATGAAATCATCCTTGTCCAAGGTGCACGCATTAAAGTCACTAATAAGTATGATTTGACCTTTCTGGTAAAAATGGGCTATATCAGCTTCCAATATTCCATAAGATTCTATATTTTCTCGTAAACTAAGTGAGGAATTCTTCGGGCTAATGTAGACAAAGGCAAGAAAAATATCGTGTTGCCAGTTGAAAAAGGTTTTGGACAATTTTAGCCAGACTATATCATGTCGTATATTGGGAGAGTTAACATTGAAAGACACCCTCGCTGATAATAGCTTTGACCAAAACTGCTATCCCACAAGAATACTTTTTTGCTTTTTTAGCTTATGCCATGGTGACCGTCCGTCCGTCTATCGTCAGTCCATCATCCGTCGTCTGTCAACTTTTCCTTTAAACGACTTCTTGTCAAGAACCTCCAAGCCGATTTCAATTATATTTGGCAGGAAGCATCCTTAGAGCATAGGGATCAAAGTTGGATCAAACGAAGCCGATTGGCCAATTTGGCTGGTGGCCATCTTGGCTTTTACCTGATTTTCAGAAACGTCTTTAAAAATCTTCTCTGAAACGGCTTGGTGGATTGAAGCAAACCCCATGAAATATGATCTAGGGCAAGAGCTGAACCAAGTTTGTTCAACGGAACTTGATTGGTCAAATGGTTTGACGGCCAACTTGGTTCACCTTGTTTTAGCGAAAATGACTTCTTCTCCAGTACCGTTGAAGGGATCGGGCGGAAATTTGGCAGATATGATTAGGGACTAAGAGCCATTAAAGTTTGTTCAAGAGAAGTTGATCCGTCAAAAACACATGGCCGCAGTAAGCCGATCAAAATATAGCGTGTTTGGCGGCCATATTGGATTTTTTTATTTGATGGGTTTTGAGGCTGAAATTGGTTTTAGATATGTTTTTGGGTATTCTGATCTCAAATTTGCAATTTTTGAAACTGTCGTCTAAACGATTTGGTTGCCATCATGGATCATTTTCCCGCCAAAAGCTCCCATACTAAAATGTCTTCTCTAGAACTTCTGGGGCGATTTCAATTATATTTGGCAGAAAGCATCCTTAGGCTGTAGAGATTCAAGTTTATTCAAACAAAGCCAATCGGCCAATTTAGCCGGCAGCCATCTTGGATTTTGGCTGATTTTTAGAAATGTCTAAAAATCTTCGCCGAGACTGTTTGAACGATTGATTCAAAATTCATAAAATATCATTTAGGGCACGAGCTGAACCAAGTTTGTTAAAGGGGGCATGATTTGCCAAATGGTTGGGCGGCCATCTTGGATGGTCTGGTTTTCATGAAAGCAACTTCATCTCCAGAGCCACTGAACGGATTGGGCCGAATTCTTTTAGCTATGATATTGATGATAAGGGCCATTAAAGTTTGTTCAAGAGAAGTTGATACACAAAGAAACATGGCCTCTGTTTTCTTGTTACAAGTCTGCTGAACTCATTAGAGTTCTACTTATTATTAATGACCATTCTAGTTGAGATGCCTATGGTCCAGGTGAACGATACAGGCCCCTTGAGCCTCTTGTTTAGTTTAGGTCTGTTGATCTGAGCAATAGTTGTGTAGCCATCAATATTAATATGGCACGAGTCACTGGTGTGGGTTTCTACTAAACCAATTATGTCATTGGTGGATAAGATCTTGTTAGCTTAGGGTCAATCAAGTTTACATCCAATAGAATTATTACTTACCCCTTATATGTTCCATGCACACACTGAAAGTTGGGTTCTAAACATTAATTGTAATAGTTATGCCTATTCAAGTTCATGTATCCATGTCGTGAAGATTGGTAGAACTGTGAGCCATATCCCGTCTGATCCATTGTGGTGAACATTCCATATTGACCTCGTAAATGCTGCGCCATCCAATTTTCCAGTTCATATGGAGGTCTCCTGTACTTGGATGGCCGTTCACGTCTGTACTCACGATATCTACTCTGAGGCTCATTTATTTTACCATACGTGTCTTCCTCACTGGAGCCTCTCAGTGTTAGATCAAGGCCTAATGTTGTATGCAACGAATCCGTAATGTTCACAGCAAGTTTACTGGTCCCTGCACTATTCAGGTTGTAGATATGGGATTGTCTTGTGGGAAGTCATGATCCTGCTGGATATCTTATATTTACGAGTAAGTCCTAAGTGAAATTTATAATTTGAAAATACCAGGTGAGCTAATGGACCGGTTGAACGTATATCTTATTATTTAGTTTATTATTATACAGTAACTAGTTGACATCAGCTAGTGCTGATGATACACAATTTCGGCGAAACCTGATCGATTGTTGGATAAAGTTTTATCATCAAAATTGAAACAGTCGAATTGATTAGAATAAGTTCCACGGTTCTGAGTTGATGTGTATCTAGAAATAGTTTAGATAAAAGTTGTTGCTGTTCAGTCGGCACACACTTTTATAATATTCAGCATTCGTTGGAATAGATAGTTTAGAAAATAATCAATGTATAAGAATCACTGGAATCGGACGTGACAAAGGGACGTAGTTGATGACGTTAGGCATTCTGATTCTCATACGAGAATAGAACAACACCAGCTGGCAATGAGATCATACAGCTCATGTGCCTATTAACTCTAGCATCCTACAGGCTTATTCACGATAGGCAATGGACAGGACATGGACATTGTAGCGTCCTGTAGGAATTAATAACATAATCGAAATTTGTGTATCAACTATATGTCACTCATACAATGGCATGCAACAACAACACATTCCGTAATGTTGTTAGTTAGCTGACAGATCGCATCAAATCAGAACCAGCTACCACCGCTTTGTCTATGTGTGGCATCATCTCCATAGAAGAATAGCACAGAGTTTGATTGGTCAGAATGACGTCACGATCAATGAGCAACGATCAAACTCTGTAGCAAAGAATTGCGTGTGTGTGTTGTAATATTTAAGGCGTTTATATGCTAGTTCCCAATGCTAGGGTCTAGACTCACGCCTGGCCTTTATGGTTTCTGTTGAATTCTTGTGAATTCTTGTGACGTCGGTTTGTGCATTAGCTTGTGTCTCTCTGTGTGTGTATTGCGCGTTGTCTCTCGATTTTGTCTCATGTTGCTGTTCTTGTCCATGGCTTTTCTGTTGCTCCTCATGCTTGGGCGTGGGGGATGGGGAGGGCCTAACCTGGATCTAACGGGGGTGGGGAAGGGATGGGGTAGGTGCTGGGTCGGGGGGGGGGGGGGGAGTAGGTGCGTGCGGTCTTATAACCTACTGTACCCAAGGGGGGGGGGGGGGCTTTAGGTCAGAGACCTCCCGGCCCCTTTGGGGGGAGTGGGGAGGTTGGGGTGTGGGGTCTTTCGGGTCCTGGGACCCATTTACTCTTCTGGCCATCATCCGAGCAGGCACCAGCGCGCACTTGTTTGATTTTGATTGATTAGGCAGCCCGTATGGTGACTGCGTCCGTCCGAGGACGAACTCGATCAGTCATCCCGGTTGCATCCCTCCATAGTCCCATCGAAAAGTCCGAAAGAATCTAATTCTAGCAATTATGTTTTGATTTTGTAATCCGTATGTTGCGTGATTCCATCCGAGGACGAATCCATTCAGCATCCGGTTTACTTTGATTATGCCGAAATTTCTTGCCTACCTAACCCTAGCTCACGTTCACACAGTGATGGGCACTGTATGACGGGACCTCAATTTAAAGTCCCTTCCGAGAAGACTGCATAGCAAAGAATTAAACAGAATAGGTTTTATATCCAACAACGAAATGAAAGGATCGGTGATTGGTCAGAACGACCAACATTTATCAGATAGGAACTTCTAGGATGGAATAAGCAGAAGTTGATTGGTGGACTGATGGTCCAGGCCAATCAAGTTGTGCTTATAACATACCTAGAAGAATCATCAGAACAAGATCTAAATATCTCAATATGTATAGATCTAAATATCTCGATATGTATATAACCTCAGAGATTCCGAGGGCTATAAAAGAAGCACTTTCAGTTAGAGAAAGGCAATCAATCCAACATCATGGTTCACGTAGCACATCGCTAGTGCTACGTTTGTGGCTAGTATAGAATAGAATGATTTTGTACCAGCAAGGTACTAATTATCTTTGAGCGATTTATGCTCTACAATTACAATTACTTTATCAGTTTGTACAGTTAATATTAGCTTTAATAAAAGAATGTATCCTCTTACAAAAGTAAGACACTAGTTTGGTCATCATTAGTTTAGGACTCCAGAGTTGGAAGAAACATCCAATCCGATAGACCCGACAGTCCATAATAAATATCGTCGTAATCCATCTTCTCGACGAGGCGAGCCGACTGTCAGCATCCCGCTTCATCATCGGTAAGAGGTTGTCGCAGCAACCGTTAAACATCATAATCTTACCAATGGCGAGGTGGAATAGTCATCGTTAGGAAACCATTCACCGAGTCATACCCGGAGATCCAAAATCTTCAAGGTGTACATTGTCATCTTCAAAGAATTTAGGTTGACTAAAAGATTGCCATTGTCACACATATATACATGTTAAGTTTTAAACAGCTTCTGCTTAACCACCAAATTGGCAGTGTTTTAATGTGTGGTTCGTGATCACCTCGGCCAGGTGGTTGGGACACAATGATCTTAGCACTAGGAAATTTACTTTTGGTTGTGTCAACTAGCTGTACTAGATCATCAGCACACTGTTGATGGTCTTTTTGTTGGGTTTTTAAGTCATTACTCATTTCTTGATAGACTACACATGACGATTGAGGCCCAGAATATTCCTCAACATACGTTGCCACTTCCTCAAGGTAATACTTTGTTTCTAGAGTAGTTCTGAAATCACGAACACGTCTTTCTGGCTTAATGTGTTTGAGCAGGGAAGTACCAATGATGAGTATATCTCTACTCGGTTTTTGTGTGGCTTTCGTGAGTGTCTGTGTGACTGTCTCTGATCGTGAACTACTTGCACCTATCTCATGTATCTCGAGAATCCGCTCCCTTTGGTCATGGATCTTCAAGGTGAGAATTTTATTAGTTGCCTTGTCTAATTGAGTAACTGTTTCGGTACCTTTTCTCAAATACTTCTATTACATCTAACTTGCTTTGAATCCTCGATTCTGCTGCATCCAGGTCATGCATCAAGCTACGTTTATTTTTGTTCCATCCTACTGGCCATATCTTTATATTCATCAGTCATTTTTATATTCTAGCTTTCACCAATTAGAACATCTCCTTGCAACTCTTTAATCTTTTGTTTTGACTTAGCATTAGAGTCTTTCAAATGTGCAATATCACATTCATGTTGCGTGCATGCCTTATCAGTGTCTTTAGTTGCTGTTTGTAGTTCAAATTCCTGCTTTGCAGTTTTAAGTTCTTTTTCAAGTGTTTTGTTACGTTCACGTTCTCTCGTTAATTCATTATCCATCAGTTGTAACTTTAACTCCATATTCTCATCTTTAACTTGGAGTAATTTTTCTGTAACCGTCTCTTCGCTGTTGGCAATAGTCAGCATCACGTCAGCTAGATGTTGAAGGCAGTTAGCTAATTGCCCGAAAGGCCGAATGTCACTGAGTGTTTTTCTGTTTATTGTGGATGGCTTCTCTGGCTGCACAAGTTTCTTTGGACGATGTTATTACAGATGTAGGGAGGCTAGGGATAGGAAATAGGTAAATAGTGCCAGACAGTGAATTGATGTCTACAACTGAACTACAGTCTTGCTACTAGCTTCCACTGCTACCTTAAGCTGGGAAACCTATACTGAATGGATTCCAAAATTGCATTGCACTGCTGTTTCGTTCCGCTTGCTTATTGTAGGTTTGGCTTATTATAGGCCAAGCCAGCCCTGCCATCATGTGACGAGTGCCACAAATTCGTACGGGTTCTATTCAAGGACCATGTCTGTTGCCGCTGTACTAAGTGTAATCTTGACAGTAGGTGTAAGGTTTGCGCTGTGTAGTCGGTCGATATGATGCTTAAGTTCCTTGCCAGAAGGACTTGGCAGGGTCTGACGCGGGGTCAGGCAGTCCAAAAGTAAGTCGTGGAGCGTCCGTTTCGACCCGTGGGGGCGTTCCACGTCTGCAACCGGAGGTGGCGGAGATGGCTCCGCCGGCGTGGTTTGGTCCTGCTATGCAAGGTTTCTTGCATAGCATTCTGCCCACGCTGGTCTCGTCCCTGCTGCCAAAGGTTGTAGGGCAGTCTCTCCCCATGTTTGATTCAGACACTGTCCTTGGACACAAGGACAGGGCTATGGACTGGCCTCCGAGGGAGCTGTCTCGTACGCCCCACCCCCCCCCCCCTGGCAGTCCCGTCGGGCTCCGGCCTGATGGGTTCTGTCTCTCTGTGGCCACCTCCAGGTGGTCCAGTAGCGGTGGCCAGTCTGTCAGGCATGGGAGCCATCCGCCAGGTTTTCCTTGTCTAGTGACGACTCTTCGGGGTCTGAAGATGAGGAAGCCGAGGAGGAGAGGTTGCTCCGGCCTGTGATGCCACGGGTGGAGAGCATGGAGGTCGATTCCGTCCTGGACGGAACCGTCCTCCATCTGTCTGGCTTGGCGCAAGCCAGGGCAGCGGCTCCGCCCGTGGTTGAGGCCACTCCGGTACCGGGCACCGGTCCCATGATGGTTGGTTTGCCGCCAACCGAGACGGTGATGGGTGTGGCTCGCCAGGTGTGGTACTCACCTATCTCGCCTGGTCCGGCAGTCAGACATGGGGTGCCGTTGGTGCCCGTGTTTGGCCACGGTTCCTCAACCGCTATGGGTCCGCACGGTTTTCCGTGTATGCCTACTCCGTGGACTGGTGTGTTCCATGGGGTGGCGGCGGAACCGTACGGTACCGGAGTTCCTGGCATATCAGCAATGGCTCCTAGCCTGGAGGCCATTGCTGGTAGGGCCATGAACATGTCAACGGGTGACGTGTTCACGGGAGTGTCCTCCTCGGAGACAGATTGGTCTGAGGCTCTGGCTTGGCTAGCCAGGGTAGACCCGTCTGTGGTTTCGACCACGGCCGAGGAGGATGCTCCCCGTCCATCGGTTGCATCGATTAGGATGGGGATCTTGCCCACAGCCCGGATCCAGACTGTTGGACTGGATCCAAGGTTTATGGAGTTGCTTGATGCTATTTATAGCAAACAACGCATGACCAAGGGCCAGCTTCTTGCGGCCTCCAAGGAGGTGCGGGCGAGGTGTCGTATTCCACGCGGGGAATACGACAGGTATGGTGTTGTCCCGTCGGTCACCATGGATGACCACTGGGTACTGGGTGTCCAGAGTGCTGGAGCGGGTGACCCCGCCCCGGCACTGGTGGACAAAGCTCAGGAACACCATAATGAAGTCCTGTCCCTATGTGATGGTGGTGTGAGGACAGCAATGAGTGCTGTCAACCACTCTTATCGTCTTCTTCAGTCGGTGTGGGCTGAAGCGGGGGCAGGCCACCCTGTGCCACCTGTGGCGCTTTCGTGCATTAATGACGGCCTGGTGCTGTCTATGGACGCATTGGCAAGAGTGCAGGCGTGTGTGACTAAGTCCAGGAGGCAGATGGTCCTTGACCATATGCGTCCAGCTAGTGCCATCAGGGAGCGTCTTCTTGGGACGCCCCTGACAGGCCCTAGCACCTTTGGTGGCCAGGCGCGGGCCATCTTAGAGGACACGGCCAGGATTGCGCAGAATCGGTTGGCAGTTAATCTGCAGCTAGAGCTAGTGCATAAAGCGCACGCACTAGGGGCTGTAGTCAAGCCGTTGACTGGGCAACCTTCTAAGAAGCAGAAAAAGCACAAAAGCAAGGTGAAAGCTAAGCCTAGTGCTGCTTCTGTTTTCTGCTGGGTTTTCTCAGCCACCTACGGCGAAGAAAGCCAAGAAGGTTGTGGCGGCCCCTACCCTCCCCAATGTTGCTCCTGATCGCCCGAGAGGCAGGAAGGGCAAGGGGAAGGGTAAGTCCTCAAAGGGCGGACAGAAGGGAGCGGATCGTACCCGAGGGTACGAGGGCTCCCTTCGCATCTGCCTGGACCGCAATTGTGCGACAGGAACAGCGGTGCCAGTTAGACCGGCCAAGCCAAGACCAAAATTGTTCTCTCTCTCTCTCTCGTCAAGAGAGAGGGGGGGGGAGCGGATCGCGAGCCAGACACCCCCATTAGGCGTTGAGGCGTCTATAGTGGGTGGAAGGCTTATGTGTTTCGTTGAGGCTTGGCGATGTGTGACGCCAGACAGTCTGGTCCTGGGATGGTTATCCCAGGGGTACATGCCAGAGTGGTGGGACTTTCCACCACAGAATCTGTCTTTGGCACCTGTCTGGACACCCGTTCCAAGGGAACCAGACAAGTTAGAAGCCATTCAAAACGAAGTGTCAGGTTTGCTTCTGAAGGGAGCAATATAACCAGTAAACCGGAACACTCCAGGCTTCTATTCAAACATGTTCCTTGTCCCCAAGAGCACAGGGGATGGAGACCCGTACTCAATCTCAGGCCATTGAATTGGTTTATCCATAAGCCTCGGTTTCAGATGGAAACTCCGAGGTCGGTAATGGCAGGATTGAGGAAGGGAATGTGGTGTGTATCGATCGATCTGAGAGATGCATGTTTCCTCATTCCAATGAACAGGCGTTGTCACAGGTTTCTGAGATTTGCGTTTCAGAATCAAGTATGGGAGTCGACAGCTCCAAGGGTTTTCACCAGAGTGGTCCTTGTGGTGACAGCGTTTCTCAGAAAAGAGAACGTGGCGTTTCGCACCTACATAGACGATTGGCTGATCAAAGCAGACTCATCAGCCAGATTAGAGGTGGATACTGCTCTGACTCTGAAGTTGTGTTCAGATCTAGGCTGGATAGTCAACAAGGAGAAATCCGAGTTGACACCCACTCAACATTTCGTTTGTTTAAGGATGCGATTCGATCTCGAGGAGGCCAGGGTTTTACTCGTCAGAGCCCAGAGTGGTGTCTCTGTTAGCCATCCTCAAGAGTTTTTGATTGGGAAACCACATTCAGGCGAGGCGGTTTCTTCAGATGCTGGGCATGATGGTCTCCATGGAGCAGGTAATCCCGTACGCTGCTGTGATGCAAAGACCTATCCAGTTGTATCTGGTGTCTCTGTGGAAACAGAGAACAGAACCCCTGTCAAAACTGGTGCCAGTTTTGGAGCCAATAATGTCGCATTTTGCATATCTCCTAGTAGGAGTTTTCACTACACCTACCCCACCCCCCACCCCCACCCCCAGCTGTCCGTGTACATGGATGCATCGCTGGAGGGATGGGGGGGGGCCTGCTGGGAGAACACCCGGTCTCAGGCACATGGGCTCTCCAAGAGAGCCAGCTGCATATCAATCTGTTGGAAATGATGGCAGTGGAACTGGCATTGGAAAAGTTTCTTCCAAAAGTCAGGGGCAAGGCGATATTGATACGGTCGGACAACTCGACAGTAGTATCATACATAAATCGCCAAGGCGGGACCAAGTCATCCACACTATGTATCAAAGTGTGGCACTTGATTCAATGGTGCAGGAATTACTCGGTTGTTTTGAAAGCAGCTCATATTCCTGGGCGATTGAACATTCTGGCAGATGCTTTGTCTCGCAGAGAGAATTCTGCCAACAGAATGGTCTCTCAACCCTCCAGTTCTTCACAGGATCTTCGAGCATTGGGGCAAACCAAATGTGGACTTGTTCGCCACAAGGGAAAATGCTCAAATCATGACTTATGTCTCGCCGATTCCAGATCCTAATGCCGTCGATACAGACGCCCTGGCGTTAAGCTGGAGAGGGATGCACTCTTACGCATACCCACCCACCATTCTTCTACCGAAGATAGTTGTGAAGATCAGGGAGGAACCGTGCCTGGTCCTGCTAATAGTGCCATTTTGGCCCAGCAGATCTTCGAGATCTGCTGGTGGAAAATCCAGTGCAGTTACCCGAGATTCTGAACATAATCTCCCAGGCCAAGGGACGCTTCCTACACGAGCATCCCGAAATGTTCAAATTGACTGCGTGGATGTTATCAAACAACGTTCCACGTCGGAGGGCTTTTCTCGACCAGCTGCAGATTTCATCGCAGCTGCGAGGTCAACCTTCAAGTCATATAACAACAAGGCTAACAGATTTGCAGACTGGTGTGAAGAAAAGGGTATTGATACCTTTCATTCCACTATTCAGCAAATAGCAGACTTTCTCTGTGAGCTGTTCAGTCACAGATTTGCTGGGGGCCCCAGGTGGCTTCTTGGGCCTGGGTAGTATGATACGGGTATCTTGGCATACAGTATTGATGCGAAGGTGGTGCAAAAAAGCTGAATTGATTAGTTTTGAGATAATGTCACTTGCATATTTGAATAGTTTATTGATCATGCATCAGGTCCGGATACGCGTCCATTTTTCAGGGCTTTGAGTGCTTTCTCAATTTCTGCTGTTTTAATTGGTTTAGTAATGGCCCGGGGTTTCATGAGACCGGGTGCAGGGGCTCATCATCATGGTCAGTGAACTGTTCCTTGAACCATTCTCGAATTGACTCATCTTTGCTCTGGTCAGTCGCGGTAGTGTACAGTGAGTGGTGGTGTGTAGTCAATAACTCTCGAGGCTCGGGCTGCCCGAAACATTTTGTGACAGTCGCCCATGATAGTGATTTTATCTGCTAGGGAGTCTGCTTGTTGAATAGCAAGATCTTTAAGTGTTCGTTGATGTAGCGCAGATCGTCATTGCGTTCCCTGCGTAGTTTGGTGCAGTCTTCCCTTTGGCCACTTTGATAGATGCGCAGCCGTAACGCTTTCTGCTCCGCTGCTAGCTTTACTACTACAGTGTCATCACTCATCAGTATACCGGGTTCAGTTGTTTTTAGAACTCCTATGGCGCTGATAGCTGATGATTCCATACATTTCATTATTTTGGTTAGGTCTTCACTTAGATCAGAGCTGATGCCGATGTTAGCTATCTGCTCACGGAGGGCCTTTTTGTGTGTCCGTGTCGCTGATGAGCTTGGGTAGGTTGTAGGTAACTCTACCTTCTTGCCTGGTATGGCATTTATATATTGGGTAAAGATGGTTCATCTGAAGGCATGTAATGACTGGATTATGGTACAAATTGAGCTTGTTTTCTGAAGTATAAAGTTAGGAAGCCTTCATCATTTCACTTCAAATTTGCTAACAGGATCCGATGTATCTGGTTTCTCTAACACATCTTTAGAAAGCCCACGTGGCTTAAAATTTGGCAAGTAGATAGCTCAGGAGAGGACCTCTCTTGGGATTGTGATCAGCAGAATATGTCACTATTCATCAGTGACCTCCCTTAACACATTAAGAACTTTCAAACATCTGCTTTCCACAACATAAGCTTAGAAAAGCTGCATGGATTTACTTAAAACTTGGTAAGGGAATACCGCAGATCACTTATTATTGTGTTACAGTGGAAACCATCCATATTTGCATGAACTTGCTTTAAGTGGCCTTCTATATGAAGTAGTTGCTGCCATGCTGATTGAGAGCAACATTCTTACTTTTTGCAGACATTTTCCACGGGACGTAATTCTTCACATACTGAATATTCTGAAAACAATTATTTTCAAAATATTCAGCATTTTCAGTTACTATCCTTTGAAATTATTGTCCGGTGGATTATACCAGCATTACAGAGAATTCAGTCTCACAATCCTACAATTTTATTTTACCATGACCCTTGATCTTTTGACCTCAAAATTAATACAGTTCTTCAGGATCTCAAGGGCAACCAGCCACCCAAGTTTGGTCAAGATCAACAGTTACTCTGCCATACATGTATTTTGTTCCCATTTTAAGTCTGCTTCTGAATTTCTGCAGACATCATCTTCCACGGGGTTTGACTCTGGATATGTTAAATGTTTTGAAGTTACTTTATTTTCAAAATATTCAACAAATAAAGCAGAGCTATTGCCCATTTAATTTATTTCCTGGTGACTTGCAGCAGTCAGACAGTTAATTAGCTCTAACATGTAAGGAGCTGTGGCCTCACTGACTGACTGACTGACTGACTGACAACAACAATAATAACTCAATCAATTCCCAGTATCTAATTTTCAATGCTATCATGCAGGACAACTTTTGAATATTTTGAAATTAATTTGACTGGAAGCCATTGCTGCCTTAGGCGTGTTGAAACAAAGTTGCAACTTTGAAACTTTAATTCCCAGAATCTAAATTTCAAGTTAACTATACATGTAAGTTGGTGAATATTTTGAAACTAATTTGACTCTAGGCTGTTGATGCTAATTGTAAATTCATCTAAGACATACAAGTTGTACAATTTTATGACAGGCTTTTCGATTTTCATCCAACATCAGCTAACATGTGACGTTATTTGATTATGATGTCAGATACTTGAGTGACAAATCGGCTCTATTACCCAAAAGTGTTCCCTGACATTGTCCACAGCGGAACAATAATTAGGCTTCGTCTCTCCAGATTGGTTTCCATGAAAGCCCATGTGGATTCGCTTCAAATTTGGCAAGTGGCTATCAGATTTCAGAAAACTAGACCTCGTTTGGGATTTTGTTACAACAGAATTTGTCCATATTTGCCAGAATTACCTCAGTTAGAAAATTCAATCTCATCAAAAATCTGATTTCCACAGCATAACTTTAGACATCCTGTACAGATTCACTTCAAACTTCTTAAGTGGGCACCTTGAAATACACCAGAGAGCTTGTATTTACACTTCTAGCATTCAAACAACAAACACATCACATGACCATCTAATCATTTATTTCCTCCTTTGTTTGTTCAAAACAAACAGGCTGCTGACCCGATTGTCATATTTATCTCCTCCTCCTCCTCCTCCTCCTCCTATCTTCTTATATACAGAAAACAAGTATATTACTTTACACATCCTCCATAGTCCTCCTCATTATCATACAGCTAGTATTACACAGATCTACGTCAAAACATGGCACCAGGAAGCTAGAACGGAAAAGGAAAAAAATACACAAAAACAACACAATATTAAATATCGTGTTGCGTTAATAAGTTAAACATACATTTAAAGAACATTAATTAATTAATTAGTTAATTAATTAACCCCGTAACCATCAAGCTGGCAAAAATGGCTTCCGTAGTAGTCTTCAGAAATGCTCATTTGCAGACCAAGAGAACACTTTTTTTTTTAATTTACCACTGGAATCACTGGCTCGGTATCCGAGCCAGTCATTCTAATGGTAAATTTTCAGAAATAATCTTCTCTTGGTCTGCTAATGGACATTTTCAGTGAGAAATTGAAAATTTTTTGAACAAATTTGAAGGTTAAGGGGTTAAACAAGACAGTAACCATTTCACCCAGACAGAAAATAAAATATGAACAAAGTTTTTTATCACATTATTTTCAAATTATCCAAAAGTTTCTCCCACCAGAAACATTTCTTAAGTCTCTCCCGAAATATATCCAGTAATCATATTTACTGGTTCTTAACCCTCATGCGCCCACAAATCCTCAAGATGCTACCTATATCAATTAACCATTTAATGGTTAAGATGTGTCAAGAAAATTTATATTTATACTCATTCAACATCAATTGGCAGGTCAAGCGATAAAAAAGTCAATTTTTGTCAATTTGACAATGGAATTTAGCAAAAAAAAGCTTTCTGTTCTCCTGCAAATGGATAATCCTCAAGATCACTAAAGATGCTGTTTTTGTCTGGACAGACCATTAGTGGATTAATGAGCTTGACCAGCGTCCATTTGTAAGGCCAAGAGAATATTTTTGAAAATTTACCACTGGAATGATTGGCTGGGTAACCCAGCCAGTCATTCCAGTGGTAAATTTTCAAAAAATACTTTTCACTTTGCCTGCAAATAAATATTACTCAACATCACTGCATACACAGTTTGATCGGTTTGACCATTAAAAGGATAAATTGTTCACGGTCAGGATTTTTACAGAAAATGCCCAGTGAATGGCCAGTTGCAGGATAAGAAGATGATTTTTAAAATATTACCAATGGAATTCACAAAAATAGCTTTCTGTTGTCATACAAATGGTTATTTTTCAAGATCATGACAGAGACTGTTTTAAACGACTTGACCAATGGAAAATTAATGTTCAAGAAAATTAACGTTCTCCTTAAGAAACCTTTTTTTGTTTTAACTTACCACTGGAGTGACTGGCTCTCATTCCAGTGGGAAATTTTCAAAAATATTCTTTTGGCCCGCAAATGGACATTCCTCAAGACCACTGCAGATGTCGTTTAGGCCGGTTTGACCACTACATGATTAAGTAGCCACATGAGGGATTAAGGTGATCTGTTGCGACGGATGCATGAGTGAAATGCTTAATATCTTGTTATTATTCTCTTACTGAAACAAGGCAAGCCTTAGGAATACGTTGATATGCGCATGGACATTGGCAATGTGTCGGTTAATATTAGTAATTTGGTTCATATTGATTCGTAGTAATAGAGTATAATTATTATTATTATTAATATTATGCTAATATGAATATTAAACAAGCTACTACGGTAAAATAGAAGACCCAAATATCATAATTAACATTAATTAATATGCAATGTTACAACAAATAAGAGAATTTAGAAAAAAATCATAATGACGTTGCCAGATATGGTTTGTAGGGTGACATGGGTTAAACAGGGGCAATCTTTGCAACCCCCCCCCCCCCCCCCTTGCGTCAAGAGTGTCTCAAAGCGCTCAAAATGATACTCATATCAATGGACCTTTCCAGTTTATCTATCAATCATATAATGTCACAATCAACTATGTGACCTGTAAGCTGACATCATAATCAATGACGTCCTGAATGACGTAATTAAGTTTGTCATGAACCGCAATATTGATTGATGTCTTATTAATTATTTAATAAATATGCTGTTGAATGTCAAATTAGTTTCAAAATTTTCAACAGCTTACCTGGATAGGCTTCTGGAAATTGATAGTCAGGGAGTTCAGAGATCAATCCCAACACGAGCGAGGCGAGGGTGGAGCTTAGCTAGAGATGGGCAGGGCAGAATAATCCTCTAACCATCGAATTTGTTTTAAAAAATTCAATTTTTTCATAGAAAATGTCCATTTTCTGGCCAAGAGAACTGTTTTTGAAAATTTACAACTGGAATGACTGGCTCAGTTACCGAGCCAGTCATTCCAGTGGTAAATTCTCTAATTTTTTTTTCAAGACTACTGCAGAAGCCGTGTTTGGCTGCTGTAAGGGATAACGGGTTAACGGTCAAAATTTATCAAGATTATAATTTTTGCAAGTCAAGTAGACGAAATTTGTAAAAAATTTAACACATGATTGACTGAGAAATTGGATTCCTTCATTGTAGGGCAACAGTAACAACCTGCTACTGATGGCAAGATTCATGGAAGCAAGTCTTCTGCCAGTTTTTAGGGCAATACAATGGAAACCGAATGTAGAATCTACCTGGAAGTTGTTGCTCTGCCAGTTTCCAGTCAATTTAGTTTCAAAATTATTTTCCAGTTTTTTTAATCATTTCACTTTCTATTTTGCTTAACCCTATAACACTAAAATTTGTTCAAGAAAATTTCAATTTTCTCATAGAAAATGTCCGTTTTCAGACCAAGAGAAGACTATTTTTGAAAATTTACCACTGTAATGACTGGCTTGGTTATCGAGCCAGTCATTCGTGGTAATTTTTCAAAAATAGTCTTCTCTTGGTCTGCAAATTGACATTTCTCAAGACCACTACGGAAGCCGCTTTTGGCTGATATGAGTGTTAAAGGGTCAATGTAATCTGAACGGCTTAGCAACGTTAGATGAAACTTGCCTCCAAACATCCATACATATTTGTAACTAAATCTGAAAAAAAATTATTTAACTTCAGTTTAAACCAATTTTAATATTAAACAGCTAGAAAAACTCGAAAACATTGACCTAGCTTACTTAATACACGCCAAACAAACATGGCTACTATTAAATATCTCAATTACTATCTAGACACTGAAGAACACAAAACAATGGTGGAAACATGTTGTTTCTCTGTCCAAAAACTATTGCTCAAATTACTTCACAGTTCAATTCATTGCTCAGTTTGGTGACGATTATCGTGTATATATAGAACATGTTATATGTTAAATATCGACTCCGTGATTTTATACAGGCATGTGTGTACAATGTTGTCGGGTGTCTGAACCGACAAAATTCAAGGAAACAATGAGGAAATAAATCAGGAAAAATGAGTAAAATAAATAACAAGAACCTCTGTTATACACATTCAGTATCAGTAATACAAAACATATATCAGGACTCCCCAACGACTACACTCCCACCCACCCTACCACCCACAACCCACATAAGATGACAATGGACCGTTCCAGTTTTAGCTATGCCCTGCCCATCTCCAGCTAAGCTCCACCCACACCTCGCTCGTGGTAGAATCGATCGATCCCTGAACTCCCGGACCATCAATTTCCAGAAAACTATACAGGTAAGCTGTTGAATATTTTGAAACTAATTTGACTGGGTGCTGTTGCTGCCTATGGCATTCGTCACGTACTTATCTACGTCATTCATGACATCATTGATTATGATGTCATCCTACCGTCATCCTACACGTCACGTAGTTGATTATGACATCATATGATGGGGGGATAAACTGGAAAGGTCCATTATGACGGGGTATATATGACGAGACAGTCAATCATAAACCACTGATAATATCTGTCCACGTAGAAACCACACCCACCCCATCACAACCACCCCCACCCCAAACCCCCTGTCAACGCCCACCTCAGCAGAACACAAAATACTCCATATCCATGCATATTCGCAACACAAACATTAACAAATGATGTGAGAGAAGTACGTACATTATGATATGACATTTAATCATAAAGCATAGAAGTGACTGGACATATCTATTTAATGGTCAAGCAAGTGAAAACTGACCGCTCCTGTGGTCTTTGGATAATGTTTATTTGCAGGCAAATTTGGAAATTTACCACTGGAATGACTGGCTCGATAATCGAGCCAGTCATTCCAGTGGAAAATTTTTTTTTTAATATTTTTCTTCGGACATTGCATAAGTAAAACACTTGTTTTTCTTTACAAATTGTGAACATTTAAACGTTTATAATATCTCGATTAATAGCATATGACAATGTGATTTCTTAAATGGAAAAACAAGCATTGCGTATCTATCTCTATGTGGCCAAACAAAGCAAGTATCATCATCGTCATCATCATTATCATCAAATTATAAACAGTGGGCCCCATGTTTCAAGGGAGTTTTAACCATTTAATTGTCAAGACTTCCAAAAATGGACCCTTAATGGGTTTGAGAAATGTCCATTTGCAGGACAAGAGAAAACTATACTATAAAATCAAACCAGTTATTCTCGTGGTAAATAGCCATCTCTTGTTCTGCAAATGAATAATTTCTGAGAAAATTAAAATTTTCTTGAATAAATTTGAGCATTAAAGGGTTAATTAATCGAGACTTGATACAGATATACATCATAAAACTTAAACTGTTATTTATAGTTAACAATAATAAAATCACAACCCAAAGTTTATCATTTACGGCATAAACATAACGACCACTTTCATCTCTGAAATCTAGGTGTCAATTTAAAGACAAACAGAACGAAAGTTATGATGAAATCCGGATAGAAAGATTTCATAATCAAGGTCTAATGCGATACATATATTATTCATATTAATACATATTAATACATGGACACCTTTTTTTTAAAACTGTATGACTGCTGCAATCCACCAAACAATAATTTCAATGGGCAATACATCTCTGGACATGTTGAACATTTAGAAAACAATTTGACTGAAAGTTGTTGGTGGCTTAGCCACCAACAACTTTCAGTCAAATTGTTTTCAAAATATTCAGCATATACCGAGTTAAACCCCATGGAAATATAGTCTGCAGAAATTCAGCAGGCAGTCAGTTAGCAAACCGAATTCGCTTTAAAAATAACATTTTCATAATTTAATTCAGGAAGAGTTAGTGTTCTTTACAGTTCACTTTATCGAGAATGATCGGGAAAGGAAACAACCGACACAAAAATGTTATCATGACTCCATGAGAAGACTGTCTATTTAATGCAAGAAGCAGCACACTAGCACTTGATGACAAAAAACATTCAAATAAAAATGATTGGATGGCAAGAAAATAGAGCTTGAAATTGCTTCAAATCTACGCGGAATCAAGGAAGAAAATGATAATAAACAATTCGTTATGTTTAATATCGCAATGTTATAATTTGTGTCATGTTTATATATATATATATATATATATATATATATATATATATATATAATATATATATATATATATATAAATGCTTGACAGTAACCCTTTCACCGCCAAGTCCTGGAAAAAGTACATTCTTTACATTATAAAACTTATTCTGTTCCATATTTTAAATTAATTTGACTGGAAACCATTTCTGCCTAAGGCAGCAATGGCCCCAAGTCGAAAATTTCAAAATATTCAAGTTTTCCTGTATGGTTGGGTTGAAAATGAGATACTGGAATTCATCTGTGAAAGGGTTGTCCATAAGCTACTAGTACCCAGGAACATCTGACAGCCCTGATGTCCTAGAAAGTACTTTTAATTTTAGAAATTTCTTTTAACCATATAATGGTCACAATTTGTCAAGAAAATCTAAACATTCGCTTAGTGACTTGCCAATTTTCTCGCCAAGAGAAGACTTTTTTTATATAAACTTTTCTTTAGAAAATTGTCAACTTTCATGACAAATCTTGACCATTAAAGGGTTAATAATGGCGGAATTCAGTTTTACAAATGCCCCGCCCATCTCTAGCTAACCTTCATCCACACTTTACCCGTTTTGGGATCGATCGATCATGAACTTCCCGACTAATTAATTTCCAGAAAATTATACAGCTAAGCTATTGAATATTAAGCTAATTTGACTGGGTGGTGTTGCTGCCTATGGCAGCAACACCACCCAGTCAAATTAGTTTCAAAATATTAAACATCATGTAAAGACATACAATTCGTGCAACAACTCTTAGTCCATCATCAATTAAGCGTTTGTGATGAAATTAGCTACAGTATTCATGACATAATTGATTATGATGTCATTATACGCATCACGTAGTTGATTATGATGTCATATGATTGATGGATAAACTAGGATTCCAGTGCCTATTAAGTGTATTAATCATGCTTCAATCGTGATATAGACTTCTCCACAGATATATATATATATATATACAATATTGGATACACTTCAAGTATCGCTACAGCCTTTGAGAGACCACTTCATCGGTGTTTATGGGATATACCCTAACATCTTATCAATATTAAACCCTTTCACTCTCAAATTGTGTCCATTTGCAGACCAAGAGAAGACTTTTCTTGAAAGTTTATCGCTAGAATGACTGGCTCGGTTACCGTCATTCCAGTGGTAAAATTTAAAAGATAGTCTTCTCTCGGGCTGCATAAGGACATGTCACAAGACCTGTGCAAAAGCCGCTTTTAGACGGGTTGGATTTTAAAGATTTATACAGATAATTACTGGAGATTAATTAATCTCTCACTCATAAAATAAATAGAACTAAGAAATAATAAAAATGCTTTGGCACTATATATCTCTATATATCATTCCTTAAAAGCACTACAATGAAAGCTGTATATGCCCGCAATTTAACTATTTCCACACATCGTTGAAGATTTGATTAAAATTTCCACCAAAAATACCTTTACAAGCAAAATAACGATTGAAAGAATATATAAAACATTAACTAGTACCATAGATTTATTTAACAAGGGGCCATAACTCTACTGTATTATATACAATAAAACTGTTTGTTACGGCATTCATTACACACAACTTAAATAACGAACAAAAAACATAAAAAATATCACACACTGTACGGTATTTTCCAACACTCAAAGAAATAATAAAAAGTTGTATTTAACAACTTCAACTGTCTGACTGCTGCAAGCACCAGACAATAATTTCAATGGGCAATAACTCTGGACTGGCTGAATATTTTGAAAACAATTTGACTGAAAGTTGTTGGTGGCTTAAATTAAAGTAAAATTGTTTTTCAAAATATTCATCATATCCAAAGTTAAACCTCATCGAAACAATAGTCTGCAGAAATTCAGCAGGGGGACAGTTAAAAATGCAATCCTTGTCATTGCGTGGAGAATAACCTGTACTGTGGTATGACTGAGAGAAAACATTGTATTTCCACTGCCTATCCATTTTATGGACATAAGAGGACAAGAAAATTAATATTTTTGCTTACTGAATGGCCAAAAGAAGACTATTTTAAAAAATTTACCACAAGAATACCTGGCTTGATTATCGATCCAATCATTCCAATGGTAATTTTTCAAAACTACTCTTCTTTTGGCCTACAAATGTCTTTCATGCTGTACTGTGGTATGACTAGGCTTGCGTGATTATTGCTTTCAGTAATCGCGATCGATTATTTAATAATAATCGCGATTACTCGATTAATCAGCTTGAGTACACATTACCCAGTTAAAACAGCAAAAAAGGATATCAATGACGAAAGCTGCTATGATGTTGAGAAAGGTCGATTTGCAGGCCAAGAGAAGACTATTTTTTTTAATGTGTCACTGGAATGCCTGGCTCGATTCTCGAGCCAGTCATTCCAGTGATACATTTTCAAAAATAGTCTTCACTTGGCCTGCAAATGGGCATTCATTCGCTGAGCAAAATGTAAATTTCCGTGACCGGAGTAATTAAAAGGTAGGTTTTGAAACATTTTATGCTGTAGAATTATTCACGATTATTCGATTATTTAATTTTTAATCATATAAATTCACGATTTAAAAAATAATCGCGATTTTCAATTTAATCATATAATTGCGCAAGCCTAGGTATGACTGAGAGAAAGCATTGTATTTCCACTGCTCATCCATTTTATGGACAAGAAAATTAATATTTTTGCTTACTGAATGTCCATTTGCAGGCCAAAAGAAGACTATTTTTTAAAATGTACCACAAGAATACCTGGCTTGATTATCGATCCAATCATTCCAGTGGTAATTTTTCAAAACTACTCTTCTTTTGGCCTGCAAATGTAAATTTTCAAGGCGACTGCAGAAGCGACTTTCAGCTGATTTAACCAATTAAGGGTTACATTCACAAAATATGCAGTCTTTAGCCTCTCATGCTGTGTTCACATTTTGCTGAATGTTTCCCCAGCAATTTGACTGAAAATTATTAGTTAAATCAAAATTCAAAAATAACTTCATTAATTAACCCTTTTCATTTTAATATCTGCTGAATACTTTGCAAACAAATTGAATTTTAGTGAAAGTTATTGGTTACCTACAGTAGCACTAACTTTCAGTTAAATTGCTTTCAAAATAATCAACTGGTATTAAGTTAGTAAAACTTTAACATCATATCATACAGGAAGCAAGCTCACGCATGCTAACATAGATGTACATGCATGCTCTTAATTTGTGCGCATGCACACACACACACACACACACACACACACACACACACACACACACACACACACACACACACACACACACACACACACACAGCACTCTCTCATGCACACACGTGTACACTTAAGGAAGGTTCGTTGCTAACGCAATAAGTGCACGTATATGGCTGGGATAAATAGAAGACGCTATAAGATATGGCTACGCCTGTGTCATCTATATTTAACTACATCCAAACATAAACAAACAAATACGAAGCAGTACTCTAATGTTGTCTTACATATGTATATATAATCCCTGCTGATTCCTTCTAAGGTCACGAAATAAACTGGCAAATATTATTATAAATACTCTTTTCGCAATATACATTACATAATTGGAAGGAATGGAGAAAAAGTTCTATATTATTTATATACTATGTAATCATATATATATATATAACATTTGTAGTACTCTTCAAAAGCACCGACATTCGTATGTAACGATTTCATGACATAATAATTATGTGATAACTATAAAATAAATAATCAACAAAGCAGAAATAATAAACAAGAAAAATAACGTAAACAAACAAATAAAGCGGCGTAAATGTGAAATGGCTCAGAGATCCAATGATATATATTATATTGTATTTGGCGTGAATATTATTTAACTGTATGGCTGTTGCAAGTCACCAGAGAATAATTTCAATGGGCAATAACTCTGGACATGCTGAATATTTTGAAAATAATTTGACTGAAAGTTGTTGGTGGCTTAGCCACCAACAACTTTCAGTCAAATTGTTTTCAAAATATTCAGTATATATTCAGCATTAAACACCGCGGAAAATTCTGTCAGAAATTCAGCAGACAGACAGGTATAGCTTGCTATTACAACAGCCATCGACGTCTTAGACAAAATAAAAAGGAAATTGACTGAAAGTTTATGCTGTGCAAATGTGGCAATGACTTTCAATTGTAATTGTAAGGATAGATCAGAAGCTATTTCCGAAAATGATGGTCCCGATCCCAGGTTTATTCATAACACAGTACAGCTCAGAAATAACTTATCTTAACTTAACGAAGACAACAATGTCTTCCAATCCAATAATGTTCAAGATATTCACCAGAACATTTATTAAATAAATGTTTGTAACATCCTTTGTTTTGTTAACATGGGGTGTATTTTCGCGACTGATGGCATCGGTGGTTCACTGACGCAGTTCATCCATTTTCACGTATTGTAAGTGAAAGCCTTACTAAAGTGGTTCATCGAACCAGGAACCGAGTTTTGATCTCGGTTTGCCATTACCAATAGTTACTGCATCGTAATTTCAAGAGTGGCGTCCAGCTAAATTTTACAACTTTTTGGAATGCCAAAATCGTGTTAATATTTTAGTACATGTAGACCCGATCATCTGTGATTTACTTAGACTGAAGTTAAAATATAAATCGAAATACAATCAAATTAATTGCTAAAGTTAACTCAAGTTAGAATGCTGGAGTGTTCAGAACATTGCCATGAAATTACAATCGTCAAACGTCGCCAATTCGCATAAATCCCATTTTCGTGTTTCTGGTTCCAACCAATTTTGTGGTTCAAACGAAGTCAACAAATTCACTGACTGCGTTAGTCGCGAAAACGCGGCCCAAGTTAACTTATTTATGAGCTGTCCTATAAACCAGAGCCGGCCAGTGCTGAGGAAGTGACCAAGATGGTCAGGAAAACTACATTCAAACAATTTTAACATTCCAGAGAGGTAACTAATTTTCCGTATTATGATCAGAAGATGTTTATCGTTAGTGAAAGACGACTGGCCAAAATTAGTCAATTAGTTTATTTACTGAGCACATTTGCCAGATGAATGCTGGATAAGTTAACTATCGTTGGTAGCAGATTCGACATTGCATTACTATTGAAAAAGTTTTGAGCCACTTAACAAGGTTACTTACCCCTCTCTGTAGTAATAGAACCCGGCGGTTTTGATGTGGTATGAAAATGCATATTTTTGTCTGCTAAGATGTCAAAACGTGTCCATATAAGATAAAAATGGGAAGTGAATGGGCCTTCGGAAAATTAACATATAATAGGAACATAAAATTTCATCAAACCTAAATTAGTTAGTGAAATATTTACATGTTTATATGCATTTATTCATGACATCCTATCAGTCATATTGAATATTACGTCAATTTCGTATATAAACCATTTTATTTTGCGACCGAGCTCGGCTCCGCGGATGGCTGTTCGACTTATAGTTAGCGTTGGCTTTGCGACTTTATATGACAGCAGAATCATTTCAAACGTCACAGAGTTGGTCAGACTTTGACCAGGAATCGGACAAAAAAATAGAAAATGGCTCGATGCGAAATATCAATGCTTCTTGACATAGGAATTGTCACAATCTCCTAAATCAATTAACCTTTTAATTGGCAGGCGAGTCAAAAAGCCTATACAATTGTCCTGAGCAAGATCCATTTGCAGGACGAGAATGGATTTTTTGAAAATTTACCACTGGAATAACTGGCTTGGTAACCAAGCCAGTCATTCCAGTGATAAATTTTCAAACTTTGTCTTCTCAGCCTGCAAATGAACCTTCACCTTCACCGTAATGGGAAAATAATACACTATTTCTGCAATTCAAAATAATAGGATTTCCTAGAAATCTGGTTAGCAAAAAAATAGGATTTCCTATAAACATAGGAACAATCTCACCCCTGTTTGATAAAGAAATGAAAACGGTTAAACCAAAATAACGTTACTGAAATAAGGACCCATAAGAAAATTTAGATGCATTTATAACGTCTTTTATAAGGCCTTATTTGGGAAAGGTAAAATATAACCCAGTAATTGATAGTAATTTACAAAACCCTCGGAACCATTAATAAATGGTCTCAAATAAAGCAATATTACAGCTCATATAGTCCCGATAGTGCATCTGTGTTTAAGGGGAAGCATGAAATTTGAGGTCATATAGAAATAGTATCACAAGTACAAGCCATGATGGTGACGGTATATAAAACATTTGGTGACAAGCGTAATATTGATCAAATGTCTGCGTGAATGCGTGAAGCATTTCTACATACTAAATTTTCTACAGCATATAACTCTGGGCTTTTGGAATATTCTGAAAACAACTTTCAGTCAAATTGTTTTCAAAATATTCATCAAGACCAGAGTTATTGCCCATTGAAATTATTACATTTTCTAAGGCATATAACTTGGGTCTTGCTGAATATTTAAGCCACCAACAACGTTCAGTCAAATTATTTTCAAAATATTCAGAAAGACCTGAGTCATTGCCCATTGAAATTATTACTATCTGGCGGCTTGCAGCAGGCAGATATTTAATAGTTGTGGTAGCTTATGCTACAACATGAATAGAAAGTAATAGAGATTTCTCGCGACAAGACCACCAAACTCCCTCCCCCTGTTCCACCGCAACCAGCATTTGAGAGTATGTTAGCAGACAACTTCATGGTCAAATTTAGGTCAAGAAAATTTCTAATTTTTCATTAAAACTGTCCTATTTCCAGACCCAGATTATTTTGTAAAATTTACCACAGGAATGACTGGCTGGATTATCGAATCAGTCATTCCATTGGTAAATTTTTTTAAATCTTCTCTTTCACCTGCAAATGAACATTTCTCAAGACCACTAAAAACTGCGACCATTTTTAATCCGCTTAACCATAAACCCTTCAATGGTCAAGCCGGACAAAACCAGCCATTAAGGGAGTCTTGAGAAATATCAATTTGAGGGGAAAAGACAATTTTTGAAATGTTTCCACATTTATGTGTTAAATTTTCAAAAATTATCTCATAACCTGTAACTGAACTGTCACCTACACAGAAAAAATATCAAGTTTCTTGATAAATCTTGACCATGGCAGATTAACACTGAGAACAATGAGGTTCGTAATCTCAATTTCAAGACAATCTTACAGGCAAGATGGCGAATGTTTTGAAACTAATTACTCATAGTCAATTACAGCTCCCAGTCAAATTATTTTCAAAATATTATTTGCTACACCATATATGATTTCTTGCCACACATTGAAGGATAATGTTAGTTATGTTACTGATCTGGATATTACCAACTCAAGGGAAATCATTCTTTAGAATATTGGTTATCATAGAGAGTTACTTCCCTTCCCCTTGTTCCGCATTGACTAATAATGATACACAGTACTTAAGGTTATCCGGAAGCAATAAGATTAGTAAAATATTTTAAAATTTCAGTGAGGACAATTATTTGGAATTCTACTGTTCTCGGTGTCGCGCAAAGCCCAGTATAAAACCATCCCCGTAATGCTAATGAAGGTTAGTCTACTGTTGTGTTGGTGAAGCTTAGTTAGAGATGGACAGGGTATAGCTAAAACTGGATTCCTCCATTATAATCACCCATTGACGATGTCAAGGAGAAAACACCCGCCGACAATATCAAGGGAACAACACCTGCCCATGTCATCATTGGAACACCACCTGTCTACGTCATCATGGGAACAACAAGTACAGATTGAATATTTTAAAATGCTAGCTGATCAGGTGAGATAATTGGATCATAAAGTTAAACCATGTGCATCGAGGGTATGAGTAGAGTCAATGCTAGCATACAAACATAATCCGAGCAAGATTAAAGTACCACACTGTATACTGACATAGGTGTGATGTAAACAAGAACAGATAATCCAGATTTTCACACTTATATTTATAAACATGATTGCCGGATGATGATGAGAGAGTTTATATCATCTAACATTTTCATCGTGAAGTACCCCCAAAACTTGTATCGATACAAGTAATATGAAGGTGAAATTGTAAGCTTTTGAACGTATCCTACAATGCCTGAATAATTCATCAAATTGTCAAGTACAAAGTAATTTGAAGGGCTTTCGTCCTTTACTGGTCAAAACCGGGCATTGTAGTAGTCTTAAGAAATGTCCATTTGCAGAACAAGAAGACTTTTTAAGTTTTAATCTCACAAAGCCAGTCATTCCTGTGTTAAACTTTCTAAAAAACAGTTTTGTTTTTTTAACATTGATCACTGGAATGACTGGCTTGATAACCGATCCAGTCATTGCTGAAACTGTAAATTCAATGGGGAAATCTTAGCCCGGGTTAATGCACGATATGGACAGTATTATTAGGAATGAAAACTTTGACAAATATCGCCACATATTTTCTAATATATTACCCCCCTTGCTAAGGATAGACATTCACAGCTGTACAAAGCCGTATCCGATGTAGTTCTTTAACGATCTGACTGCTGAATTTCTGCAGACTATATTTTCTATGGGGGTTAACTCTGGACCTGCTGAATATTTTGAAAACAATTTGACTGAAAGTTGTTGGTGGCTCAGCCACCAATAACTTTCAGTCAAATTGTTTTCAAAATATTCAGCAGGTCCAGAGTTATTGTCAATTATTGTTTATCTTATTCCACACAGTGGCTAATATCAAATATTCGATTCACATCAAAGTCTGGATAATTAATTAATGGCACAATTTACAGAAAAATTGACTAGTATCTTCCTGCGCAATGCTCCGTGAGATTCTAAGCGTAACCGTTTTAACAGCTAAACAGTGAGGCTTTCGATTATTTTGAAAATAACTTACAGCTCCTAGTAAAATTAGATTTCAAACTACTTAGTTAAAAATTTCTTGGTTTTTACGAATTTCTCGTATCCAGTGCCTTTGCAGTACATAAAATGTTTCTAGTTGTCTTAACCCTTTAACACTCAAGGTGGCCAAAAATGTCTTCTGCAATCGTCTTGACATACGTCCCTTCGCAGAACAAGAAAACTATTTTTGAAATTTTGCCACACTTATCGAGCTACACATTCATGTGGAAAATTGTCAAAAATAGTGAAAAATGTTTTAAAATAACCTTCCTTCGGTCTGCAAATTGATATATATTTCCTAGAAAAATTAAATTTTCTTGAACAAACTTGAGGATTAAAGGGTTAATAAAATTGTCACTACTCCCAAAATGCCTTGTGTATTAATAATAATATTAATACTAAGTAATTACATATTAATATGCATACAGCTATATATTACATGACTGGATTTACAAACCGTGACTAATAAGCTACCATTATGTTGTTAAAATGGCGGCAGGCTGTTGTATACTATTGGAATTTGCTGCTGAATCGGGTGCTATAAGCTCCGTCACTGTCAGTCTTTCCGCGCTAACAACCGACCTGTGATCCTCCAATGTCTGTAACACATGCGAATCGGTTAGAATTAATTTTCTATTCCCATTTCCCGTCACACACTCATCTCTGCTACCCGTCTGTTGTTGTTGCTGTTGTTGTTGTGGGTCATGACCCGCATCACCACTACCCGTGACATCGTTCGTTAGAAAACCATTCCCCGCTACCCCGTTTCCAATAACCCCATTTTCAACATTTCCCGTTCCTTTTCCCAGTACATCAGTTCCATCTTCGTCTACCACAACGTCGTTATTGTCATCACTCTGATTGCGATCGACTGGTCCCTGTTCATTCTGATTACGATCAGGCATCGGCTGAGATAAAGCTTTATACAAGTCATAAAGCACTTCCGTTTCCTTCTCTTCGAGTAAATTAAACCTGAGGTTAAAGGTCATGAAATGCAAGAATACGCTGTTCAAGTGTCCGAGTATGCTAAGTAATATAACCTCCTTGAAATGTGCTTGATAGATATGCGCTAGAATCTGGAACAAGTAGCGATGGATCCGTTTCACGATCGTCTCAAATGCAGAAGGGAAGACGTTACCTGCAAACGTAAAATTATTATTATTATTATTATTATTATTATTAGCTTAGTTGTCATGTCAACATGGTGTGTTTAACACTCTAATGGCTAAAATTCTTTTAAAAATAAAGTTCTTAAAAAGCAATGTCCATTTGTAGGCCAAGAGAGATATTTTAGAAAACTTACGGAATAACTGGCTCGTCATTCCAATGATAAGTCATTTACAAATATTTTTCTCTTGGCCTACAAATGGACATCTCTGAAGAGCACTACAGAAGTCATTTCTGGCCTCTGCTTGTCCATTAAAGAGTTAATGAGCATGTGGATGTCAAGCAACGTTATAACCAAAACATTTCCTCCATTGATCACCAGCTGACAACATAGTCACCTGACAATTCTAGGAACAGGTCTTCACGAGAGCTAAATCCGAACAGGATTCACTGTTCAGATGTAAATTCTACATTTTATGATGGTCAGATCAGCTAAGCAAAATTATAATTTTCACACAGACCAAGAGAAGACTATTTTTGAAAACTTTACCACTGGAATGACTTGCTCAGTTATTGAGCCAGTCATTCCAGTGGTAAATTTTCAAGTCTTCTCTTGTTTCTACGATTGCAGGGGCACTTTTTGACTCGCTTGACCGGTAAAATCTAACTTAAAGCTAGTATAATTCAATATAAACATCGACTCTCCTGTCTTATTGACGTTATCACAGAATTCGCTGTTTGACATGCCAGCACGTAGTTAGTAATTCAGTCCAAGGGCAATCTCCAAATTGGACACTTATCAGCAAGGGAAGATTCCAATTTCCAATCATCACACACGCACGCACGCACGCACGCACGCACACACACACACTAGCAGCTTTGAGTGTGAAAGCACTGATGAAATGTATTTATCTCATAAGCAAGCTTATATTTAATGGATGAATACAGTTTTTTCCTATGCCCCTCACATCTTTATCTAAGCTCCACACACGCTGTTCTCGTGTTAGGATCGGAACTTCCTGACTATCAATTTCCAGAAAACTATACAGATAAGCTGTATTTTGATATGCCTATGGCAGCAACAGCACCCAATTTAAATTATTTTCAAAATATTCAACAACATGTTTATTAAATAGTAGACATACAATTCGTAAAACGACGCTTAGACCGTCATCAATTAAGCACTCATGACGAACTTATCCACATCATTCAATCATGAGGTAATTGATTATGTCAGCCTACACATTATGTAGTTGATTATGACATCATATGATTGACTGAGAAACCTGGACTCCTCCATTGTAAAACATTCATTAACCCTTTAATGGTCATACCGGTCAAAAACACCCTCTACTATGGTCTTGTGGAGTGTCAATAGGCAGTCATTCCAGTGATAAATTTTCAAAAATTGCATTCTCTTGGCCTGTAAAGGGGCATTCAATAAGAAAATATTTAAATTTTCTTGACCAAATTTGACCATTAACGGGTTAGACCATTACATCAGACACAGTACTGTATTACTATATACTCCTTGTTGCTTAGCAGCGGTGACGTAAGAATGCTCCTTGTACAGTACAGCTCATAAATAAGTTAACATGCTTCCAAAACAAAAACAGAAACAAGTTTCTTAGTACAATTTTGAAAATGACATAAGAAATGTTCTGTTGAATATTTTTGACTTACTTTGGAAGGCTTAGGCAGCAATGGCGTAGAATCGGATTAAGTTCAAAATAATCAACAGTACATTTTTTATAAGAGGATCAGAAATTTTAAGGATCAATTAAAAATATTTCAAAAGTGAAATACTAAGATGTTGCATTTGTCGCAATATTTTCTTGCGCATTCTCAGTGCATACTATGCGCTACAGTGATAACGAAAGTAAGATAGCAAGAAAATTAGGAAAACTTGTGAAAATTACAAATATAATAGCTTATAATATCTTAACCCTTTAACACTCATATCAGCCAAAAACAGCATTAGCACTCGTCTTGAGAAATGTCCATTTGCAGATCAAGAGAAGTCTATTTTTGAAACTCTATGACTGGAATGACTGGCTCGATAACCGAGCCAGTCATTCCAGTAATAAATTTTTTTAAATACCCTTCCCTTGGTCGAGCCAGTCATTCCAGTAATAAAATTTCAAAAATATGCTTCTCTTGGTCTGCAAATGGACATTTTCTATGAGAAAATTTAAATGTTCTTGAAGAAATTTAAGTGTTAAAGGGTTAAACTCGTTGCCATTACGTATCAAAATATGAGGTGTGTGATAAATCTGATATGCAATGTTAATGAGTTTGACCTCGAGTTTGACCTTGTGGAAATACGCTACTCTGTATTGTCTAGTAGCCATTTAATACTCACGGTGGACAGAACCAGCGTCTGAAGGGGTCTTGAGAAATATCCATTAGCAAGTGGTTAAGAAGACTATTTTTGGAAATTTACCACTGGAAAGACTTGACAATCCAGCCAGTCATTACAGTGGGAAATTTTCAAAAATAGTCTTCTATTGACATTTATTAAGCGAAAATATCAATTCTCTTGACCACCAATCTTAACTAACAGTGAACTATCACGACTAGGTTCACTTACCATACTTTGTCGGGAAGACGGTCTCGTCATTGATCGTTTTCTCGATGAATGATGTCACGAGATCGGTATATTGCGGGGCGGAGCATTTGCACTTCTTACCCTTCTCGTCCTGCCAGAAATATTGCCTGCAAGAAACAGCAAAACGTAACGGTCACCCTACATCACACACATCCCTGGTGTTTGTCTATACATGACCAGTGTTTCTCATGGCATCAAAATTTTGGAGGTCCCAGGGACCCCACCACCTAGAAATCTAGGGGTCCCAACCTGAAATCTGGGGGTCCCCAACTGAAATTTGGGACTCCCATGAAGTATTTCTCATCCATGCTACAATTAGAGAGTACCACGAATGCACATATTTGAATTATGGAGGTCCCATGTAGGATTGCGTGATTACGTGATTAAATCAAAAATCGTGATTATGTTTTAAATCGTGAATTTAAATGATTAAAAATTATATAATCGAATAATCGTGAATATTTTCTATTGCATAAAATATTTTAAACCCTAACTTTCAATTACTTTTTAATGCGATCGGTCATGAAAAATGACATTTTGCTTAGTGAATGTATGCCCATTTGCAGGGCAAGAGAAGACTATTTTTGAAAATGTACCACTGGAATGCCTAGCTCGATTCTCGAGCCAGGCATTCCAGTGATACATTTTCAAAAACAGTCTTCTCTTGCCCTGCAAATGGACTTTTCTAAACACCATTGCAATTTTTATCATAGATATTCTTTTGCTGCATGTCGTGGTAATTTATACCCAAGCTGATTAATCGAGTAATCATGATTATTTTTTAATAATCGATAGCGATCATTCAACGCAATAATCGCACAAGCTTAGTCCCATGCTAGATCTCGTGGGTATGTTTGTACACAAACCTATAAAACCAATCAATATTTAACAATCATGCAAGATTTTCAGGGGTTCCATGTGACCCACTACTACAAGTTGGGGTTTCAATTTTTTTTTGGGGGGGGGTAGTCAATTACATTTTAGGGGTCTATACCCTCAAAAGGACCCTTATGAGAAACACTGCATGTGACATTCTAATCAGCATGATTAACCCTTTCACCAATGAATTCCCTATATCTCATTTTCAAAGCTACCATACTGGAAAACTATTGAATATTTTGAAATTAATTTGACTGGAAGCCATTAAGGCAGCAATGGTTTCCAAGTCAAATTAATTTCAAAATATTCAACAGAATCTTAAACAATATACTATTTCAGATGTATGTTGGTGAAAAGGTTAATGTTCATTGATCACATAAACCAAGTCAGAATGGAGGGATCTAATCCGTCACTCGGTATCTAATGCTATGATTAAATATATCACTAGAAGTTAGCTGACATCACTGTCATAATGACGCATCCCTGTCATGAAAATCGAGAAATCTGTCACTAAGTCTACAAATAGTAAGTCTTTGATGAATTTACAATTTAATAAACATTTTGAAATTAATTTCACTGGAGCTCTTACGGTAGCAATTGCCACCAGTTAAATTAGTTTCAAAATATTCAATGGCTTACCTGAATAATCACCTTGAAATTGGAATTCTGTGTTCAAAATATATAAATCGATTCCCACACGCGTAAAAAAGTGGGAAGAGCTTAATGAGAACTGGGCGGGGCATAGCTAGAAAACGATACAATCATTAGCCTCACACATAAAGTGGGACTACATCACATATATATGTATTGTAGTTGCTGTATCGCTACGTGCATCTCCCTGATAAATTCTAATGATCCTCACCAAACTTGGGTGGGATTTTAGGGTCAAATGTCAAGGTCATTGAAAAGGCTGGGTTAATGCTGGGAAGAGGATTCCAGTTTCGCACTCCATCATATGATGCCATAATCAACTATGAGAAGTGTAGGATCACGTTATAATCATAAGTTCGCCACGAATGCTTAATTGATGATGGACTAAGCATTATTGTACAGATTGTATGTCTTTACTATTTAACTGGATTCCATCAATCTCTGAATCCTGAGGGTTTTCAATGCTTTAGTTTACTTGAATGCTTCAGGAAACTGACATTTTGAGAATATCTATACCAGCTCTATTGGCCCAGGGTGAGCCCATGTAACCGACCTTCCCCCTTCTATACCAGCTCTATTGGCCCAGGGTGAGCCCATGTAACCGACCTTCCCCCCTTCTATACCAGCTCTATTGGCCCAGGGTGAGGCCATGCAACCGACCTTCCCCCTTCTATACCAGCTCTATTGGCCCAGGGTGAGCCCATGCAACCGACCTTCTCCCTTCTATACCAGCTCTATTGGCCCAGGTTGAGCCCATGCAACTGACCTTGCCCCTCCTATACCAGCTCTATTGGCCCAGGGTGAGCCCATGCGACCTACCTTTCTCCTTCTATACCAGCTCTATTGGCCCAGGGTGAGCCCGTGGGACATCCATCTCCCTTCTATACCAGCCCTATGGCGCAGGGTGAGCCGGGCATGAGACCGACCTTCCCCCTTCTATACCAGCTCTATTGACCCAGAGTGAGCCCATGCGACCGACCTTCCCCCTTCTATACCAGCTCTATTGACCCAGGGTGAGCCCGTGGGACATCCATCTCCCTTCTATACCAGCCCTATGGCGCAGGGTGAGCCCGTGGGACATCCATCTCCCTTCTATACCAGCCTTATGGCGCAGGGTGAGCCGGGCATGAGACCGACCTTTCCCCTTCTATACCAACTCTATTGACCCAGTGAGCCCATGCGACCGACCTTCACCCTTCTATACCAGCTCTATTGGCTCATGGTGAACCCATGCGACCGACCTTCCCCCTTCTATGCCAGCTCTATTGGTCCAGGGTGAGCCCGTGGGACATCCATCTCCCTTCTATACAAGCTCTATTGACCCAGGGTGAGCCCATGTGACCGACCTTCCCCTTTCTATACAAGCTCTATTGGCCCAGGTTGAGCCCGTGGGACCATCCATCTCCCTTCTATATCAGCTTTATTGGCCCATGGTGAGCCCGTGGGACATCAATCTCCCTTCTATACAAGCTCTATTGACCCAGGTTGAGCCCATGTGACCGACCTTCCCCCTTCTATACCAGCTCTATTGACCCAGGGTGAGCCCATGTGACCGACCTTCCCCTTTCTATACAAGCTCTATTGGCCCAGGTTGAGCCCGTGGGACCATCCATCTCCCTTCTATAGCAGCTCTATTGGCCCATGGTGAACCTGTGCGACTGACCATCTCCCTTCTTTACCAGCTCTATTAGCCCATGTGAGCCCATGCGACCATCAATCTCCCTTCTATACCAGTCCTATTGGCCCAGAGTGGGCCCGTACGACTGATCCTCTCCCTTCTATAACAACCCTATGGGCTCAGGTGTCACATCTGTTGGTACCGAGCCAGACCAATAAACTCTGTGCACAGATGTAACATTAGGTTTATAGGAAACACATAATAACAAGTGGCTTCAGCTGTAATGAGTATTTTACTGGAGGAACACTGTTAAACAATATACATTAAATAGCTGACTCATTATTGCGATGACATGGCATTTCTCCATGACAACATCGCTTTAGTTCCGGCTTTCACATCCCACTACTACTATCAATATTCATGGTCAGTAACCATGCCAACCATTTTAATTCTGAATATTATATAGGGCTAGAAATTAACCACTGATCCCGTGATCCGTAGGCCTTTTTCACATACAGATCTGTAATGGATCACTTCTTTAGGACATTAACTGATCCGGCTGGATCGCTGTGTTTCAGCAGGAATGGCTTTATGACGCAATTCAAACAGGATTTACTGCTTACTTCATCAATCAGTTAATGTAACCTGGCATTTTAACCCTTTAGTGGTCAAGCCGACTAAAAATAGCCTTTACAGTAGAACACTTTTTTTTTTTAATTTACCATTGCAATGACTGGCTCGATAAACAAGCCAGTCATTCCAATGATAAATTTTCAAAAATAGTGTTCTCTTGCCTTGAAATGGACATTATGTACATTGTAAGCATATTAATGTTTTGACTTCTTGATGACTAAATGATAATGATTATGCCTCCTAATTGTGTAAGAACATCGGATTAGTTTTATATTCTGCACAATACTGCCGTTATGACAGCACGGATCAGTTCAAAATTCCAGGGATCTGTCAATTTTCTGGGGATCGCGATTAAAAACATAATTTCTATCCCCGTTATATAGCTTACTCCTGATACAAAAATATGACAGTCAAAATGGTATTAATGTTTGAAAATAATGACTAATATTCCACTGCGTAACAGTCATTAACTTCATAACATTCAAATTTATTCTAGATTTCCATTTTCTCACAGTAAATCGCCATTTGCAGACCAATGAATAACTTTTAAAAATCTAACACTGGAATGACTGACTGATGCTTAACTTGTTTTTGCAGAATTTATCTTTAACATTCGCTGACCTGAGAAGTAAAATCTCTTTGAAATTCCGTGAATCATGAAAAGTCAATCATTGTGAGGGTAAATAAGTCTATTCTCGTTATAAACAAAGTTTTGAGCGGGAGATAATGGACCAGGTTTAGCAGAAATGAAATCATCTTAATAAGTTTCCACAGACCATCTGGTTAAAGAAATTATGATTGTAAACTCAAAACTCTTCCAGACCTGGACCACACAGGAAAATTTTGATGAATTTTAAGCTTTCAGGGGCCATAAACCTAACATATAAACTGATGAAAGGATGTCTGGCAAGGTTTTCAGGGGAGGGGGGGGGGAGAATAATAAGAGCCAACTTAGCAGGGGCGCATAAAATTCTATAGAATGAGATACATTCTATTGTCAGTATTGATATATTGATCTAAACTGAATTTCTGAAGACTACATTTTACATTGGGTTTAACTCTGGATATGGTGAATATTTTGAAAACAATTTGACTGAAAGTTGAGCCACCAACAAATTTCAGTCAAATTGTTTTCAAAATATACTCCATATCCAGAGTTATTGCCTATTCAAATTATTTCTTGGTGGCCTACAGTAGTCAGACTGATAAAACTTGAATACCAAGTCACCTGTAGGATTATATTTCATCCAGCACTAAAGGTCTTTAGCAGAAATTTATTGGAAACAGTTATGGAGCACAAATGATTTAAAAGCTCCCTAGCTATGAATATATTATTATAATGACAAAGACACCCTCGCCCACAGAGAGTATTTGATACTTTGTCAGTCGCACAAGGTACTTTGTCAGTCGCACAAGGCGGGAAGACCTATCAGTATCACCTAGGTAACCTGAACACACGAGACACGGTGAAACTCATAAATATTGAGTTAACGTGTTTCCAAAACAAACACCAGAAACATAAATATAAATGTTAGTAAAATTTTGAACACGATGTAAGAAATGTTCTGTTGAATATTTTGTACTTTTGATTGGAAGCCATTGCTGCTTTTTGTGTTCGAAGGCAGCAATAGCTTCCAGTCCAATTATGTTCAAAATATTCAATTGTATCTTTTATTTTGTTTTGGAAACATGCTAAGTTATTTCCAGGCTGTACTGCCAGCTCCTGGACTCCGTCAATTTTCAAAATATTCAACAGTATGTTTTATCTTGTTTTGGAAACATGTTATTTCTGAGCTGCACTGTATGTACCTAAAGCGTTTTGTCCAATTTCTCATAGAAAATGTCCATTTGCAAACCAACCGAAGACTATCTTTGAAAATTTACGACTGGAATGACTGGCTCGGTAACCGAGCCAGTCATTCCAGTGGTAAATTTCCAAAAATAATCTCTTGTTCTGCAAAGGCAGAAGCCATTTTTGGCTGATATGAATGAATAAGGGTTAACTTAAAAAATAAAGCCTAAGTGATGTACATTTTGAGATGTTATAAACAGTAAGCTAACAAAGCCAAATGCCAAGACCAGTAACTAATCACCCGCCTACGCCGCCCACACACCTGGCCAGAAGCCACCACACAAAAGCACACATACTTCAAACAGCGCAAAAAACAGGCCATATAGCTGACATGAAATCCTTCAAGATTTTAAAATAATCTATTTAGTTTTCACCCTCGGGTGCTTACTGCTCTTAAGAATATGGATAAGATGTCAAGTATGACATTTAAAATGGATTTTTTTTTTTACATTTTATCTCTGATTTATATCTAAGAACATTTGTCCCTATATTGCAGAGTAAAATTGATTATTAATCTATGAGGTTAAATGTTTTAAGGAATCAGATGCCTGTCTGTCATGCCACACTGTCAACAAGATCCATCAGAAGATGACATATCCCACCGAGGCCCCAAATACTGTAGGAGGAGTTGCGTTGACAAGGATGGACCGACAGACGAACATACATTTTGGACAGACAGATGGACATATAGGTATACGGATAGCACATGCACATCTTCATGTCATAATGTTAACACGTTCCCGGTTTCAAAAGAATCGCAGCTAAACTGTAGGAGTTGCGTTGACAAGAGGGTTTCTCATAAGGGTCCTTTTGAGGGTATAGGCCCCCAAAACGTAACTCGGGACCCCCAAAGTTGTGGTAGTGAGTCCCATGGGACCCATGAAAATCATGTATGACTTCTAAATGCTTATCAGTTTTATAGATTTTTGCAGAAACACACCGACAAAATCTAGCCCTGGTCCTCCATATTCATAGCTCTGTGAGCCCATGGTACTCTCTAATTTTAGAATGGATGATGAAAACTGTATGAGCATCTTAAATTCCAGTTTGGGACTCCCAAATTTCAGGTTTGGTCCCCCAGATTTCCGGTTTGGGACCCCCAGATTTCTAGGTATGGGGTCCCCGGGACCTCCAAAACTTAGACGCCATGAGAAACAATGTTGACAAGAAATGATTGGCAATGCAGTTTATGTATCTGCTTGCTTTAAAGGATAACTAATCCCATCTCTTGATAGTTATTCAGGCGATCTAACACGCCGGTCATAAACTATCCAGGTAATTTTAAGCCTTTTTTCACCCTGCTAAGAAAAGATATTCAGGATTTAGTAGTTAAATGTTGGTACATTTCTACACCCTATGATGGCTGTTATGATTTACTTTTCAACCAATCAGAAAAACCCCAGTATGTCTGCCTCGGTATATACGCTCAGTCATAGAGGCTCCAGCTATAGTTTGGCAACGTGGTATAAAATCAATCCTACAGGTAAGCTGGTGAATATTTTGAAACCAATTTGATTGAAAGTTGTTGCTGCCTATGGAAGCAACAACTTCCAGTCAAATTAGTTTCAAAATATTCAATGGGAGGAGCATTACATAATAAAGAGTGTGATGCATTGGAGCTTACATGACATCACCCAGAATAGCTTGAGGAGACAAAATGGTGTCGATCACTGTTTAACATTTGCTCGATATTACAAAACAGATAATTGCGATACAGATCAGGGAATCTGACAGGATATAATGATATGGAATCTATAAACCATATTCTATCGGTGAAAAACAACATTTGAGATGAGATTAGCATCGCTTTAAGATATTTAAAGCGTGATAACTCTGTAATGAATAATTTTTTGGCTGCAAAGAAAGCACATGCACATGACATGATAATGTGGATGATAATGTGGACGAAATTTTAAGTTAATCAATTGAGACCTCTAGGAGTTGCATTGACAAGAATTGGACATTTTGGACAGACGGATGGATGTACAGGTATACGGATAGCACATGCACATGCTAAACCCCCAACAGACCCCCCTTTAGTGGGTTGGTCTGTAGTTTTATTAACCACTATAAAAACATACTTACCGTTCAATCACTACTTGCTAAACCCGTAGCTAAATCAAATATCTGCATTTAGCTATCAGAATAAAGTTTTTATGCTTGCTTATACTCCCTAATGCCTATACCATCACCATGTAGACCCTCCACCAGGCTTCTGGTAGAGGGACCCCCTGCATTAGCCTTACAATAGACTGGCACCAGTCTGTACTCACTCCTTGGTGACGCTTGTCACTAAGCACGCTCGCTCGCGCATGCGCAGTAGGTCCCAATTGTGAAAACTGAATCACTTTTCTAAATATAAGTGCCATACATCCAGCCTAGATTCTCAAATCAATCCCCAGTGGGGTGGCTGAGGCCGGGTCGTAGTGATTGAACGGTAAGTATGTTTTTATAGTGGTTAATAAAACTACAGACCAACCCACTAAAGGGGGGTCTGTTGGGGGTTGTTATTACACCACAAAAACATCCATTACCGTTCAATCACTACTTGCTAAACCCGTAGATTTGGTCAGTTCCCCACTACGAAACTTTGGTGGGAGGTGATTTGAGAATCCATAAGCATGGATAAAAATCAAACAAACATAACCAAATGTTAACAACATAACATAATGGTGCCTCCTAATCAATCACACAGTGATTAACAACCAAATAAAACTTTAAACATAAAGAATTAAATTAAAAACCAATTAATAACTCTCACCATTACCCGCACACGCACGGTCCTCGCGAAAATGGTGGTATATACTTGGTAAATGGTCTTCAGGCTTTTTGGTTAAAATAGTAATGTTCCTAAAGAAAGATGCCGCTGCTCTCTGGTCTTTCAAATAAAAAGACGTAAAAGTAGACTCAGATTTCCATCCTGTAACTTGCATAAGTTCGTCTACAGAAGAGCCAGAAAACGTAGTGAAAGAGGTAGCCATCCCTCTGACATCATGAGCCTTAATGTGATATAGATTGATTTGCTCAGGAGACGCAATCTCGTAGCAGAGTCGAATGGTGTCACAAATCCATCTAGCAATGGATGCTTTATAGACCAGTCTGGCTACCCCTTCCGCGTAGGGAACCCATAAGCTTTAAGCTAATCGAAGCGATGGGTTCAAATATGATGACCTGCCACAACCTGAAGAATCAATGTCAGGTTCCCGGAAGGTAAAGGTTTAGCAATAGGAAGACGAATATTACCTAAACCTCTGATGAAAACATTCAGCACCTTAGTATCTATAACATCCGCATTTAACGAAAAAAGGAATAGAGGATGTTAAGGAAAAACTATATCCTATAACCGTGTTAGCAGTCAGATGAAGCGAATCAAACAGATAGGATAAGAAATCTAACACTTGGGATATAGAAAACAGAATCGGGCACGATATCCTGATCTGAACATCATCCTCCGAAAATCTTAAGTCGACCCTTGTAAACTCGTCGGGTTGACTACCTCCTGGCCGAATAAATGATTTTCTGAGATCTTGCAGAAAATTTATTCTCCGTGAACGAGCGCTCGATATTCTCCAAACACACAGACTGAAGATTCCTGGGTTTGGATGAAGACACGTTCCCCTTACCTGGGATAACAGATCTGGGGACACTGGCAGCAGACGAGGAAAGTCTACTAGAAGCTCGAGAAGGTCTACGAAACAGATCCTTTTTGCCCAAAAGGGACCTATCAACAAAATCTCGCAGATTAATAGTTGACTTTCTTCATAACCAAGGGAAGGAAGATAGTCGGAGGGAACGCATATGCGAAGATTCCTGTTCAGGACTGAGACAGTGCATCCACCGCCAACGCCTGATTGTCCGGAAAAGGAGACATGAAATAGGAGATCTGGGTATTCAGAGGTCGCGAACAGGTCTACATGGGTACGATCCAGGAGGGGAACAGAGAATTCAGACATCCTGGGACATGTGAGGACACCAGGAAACTCTGTTTCATACGACACCACGTGAGGAGATTCCACACCTCCAAAGTCGAGACGACTTTGTGCCTCCCTGCTTGCTGATATACAAAACTACTGTCGAATTGTCCGATCGAATCGAGATATTGATCCACTGCACTTGATCCGACCAAGCAAGGACCAAGCAAAGAGAGTCTTCTTGACAGCCCACATTTCCCAGATTCTAGGTGGGGACTTAAATGCTCTCTGACCGGAATCTGATGGTAAACAGAATGTTTCCATAGAGACGTGAGCTACATTTGGAAAAGTCTCCTCATCAGCGCCTCCCCCGGAACGATGTTCTCGACGCTGACCATCAAGCCTATCACTCGGAGAAAGAAAATTGCTCTGACCACGGCAGAGGATGTCCGAGTTTCCATGGCTACTAAGATGGCTTCTACTCTTACATATGAAGGGAAGACTAAGCCTTGATCTAGGTCGAAAGCCACACCTAGGTGGGTGAAACCCTGAGACGGGACCAAATATGATTTCCCTAGATTTATAACCCATCCTAGACTGGAAACCAGACTGCAGACCTCTGGAATGATACTTGCCAGAATTGAGGCAGATCCTGCTTTTATCAACCAATCGTCTATGTAAAAGTGAAGGGGAACAGAACGACTGTGCAGAAAACCTGCCACTGCTGACACTAGGCGGGAGAAGAAGAAAAGAAGCCGTGGTCAGGCCGAATGGCCTGACTCTGTATTGCCATACCCGGCCCTTAAACGCGAATCTCATGAATTTCTTGAATGGAGGGCGGATGAGAATGTGAAAGTAGGCGTCCTTGAGATCTATGGACGCTGTCCACATGCCTGGACTCAGACTGGCGATAATCTGAGATACCGTCTCCATCTTGAATTTGGGGTGGATATATACAGATTTAATCTCTTCAGATTGATGATTGGACGCCATCCACCTGATTTCTTGGGGACTAGAAATAGATCTGAGTAGAATCCCGGGTCTACTCTCCAACAAGGAACCTCTTCTATAGCCTTCTTCAACCTCATTGACTCCCATTCGTCTTCCAGGGCTCCCAACTTCTCCAGATTGGATGGAACTGGAGTCCATTTGGGCTGGTAAGACAGAGGAGGAGGCAGATCTATCCAAGACGGTGCATACCCCCAGCGGATTTGCTCTAAATGCCAGGAGTCCTGCGCGAGGGCTTGCCAAGTCTCCCAGACCAGAGACAAGCGCCCCCTACTGGCACGCTGGGAAGAAGGGACTGCACCGATAGATCCAAATGTGGTAGAATATGAGGAAGGACTGGTAAATGAGAACGGGAAAAGGCCTGCCCGGGCTGAGGCCACCCCTTCAACCCCGTCTAGGTTGAAAACCTCTAGAGGAGCATCCTCTAGCTCTAGACCTGGAAGCTCGAGAGAAAAGGAGGGACTTGACGAACCTGGGCTCTAGGTCTATGCGAGGAAATGGATTTAAAACGATCCTCCTTCGCAGATCTGGAATGGGAAGGAGAGGACCGATTAGAGTTCGTAAAACCCTTGACGGATATGCCCATATTCATCCGGCCTAAGACTCTTCCTCCTGGGAGAGGAGGGACTCTTCACCCCGGAAGATTCTCTTTTGCTGAAGACCTCAAAATCGAAATCTAATCCCGCAGATCCTTAGCTGATCAAAAACGTTCAGACTCCGCCCTAATAATCAAGGTAGCATATATCAGGTTACTCCTGAGGGATCAGAAATGATCACCTCAGCAAGCTTCCTTGACCTTCTCTTAGAGGTGATGAAAACCAAACCAACGGTAAACTGATTTCAACTAACCTCTTGACAGGTCAGCTGAAGAACGAAATATTTCCTGTGGAATCTGACCCCCTTTCTCCTGAGTTTCGATAATAGCCTCCGAAAGAAGGGCCAAAAAGTTAGCTGATTTCAACTGAGCCCGACAGACAGACTCCCATCTAAAAAGGTCTGATGAAGATTCTACCTTAGCCGCTTCCTTCAGATGTGATGACAGAACATCCCATGTCGGACCATTAATAGATTGGGTAGAGGCCAATCTAATGTAATCATCTTTGGGAACCTGTACTGGAGCATCTACCTTGGGCGTAAGAGAGAAAACTTTAAGTTGGACATCGTTAATGTAAAATCTAACATGTCTACGACCAAGTTATCCACCGAAAGAACAGAAGGAACATTGCCTGAAGATTCTGAAGATGCAAGATCAGAACCCAACGACGGAGGATCAATCGAAAATTCATCCTGAAGAGGAAGAGATAGGGACGACGCTATACATTGATGAGCCCTAGACCAGTCATCCGGAGAGGCCCTATCATGATAGAACCTCTTCAGATCCCTGGCTTCTGACTGATCTCTGAGTAGCCTTAACAGAAAGGTAAGATGGAGACGACGAAGGAGGACAGATGTCCGAGTCAACTTTGACTAAGACATTTTCAGGAGAAAATGCATAAAGATAGAACAATTTCATAGTCAACTGTAGGACCCAGAAAATTAGGACTTAACCACTTATACTCGGCCCTCCATTTAGAAAGGGTTGCCCCTTTGGGCACTTTTCGCTCAGATGCCATTTTAGCAACACATCAACTGCTGTCACAGTCATGTACAATTAAAGGAAAAAAAAAAAAAAAGAAGGCGTGTGATAGTTTTCCTGATAAATGTTCACTTGCAGGTCGAGATTATTTTTGAAATTCTCCATTGAAATAGCTTATTCAGTAACTGAGACAGTCATTCCTGTGGTAAATTTTTTTTTTTTAAGGCAAATTTGACCATTAAATGGTTAATTGTAGAACGCGAATATAATGGTAACGCGCGTGTTGTCAAGTGTCTTCTACAGTGCGATTATTTATGAACTTGCTTTCTTCACTCTTATTGTGAGAAAACTCGCCCGCTATTTCATTTTCTATATACAGCTACCAAGGAAATCGCGAGGAAGAATTAGCTTCTTCAGTATCGAAGGTGTGAACGAACGCGTCTCAAACTTCTGTGAAAATCTCTCACGTAATGTCATTGGATTTTCTAGATATAATTATGTCCAACAACCAATGAAATCGTGAGACCAAATTCTCTTCTCATGACAGAAGGTGTGTAAGAACACATCACTAACTCGTGCGCAGTGGCCGATTTTGTAGATCCGCCATTGCTAATTTTGCATCGACTCGATCATTTTCAGACTAGCGAAATGACAAGATTTTGAGTGGTATCATTTATCAGATGTTCTATGCAATTTTATCTGTCATTTATTCGCCGTATGACTTAATTTTCAAGTCACTCACGGTCTATATCCCTCATTAGAAATCAGAAAATTCGCCAGTATAAAAGGTTTACACTATTCCCGGGACAATTAGCTATTGTAAGACCACCCTCTAGGATGAATTTGCCGGTATGACGCGTTTTGACAGATCACGAATACTGGTAACCAAGGTGAATATCGTTTTCACTTAGAAATGTGCAAATGACGCACAAACGCGCGCTCGATCGATCTATCGTATTTGAGTGCGATACCAACATTGTTCACTTGTTCTCTTTTTCCAAAATTTCCCCAAAATTCATGTTCAGTAAAATATTTTTACCCATCCAGATTTGATCGGACATGACCGATGTCCGACCGTTATTTCATACCCTGTTTCCGGATGCCTGGTAAAACCAGAATCCATTCCGGACAGCAAACCCGCTTGTCTGGCAACGCCAGGAGCAGAGGCGGGTGCTTCTTTATTTCCTACCGGCAGTAGTAACACTACTACCGGAAACGGAAGTCGGAAAACCGAAAACGGAAGATGTCAACATATGCACTGCCGGGTCCAACAGACCCTGAACTACATACTTACTCCCGGAACCGGAACCTTTATCGCCGGAAACTGTTGAATCGGAACCGGATGTTGGCGCATAAGTCCTATTCTCATGAGTCACCGGATGTTCGGACACGCCATAACAATCTCGGTGCTCCTTTCCGGATGCCTGGTAAAACCAGAATCCATTCCGGACAGCAAACCCGCTTGTCTGGCAACGCCAGGAGCAGAGGCGGGTGCTTCTTTAGATGCGATCGCCGATCTTACCATATTCCTAGCAATCGGAATCACTGTGAAAACGGACCTTGGTGCAGGCGACATCCTGGTGTAATATTGTTTTGAGAGTACTAAGAATTACGTTATTAGGAGTGGTACTGGCTATTATTCCTTCTAACATGGTATCTTGATGGTATATAATAGGCATGGTTACTCTAACCTCTAAAGCGGGAGTGGTGACACGAAAACTGGTAACTCCAAACGCTAGAGTTACAAACACCTCTAAAACACCATGATATAAAAGTTAAACATAACTTAGAAAGAATTGACTTCTTCCTTATGGTAGGCATCTTTGTTCAATTAGTTGTAGTAGATTGTCTATAAAAGCAAGCTAATTAACTTTTATATCTAATTTTGATAGCTGACAGAACTGTTGGCTAGCAGAATATTTGAAAAGTGATTCAGTTTTCACAATTGGGACCTACTGCGCATGCGCGAGCGTGCTTAGTGACAAGCGTCACCAAGGAGTGAGTACAGACTGGTGCCAGTCTATTGTAAGGCTAATGCAGGGGGTCCCTCTACCAGAAGCCTGGTGGAGGGTCTACATGGTGATGGTATAGGCATTAGGGAGTATAAGCAAGCATAAAAACTTTATTCTGATAGCTAAATGCAGATATTTGATTTAGCTACGGGTTTAGCAAGTAGTGATTGAACGGTAATGGATGTTTTTGTGGTGTAATAACAACTGTAGGAGTTGCGTTGACAAGAAATGATTGGCAATGCAGATATTTAAAGGGTGATAACTCTGTAATGAAAAATTTTTGGGCGACGAAAATAGCACATGCACATCTTCAGATGGTAATGACTAGATTTACTACAATTCCAAAAGAATTGTAACTAAACTGCAAGAGGATAATAAAGCGATCAATTTCTATCTATGCCTCACCCATTTCTAGCTAACCTACACACACGTTTTATGTGCGTTGGAATCGATTTGAAACTTTTAAACCTTTGACATTGTTTAGAGATCTTATGGTGGAAATAAAACTAAAAGACCTGAAATTCCGCTCTCAGATTTCAGAGGTATTGATGGATTAATAATAATAATAATAATCTTTATTTAAGGAGGGTATACATCGTCAGTAAACTGATCTTCCCGAGGCCCTCACACACACATGCACGCACGCACGCACGCATGCACACACGAGCGCGCACACACACAAGCACGCACGCACATATATATAACTATTTACAAATATATAAAATGTACAATATTATAACACAAGTAAAATGACTTAAATTAGATTCCGGGCCTGAGAGGTGGTGAGCCCAAATAAGGCAAATATAAAGCCCTGGCCTACCCACACCATAAAACCTTATCCTGAAGAATTTTGCAGGCAAGTCAAGACATTCGCTAGAATATATTCCTATACTTACACATTGAATGGTGCGTTCATCACAGCACAGGCACTATTGGTACAGTACTCAGAGATTGCACCGTAGAACAAATTGACATGGTTAAAAAATGAGATTGCTGAAACACATAAAAATATCCAAACATCACTAATTAACCCTTGAATGTTTTATAAAGATTAAATTTTCTCATAGAAAATGTCCATTTGCAGACGAAGAGAAGACTATTTTTGAAAATTTACCTCAGGAATGAGCAGCTCTATTTTTGGCTGATGAATGTTAAATGGTTAAAAGGTGCACTTTCATACCATAATGTGTGAAAATTAAATTAGTTAAATTGTATATTGTTAGAGGCTTAATTTGCGTACACATTAATGTAATGAATCGAAATAAAATTAAAAATATGATGACTTCATTCTGTACAAATTAGAATATTTTTGAAAATTTCCCACTTCAATGACTGACTGGCTCATTTACCCCGAGCCAGTCATTCGAGTGGTAAATTTTCAAAAATAGTAGATTCTCTTGATCTGCAAATGAACATTCACTCAGACTAAACATTTCAATTTTATTGACAAATTTTGACCATTAAAAGGTGCATATCCATGAAGTGTGTCAAACTTTGACCTTAGAGATAGTACCCCTTACCACATAAATCACCCGAGTGACCTGCAATGCCCCTAACCACAAGATACATGTAAGTCATCTGAGACAACATCTGTATACGATCATTCAAGCAGAACTAGGCTTGTGCGATTATGCGATTAAATGGAAAATCGCGATTATTTTTTAAATCATGAATTTATATGATTAAAAATTAAATAATCGAATAATCATGAATAATTCTACAGCCAAAAATATTTCAAAACCTACCTTTTAATTATTCTTTATTGTGATTGGTTACGGAAATTTACATTTTGCTCAGCGAATGCATGCCCATTTGCAGGCCAAGAGAAGATTGTTTTTGAAAATGTATCACTGGAATTACTGCCTCGAGAATCGAGCCAGTCATTTCAGTGATACATTTTCAAAAATAATCTTCTCTTGTCCTGCAAATCGACCTTTCTCAATATCATTGCAGCTTTCGTCATTGATATGCTTTTTTGCTGTTATAAGTGGGTTATTTGTACTCAAGCTGATTAATCGAGTCATCACGATTATTATTAAATAATCGATCGTGATTACTGAAAGCAATAATTCGCGCAAGCCTAAGCTGAACTATAACATTATTGGTCAAAAATTGGTCAAGAAAATAGCAGTTTTTGCTTAATATGCACGCCGAGATGTCTATTCTTGACAAATTACAACTGAGCCAGTCATTACAGTTGTACATTTTCTCACATACGGTAAGCCAAATGCTTAGCTGGTAATTTTGGATATACATGTACTACAGACAAACTAGCGTGCTAACCATCTGCATGCTGAATTTACGCTGCTTGGATTAGGCAATGAACCTTTCCAGTCTTAGATATGCCCCGCCCATCTCTAGCTAAGCTCCACCCACACCTCGCTCGTGTTGAGATCGATCGATCTCTGAACTCTCCGACTATCAATTTCAAAAAAAATATACAGACTATCAATTTCCAAAAAACTATACAAGTAAGCTGTTGAATATTTTGAAACTAATTTGACTGGGTGCTGTTGCTGCCTATATCAGCAACAGCATTCCAATTAAATTAGTTTCAAAATATTCAACATGTTTATTAAATAGTAAAGACATACAATTCGTACGTGTCGGACTATTAAAAGTATAAGATGGACTAAATCAGGTCATTCATGCTGTAATTGATTATGATGTCATCCTACACATCAGGTTGTTGATTAGGATGTCATATAATGGATCGATAAACTGGAAGAGTTCATTACCTACATATGTAACTTGAAAGTCATTATAACGATCATATCCACCTGGTTGACGAGATGAGTTGGACAGTCGCTGTATGTACACTCATACACAACTGCTTAGCACCAGTTGAACAACTAGTGGTTATGCCAGGCATTATAATCTAATGGTTACGCTTGCCGAAATCACCTCTGCAGTGGTCTTGTCAGGAATGTCCACTTGCAGGCAAAGAGAAGTCTTTTTATGACAATTTACCACTGGAATGACTGGCATGGTCAATGCGCCAGTCAGTCAAGTAGTCTACTAAAGCCAAAGTTCGGTGCAATATGCAAATATAAGTCAAACCATTTAAGAGAAGCGATTTGACAGACGGACTACGGGTGGATATATGGATGACGGATGGACAAGCGGATGATGGACAGCTGCCATGGCATAAGCTTAAATGGACCTTCAGGCCAGGGATTGCCAGTGGTTTTGAGAAGTATCCATTTGCAGGCCAATAGAAGACTATTTTGTAAAATTTACCACTGGAATGACTGGCTCGGTAACCGATTTTCAAAAACGTCTTCTCTTGCCCTGCAAATGGACATTCAATAAGAAATAAAACTTTCTTGATCAAACGTGGCCATTAAATGGTTAACCAAATAACCACACAAAAATCAAGCCTAATTGATGAATCCAATCTGTCAATCAAGTAGATGACATCATAATCAATTAGATCCCCATGTAGGCTCACGTCATAATCACCTACTTATCAGGAACTTTTAAAAGTCTGTCAGTTGTACAAATTGGAAATCTTTACTATTAATAGGCAGCAACAGTACCCAGTCAAATTAGTTTCAAAATATTCAACAGCTTACCTATATATAGTTTTCTGGAAATTGGGATTCACGGTTCGATCGATCCCAAAACGGGCAAAATGTGTGCGGCGCTTAGCTAGAGATGGGACATAGCTAAAAGTGGATTCATCCATTCATTAGGTCCGTGTCCGCGAGGTTCATGAGTGGGGTAGGATGCTAGTCACTGGTGACAACATATGCCAGCAACTAGCAAGTTCTTATAATGAACAGCTTATTTTCTATGGATTATAGCCAGACTCCTTAGCCTATATTCCTGAAATTTGTTCAAGAACATTAAAAATTTTCTCACCAAAAAATGCACATTTTCAGACCAAGAGATTGTTTTTAGAACTACTTAATATCATCACTAAAAGCTACTATCACCACAAACTGAAACAATACAACTCCCTCACCAATCCCAATCTACTGACTTTACAGCCCCTTATCCCATCCTACCATTCCCCCACCCCACCCGAACAGGACTGAATAACTGCCTAGCCAATTAAGTTATAATAAGGAAGGGAGAATACCCTGGTGCCTCTGGCACTGCAGGGATATGTTTTAATTGGCACAAGACAGATCGCCTACCATTTGTAGCCAGCCACTCGTTATAGTCGAGATGTGGCGGCAACGAGACTAGTTTGCAGAAATCGACATCGGTGATACGCTCCCGAATGAGATCTTCTTCCAGGTACGGACGAGTTTCCTCGCTGACCGGTGGAGTCGGAGAATCCTTATCTTTCCGTCTCCCCTTCCTGTAAACGCAAGCACACATGGAACAAAGAATGAGTAACGTGACAAATGAACAACATTGGTAATTAATTAAAACCGTGCGTGACCATTAGCATTGTTCAGACAGAGTGGCCAATATGTATTATCGAGTTCCACTTAGGAATATCCGGTGTTCCATCTTGAAGATAATTTTGATGTCTAAGAGAGCAACAGCTTTTGGCAACAAGATTTTCAAAATGCAACCTTGATCAGCTTTCTTTGAAAAAGTTCCTAATATAAACTGAGATTTGGGCAATGAAGGATTCCAATTTTTACTATTCCCCGCCCATCTCTAGCTAAGCTCCTCCCATGATTTGACGGTGTTGAAATCAATCGATCCCTGCACTCTCTGAGTATCTATTTCCAGGAAACTATATATAGATAAGCTGTTGAATATTTTGAAACTAATTTAACTGGGTGCTGTTGCTGCCATCGGCCTATGGCAGCAAGAGCGTCCATATACATCAATAGCATCCAGTCAAATTAGTTTCAAAATATGCAATAGAATGTTTATTACTCAGTAAAGACATACAATTCAGCGTGTGTGATTGACTATAGCGCATCATTCATGACGTAATTGATTATGACATCAGCCTACATGTGACATAGTTGATTATGCCATCATATAATTGACCAAGAAACTGGATTCATCCAATGGTCGCATAAAATTAGAGCATTTTGGCATTTAAAATCCGAACTCGATCTTATGCTAGCAATGCAGGAAAGTAGTTAAATATTTAGAAACTAATTTGACTGGAAATTACAGCAACAACAGGTTCCACCCAATTTAGTTTCAAAATATTCAACAGATTATAAAAGCAATCCTGTAGATTGCGAAGACAATAGAAATATTTGTCCACATGAATGTGCATTTGCAGGAAAAGAGAACATTTTTCGATAATTTTGAACTGGAATGAATGACTCAGTCATTAAGCCAGCCATTCGAGTGATAAATTCTCTAGAATAGTCTTCTCTTGGCCAAGAGGTAACTTTTCAAAAATAGTCTTCTCTTGGCCTGCAAATGGACATTATTCAGAACAACTGCAGTGGCCAGTTTTGGCAGGCTTCAGCATGAAAGGGTTAAATTCTAAATGCATTGTCATATGTGGACAAAAACAGTGATAGGGTTAATATTGAGTACTGAAGTAATGGGAAAGTATTGTCCACCTTCACAAAACATCAAATAAGTCAAACTGATGATGGTGCTTAATTAATCGAACAACGTGACAGGGTCTGTAGTCTCGTGCGGACACGAATCAATATGCTGGTAATAAGACATCAGTCATTGACATCAACGATTGACCGACATTCTTGCAGCACAAACCTGAACAAATGTGCACTTCTCAAGCTCTCCGGAGCACTGGCCGATCTTACAAATGGTCGTAATAGCTCATTCGTAATTAAAGACACAATCTTACAGCACAAACGCTTTGACGACAAATTATTCATATCGAATATTTAACGAATGCCAAAATACTGTATCTCACATGAATTATGCCATTGTTAGAATTAATTTTAAAATATTAAAATTTAATTGTAGCGGTCTTAAGAATTCTTCACATCTAACATAATTTACACCCTACTATATACTACCACTACTAAATAGCAAAAATGCTGAAACACTAACAAAAACGGTGATATATCTATCCATTTCTAAGTACTTTCACATTTCGTTTTTTATTTAAAAACTAGAAATATTCAACCTATATTTATATTCAAGCCCTCTTAATATATTCCCCTGAAGATAACAGCTGTCTGATTGGACAGCAGCTGGCGCTGGCAGACTGTCACTACTAGGTGAATTTAGACTCACAGGTAGTTTTACTCATAATGTACACAGGGATTTTGCTTTCTAATTGTCAGTCAATTGCTCAACCATCAGCAAACATAGAAGTGAGTAAAAACTTTACCACCTGACATTTCTGCTCCACCACCCACCCACCCCCAAAAGTAAGTACTAATGACCAGAAGACTGGACATTGGTCAATATATAAGCAAGCTGGGTAGGAAGTGGTGGGAGGAGAATGGGGACTGATTCTTAAAAAACTAACTAAAACTCTCAAACAATTTAACTAGGAAATCTGTTTAGTATTTTGAAAATAATTTTACTGAGTGTTGTTGCTGCCTGAGGCAGCAACAACATTCAGTCAAATTATTTTCAAAATATTCAATATGCTCCAAGCTAAAACATGTAAGAAATATCATTTAGGATAAATACGGTTTATAGGAGGAAATCGGGCTTTGAATAATGTTTTTTTACCAGTGGACAATTACCTATATAAGACCTAGCAACAGGAAAAGCAGGCCTTGAACAAGCAATACAATGTCAGCTGATTATCCACTCTATAGGGGCAGAGAAAATACACATATAAACTCCAGGACATTTACTATCCTGGGCGGAGATTAGGAATGGAGGGTGGGTCAGGAGTTGTGTATATTAGGGCTGTGGGGTATTAAATTCACACAATAGGAGGGATATCCTAGAGACAGGATCTGGTAATGCCAGTTAGAATTAAATAAACAGTCCTGGACACCACAATTAAATCGCTAAATCAATGGGTGTGTGTTTTATTATATCCCATTTGACCCCCAGTGAAACCAGTTTAACCAGAACTCATACTGGTCAATCTTGTATTTTATTGTGTTTCTTTTTTAAATAAAGAGAATTTTGTAACATAAAGATTTTATAAATAATTTTCATGCATTTTTTTTTCCTTCAGAGTACTTAACTGAAGGATTTTAGCTGTAATTTAATTAATTTGACATATATCATGTCATCAGGCCGATACAATGAGATTGTCAGTAGCCATGACACCCCTTGCTGTTCTAATGATGATGTCATTCTTTCACAGAGCTGTCACAATGACAGATGGCTGTGTTCTACGGTCTACCAGTAACCCCTTCACTGCCAAATTCACAGTAACCCAATTTCAGAACAACAATACGGGAAAGCTGTTGAACATATTGAGAATAATTTGACTGGAAGTTATTGCTGAATTTTGGCAGCAACGACTTCCAGGCAAATTATTCTCAATATATTCAGCAGATTAATATTTATTACATTATACAGAATTTGAAAGATCCGTTCTGTAGTGTTGAAATGGTAAATATGAGTAGATATACAGCGCTCTCAGATGAGATTTTGAAAAAAATCATAGGAGACAAAGGCTTAGTGTAGCGACGAGCACTGAGGACTACTTGACCCTTTAATAGTCGAATTTGGTCAAGAAAATTTAAATAATTTTCTTATTGAATGTCTATTTACAGGCCAAGAGAACACAATTTTTGAAGATTTATCACTGAAATAACTGGCTAGGTTATCGAGCCAGTCATTTCTGTGGTAAATTTTGAAAATTGTATTCTCCTGGCCTGTAAATAGACATTCCACAACACAATAGCAGAGGCCGGTATGACCGCTGATGGGTTAATAGAACCTGGTTCGCGCCTGAGCTGTGCATGATCTTGCCATCGTTGGAAACATGGGCAATCTACTTCATTCCTTGCTTTTCTCCAACCAGGAGTATAAATAGTTACCAGTGTTAGGAATTGGTACTATTTTTGTGATCAATGATTGGTTTTATATACTAACCGATGATCAATTAATGATTGATCATAACAGGTTCTCATTTGTTATCCATTTTGAATGCAGTAATTATACCATGTTCAAGGATAATAACCCCTTTCAAACCACGTCCCAGGTATGACAGATTCTTAATAATTTAAGAAATAGTCTGTTGAATATTTTCTTAGGCAGCAACAGCATCCAGTTAAATAAGTTTCAAAATATTCAACATGTTATTGGTATGGTTGCTTTGAAATTAATATATTATTACAGTGCTGAAAGAATTAATGTCTTAGACTAAGGAGTAAAACTATATACCGTAGTTGTAACAATTAAATTTGTTCTTTTCCAAAAAGCATTTGTTTTCTAGCTTGACCAGATAAAATATATTAACAAAGTCAATTTATAAAAAAACAAAATCGATTTCTGACATCATGATCAATCAGTTGGTTGAACATGCAAACCAATCAATCATCTATTGAACCAAAACCATCCTAGATACGCCCTGAATGGGACCTGGAATCAGGGACTCGATAGACGCCAATCAAACCAATGACTTCTCAACATGAATTTAACTTGTATAAATTTCCACATTCAACAGCAGCAAGAGCAGGAGACATACCACCACAACCATGGCGACCACCACCACTACCACTGTCTTCCACGAAACACTGATGCCAACAGCAACACCATCACCAGCTCTAACACCACCACTACCACTACCACCACTACCACAACGACCATCAATGCCGCCACCACCACCACTACCACTACCACCACTGCCACAACGACCATCAATGCCGCCGCCACCACCACCACTACCACTACCACCACTGCCACAACGACCATCAATGCCGCCGCCACCACCACCACTACCACTACCACCACTGCCACAACGACCATCAATGCCGCCGCCACCACCACCACTACCACTACCACCACTGCCACAACGACCATCAATGCCGCCGCCACCACCACCACTACCACTGCCACCACTGCCACAACGACCATCAATGCCGCCGCCACCACCACCACTACCACTGCCACAACGACCATCAATGCCGCCGCCACCACCACCACTACCACTACCACCACTGCCACAACGACCATCAATGCCGCCGCCACCACCACCAGCATAACAACATAACAAATCTCAGACAATAAAATAAATAAAAAATATCTCCCAACCTTGGGAGATCCTGAGCCAGTGCGTTTAATCATATAACCACTACCACCACTGCCACAACGACCATCAATGCCGCCGCCACCACCACCACCACCACTACCACTACCACTACCACCACTGCCACAACGACCATCAATGCTGCCGCCACCACCACCACCACCACTACCACCACTGCCACAACGACCATCAATGCCGCCGCCACCACCACCAGCTCCAACACCACCATTAGCACCACTACCCGCACAACCACCTCCAAAAATCACCACCATCACCGCCACCACCATTACCACCACCACCAGCTCCAACACCACCACTCACCATTACCAACACCACTGCTGCCAGAACCACCACCACCTTCGCCAACGCCACTACCATCGCTAATATCACCACTACCGCCACTGCCATCACCACCATCACCCCACCTCCACCACTGCTGCCACCATCACCATCACCCCACCACCACCATCACCCCACCACTGCTGCCGCCACCAACACCACCACCGCTGCTGTTCCCACCAACACCACTGCTGTTGCCACCACCGCCACCACCACCACCACCACCACCACCACCACCACCATCATGGGTTAATTTAGAAATGCAGAACAAGCGTTACCATAGTCCCAGCACAGTATTGATATAGACAATATCAACAAGACAAGGGCTAATCTGGACATTCCGTCCATTGATTTATAAAATGATGGATACACAATCTTATTTGTATGGACTATTATTTACCTCTGTATATGTTTTCTGTTTATGGGATAAATTCCTGAGAATATGATAAACGTAAACATGGATTTTTAACACTTCAGATTTGCTTACAGATTATTTTTTGAAAATTAACCACTGGATACCTAGCTTGGTTACCATTGGTTACGGTTATTATTCCAGTGTTAAATTTTCAAACATTCACCCTTTAGTGGTTAAATTTGGTCAAGAAAATTAAAATATTTGCCTACTGAATGGCCATTTACGGGTAACGAGAATACAATTTTTGAAAGTATATCACTGGAATGACTGGCTCGGTTAGTCATTCCAGTGGCAAATTTTTTTACAATTGTATGCTCTTGGCCTGCAAATGTACATTCCACAGGACCATACATGAGGCCGGTATTGCCTGTCATGCCCATTAACCCTTTAACACTCATATCATCCATAAACAGCTTCAGCTGTGGTCATCAGAAATGTCCATATGCAGACCAAAAGAAGACTATTTTTGAAAATTTACCACTGGAATGACTGACTTGATAACAGAGCGAGTCATTCCTGTGGCAAATTTTCAAAAATAACCTCTTGGTCTGCAAATGGACATTTTCTATGCGAAAATTTAAGGGTTTTTTAATAAATTCAAGTGTTAAATGGTTAAATCTCTGTGTTCTTCACAAACCCCTGGAGAGGTCATTTATTAGCTTGAGTTTTAAAGAGGGTTACTTATTTTCCTTAATATTTCAATCTAACAGACAAGAATGCCAAATACATGTACATTAATGAACATTTTGAAAACAATTTGAATGGTAGCTGCTGCTGCTGACAGTATTTCAAAGAAAATGCATATCCGATTCATGAATTCAGATACAGATATGAACTACTAAGTTGTTGTGCTGGCCATAGTTTGTTCGACGTTTTTACTCATGTCAGACTGCCATTGACCATTGACCTTTCAACCCCACACATCATTGCGCGATGTCCTCGAATTATAAAGGATGAGATATAAACTGCTAAGGTGAGTTATTGCAAAATATTATTATTGAAAGCCCCACTGTGACCTTGACCTTTGATGTTTTGCCCCAAAGTTAATTGTGTGATGACCTGCCAGGTGTGGTCCAGTATGATTAGCAAAAGATGAGATATAAACTGCTAAGTGTAGTTAAACGGAAAATGTTACCGTTGAAAAACCCAGTCACAGTGAACTTGCTTGTTGACCTTTTTCCCCCCAACGTCATTGTGTCATGCCCTGTCATTATAATGAAGTGTGTTCAAGTTTGGGTACTAAGTACATGTATCATTAACTAAATATGGAATATCAATTGAAATTGAACTAAACGTAAATTGAACAACAATGATGACGACGACGATGCCACCACCACCGCTGGACAACAGCTCGTTTTACTTCGTAAAGTGGAGCTAAAAACTTCAGCACAATAATTCTCTATATATCACCATACCACACATTCTAGCATAATATTGGCTACATCAACTGACAAATGTCTACTAAATCTTATGTAAACTTTACAGCTAGATTTCTGTTTGATACCAGCAAATAAGATTAAAAGTTATGTGATCTCTCTGTCATATGACCCTTTCAACAATCCATGTAAGTTATCATAAATCTCAACACATTGTTATTAAGAAAACTGATCCGTAGTCAGTGTAAATCCTTAAACAAGCACGACAATGTCAAGACCACAAAGGATGAAATATCGGTATTTCTGTATATCAACCGTGATGAGGGGTCTAATGTCACACAAAAAAATATTCCAGAGATGATGACCTACTACAGTCCTGTTCACAAATAAGTTAATGTTTCCAAAACAATACAATTTTTAACACGATGTAAGAAATGTTCTGTTAAATATTTTGAACATAATTGGATTGAAAGGCAGAAATGTCTTCCAATCCAATTATGTTCAAAATATTCAACAGACTGTTCTTATTTCGTTTTGAAAACAATTGTTAAGTAATCTCTCATCTGTACCATAAAGCCCTGAAACAAGTTTGAAGCTTAAATCTGGTAACAATCATTGGAGATAAATGTCAGGCACATGGGTCGCTCCCATTGCAATGTGAACCATAGAAATGTACTATAATATAGTGCATTTCTATGATGTGAATCCCCAATTCACCTTTCCACTTTATCCATCGATCATCTGATGTCATAATCAAATATATGACATGCATGATGACATCATAATCATTACGTCATGAATGATTCGATATAGTCCGTCTTTAATGCTTAATAGTCGGACACATTGTACGAATTGTATGTCTTAACTATTTAATACACATTCTGTTGAATACTTTGAAACTAATTTGACTGACACCCAGTCAAATTAGTTTCAAAATATTCAACAGCTTACATGTAGTTTTCTGAAAATTGATAGTCAGGGAATGCACAGATCGATCGATCCCAACACAGGTGAGGTGTGGGTGGAGCTTATACTGAGATGGGCGGGGCACAGCGAAAAGTGGAAAAGGCCACTGCTTACTGAGTCAGTCATTCTTGAGTAATAATAATAATTAAGTTTTCTAAACAATTTGTCTTTCGATCTGCAAATGAACATTTCTCTACCCAATGGCTCGGAGCCAATCTGTCAATGAAGCATCTGACATCATAATCAAATACGTCACCAGTTAGCTAATCTCACAATCAATATGACATAGGTCCTTCATGAAAATCAAGGTCTGTCACCAAAGTGCTGGGTGTCTCTGATGAATTTACAAGTTAACCGTTTCGCTGCTGCATTAAACCACCAGACAATAATTTCAATGAGCAGAAACTCTTGACCAGCGTAATATTTTGAAAACAATTTGACTGAAAGTTGTTGGTGGCTTAGTCACCAACAACTTTCAGTCAAATTGTTTTCAAAATATTCAGTATATCCAGAGTTAAACACCCATGAAAAATGTAGTCTGCAGAAATTCAGCGGGCGGACAGTTAACCCTTTAACCCTCGAATTTGTTCCCAAAAATTTCGATTTTCTCATAGAAAATGTCTGTTTGCAGACCAAGAAGACTATTTTTTAAAGATTTACCACTGCAATGACTGGCTCGGTTATCGAGCCAGTCATTCCAGTTGTAAATTTTCAAAAATAGTCTTCTCTTGGTCTGCAAATAGACATTTCTCACTGCAGAAGCCATTTTTTGGCTGCTATGAGTGTTAAAGGGTTCTCTTGATAGCTTGGTATGTACCATACATGCCAACGACTGTGATAATTAAATGTCCAAAACATTTAAGAGATTAACCGATAGAGAGGAGAGGAGATGAGAGAGGAGAGGAGGGAAAGGCGAGAGAAGAGAGAAGGGAGGGGAGGGAAAGAGAGGGGGTGGGAGAGGGGGAGCAGTAGATATTTCTGAAAATCTACCACTGGAATCAGTAGCTCGATAACCCAGCCAGTCATTCCAATGGTAAATTTTCAAAAATAGTTCTCTTGGTCTGCAAATGGACATTTTCTATGAGAAAATTTAGATTTTCTTGAACAAATTTAAGTGTTAAAGGGTGAATACTGTATTCGGTTTGACACAAAAACAACCGAAAAATTGTTGTTAATTTATAAATCAAAGAAATGTGATAGAAGCCCTGAGTGCTATCACATACATGATCATTAAAATCACATTTGCAACACTGGGAATCTGTAGTGAGATAAGGGAGGGAACAGTCTCTCCAAAATTACTGTTAGAAACTCATAAATTATATGAATAATTCAAGATAAGATACACACTGCTGGAAAAACTGGGCTTATAGTATGGATGAGCTCTTCATTTTGATATAGAGCTGTTATTAATATTGAACATAACTCAATATAATCAATATAATCTAACGCTGCATCAGGCCAGCACAAAAACAATATCTAACACGCTTTGGCAAATCTCGACATTACTAGTCTAGATGGATATAGATCCATTCTGTAGGTGACCGTAACATCTGAACTTTCCTATCCAAAAATACCATACTCCTTCCTAGAACTTAAGCTTATTGCGAAGAAACACAAAATCTTGCAATGACTAGTATAATACTTTAACACTCAAATTTGTTCAAGAAAATTTTAATTTCTAGAAAATGTCCATTTGCAGACCAAGAAGACTTTTTTGAAAATTTACCACTGGAATGGCTGGCTCAGTTATCGAGCCAGTCATTCAAGCTGTAAATATTAATAAATAGCCTTCTCTTGGTCTGCAAATGGACATTTCTTAAGACCACTGTAGAGGCCATTTTTGGCTGATATGAGCGTTAAAGTGATAATCTTCACATTTGACCATCCAGGTTTTCAAGATGACCACTGGTGGTTGGTGGCTATATTGGATTTTGGAGCATTGTCCATTTTGAAAGTTCTCGTCATTAGATCTAGTTCAATGGTTCAGCTGAAACACGGCATTCAAGATGGCCACTGGTGAGTTGTAACCATGTAATTGGATTTCGTATCATTGTCAGTGGTTTCGATAAGATCCCTCCTCAAAATGATTACAAATGGACATATGCAACCCACGCACTCATGCACACATGCACTCATACACTCATGCACACAAGCAAGCGTACAGGCAGATATAGTTGCAGGCAGTAGGCATGGATGGATGGATTAGAATCTAAGTAGATCCAAGGCAGAGATATTCTCTGGGCACTGACACAGTTACACAAGATAATAAATCCCTTATCAACCATCAGACATACATCAGGAAGAATTTCTTTGCTCATTTCACACCCCATTAACTTTAATGAAATAGCATCATTATATAATTCATTAGTGGCAAATGTGTAATACCCACCCAGTGCGCGAACTCAGCTAGCTGGCCATCAAGTACAAGAACATTTATCAAATGAGAGAGGAGTCTCTTAATAGTAAAGAATCAGATACAAGTCATCTTATCTCTACATTAATCAGTGAACATGCAGATAGGATTGCTAAGAAAGATTCAATTTTCTCACAGAGAATCTCCATTTGCAGACAGATACCAGACTATTTTACACAATTTTACCACTGGAATAGTCATTCCAGCGGTTAATTTTCAAAAATAGTTTTCTATTGGTTTGCATTTTTTGAAAATTGTTCAAAACCACTGTAGAAGACATTTCAAATTTTGGCCAGCTTGACCATTAAAGGGTAATTGGTCAAGATTGGGTAAGAAAATCAAAGACCATTTGCTGACCACAGAATGCTGTTTTTGTGATAATTTACCACTGGAACGACTGGCTCAATTATTGAGACAAACAATTCACAAGTCTGCAAAGAATAGCTTCTGACATATAGTCTATGGCTTCAGAGTCTACAGCGGTCCTGAGAAATCTACACTTGCAAACCATCAGCTTTTTACAAAACTTAGCACTGGAATGGCTGGCTCGGTTACTGCACACTACCTAATTCATATTACACGTATGTGCATGTGTACGCAAGCATGCACACACAATCACAAAAGCATTGGCTCGGTTACTGCACACTACCTAATTCATATTACACGTATGTGCATGTGTACGCAAGCATGCACACACAATCACAAAAGCATTGGCTCGGTTACTGCACACTACCTAATTCATATTACACGTATGTGCATGTGTACGCAAGCATGCACACACAATCACAAAAGCATTGGCTCGGTTACTGCACACTACCTAATTCATATTACACGTATGTGCATGTGTACGCAAGCATGCACACACAATCACAAAAGCATTGGCTCGGTTACTGCACACTACCTAATTCATATTACACGTATGTGCATGTGTACGCAAGCATGCACACACAATCACAAAAGCATTGGCTCGGTTACTGCACACTACCTAATTCATATTACACGTATGTGCATGTGTACGCAAGCATGCACACACAATCACAAAAGCATTGGCTCGGTTACTGCACACTACCTAATTCATATTACACGTATGTGCATGTGTACGCAAGCATGCACACACAATCACAAAAGCATTGGCTCGGTTACTGCACACTACCTAATTCATATTACACGTATGTGCATGTGTACGCAAGCATGCACACACAATCACAAAAGCATTGGCTCGGTTACTGCACACTACCTAATTCATATTACACGTATGTGCATGTGTACGCAAGCATGCACACACAATCACAAAAGCATTGGCTCGGTTACTGCACACTACCTAATTCATATTACACGTATGTGCATGTGTACGCAAGCATGCACACACAATCACAAAAGCATTGGCTCGGTTACTGCACACTACCTAATTCATATTACACGTATGTGCATGTGTACGCAAGCATGCACACACAATCACAAAAGCATTGGCTCGGTTACTGCACACTACCTAATTCATATTACACGTATGTGCATGTGTACGCAAGCATGCACACACAATCACAAAAGCATTGGCTCGGTTACTGCACACTACCTAATTCATATTACACGTATGTGCATGTGTACGCAAGCATGCACACACAATCACAAAAGCATTGGCTCGGTTACTGCACACTACCTAATTCATATTACACGTATGTGCATGTGTACGCAAGCATGCACACACAATCACAAAAGCATTGGCTCGGTTACTGCACACTACCTAATTCATATTACACGTATGTGCATGTGTACGCAAGCATGCACACACAATCACAAAAGCATTGGCTCGGTTACTGCACACTACCTAATTCATATTACACGTATGTGCATGTGTACGCAAGCATGCACACACAATCACAAAAGCATTGGCTCGGTTACTGCACACTACCTAATTCATATTACACGTATGTGCATGTGTACGCAAGCATGCACACACAATCACAAAAGCATTGGCTCGGTTACTGCACACTACCTAATTCATATTACACGTATGTGCATGTGTACGCAAGCATGCACACACAATCACAAAAGCATTGGCTCGGTTACTGCACACTACCTAATTCATATTACACGTATGTGCATGTGTACGCAAGCATGCACACACAATCACAAAAGCATTGGCTCGGTTACTGCACACTACCTAATTCATATTACACGTATGTGCATGTGTACGCAAGCATGCACACACAATCACAAAAGCATTGGCTCGGTTACTGCACACTACCTAATTCATATTACACGTATGTGCATGTGTACGCAAGCATGCACACACAATCACAAAAGCATTGGCTCGGTTACTGCACACTACCTAATTCATATTACACGTATGTGCATGTGTACGCAAGCATGCACACACAATCACAAAAGCATTGGCTCGGTTACTGCACACTACCTAATTCATATTACACGTATGTGCATGTGTACGCAAGCATGCACACACAATCACAAAAGCATTGGCTCGGTTACTGCACACTACCTAATTCATATTACACGTATGTGCATGTGTATGCAAGCATGCACACACAATCACAAAAGCATGCGTGCTCGCATGCACATATGCATGCACGCACATATGCACGCACACACGCACCATCCCAAAGACACAATTAGCTGTATATCTTTTATGACTTGTTATGCAACTATGAAATCTCAAAGGGTGTTTCATGTCTTGAGTTATGTAATCAATTAAAATATTGTACATACAATTTAACATGACACATGATACTTCATATAATCAGTGATGCATTTACAGAGGCACTCCCTTTAACACCTCGTGAGTCAACCGCACCCAAAAGCGCTCAAAAGGTGACTTTTATCAATTACGCATTTAATTTGTCAAGAGTTTTCAAGCAAGTTGAAATTTTTGCTCAATACATGACCATTTGCTGGCCAAGAGAAGACTTGTATTTTTGCAAGTTTATAAATGGAATTTAGGAAAATCGTTTTTTAAAAGGTGTTTTTTGATCGGTTCGACGATTAAAGACCTAATGGTCAAGAAAATCTAAATCTTTGCTTAGTCAGTGCCCATTTGTAGGCCAATAGAAGACTATTTTTGAAATTCTATCACCGGAATAACTGGCTCGGTAACCGAGCCAGTCACGAGCCTGTCTTTCCAGTGGTAAATTTTCAAAAATACTCTTCTCTCAGCCTGAAAATAGAGTCCTCAAGACAACTGCAGAGGCAGTATTGGTCGTTTTTACCATTATAAACCACAAGTTGACACAAGAGGGGTTTCATTGTTTCAGTACTGCCAAAAAAACGTTACACCGCCAAAAATTTGGCATGCACTGCCAAAATGTGCAGCGCCAAAAACTCTTGCACTACCAAACTGCCAAAAAGGCAGCAATAAGCGCAGCCAAAAAAGGCAGCACCGCCAAAATCTGGTACAAGTATGCCCATATTTGGGCATACCAAACCCCCACTTCCGGTCCACCAGGGGGAGAGTATAAAAGGAGCCGACCTTCAGCGCTCAGATCATTCAGATTTTTTGTCTCAACAAGAGAACACGCGCTAGGCAATACAAAGTTATTTCAACTGCAAGACTACATTGTTATTACGCACAACAGAGGTTAAGCGATAAAATATAAATTTTTAGAAATATTAAAGATCTATGTATCCCATGGGATCCATAAATTCCAAGTGAATCCATGTGGACCTTCTAATGTCATGCCCCAGAATTTGTTTATGAGTTTTCAGTGGAGGTAATTCCAGAGAATTCTGCTGTACAGCAATCCCAAGTGATCAGATGTCTTATCCAAGGGGGGAACAACAACACCAGAGTTCAGGGTGGCAGTATATTCACATCATTACACTAATCTAACAAGATGGTCGCCAAACATGCCAAATTTTGATTGATCCACAGCGGCCATGGGTTGTTTTTTATGTATCAACTTCTCCTGACCAAACTTTAATGGCCCTTATTCCCAAATCATATCTCCCAAATTTTAGCCCCAGGTTCATGGCGGCCATGTCTTTTGACGAATCAACTTCCCTTGAACAAAGTATAATGATGCTTAGGACCTAATAATCTCGCAAATTTCAACCAGATCTGTTCAGCGGTTCTGTAAACTTGTTTTTGGCCACCTTAACATTTGGCCAATCAAGTTCCCTTGAACAAACTTGGTTCAACTGTTGCCATAGATGATGTTTCATGAGGTTTGAATCGATCACCTAAGCGGTTTCAGAGATTTTTAAAGATGTTTTAAAAAATTGACAAAAAATCCAAGATGTCTACCGGCCAAATTGAGCAATCGGCTTCCTTTGAACAAACTTGAATCTCTATCCCAGTTCCTGCCAAATATAATTGAAAAATAAAATATAAGCTGCCTTCTATATATCCTGATAAAGCACAGATTCCATAAGCGAGGACGCTGACACGGAATATCACGCGGACACGGAATATCACGCGGACACGGAATATCACGCGGAGCAAGCAATTTTCTTGATCACTTGACCCTTTAATGGCCAAATTTGGTCAAGAAAATTTAAATATTTTCTTATTGAATGTCCATTTACAGGCCGAGACAACACAATTTTTGAAAATTTATCACTGGAATGACTGGCTCGTTTATCAAGCCAGTCATTCCAGTGGTAAACTTTCAAAAATTGTATTCTCTCAGCCTGTAAATGGACATTCCACAAGACCATAACAGAGGCTGGTTTTGGCAGGTATGACTATTAAAGGGGTAATACGGGAGTGCTTAAAACCTGAAACGTGACGTAAATAAATACAAATGACATCAGGAGCAAGTTGCGTAGAAAATACATTGTAAAAAGACGCAACGGAATTACACACCAGGACTAAAATGCCTAGTGAGACGCACCACCCGCTTGACGCGGCCATCTCCGGGTCTGCATCCGACCCGTGCTAGTACATGATATTCTTGCTTAAATGCGAACAATTCTTATTTTATATTTAATTACACCTTACCTACATCTGGAACATATGAGGCTCGCAATATCCAAATACTGAAACATTAAAATCTCATCCATAAAAATACTCATAATACTAAATAACCTTAGTATCACCATCAACTGACGAAAAGAAATGTCACATTCCGGATTATAAGCAAACGGACTACATTGCTAGGGGTCCTGTTTTATATGAATTAACTCTTTAACACTCAAAGGCGGCCAAAAGCATATTTTTGACAATTTACCACTGGAATGACTGGCTCGAGAGCTGAGCCAGTCATTCCAGTGGTAAATTTTCAAAAATAATCATCTCTTGATCTGCAATGGACATTTTTTATGAGAAATCTGTAATTTCCCTCAACAAATTCTATGACTAACGTGTTAACCATACCCCACCCTCCCTCTACCCGTTACACACAATCTAATCCTCATAATAATTGGATTATATATTTTTACAATTACCCGCGATACTTAGATCAAATAACAAGAATAAAGTATGCTAATTTAACAACAATCTCAAGCACTGAGATTTAAATGCCAATGTACATAGAATAATATTCAATATATAGTCTGTCATCTGTTTCTATATAGCTAATTAATTATGAATGACGCTACTTATCCCTGACCCATTGCGTCTCCGAAGTCTGTCTGCGTGTTTGCTTGCCTGTGTGTCTACCTGTTTGAGGTGAATATGTTTCGCAGATCTTTATTTTGATTTAACTAAGATTTCACAAATGATATTGAAAGTGTGAACGCGCAAACTAGGCACCAATGACATTCAGTTTCTGACTATTCAGTAGGTTTATCTGTCTGTGGCATGAAGCGATATTCCAATAAATTCAGACTTAAGACAGTTAGATGATCAATCATTGGATTGATCTTGATGCCAGACAATGAGCAAACAGCTCATCTTATTTGTTATTATTATTATCTTTATTAGTATCAACCATTTTTATTCGCAATCCTCAGAAAGTAAACCTCCAACGTAAACTGGTTAATGAAAACGAATTGAATATTCTGAAAGTTCAGCCTAATTTAGAAGTTTAAGCAATTGAATTAATAATGAAATATTTATCATCTAGAAAGCATAGATAATGTAAAATGAAAGATTGTTTAGGAAAAATTTCAATCTTTGCCGTTATCAAACCAGTCATTCCAGTTGTTACTTTTCAAAGAAAAGATGTTCTTATCTTGACCTGCAAATGGCATTTTTGAAGAACACTGCAGAATCCTTTTTTACCGGTTTGAGTTTTAAAGGGTTAATGGTCACCATGTCGGCCAAAACTGACCGCTTTTATGGATTTGCGGAATGTCCATTTACAGGCCAAGAGAATGCAATTTTTGACTATTTACCACTGGAATGACTGGCTCGGTTATCGAGCCATTCCAGTGGTAACTTATGGTATCTAATGCAATTGTTCATAGTATACATTAACCCTTTAACCCTCATATCAGCCAAAGACAGCTTATGCAGTGGTCTTGAGAAATGTCCTTTCGCAGACCAACTGAAGACTATTTCTGAAAATTCTCCACTGGAATGACTGGCTCGATAACCGAACCAGTCATTCCAGTGGTAGATTTTTAAAAACAGTCTTCTCTTGGTCTTCAAACGGACATTTTCTATGAGAAAATTAAAATTTTCTTGAAAGAACTCGAGAGTTAAAGGGTTAATAACATGAATATGATATGACCCACCCTCCTCCACTCCAGTAACATAAATTATCAATCCTCTGGAGGCGTATTTGCACAGGGGAGTTAACTCCTGCAAATGTCTATACACAGAAATTTTTTCTGAAAACCTATTACCAATAATGATCGTCATTGAGAGGTTATCGAAAGTTTGTCAAAAAAACATTTGTATTGCATACCCTTGCCTTCCGATATAAATTGCTTGTTTATAAACTATATGAATTATCTGCCCTTGTTCCATATATACCCAGTAACTGGTGACCTCATATTCGTATTGCAACCTTCATGAATGGAATGATTTAAACAATATTGTATGGATGATAATTACAGTGTGGGTGGCGGCGTTGATGCTATATTTAGCTATTATAGTCCATATTATTAGTTTCTGCATTTCTCCACATTACAATACAAGCTTATTACTATTTAACTCAGCCAGCAGACACAGAACCATTGAACCATTCAACCCTCAAATTTGATCAAGAAATTAAAATGTTCTCTTAGAAAATGTCAATTTGCGGAAGAAGGGAAAACTATTTTTGGAAAATTTACCACTGGAATGACTGGCTCGTTTATCGAGCCAGTCATTCCAGTGGTAAATTTTCAAAAAGTCTTCTTTTGGCCTGCAAATGGACATTTCTTAAGACTACTTCAGAAGCCATTTTGGCCAGTTTAAGTGTTAAAGTGCTAAGTGCTGAACTTGTGGACACCGCAGTGATAAATTCGCCCTGGCGTGACAATGACTGATGGTGCTTTGTAACACTCTCAAACAAGTATCATTAAGTCTGTATTCATTAATTTTAACCTGGTTGTACTGGTTTGGAAATTGTGTGCAAAACCTAAGACTCAATGATACACTAAGTTTCGTTTTTACTCATTACTGATTATATATGTCAAGGGAAGTAACTCTTGATCCAGAAAGAATACGTATCTACTGAAAAATTGCTATTACAATCTCACTGCCATCACAATCAGAAGTCACAATCTCACTGCCATCACAATCAGAAGTCACAATCTCACTGCCATCACAATCTCACTGCCATCACAATCAGAAGTCACAATCTCACTGCCATCACAATCAGAAGTCACAATTTCACTGCAATGACAATCAGAAGTCACAATTTCACTGCCATCACAATCAGAAGTCACAATCTCACTGCCATCACAATCAGAAGTCACAATCTCACTGCCATCACAATCAGAAGTCATAATCTCACTAATGTCACAATCAGAAGTCACAATCTCACTGCCATCACAATCAGAAGTCACAATCTCACTAATATCACAATCAGAAGTCACAATCTCACTGCCATCACAATCAGAAGTCACAATCTCACTGCCATCACAATCAGAAGTCACAATCTCACTGCCATCACAATCAGAAGTCACAATCTCACTGATGTCACAATCAGGCATCACAATCTCACTGCCATCACAATCAGAAGTCACAATCTCACTGATGTCACAATCAGGCATCACAATCTCACTGGTGTCACAATCACTGATGCCACAATCAGACATCACAAGCTCACTGTCCGACTGACGCTACAATCAGGCGTCGCAATCTCGCTGTCCAACTGACGCTACAATCACGCATCATAATCTCACTGTCCAACTGACACTACAATCAGGCATCACAATCTCACTGCCCAACTGACACTACAATCAGGAGTCACAATCTCACTGCCCAACTGACACTACAATCAGGAGTCACAATCTTACTGGCCAACTGACATCGCAATCAGACGTCACAGTGACATTTAACTGTCTACCTGCTGAATTTCTGCAGACAAAATTTTTAATGCGCTTTAACTCGGGATATACTGAATATTTTGAAAACCATTTGATTGAAAGTTGTTGGTGGGTAAGCCACCAACAACTTTCAGTCAAACTGTATTCAAAATATTCATCAGCTCCAGAGTTATTTCCCATTGAAATTATTGTCTGGTGTTGTGTAGCAGTAGGGCAGTTAAACATCAATATGTATCTGCAAACCAGGCAAATATCAATCACCCAATACTCATTTAAACAAATGAATTGACAATAATATTAATCAACAGGAAACAACGCATGCAGTCAGTCTAGAAACCAGGACACAACTGTGACGGACACACAGGAAAGTGCCTATCAAGTAATCATTTGGTCCCTTTCAGTAATGATCAGGGAGATGTGGTCGAGAGAAAGCGATCATGCTGAAGGAGTATATCTGTGCACTAGGAAGGCAGTTCACGCTTCCTCCGGATCATGAAGTATAGCTCTGCACCAACAAGAGAGGTCACTCCCGGCAGAGATTCACTTAGTCGTGATAAAGCTGTTCCTTCACACACATGTGACAAAGATAAGTCGTAATCGACAGATATATGGGAATCTCCTGTTATTTTCTCCAGAAGGCTGCCACCCTCTCTATCACTATATGAATGATTGCTACACTTATAAAACAGGGGTGTGTGCGTGCACGCATGTGTCTAGTGATAAAATTCTACTTGGTGGTGGTTGGGGGCGATGACCAAACTTGGAAAAACGGTCGACCCATCTTCAATTTGGTGTCAAATGGTCAAGAGTTCAAATGTCATGGTCCACAAAGTGAATGAGCAGGCCAGACTCAGAAAAGAGGAAAAGAGAGATTCTGTTTTAGCTTTGCCTCGTACCAATTTCTAGCTAAGTTCCTCGTGTTGGAAACAATTAAAATCTGTCAAAGCTGAATCTAAATTCCACGGTAACTATATACATAAGCTTAGCTGTATTCGAAAATAACTTGACAACAGCTCAAAACAGATGGATGGACAAACGGATGGACAGACTAACTGACCCACAAAATAACCTGCATTTCCCTACTAAAATAGACAACCTTCCGATGATATTTCATCATGATACACCATGCAAAAGTAACCGTATCGAACGAAAACCCAAAATTTGCACAGATGGACACATGGTCAAAGACAGATGGATGGACCGAATAACTGACCCACAAAATAACCTGTATTTCCCTACTACCAAAGACAACCCCCTATGACATTTCACCACAATACTCCAAGCAAGAGTACATGTTAAGTTACTGAACGAATACCCAGAATTTGGATGGACGGACAGACACACGATCATAGACACATATGGACAGATGGATGGATTGACTGACCCACAAAATAAAGTGAAACAAACACCAAAAAAATGTGCGTGGAATGACGGACGGACACATGGTCAGAAATACAGATGGATGGACTTGCTGACCCACAAAATAGTGCATTTCCCTGCTACCATAGGCAAACTTCCCACAACGTTTCATCACGATACTCCCTGAAATAGTAATGTTATCGAACGAAAACCTGTGTGGGATTGACGCACAGATGGATGCATGGACAGATGGAGATGGATGCACACACGAAAGAAAAATCAGTTGTTATGCTTTTCACGAAAGCGGGGGATAAAAACAAGAATTCTGCCATTGTTACTTTGACCTTGTAACCTCAATGTCATCATGCTACTTCCTAACATTATGGGTATGTAACCATGTATCCAAATTTATTTCCAATACGATTAAGCAATCCTGAAATATAAAGGTAAATGATTTGCTAAATGTAAAAACTTAACGTTGGAATTACAGAGGAAAAATAGCAAGATCAGAATGACCGTGACCTTTGTCTTAGTGACCTCACTATCATCATGCTAGCTCCGTATGGTATACCTGTAACCATGTGTCCAGGTTTGGTTGCAGTATTAACTCTAAAACATATGCAAAAATGATATGCTAAATACAGAAACTTAAGTTGATGCCACCGCCGTTGTTGTTGTCTTCGGAAAAGTGCTTCGCATGCGAGAAAATAACAGGTTTGTTCTAAGCCTAAAATGTGACTAGGAATAAAACCCCATTGACATATTCCAGGTCTAATTTAAATAATTGACAAGACAATGAAGACATCACAGTGGGGTACTGATGCGACTAAGTGACATATCACACGAGGAAGCTGTACCCGCAACAAACAGCTTGACGTCAGCACAGGAAGAAACAATTATGCCATTACCACCTTGTCTACGATATAATACTTGTCAGAATAGTTTTACAACTTGGATGTGGACACAGAATAACACAGAGGATACTTCCCGCAAGTAGCCAAAGACGTTAAAAAGTATACAATGGAGGAGTTCAGTTTTAGCTATGCCCCGCCCATCTTTAGCTAAGCTCTGCCCATCTTTAGCTAAGCTCCACCCACACCTCGCCCGTGTTGGGATAGACGGCTCCCGGCACTTCCTGAATCTCAATTTCAAGAACCATACAGGTAAGCTGTTGAATATTTTGAAACTAATTTGACTGGGTGTTGTTGCGGTCTAGGGGAGTCCATCATCAATTAAGCATTCATAATGAACTTAGCTATGTCATTCATGATGTAATTGATTATGACATCATCTTACAAGTCACATAGTTGATTATGACATTATATGATTGACTGAGAAACTAGAAGCTTCCATTGTTTTAACCCATCTCGATCATCTTGTGTTAAATCCTATCCTGGCTCGATAAGCGATAATTAAGGCAATAACAACCTCCTGCCAGTCAAACTGGTTTCAAAATATTCAACAGTCACAACCTCTAGTGTAATGTAATGAAAATGAGAGTCGATTGGCATTGTGTGTTAAATCCTAGAATGTGATTTTCAATGGTCATCCACTGAGCTTAATTAATAAGAATTAAACTCGATGGAAGACAGTATAGTGTAGCCAGCTATATAGGAAATGGCCCTGAAAGAAGGTGGTCATTATAGACAGGTGGTTCTCTTAAGGAATTGGTCCCCCTGCACATTTTAGCTGACAAATACATTAACCATTTTATTCCAGAAACATGAACCTATGAATGATAAGCCTGTTGGTTGTTCTGGAAATAATCTGACTGAAAGTTATGGCAGTCTAACTAAGATAACTTTCAGTCTGGTGGTTTGCAAAATAATCAACAGAATTCTGATGCATTTGGATAAGTACAAAAAGTAACAATTATTCAGAATGAAATAGGTTAATAATCTTATGGTAGATGTCAGCTAACTTTTAACTATGACCATGGGGTGGGCATATCTGAATCAGTACAGTTAATTATTCCATATTATTAGTTAAAACCAAATCAGAACTCAGAAGTATTGATTTTTCACACCTGAGTGACTTCTGACACAAAATGGCCAACTCCACTGTCTAGCCGTGCCATGACCCACCACCCACCCACCTCTTATTCAATATTTCTAGAACTCAGATATTATCCCCTATTGTTCACACACCCCGCCCTGACCCACACCTAATTAGCAAATACACAACTCGATTGTAGTTAACTGACCAGCAACAGACCCACCCATCCCACACCTAATTTAGAACACAAAATATCCAAGTCTCTGGGTTATGTCTGAACCTGTCATGTTTGAGTAGTTACCAGGGTGATAGTGGGAGAATGTCAACTACCAGCCAAAATTGTCATATTGAATTTTGGCTTGGAACAGTAAAGACATACTTATTATTTTACAAGATTTGAAAATTGACTTCTCTCATTGATTTATAGGAACCCCGTGGAGTTAGAGAGCTGAATCCCCATCAGCGTTAGAAAGCCATCCCATCACTATAGGCTTAACCAAGAAACCTACATAACAACAGTCCTGAAAGCAACTGTCTGTCAATAAGGGAACAAATTTCAACTACATTTGTAGCTGCGGGTTGCAGCTCAATAAAGCGCCACTTAATTGTCACTTAGTCACTTAGTTAGTCAGTCAGTCAGTCAGTCAGTCAGTCAGAAAAGCTTATTCCGGGCTGTCATTTCAAGGTTCCTAGATACAGTAATCAAAGTCAACAGCGCAATTAGCATGCATTGTAGACCTAAAATATGTGGCATAACAAAACTAGGTCAGTATGACCTCCATGTCGCAGCTACAAAGATTCTATTGACCTTGTTTTCTGAATAATTTATCATCATCACACATATTCTGTTTATAATCTAAATAGCATACATATCGCAATCTATACACACAGAAAAAAATGGTTACACAATAAAACGGCACAGTGGCAGTAATTACCTGATCGATTAGCAGTTAATTGTTCAAATAAAACACCGCTTAATGCTTCCATTGTTTTATTTATGGCGATAACTGGTGTATAATTTACGCAATATACAGTTGATCATAAAGGCAGGATGCAATGTCAAACGAGGACATTCCAATAAGAAATTTCTTGATTACATATAAATTTAGTTATATAGACCATTTGAAGTAACAGATCTCAAACGAATACATTTGTTTGTGTATATAACGTTATATAATGTATATAATGAGGGAATCCAGTTTTAGCTATGCCCCGCCAATCTCTAGCTAAGCTCCACCGACACTGCGATTGTGTTGGGATCGATCGATCCCTGAACTGCCTGACCATCAATTTCAGAAAACTATATAGGTACAAGCTGTTGATAATTTTGAAACTAATTTGACTCAAGTCTGGATCTGTATCCCAAGGGCTAAGGATAATAGCCATAGACATAATAAATATCTATGTCAGAGGATCTAGATTTAATTCCGACGGGGATAGGGAGGAAGGATCCCATGAATAACAAAATCATTTCTACAGCTCTTAACCATCTCATGACAATAAAATGACTAATTCTGCAATAATTTGTCTATGTAAAGTCTACAAAACGACGTGTAACGAACCCGCTAGAGGTGGGTTGATGGGTTGAGACCTGGCGTGTGGTTATGGGGTGTGTGTGATCAAAATCGTTGCCATACTAACTACTCTCACATGGTTTAACGTTAATTTTAAACTATTCAATGCCGGATAGATGCTCTAATTCTCAACAAATAGATGTGTTTTCTTTGAGGATTAGGCTGGTGAGAATACTGACTGTCCAGGGATTATCCAGTGTGCTAGGACAAGACATATTAGCCTCACACGTGCCAAGGAACATAAAATGAATACCTATAAGAATCGTAAATATGAATTTAGGTTAGGAATTTCAGTTATGATTCACTCACAGCTTTTAGCTCTAAGTTGATGGTCAAGATGACCAAAAATATCTACTGCAGTGGTTTTGAGGAATGCTGATTTACAAGTCGAGAAGTGTATTTTTAAAGACTTAGAAACGGAATGACTTGCTCAATATCAGAGCCAGACATTCAAATGATAAGGTTTCAAAAATCTTCTCTTTGCCCATATTAAAGTGGTTATTGACTAAGTAAATGATTTTGACTTTCTTGATCAATTTTCATCATACATTAAAGAGCAAATTTGTTCAAGAAAATTTCAAAACACTCATAGAAAATGTCCATTTGCAGACTAAGGAGACCAAATTTACCACTGGAATGACTCTCACCGGCTCGGGTATCGAGCCAGTTATTCCAGTGGTAAATTTTGAAGAATAGACTTCTCTCAGTCTGTAAATCGACATTTCCCAAAAGCACTACAGAAACAATTTCTGGCAGGCTTGATGAACAAACCATTACAAGATGAAGTTGAAAGGTACCTAATGACCTTAAAATATCATATATGATGGATTCATCTGTTAACTTGTGCATAACAAAGGACACATATATTAGGCCTATATGTGTTATACACGTCAGTGCTCATTACTCACCCTTACCACCCTGGTGGCAGTGTCAAAACTTTAAATTTTAAAATTAAATTAAAAGATGAATTGCTGTTCACGGCTGCGCAATGGCTTCCAGTCATATTGATCTCAAAATATTCAACAGTTTACCTGTACACGTGAGCCTCATAATCGTGGCACGAAATTTATTGGTGAAAGAGTTAACCGGACAAATCCATGAAAAAGTACATTCTCTACGATATATAAACACTATTCTGTTGAATATTTTGAAATTAATTTGACTGGAAGCCATTGCTGCCTAGTGCAGCAATGGCTTCCAGTCAAATTAATTTCAAAATGTTCAACAGTTTTCCTGTATGGTAGCGTTGAAAATGAGATATAAGGAATTCATCGGTGAACGGGTTAACGAATGTGCTTTACCTGAGGAAAAAGTGTGAAATTAAAATTTATGCTACAGGCGTAACACATTAATGCCACATATATTAGCTTATTATTTATTCTATACTTTAACCACATAACACTTATATCAGCAAAAACGGCTTCTGCAATGGTCTTGAGAAATGCCCATTTTCAGACAGAGACGACTATTTTTGAAAATTTACCACTGGAATGACTGGCTTGATTACCGAGCCAGTCATTCCGGTGGTGAATTTTCAAAAATACATGTAGTCTTCTTGGTCTGCAAATGGACATTTCAATTAATTGAAATTTTCTTGAACAAATTCGAGGGTTAAATGGTTTAAAACACTTTGACGTAAACTATAGCAGTTTAACAAGTTGTCCATAGAAAAATACCCTGATCTTCCCAGCTATTAAACATTTGAATTTTTTCCGTTACATGGCCTAGTAACTTAACCTTCAAACATCACAGAGACGCAGACTGAAAATTATAAAATTTTTACTTTAAATTTTATCTACTGTATCCTAACTAAAGCTTAATTGACAACATTAATGAGGAATTTGATAAAGTTATGCTGACATATCAAATCAGATAATTTAACTATCGGATATTGGTAATATATGAGATGTTTTGATTTCAAAAGCACATATATACAGACGGTCTGAAACACTGGATGGCTTCATGTATGCTAATTCAGTGTTTCTCGTTAACCCTGTAACACTTATATCAACCAAAAACTGCTTCTGCAGTGGTCTTGAGAAATGTCAATTTGCAGACCAAGAGAATATTTTGGAAATTTAGCACTGGAATGACTGGCTCGATAACCAAGCCAGTCGTTCCAGTGGTAAATTTCAAAGATAGTCTTCAAAAGGACATTTTCTATGAGAAAGTTGAAATTTTCTTGAACAAATTTTAGTGTTAAAAGGTTAAAAAGTACATACGAACTAAAATATCTGTAATCTATACATGCAACTTTGAGAACGCTTTCCAAATTGTGACCAACCGACCGACAGACAGGTGTTTAATTTGACGGTTAATGAGTTAATGATCAGCTTGTTCAGGAAAATCAAAATATTGCCTTATAGTCAATTCACAGGCAAATTAAGAACACTATTAAAAATTTGAAAATAAAACGAATAGTGCATTATAAATTTTCAGAAAAGCTTCCACTTTTCTTGCTCAAGATCACTGCAGAGGCCTTTTGTCCACAACAACTTCACCAGTAATGTGTTAAACACCGCATTATCATTTTGAGAAAACTACATCGATGGAGCAAATGGTCCCCCTGATGATTAACAGCTTCCAATAGCTGCAAAACAGCTGAAAAAACCACAGACCTTTCTCATCAATGAAACGAAAACTGAGTTCACCCACATATGCTTACCAAGGAGGCGACTGAGAATCGTAATATAACCTTCAGCACGAAGACAGGTGGAGCTACAGTCAGGGCTACATAGTCAATTATTATTGTGGAAACGGAAACACTATTTCTCAGTTTCCAGTCATTCTGATAGCTGGGGATTCAGGGCTCTAAAATCTCCATGACAGACAAGATGCTCCTATATAATGCTAAATGTGTCTCAATAATGATACCAGCTGGTCCAAAGGCCCTCTTGAACAGACTCAATGCTTGTCCCTGCAAACATGGGCCTTCGTGAATCATCACTGGCCACAAAGCCTAATCTCAGACTGAGCATATTACAAACTGTGACACACAGTGCCACTTATCTCAGAGGGTAGTGCAACAGCGATGATCAATGTTTGCCATGTTTGAACACTTGTCCTTTGAATACCAGAGAATATACGTCTGTCCAGAAAGCAGTAGAATTTTCATTACTACAGGTAGGTATCAACATGTATCAGGCATTCTAAGAATGGCATATAACACAAGAAAGGTAGAAATACAAAGTTAACAAGTGTTTTGCAATCAGACCTAGAAAAAATGAATCTAGGACAATGAAAGACGAAATAGAATCAAAAGGAGTTTATGATGCTTGCAATGCACAAGACACTGCGCAGAAGGTTGAATAAAACTGATTGCAGCTGACAGACCTTTGTACGCACTCCTTTCAACCGCAAAAACTAGTCACTCGTCATCATCATCAGAAATTAAACTGAATCTAAGAACAATACATACCAGCAATTATTCCAAATAGCTAAGCAGCAAACATTCACACCTGTTCCCATACTAAGTATGGGTTATACATCACGTCACTCTAGTCACAACATACATATTTGGAAATTAACTGTCTCGACGCTGCAAGCCACGAGAGTATGTTCAATTCACAATAACTCTGAACCGGCTGAATATTTTGAAAACAACTTGACTGAAGGTTGTTGGTGGAGTTGCACTCCATTAGATCCTTACGTTTGAATCAACTGACACCTATGATAGCTTAAAGTTAACTCTGTAACGTCAAACCGCACAAACTCCCTTAATTGCATTGGTCTTGAGAATTGTCCATTCGCAGGACAACAAGACTATTTTTTAAAAACCTCCCAATGAAATAGCTGGCTTGGTTATCGAGCCAGCCATTCCATTGGTAAATTTGCAAACAGTCATCTCTTGGCCTGCAAATAGACATTTCTCAAGACCAATGCAGAAGACATTTTTGACTGGTTTGATCTTTAAGTTGCTAAATAACACGTAAATTCAATACATTCATTACTGCTATGAACTCATGTACAAAATGACAACCGTTATTATTTTGTTAACATAAACTGATAATATATATTTCCTTTAGCGACTGAGTATATAGACTATATAAATATTTCGTACATATCTAAGATTTTTAAAATCACATTAAAATCGCTATCTACATGTAGCTGTAAACTCCCCTCATTAGGACATCTCTGCAGGTACAAGGTGTTTTTTTTAATTAATAATATGCACAGATAGTTAATAACGAAATGTTTTAAATATTTTTGACCATAAATGTGTATTAAATCAGATTTTATCATTAAAATTCAGACACAGCCATTGATCTAGACTTCAAGCATGGCTGTTGAATATTTATCCCTGGGCATGTGTTCTGAATAAAACGTCGGGGATATTGAGATCGCCACTGTACATTTGCATGTCTGTCATGCCTATCTCCTCTGCAAGTGATTGGTGTCCTCTGCAAGTGATTGGTGTCCTCACCAAGTGATTGGTGGAATTCCACCAAATTTATTTTGCGAGTTAACCATATGATTGTAGATTGCAAGATGACATTTATATTGGGCTCCCACAAACCCCGATGGCACCAGAGCGCTGGGTAAAAGGTTGAAATTGACCAAAATAGTGAGCCTTTTACTTGAAGTTGTTGCTACCTTAATTATGACACAATCTTTCTCAACAATAAAACACTGACTAATCTGTACACAATTTCATGTCGCTCAAATCAGTAGCATTGCAATTGTTGATTAACAGCATTTAACATTAGGCATGTTAAGGAAGTAAGGTGTGTGTGGTGCGATGGTTTTCAGGTTATTGTTATGCCTTTCTGGACTGTTTGCGGCTAGACTGCATGCCCAGTACCTCTGCTAGACTGCATGCCCAGTACTTCTGCTATAGACTGCATTGCCCAGTACCTCTGCCAGACTGCATGGCCAGTACCTCTGCTAGGCTGCATGCCCAGTACCTCTGCTAGACTGCATGCCCAGTACTTCTGCTATAGACTTCATGTCCAGTACCTCTACTAGACTGCACGCCCAGTACCTCTGCTAGACTGCGTGCCCAGTACCTCTGCTATAGACGGCATGCCCAGTACCTCTGCTAGACTGCGTGCCCAGTACCTCTGCTATAGACGGCATGCCCAGTAGCTCTGCTAGACTGCATTGCCCAGTAGCTCTGCTAGACCGCATGCCCAGTACGCCTGCTAGACTGCATACCCAGTACCTCTGCTAGACTGCATGTCCAGTACCTCTGCTTGACTGCATTCCCAGTACCTCTGCTAGACTGCATTGCCCAGTACCTCTGCTAGAGTGCATGCCCAGTACCTCTGCTTGACTGAATGGCCAGTACTTCTGCCAGATTGCATTGCCCAGTACCTCTGCTAGACTGCATGCCTAGTACCTCTGCTAGACTGCATGCCCAGTACCTCTGTTAGACTGCATGCCCAGTACCTTTGCTAGACTGCATGCCCAGTACCTCTGCTAGACTGCATGCCCAGTACCTCTGTTAGACTGCATGCCCAGTACCTCTGCTAGACTGCATGCCCAGTACCTCTGCTAGACTGCATGCCCAGTACCTCTGCTAGACTGCATGCCCAGTACCTCTGCTAGACTGCATTTCCCAGTAGCTCTGCTACATTGCGTTGCCCAGTAGCTCTGCTAGACTGCATTGCCCAGTAGCTCTGCTAGACTGCATGGCCCGTACCTCTGCTAGACTGCATGCCCCGTACCTCTGCTAGACTGCATGCCTAGTACCTCTGCTAGACTGCATGCCCAGTATCTCTACTAGACTGCATGCCCAGTACCTCTGTTAGACTGCATGCCCAGTACCTCTGCTAGACTGCATGCCCAGTACCTCTGTTAGACTGCATGCCCAGTACCCCTCCTAGACTGCATGCCCAGTACCTCCATTAGACTGCATGCCCAGTACCTCTGTTAGACTGCATGCCCAGTACCTCTGTTAGACGGCATGCCCAGTACCTCTGCTAGACTGCATGCCCAGTAACTCTGTTAGACTGCATGCCCAGTACCTCTGCTAGACTGCATGCCCAGTACCTCTGCTAGACTGCATGCCCAGTACCTCTGTTAGACTGCATGCCCAGTACCTCTGCTAGACTGCATGCCCAGTACCTCTGTTAGACTGCATGCCCAGTACCTCTGCTAGACTGCATGCCCAGTACCTCTGTTAGACTGCATGCCCAGTACCTCTGTTAGACTGCATGCCCAGTACCTCAGCTAGACTGCATGCCCAGTACCTCTGTTAGACTGCATGTCCAGTACCTCTGCTAGACTGCATGCCCAGTACCTCTGTTAGACTGCATGCCCAGTACCTCTGTTAGACTGCATGCCCAGTACCTCTGCTAGACTGCATGCCCAGTAACTCTGTTAGACTGCATGCCCAGTACCTCTGCTAGACTGCATGCCCAGTACCTCTGCTAGACTACATTCCCAGTAGCTCTGCTAGACTGCATGCCCAGTACCTCTGTTAGACTGCATGCCCAGTACCTCTGCTAGACTGCATGCCCAGTACCTCTGCTAGACTGCATGCCCAGTACCTCTGTTAGACTGCATGCCCAGTAACTCTGCTAGACTGCATGCCCAGTACCTCTGCTAGACTGCATGCCCAGTACCTCTGTTAGACTGCATGCCCAGTAGCTCTGCCTTCCTTCTACTTTTCTATATAAGCAAGAATTTCTTAACCCTTTTCTTAACCCTTTAATTGCCAAATTTTGTAAAGAAACTCAAAATATTTGCTTATTGAATGTCCATTTGCAGGCCAGAAGACTACTTTTGAAAATTTACCCCTGGAAATGACTGGCTTGATTATCGAGCCAGGCATTCCAGTGGTAAATTTTCAAAAATAGTCTTCTCTCGGCCAACAAATAAACATTCCTCAAGACTACTGCAGACGCCAGCTTTGGCTGTCTTGAACAATAAAGGGTTAAATACGTTTGCCCTTGTTCAACTAAGAACATCTCACTGAACAGCAGATAGTTGAAATCAGAGTATTATACCTTTACCTAGATGGACAGTGCCTGTCAAAGCCAAATGAGCCCCATCGACCTATGCTTCAGGATCAAAGTTGTCCTTCTCTGGCTGAAGCATACAATTTATGGTTTTGGTCGGATATCCTGGCAAACACCCAATCACCTGAAGCAGTGTATTTGACTTGAGCTTTGCAAAGAGAAGGTGCTGCCATCAGGCATTTAGGTAAGAGGTTTATTTTCCATTTTCCAGGCATTAAGTCAGTCTACCGTCATGTAACCCCTGGAGTGTGATCAGTTAGGCGTGTGCGATTATTGCGTTGAGCGATCGCGATCGATTATTAAAAAATAATCGTGATTACTCGATTAATCAGCTTGGATAAAAATTGCCAAGTCATAACAACAAAAGAATATCAATGACCAAAGTTGCAATGGTGTTTAGAAAAGTCCATTTGCAGGGCAAGAGAAGACTATTTTTGAAAATGTATCCCTGAAATGCCTGGCTCGATTCTCAAGCCAGGCATTCCAGTAATACATTTTCAAAAAATAGTCTTCTCTTGCCTTGCAAATGGGCATACATTCACTAAGCAAAATGTCATTTTTCATGACCAATCGCATTAAAAAGTAATTGACAGTTATGTTTTGAAATATTTTATGCAATGGAAGATATTCACGATTCATTCGATTATTTAATTTTTAATCATATAAATTCATGATTTAAAACATAATCGCGATTTTCGATTAATTAATCACGTAATTGCACAAGCCTATGATCAGTGGCTTTGTGTTATGGCTTATGCTTCAGTATTTCTGTTAGATGGAATGATATATCCCAGACCCCAACACCACAATTGGTAAATTGGCTGCAGCCTATGAAGTTTAACACTAAACTATTAATTAAAAGACCTTCAACAAGAAAACTGAAACAACACTTTTTTACCCTTAAATTCTTTCAACCAATTCCAATTTTCTCATACAAAATGTGCATTTGTGGAGCAAGAGATTATTTATTTAATTTACCACTGGAATGACTTGCTCAGTCAATTTTAAGACAGTCTTCTCTCGGTCTGCAAATGGACATTCATCAAGAGCTAAGCTCTTTTTGTCAGGCTTGAAAGGGTCAAATAACAATTAGAAATCTGAAGTACTATTAACTGTGCCAGTGCCCACTTAAGGCTGTATAGTCATGCTAAAATAGGCAGTGTTTAATCCCTACCAATAACATATTGCTATCAATAAATTTCCATTTTCAGTGTGCATTTGACCGGTAACCACTACGCAATGCAGTGTTATGCAGAGCTGTAGCGGGTGTATTCCTTAACTGCCAGGCACTCAGACCATCTACAGACTTTGAGCTTTAACTATGTACTGAGCGAACCCTTTTATAATATATGAGGAATGTTAGCCAGGGCTGGTTTAAAGTATCAATACCCGGGATCACAATAGTTACCAAAATCAGAAATTTTTTGATAACAGCTTCAGGTAGGCAGTAAACACCGCTTCTTTTAACATGATTGATCAGCTTTAAACAATAAAACCAATGGTCCTTAAATCTCATATTACTTTTTACAGTGAAGACTTCACTAAACTTAAGAGGTAGTGCCCATAGCCCAGCAATTGAATGGGGGACAACACAAAAGGGGAAGCACTTGAGAACAGGATATATGGAAGATGTAAGGACCATAGTGAATTGATGATGAGAAACACTATATTCTTCATTGATCTATAAGTGCCAACATGTATCAGGCTTGTTAACCCTCTCGCTGCTACAAGCTACTGGACAATAATTTCAATGAGCAAAAACTCCTGACTTGCTGAATATTTTGGAAACAATTTCACTGAAAGTAGTTGGTGGCTTAGCCACCAACAACTTTCAGTCAAATTGTTTTCAAAATATTCATCAGGTCCAGAAATAATACCCTTGGAACATGTTGTCTGCAAAAGCTCAGCAGTCAGACGGTTCAGACACAACATGATTTCTAAAATGGAGACACTCTCCAATAGAAGAGGGTAATTTTGAGACATTTTATCATTAAATGATGATGCGAGGGTCTTCTTTATTACGTTTTTCAGACCTGGTAACTAGCTTTGGCATTAATAGATGTTTTCCAAAATGAGTATATATTTTATGTTTTATAAGCATCAATATTAACAGTTAGAAAATTTGCATTTTGGCCTAATAATAAATGTCCATTTGTGCACCAAGAAAAGATGATTTTTAGTACCACTGGAATGACCGATTCGGTTATCGAAATAGTCATTCCAGTGGCAACATTTTCGAAAAAGGTTTTCTCTTGGCGAAAAGAGACATTCGTTAATCCAAGATGTACATTTTAGTGACAAATTCCTTTGGCCGATTACAGTGACCATCGGGTGGGTTAGGCGTGACCGCTATGATCCACAAGTTGCAAGATTGAGAATAGTTTGATTAAATTTGAAAATTTGTGTTTTTATCAACTTCGCACATAAATTTGCTAGATCGTGACATCCCGATGACGGCATTATTATAATACAGTAAAGATATATATCTTATATATAATTCAGAGTCACGCTTGATTGACAATGTAATTAAATATGCAGATTTTTCTTCACAAATTAGGTCACAGTTTTTGTAACCCTTTAATGATCAAGCTGGGAAAAAATTGTTTCTGTAGTGGTCTTGAAGAATATATCCATCAGTACGGTAGGTTAAAACCAATTTTTGACATTTTATAACTTAATGACTGGCTCATTCCAGGGGTGAAATTAAAAAAATAAACTTCCATTGCTCGACAAATGGTCATTAATTAAATATTTGTAATTTCTTGAGCAATGTTTGCCATTAAACACCTGACTGCTGAGTTTTTGCAGATGACATTTTCAAGGGCCTAAATATCTCTGGACCAGCTAAATATTTTGAGAACAATTTGATTGAAAATTGTTTGTGGCTAAGTCAAAATATTCAGCAATTCAAAAGATTTTTCTCATTGAAATTATTGTTCAGTGGACTGCAGCAGTGAGACAGTTAAAACGCTAGTGCACAATAAATGTAATTCATGAACGCACAAATGGCCATATGTTTGAAGGGCGATACCTCTTTGAATCAAATGATAACATATCTAACGGCCAAAAAATCCAAATTTTGAACACTTTTTACTGGTATGACTGACTCTATAAAGAGCTTCCCCTTGGTAAATAAATCATAGCGTGACGATGCATCTACAGAGAGTGGCTGAATCAGCATAGGAACATATCCCAGTACACGCTACATCTAAGAAACAACTTGACGTGTTTCCAAACCAAAATAAAATGTACTGTTGAATTTTTTTACCATAATTCATTCATCCATTGGCCAAATTTAACGATTCGCGTAATTACAATTACTCCTTACAAATGAAAAGATAAGAAATCTTAAATAAACACGTTATTCAATATGAGTCGAGATAACAGAATAAATAGCCAAGAATTCCATAATTTATTTACACCTGTAGCTCACTATGCTGGGTGGGTGTGCATAAAATTAGCTTGTGTGATTGAAATATCTCGGCTAAATATGGAAATGAGTTACGTCTATAATCATTTGAAGATATATCAAATCTATTAATTGCAATTATTATTAAATTTTATTACTATGATTTTCTAACCACCTGTCACGCTATTTATTTGGACATAAATGCAATTATCATATATTTGTATATCTTGTAAATTTAATGAATAAATCCAGTTTTAGCTATGCACCACCCATCTCTAGCTAAGCTCCGCCCACGCGTTGCCCGTGTTGGGATCGATCGAACCCTGACCTCCCTGAATCTCAATGCTGAGAAAACTATGCAGGTAAGCTGTTGAATATTTTGAAACTAATTTGACTGGGCGCTGTTGCTGCCTATGGCAGCAACAATGCCCAGTCAAATTAGCTTCAAAATATTAACAGAATGGTGGAAGACATACAATTCGCATAATTTGGTGGACTATTAAGCATCATATCCAGGCCTGTGCTGTAATATTTCCCATGGTAACCTGTTAGAGGTTGCCTTATGGCTCTTTAAGGAAACCTATGGTAACCTAACCATTATAATCTCATTAATCATCATACTAAAATCCACAAATAAGATAACCCATTTTGGGTCCCCTAAAACTAAATTAAGGCAACCTCATGGGGACCCATTTCAACATGTTTCCATAACAGCACAGGCCTGATATCACATCATTCATGATGTAATTGATTATTATGTCAACCTACATGCAACATTAAATTCACTGTGACATAATATATTTGACTAACAGACCGGATACCTCTATTGGTAAACCTTGGATCGATATTTTCAAAAATAGTATTCTCTTAGCCTGCAATGGGCATTCAATACGAAAATACTTTGATTTTCTTGACCAAATTTTGACATTAAAAAGTTAATTAACCCTTTACCCTTCATAACACCCAAAAACGCCTTCTGCAGTGGCCTTGAGAAATGTCCATTTGCAGACCAAGAAGACCATTTTTTAAAAGTTACCACTGGAATGACTGGCTCGATAACCGAGCCAGTCATTCCAGTGGTAAATTTTAAAAAATAGTCTAATCTTGGTCTGCAAATGGACATTTGCTAGGAGAAATTTTTTATTTTCTTGAACAAATTCAAGGGTTAAATGGTTAAGCTTGGTCTAAGACAACTTATAAATGCTAAATGCAAGTCAGTATTAATGATAGCTGATATTCATCATAACACAACATAAGATTTTTGATTAATTTCTTACTTTCCCTCTCTTCCTAGAAGAACAGTACCAAATCATTGCCTAATCAGTTTTATCTAGGACAATTGGCCAATGAAATTAGTTGAAAACAATCATCTACAAAGAGAATCAAGAAAACCCCAAAAGGCTCTGTTCTGGTGCTTTTTGTTTACTTTTGTGGAGGCGCCTTGGTGTATAGTTGGTGAAAGAAGTCATTTAGTCATTCTAACAATCAGTTTCTTCAGAATTAATTCTATCGTGATCGAAAAAAAGTAGTCATTCTTACGAATGTCCCCAGAAAGTCTGTCCCCAGAGAGTGTGATACATCATCATTCATCATTACTGTCATTCACAGAATCAAATGTACCTATTAAACCACGATACACAACAAGTATGGCACTACGGCAAATTGGTCCGCAAAACAATGGGTGTGCACAAATTTGTTCTACAATGCCATTCACTGAATCTGACCAGAACCTTGTTATACTAAGATATACTGCCCGCAAGACAACAGAAACTGCTCTCACTGAGACAGATATCCACGCAGTCATATATTTATGTAGAGGAACTGCATGGAAATAACAATTTAAATCTCAAATTTGTTCAAGAAACAATTTTTCTTAAATAGCAGACCAAGATGACTATTTATGAAGATTTGCTACTGGAATGACTGGCTCGATTATCAATTATCGGGCCAGTCAGTCATTTAATTTTCAGTAATAGTCTTCTCGAGGTCTACAAATGGACATTTCTCAAGACAACGGTAGAATGTGTTTTGGCCGGCTTGAGAGCCAAATGGTTAACCCTTTCACCGACTAATCCCTGAAAAACTATATTCTTTACGAGATAAGTTTTCTGTTGAATATTCTTAAACTAATTTGACTGGAAGCCGTAAGGAAGCTTAAGGCAGAGACGGCTTCCAGTCAAATGAATTTCAAAATATTGAACAGTTTTCCTGTATGAAAACGTTGAAAATGAGATAAGTGGAATTCATTGGTACAAGGGTTAATACATGCTTACAAGCTAGCTCATACTCAGCAACATTTCTGGACATAAATCATGAGCAGATCTTGCAGCCATGGGCTAATGTAATCTATGTCTTCTGTCTGATTAAGTTCCCTCATTATAATTAGAACTACAGACCAGGGTGGAAATAGGAAAATGGAAAATAGATGTTTTCTAAGTAGCGTAGTTAACCCTTACCACCCAGTATCAAAATTCTTAATTTTCAAACTAAATTAAAAGATGAACTGGTGTTCATTTTTCAACAAATTTGATGGAAGATGGTGCTGTCGTTGCTATTGACACTATAAAAAAATAGCATATTGACATCAGAACGGTAATGGTTAAGAAATAGCGTGATTACTACCAGTACTTATCTATTTCATGCCAGTCAGTAGCAAAAAACAGCATCTGGACTCATCCTGTGAAATATTCATTTGCAGGTCAAGAGAAACCTATTTACAAATGTTTTATAACTGTAATGGCTGCCATGGTTATCAAAAATAGTCTCCTCTTCATCTTCACATGGATATTATCTAAGAGAAAATTGAAATCTTCTTGACCAAATCCTACCATGTTAGGTTTAATTGCACACTGCCTCCATTCCTACAGAGTGGATCTGTGTGATCCAGATATAATGTGGGAACACAGACACTCCCACAGACATTCGCAGACATTCGCACATACAGTCGCACGGACACTCATACGGACAGTCGCACGGACAGTCGCACACACTCTCGCATGGACAGTCAGACAGACAAATGCATATATTTCCTAGCACTAGCAAATAGCAATTTGGGTAGTGTTTACAATATGCCTAACAAAGGCAACCCAAACAAATTTGTAAATTCCACAATGGGCTTGGATGTAACGTGTTAGTGGGTAGCAAGATGTATGGCTGGATAGACTGAAACAAAAGATAATACACTATAACTATTATTCCTAACACTCAAGAGCAAACCATCAATGAAGCTTCCTGAACATACTCCAAATAGCGGCCATTAACCCTTTAACACTCATATCAGACAAAAACGGCTTCTGTAGTGGTCTTGAGAAATGTACATTTGCAGACCAAGAAGACAAGTTTTTGAAAATTTACTACTGGAATTACTGGCTCGATAACCGAGCCAGTGATTCCAATAGCAAATTTTCAAAATTTTCCTTCTCTTGGTCTGCAAATGGACATTATCTTTGAGAAAATTGAAATTTTCTTGAACAAATTCAAGGTTTAGAGGGTTAGGTCATAAAACGAAATCCAACATAAACCTGCATGCACAGAAACATGTGCACATGCTCAACTCTACATTCCTAATCACCAATCAATCCCCTCCACCACCACAACCCCCCCCCCCCCCCGAACTACCACCCACTCACCCACCCACCCACTACACTGCTCAATCCAGAACAATAGCTCATTGAATAGCAATTAAGTAAACTTTTGTGTTATTGAAGCAGACAAATTTCTAAGAGAGTGGTAATATTCATTCCGGGAAACACTAGTGTACACAAATTTTCCATACCAAGTGTTCCCAGGGTAAATAACAAAACTAATATTAATCAACACTTACCATAGATTATTGAAGACTAACATCACGCTTGTAGCCATAGAAGCGGAAGTGGTGCCAATCCTTAATGTGACCATTAGAATTCTATAGATGGTGAAAATCTTAGCACTAGATTAATCCAATACAGCTAATCAAACTTTCAAGTCACGAAAAAGTTTAAGCATTCTCAACTATTAATGTATCCTGGCTTGTTAATCAGGCAATTAGTGTTATTATTCAACTGACATCGCAGTAACTGACATGCCACAAGACGTCACTTGTTAGAGGTTTGGTGTCATACTAAAGAAACCAAAGACATATGCAGTTAACCCTTTCACCGATGAATTCCCCATATATCATTTTCATGGTAACCATGCAGGAAAGTTGTTGAAGATTTTGAAATTAATTTGACTGGAAGCTGTTGCTGCCTTAGGCAGCAACAGCTTCCAGTTAAATTAAATTCAAAATAATCATTTGAATAAGCTTTATATGGTTAAGAATTTACATTTTCAGGGATTTGTCGCTGAAAGGGTTAAGTAAGTTGAACAAGATTAAATGAGTTACATAATCGATATAGCTACAAAATTAAAACGTCAAGATTATTGAAAATTTATCACTAGAATGACTGATTCAGCTACTTGAGTGCTAGAGTTAACCAATACAACAAAAATTGTTTGTCATGTAAGGGATCTTCTAAGGCAGCAACAGCTTCCAGTCAAATTAGTTTTAAAATATTCAACAGCCTTCTTGCATGTGTTTTGAAACTAAGATACTGGAATTTCAAGGGTTAAAGGGTTCAGATGCACGCACATTGCCTTTATAGGAATTATCTGTAATTAAGCACTTTTCTATATTCCCTCACTAGTTAGGAATCTGTCACCTCTATGTTATTGTGGTCAATTGAGGACTGTCCTTTAATGGAAGGTAAGCTATGTCCATTTGCAGGCCACTAGATCGAAGTGAGGCTATCTTTCAAAATTTACCACTTGAGTGACTGGCTCGCTAACCCTGGCCTGCACATGGACATTTCTTATTACCGCTCAATAGACAGAATTTTTTGGCCGGCTTGGCCATTAAACTGCTAAATAATTTTATATAGATTCAGTATTTTATTAAAAGCCCTGCTTTAGCAATTTGACATCAGTGATTCAAACAATGCTCAACACATCAAAGCATATATGTTCTCATCATCCTAAACAAACCAAACATAATAACCATCAATTTTGGCAAAATCTTGTCAACAATATTCAAATATATGCTTACTTAATGTCCATTTGCAGCCCAACAGAAGACTATTTTTGAAAATTTCCCACTGTAATGACTGGCTCGTTATCGAGACTGTCATTCCAGTGGGAAATTTTCAGTCTTCTTTATGGATATTCCTTAAGACAATTTTAGAGGCTGGCAAAATTGGCCAGTTTCGAAATGAAATGTGCTGAACCATCTAAGACGGCAAGTAAGCGGAAATATAATATTACATATATACATACATATGAACAAACACAACTAAAATGATCTGAAGATCCTTCACTATACATCTATGATACTATTTTTGCGATAAATGTCTATATAAATACGCTCGTAAATGCTGATAAGGCTAAAAAACTTTATCTCCAGAAACTGTGATATGGCACACGTCTTGCAAAGTCCAACAAGCTTTTATACGAGTTAAATCGGAATTAAAATTCATGTAGCGGAGAAACAACACAATGGCAGAGATGAAGATAACACACTAATATTTGGATAACATGTGTTCATTCCTTTTCATATACAGCTATATAAGATTGACCATGTAGAGATATGGTCCCCAGACTTCGCACAGCTGGTGTGCTGGGTCTAAATATTATTCACCCTTTCACACTTAAATTCACTCAAGAAAATTTCAATTTTCTCATAGAAAATGTCCATGAGTGGAGAAAGAGAATGGTATTTTTGAAAGCTTAACACCAGAATGACTGGGTCGGTTACCGAGCCAGTCATTCTAGTGGTAAATTTTCAAAAATACCATTCTCTTTCTCCACACATGGACATTTCTCAAGACCACTACAAAAAACATTTTTGGTTGCCTTAACCGTTGAAGCGTTAACATCATTCCCACATTTACATACATGACTGAATCAGACGCATAGCCCTATGTAAATAACGTGGTCGTGGTCATAGCTTATTTAATGCTAGCTCACAATCCCACACGAACATATGACTCATTATTGCATAGTTAATTATAGATATTAGTAATTAATAATAGTTTATGAATATAAATGGTAAATGAATGATAAAGTCAGATTATATAAATCCTTATTGACTGTTATATATAGATGCAGAGAAGTTCAAATAAATATCTGGATATAATAATCTATTTGCAACACAATTTCTGTTATTTTCACTCTAAAATGACAAAATTTCATTAAAAACTCAAAATATTTGCTTATTGAATGTCAATTTGCAGGACAAGTGAGGACTGTTTTTTGAAAATTTACCACTGGAATAGCTGTCTTTGTTACTGAGGCAGTGGTAAATTTTTAAAAATAGTCTTCACTTGACCTGCAAATGGACATTCCTCAAGACCACTGCTGCGGTCGGTTTCGGCCGACTTCATCATGAACAGCTTAATATAGCCATTAACTGTTTAACCCTTACAGGCAAGAGATCACAAATTTGTTTTGAGGTTAGGAATATCCTCTACAATATTTTGAAACTAAATGTAACTGGGAGCTGATATAGGCAGAAACAGCTTCCAGTCAAAATTAGTTTCAAAATATTCAACAGCTTTCCTGTAAATAGTTATTTTGAAAATGAGACACTGGCATTTTAAGCGTTAAAGGTGGGGTTTTTTTAAAGAAACATTAAATTAAGTCTCAAGGAAGATAATTTTTTGGTAACAAAAAGCTAAATTCAATCCTCACACCATAGAGGTTGCATGATTAATTAGCTTGATTAATTTCATGGGTTCCGCAAGAGCAATATATTTTTCAACATCCCTGTAAGACAATGACATGTGCCAACACGCCAGTGCCGCCGACAATGCACAAAAGAATGCGTTCAAGAAAACACAGACCAGAGGCTGGTATGAAACAAAATGGAAATTAGTGGAATCAACATATTTTGACGCAATATTCTATCACACCGTGACATAATTTACACGTAACCCTCGCAGGACAGAAAATAAAAGCTCTGCTACGAACATCAACCCTTTCCAGGTCTACCCGGCCAAAATTACTGCTGTAGTCATCTTGAGGATGGTAACCGAGCCAGTCACTTCAGTTGTCAATTTTCAAAAATAGTCTTCTCATAGCGTGCAAATTCATTCATTAAGCAACATGTTTGACGTCCTTGACCAATGTTGACCATTAAATGGTTAGTGAATTCACCTTTCCAGAGTACCCACCCATCATATGACGTCATAATGAACGCATATTTGAAGACGGTCTATGCGTTGTTGTATAAATTGTTTGCATTTACTATTTGATCAATATTCTGTAGGCAGCAACAGCGCCCAGTCAAATTAGTTACAAAATATTCAACAGCTTCCTTCTATAGTTTTCAGGAAATTGATAACTAGGACATTTGGGGATCGATCAATCCCAACATGGCGAGGTGTGGGTGGAGCTTGGCTAGTGATGGGCGGGGCATAGCTAAATATGGAAAAGTCCATGGCTAGGTCTAATACAATGAAACGTCTCACTTCTAATTCACACTGCCATGCAATAACAAGTAAATAAAGCTTAAACTTATACTCCTGAAATTTGTTCAAGAACATTTAAATTTTCTCATAGAAAATGTCCATTTGAGGAGCAAGAGGTTATTCTATATCACTGAAATGAGTGGCTCAGTTATTGAACCAGTCACTCCAGTGATAAATTTTCAAAAATAGTTTTCAGTTGATCAGCAAATGAACATTTCCATGGAGAAACAATTTTTGGCCGGCTTAAGGATTAAAGGGTTAATTAACCTTTTGACCCTCAAATTTCTTGACGAAAATCTCAATTTTCTCATGGAAAATGTCCGTTTGCAGTAGTTTAGAGATTATTTTTGAAAATTTACCATTGAAATTACTGGCTCCGTTATCGAGCCAATCATTCCAGTGCTCAATTTTCAAAAATACTCTATCTGCAGAAGCCATTTTGGCAAGCTAGAGTTAAAGATATTAGTAATGGTTAAGAAATTTGAATTTATACCTATAAACAAACATATATCCACATAGCCTGCACACACCTGTATTAGATCCTTACTTTTATACAAATAGCAGACAATTTATTGACTAATTCTGACATGGTTAATAACAACCTATAACATTACATAATCCACAAGCTGAGTAATAGAGTGATCGAACTTGATGCCACACAATCAATAAATTACATGTCAGGCGCCGAGTGCCAGCCAAATATGAATTAACCAAGATTTTTCAAGGTGAAATTCTGCCTGATTGAATGTAGGCCTATTTGAAAGTCAAGAGATCGCTTAATTTGAAAATTTACAACTGTAATGACTGGCTCCGAGCCAGTCATTCTAATAATAAATTTTCAAAAATAGTTTCTCCTTGGTACCCAAATAAGCATTTCTAAAAACTACTGCAAAATGCATTTTTGGCTGCCTTGTCCATGAAAAGGTTAATAAGTATTACCCGACAGCTGCTAATTGTATATATATATATCCCATGCTTTCAGCAAACTAGTTCCAAAAATTTGATTATAGAATACAATAGAAGCCAATGACAAGCCGATGGTAATACCAAACTGATCAAGTCCACATGTATTTACCGCTATCACATATATATGAGTCAACAATTTCTGAGTCTCCATCTGATCAGAGCTTAAGCTTGCCCGCGCGCCACGGTCCACGGGCAAAACGTGTTCCCCGCTCAATGGTGAGCAATACAGAACTCGAGAATAAGAAAGGAAATTCAAAGAACTATGAAAGTCGATTTGTTACGGTTAGATACGAAGTGACATCTGGCAGACGACTGCGAAAAGAAGATGGGGAGGTTTTTTTGCGGAGTTTTTTTAGACATCAGTATTTGTGACATATGTGATTCATAAAGAGGTATTTTGATTCCATCTGACATATACATCAACCCTTTCAAGGCAGAGATCTTAATACGTCAATTTCAAGAAAACCATACACTGGAAAATGTCACTAAATATTTTGAAACTGATTTGGCTGAGTCGTTAGTTACCATCCTATTAAGCAGTGATGGCTTCAAGTTAACTAATTTCAAAATATTTAATATTTTTATTCGAAGTAGCGCATGTGTCGTATCGGAATTGTCCTTTTGAAAAGTCTTACCCCTTTCACAGAATGATGAATTCCCCAGATCTCATTTTCAAGGCAACTTTTCAGGAAAACTCTTGAATATTTTGAGATTAATTTGACTGGAAGCCATCGCTCCTCTAGGCAGCAATGTAGGGCAGCAATGTCTTCCTGTCAAATTAAATTCAAACCATTCAACAGAATAAGTTTTATAACATAACGTTTTCCGGGATTTGTCAGCGAAAGAGTTAACATGAAAAGCCAATAAGACAATATTTGCTTGACTGGAAATTACCCCTTTAACTAGGAACAGTCCAGTAAACAGAACAGCTTTCATTTGAATCAACAACACAATTTTCAGGTGAAACAACAGAATATTTAACAACTGTCCAGACCAAATATCTTGACCACTAAATGGCTTATGGCTAAGATTGGCAAAGAAAATCAAAATATTTATTATTGAATAATCCAAATTGATGGCCAAGAGATGACTATTTTTTTTAATTTACCTTGTCTATCAAACCAGTCATTTCAGGTCTTCTATTGGTCTACAAATTGACATTTCTCAAGCCCACTGTAGAAGCCATTTTTTCAGTGGATTTAGTGTTAGTGTTGAAAGGGCAAGTAACCCTGGCAAAATGTATCCTATGTTTTATAAAGTAGATGAATTGATTTTTTTCTTGATATTCAAGAACAGTCTTCATATATAATAAGAAAGTACATGACAGCAGCACAAACAATCAGGTCCTATATTCTTTTTGTAAATACTATACAATACTTGTTAAGAAATATATATGGCTTCTGTCTATATGATAAGTACGACTGAGACAGCAAAGGCCAGTCACTGACTATTTATTGACTGACATACAAAAGTACAAAGTTTAACAAATCACGAACATTGTTGTGCTTTGTTATTCATTGCTAAATATATAATTATACTAATCTACAGATCATAATCTTTATCATTAACCCGATAAATTCTTAAAAAGCAAATTCGTTATGATATCAAACTTATTCAGTTAAATATTTTGAAATTAATATGACTGGAAGCCATTGTGCAGAAACGAGTTCCAGTCACATTAATTTCAAAAATATTCAACAGCTTTCCTGTATTATTGTCTTGAAATTTACATATGGTGAATTCATCGATGAGAGTTAATAACTATTAACTAAAACAATAATATAGGTTAATTAATTTAAAAAACACATTATGGCAAAAAATTTAACCTTAATTTGCTCACAAGCCTACTTTGGTAGTATTACCCTTGTACATAGTAACCATTTAATACTAAAAATTGTTCAAGAAAATTTGAATTTTTACGTAGAAAATGTCCATTTGCAGACCAAGAAGACTATTTTTGAAAATTTATCACTGGAATGACTGGCTCAGCAAACGAGTTTTTTCATAGAACATGTCCATTTGCAGACCAAGAGAAAACTATTTTTGAAAATTTATCACTGGAATGAATGACTGGCTCAGTTATTGAGCCAGTCATTCCAGCGAGAAATTTTCAAAAATAGTCTTATCTTTGTTTGCAAATGTACATTCACCATAGAATCTGTTTTTAACCGGCATATCCATTGAAGGGGCTAACCAAGCTACATTTCTCACACATGTTAAGTCAAATGGCCTAAACATTTAAAATCAAAAAACTGGATAATATCCTTAGCCAAATACAAGTTGATCCTCTATAGTAATAATAACGGCTTTGCTAAATACCCCATTAAACACATTTTCACAACTTTACGATATATATCGTCTTAACCCTTCCACAGACAAATCCAAGACAATGTATAGTCTTTATGATATATAACTTATTCTGAACAATATTTTGGTATTCAGCTGACTGAAAGCCATTGATTGCTGCATAAGGCAGCAATGGCTTCCAGTCAAATGAATTAAAAAAGATTTCAACAGCTTGCTGGTATTATTGTCTTGAAATGAAGATGTGGGGAATTCGTCAACAAGAAGGTTAAATCACATCTATATGCTTTTACTAGCTTCACTAACGTATTATAAATATATAACCCTTTAACAATTTAATAATCAAATTTGGTCAAGAAATTCTAAATATTTCCCTTTCAAATGTCCATTTGCAGACCAAGAGAAGACTATTTTTTCTAATTTATCACTGGAATGACTGGCTCAGTAAATGAGCCAGTCATTCCAGTGTTAAATTTCATAAATTTGTCTTCGTTTTACCTACAAATATCCATTCCGCAAGACCACTTCAGCGGTCAGCATGACCATTAAAGGGTTAACTGTATAGATGGCTAAAACCCACCTCTGCAATGCTCTTTATAACTCAGTCCTCCTAGTCATACATTTTCAAAAATAGTCTTGTCTTGGACATTCACTCCGCAAAATCTTTAATTTTCACAACAAATCTTGGCCATTAAATGGTTAACGCCATGTATACGCTATGTCTAATGGATGATATAAAACATAATAGGTAAACTAATTCTGCTGTGACAATAAATTGACTGAAACTTGTTGCTAGCCACTACCTTAAACAGCAACAATTTAAAGATAAATTGTTTATAAAATATTCATCAGATCTCAGGCTTACACTGTTTCATGAAAAGCTAATTTTGGAAACTTGGAAAACCAAGGTTAATTACGAGAAATGAAAAAGAAATATCCAAAGCTCCAATTAGGATAAATACAGGTGTACATTTAAATTCCAGAGTTGTAAATTAGGACATCTGTGGATGTGGCATCACTATACCTGCATGTCTGTCTCTATACCCCTTTAACGCTCAAATTTGTTCAAGAAAATGTCAATTTTCTCATAGAAAATGTCCATTTGCGGACCAAGAGAAGAATATATTTGGCAATTTACCACTGGAATGACTGGCTCGGTTATCGAGCCAGTCATTACAGTGGTAAATTTTCAAAAATAGTCTTTTCTTGGTCTGCAGATGGACATTTCTCAAGACCACTGCCGAGGCCGTTTTTGGCTGATATGAGTGTTAAAGAGTTACGTTTGCATTCATTATTTAAAGAGACATTCCCTAGTAGATACAAATAAATTTTGGAAAATTTTATTTTATTTTGGTAATGTAATGGACCTAATGGTCTCGATGTATTGTTACTCCATACAGTTTTCTATGCAGATATTCGGGACCGAAGTCTAGACCGTTTGAGAATGGCGCCACAAGATCTACAGTCCTGTCACTAGCAAAACCTCAAGACTCTCAGAGCAGAGGATCCAAAAGGCAAAATTTATAGGGACACTTCAAAGAAATCGGCTTCTGACATAACAACATGTCATTTATAACGCACATACTTCGAGTCAAAGAATCACAAGAATAATCGTAAGCGAATTCTTTGTGGAACGGTAGTGAAATCTGCCATCAAGTTAATTTTTACGGCGTTAATATTTTGGGAATCATTAATTCCCATCTTCTTGGCTACTGAGTACCCGTATTTATAATAACTGAAGATCAGATGCTAGTATTGACCCACTAGACTCTCAGTTTATACACTTATTTCTGTATATAAAATTTATAGATCTATCACCCAATGTACGTTTAAATTGATTTGATACAAATTTCAAAGCGTGTGTGTGCGTGCGTGCATGCGTGTGTGCCAAACCGATGTTCAGTTCAAAGCTACAAAGCAGCTGAAAGGCAGCGGCAATGTAGCTGAAATAGTTGTTTTAGGCTTGTGTGATTATTCACCTTTCCAGAGTACCCACCCATCATATGACGTCATAATGAACTGCGTGATGTGTAGAATGACATCATAATGAATGACGGCATGAATGACATCGATAAGTACGTCACGAACGCATATTTGAAGACGGTCTATGCGTTGTTGTACAAATTGTTTGCTTTTACTATTTAATAAATATTCTGTTGAATATTTTGAAACTAATTTGACTGGGCGCTGTTGCTGCCTATGGCAGCAACAGCGCCCAGTCAAATTAGTTTCAAAATATTCAGGTTTCCCTGTATAGTTTTCAGGAAATTGATAGCTAGGGCATTTGGGGATCGATCAATCCCAACACGGCGAGGTGTGGGTGGAGCTTAGCTAGTGATGGGCGGGGCATAGCTAAAAATGGTAAGGTCCATTACTTTGAATGACCATGATAAATTATTTAAGAATAATCGTGATTACCGGTACTCGATTAATCAGCCTGGATGCAAATTACCATTTTGAAAATGTATCACTGGAATGTGAGCCAGGCATTCAAATAATACATTTTCAAAAATAAGTTTTCTCTTAGTCTGCAAATGGACATGCATTCGCTAAGGAAAATATAAAACCAATCACAGAGTAATTAAACGGTAGGTTTTGAAATATTTTATGCAGTAGAATTATTAAAGATCATTCTATTATTTAAAGATGCATATTCACACAAAAATTCTTGAAAACAAAATTGTTTAAATTATATAATTTTAGAGGCTTAAATTATGTACCTCGATGTAATGAAGCGAAATAAATCTTAACATATGATGATTTCATTCTACATACATAGATTTTATAGGTTTAATTGTGAATTTGAATTAGGGACTCCTTGCTTCTAATTCATTTTGACAACTGAAAATTTTTTATTAATTTATACATAATGAAATCGTCATATATATGCTAAGATTTATTTCATTTCATTTACATCTAGACACACAATTAAAGCCTCTAAATGTATATATGTTTAGCAATTTTATTTTGAACCATTCTGCTGTGAATATGCACCATTCATTTTTAATCATATTATATATAAATTCACGACTTAAAAAAAAATTTCAATTTAATCACGTACACAGCTGGAGAAAGTATTTAACTATTGAAACATGATTTAAGCAGCTTTACTTGTCAAAACATAAAAAAATCTTGACTGATACAGCTTAGATAGATTGACCAAGAGATTTATTCTAGTCGCGAGTCACACCTGCATGCTAAAGTTGACACATCATAAGACAGCTTTGCGAAGAATCTCAAAACATATGACAGTACTTTTGAAACCATTTCAATGATATGACTGGCTATATACATGTACAAATGACAACTTTCTTATTTATAAGTTTAAAATCTCATGATAAAACGTAAAATTTTGCACTATAGTGTAGATTCTAAGACTGACCGATTTGTTTTAAGCCAAAATAAGGTTAAGATTATGTGCATTCACAGGTGGTATTCCTGGAGTAGATCTTGATACAGTTATGTCTACTTAAAGAATTTTGAACCAATATTATCATGTGTGTCACTTATCTATGAGCAGAAAGAAGTTAATAGTCACATAGCACTCACTTCACAAGTATTTAACCTTTCAATGGTCAAGATTTGTCAGCAAATTTTTAATTTTTGATTACTGAATGTGCATTTTTGCAAGACAAGCGAATTATCGAGCCAGTCATTCCAGAGGTAAAATGTCAAAAATAGTCTTCTCTTCAGGCCTGCAAATGGACATTCTATAAAATGAAGTTTCAATTTTGTTGACTAATGTTGATCATTAAATCAGCAAGGACAGCACATAGCCCACCACACGCACACACACACACCGACGCGTACACGCACACCTACGCACGCACGCACACACGCACATATGCACACTCACATGCACGCAACGCATGTATACACACACAAGCCACGCACGCAAGCACATGCCACTCACGCATAAATGCATGCATGCACGCATGCACACACCCACGCACATTATTAATAGAGCTTATTAGAAGTGTAATTTCATTCTCGATCTTTATGTCCTCAAAAAACGCACGACCTCGACCGCAAAAATCTATAAATAGATCAAACAACAGCAGCAATGATATTATTTTGTAATTCGCTTGCACTATCGCATACGGCAGTAATCATAACATACCATACTAATTATACATTACTGTAATTAGTTACTGTTTACATTTAAATATTAATTGCATATAAACTAATAAGTAGAAAACAAGAAGATTGAGTGCACCGCTATAAAACTGACCCACAAGCTCAGAATAATTACACGCACGCGTGCGCATGCACGCGTGCGCATGCACGCACGCACGCACGCACGCACGCACGCACGCACGCACGCACGCACACACACACACACACACACACCTCTGCTCCCCTAAGTCTTACTGAGTATACATATTACATACTGCTTTTACAAACCTTAATTAACACTTTAACATTTCTCTCCTGGTCTTGAGAAATGTACATTTGCAGACTAAGAAGACTATTTGGGAAAATTTATCACTGGAATGACTGGCTCGATAGTCGAGCCAGTCGATAGTCGAGCCAGTCGATAGTCGAGCCAGTCATTCCGGTGTTAAAATTTCCCAAATAGTCTTTTCTTGGTTTGCAAATGAACATTTGCTACATGAGAAAATTCTAATTTTCTTGAATAAATTTGAGGGTGCCAGAGTTAAAGTATACATGTGTGTATGTGATCGTTGATATGTAAAAGTTTACACAGACTGAAATACTTATGTTTTTCAATCAAGTATTCTTCACCCTGAAGACCAGAAACAAATGCACAACACATGTTGAGGTTATATATATATATACACACCTTTTTATTCTTCAATACAAAATAGGTTATTAAAGTTCCCTCAATGCTCCAAATTTGTTTTGAAAAATTTTAATTTTCTCCTAGAAAATAACCCTTTGAGAAGATTATTGACAATTTCTCACTGGACTGACTGGCTCGCTCAGTTATCGAGCTTGAGTCATTTTAGTGGTAAATTTTCAAAATAGTCTGCTTTTGATCTGCAAACCGACATTTTTCAAGAGCACTGAAATTTTCATGAAATAAATTGAGGGTAAAAGGGTTAATTCATATCCTGCCGAAATTAAAAGTTAAGAATTTAAATCGAAACTGGAAGAATATTAGTACAGGACACAGGTTTAAGCAATAAAACCATTTTGAAAATGAATGGATTAATTAATTTACAAATTATAGGCTAATCTAATCTAGGCTTCGGCAGTATAACAATTTAAACGGTAATATAACATTTGGACTACGTGCGGCGGATATGTAAAAATTCTAACAAATCATTGATCGATCACGGTGTAAATCATAATTACATATTTAGCTACATGACATCGTGTCTATCTCCGCGACCGCGAAAAACACCCTAAGATATTAGATCAATAAAAGCTGAAAACATCTTTTTATTCCATCCTCGCAAAATTGCCCGCACATAATAGAGTGTGGGCAGGTAAACAGAAACTAATGGGAAGGACAGCTTTTAAATTTAAAATATGGTCACGCGGCGTGACAGGTGTCAGTAGTTTCAGAAACCATATGACCTGAGCCACTAATGCATAATATTATAATCTAATTTAAGCGAATATTAGCGCAAGGGGAAGCATACAAATCACAAATTTCTGAAAAATATTTATGCAGGTGTTTTGTTGAACAAAATAATCCTATGAAATTATCTGTCACCTCTGACTGAGTCACTCCATCTTATTTTGTAAACACCATTAGCACTTTAACCATTTCAACGACAAATCTCTGAAAGAAGGAAATATTTCACGATTCATAGCATATTCTGCTTATTGCTTAATATTTTGAAAGTAATTTGAATGGAAGCCGTTGCTGCATAAGGCAGCAACGGCTTCCAGTCAAATTAATTTCACAATATTAAAGTTTCCCTGTATGGTTGCTTTGAAAATTAGAGGCCATAACGGAGAAGTCAGCAGTGAAATGGTTAACGCTCAAAACAGGAAAAAATGGCCTCTGTTGTGATATCAATACATGTCCATTTGCGGGCATACATGCCAACCTTGGGTGTCAGTAACAATATTTGTTACACTACAGGAAGTAAACAAACTGATTTTACCTAATGTCAGACAGACAGGAAAGCAGGCAGACAGACAGACAGACAAACAGACGGACGGACGGACGGACGGACGGACGGACGGACGGACGGACGGACGGACGGACGGACGGACGGATGGATGGACGAATGGATGGATGGACGGACGGAAAGAGACAGATAGACGTAAATATTAGCTGTGAGTCGCGACCATAAATCTTATTTTCTCTATAAGCTTATTATTAACTATAATTAATACCTCGCTAAATACATAACAGGCTTAATTTTGCAGACATATACAACAGAAATAGCCTGCAGGAAATAAATACAGATTACATGAGAATTTACAGTAAACATAATTACTTTTCTCCTCGGTGTCCGTAAATATTATTAAGTATATTCCCTCAATCTATTAACAGGGGACCAGTTTATCGTTAATATTATTGCTGTAATTTTTTAATTACGATTTACAGCATTGTTTTCATCGTTATCTTGCGAAGAACAGAAGCGATTCATGAGGTGTTTACTGTGGAAATGATTGTCTAAACACTCAGCTATTTAGTCTGTGTTGTGCCAGATGCAAGCCGAAGATTGAAATAAATCCTTTAACACTCAAATTACTTCAAGAAATTTCTCAAGGAGAGGTTAAATTTTCAGACCAATAACAGATTATTTTTGAAAATTTTGCACTGAAATGACTGGCTCGGTTATCGTGGGAAATTTTCAAAAATAGTCTTCTCTTGGTCTGCAAATGGGCATTTCTCACGATCACGGCAAAAGCTGTTTTTCGTCGTCTTGAGTGCTAAAGGGTTAAATAATTAACCATAATAACATTTTTACCGGTAATTAACAATAATGTATTGACATAATAATTAACCCTTTTCAAACGCGGGGACAGATGCATCAAATTATTTACAATCTAATATTTTAATTTGTTACATAGTTTGAAAGTAACTTAACTGGAAAAGTAATGCTTTGGCAGCAATGGCTTGCAGTCACCTTATTTTAACCGTTTCCCTGATAAATTCCATTCTATCTCATTTTCAAGGCAATCATACAGGAAAACTGTCGAATATTTTGAAATTAATTTGACTGCGAGCCAGGCATTGCTGCAACAGCCTCCAGTCAAATTAATTTCAAAATATTCAACAGAATAAGTTTTATATCGTAAAGAATTATACATTTTTTCTGGATTTGTCAGTGAAGGAGTTAAAATAATCAACATGGTCTATCAACTGCCTTGAATTTAAGAAATACTGAGATTTCAGTGTTCAGGTTACAGATTAAAATATTATATTAAAATTAATTGTATAAATTTATTAAGAGTTTTTTAGGAAACTAGTTAGTAAACCTAAAAGCTTGACATTTTATAAATATCACAGCCGAATCAGGGACATTCAAAGGCATTGTTTTAACCATTACCACTTAACATTTCAAATTAAATTAAAAGATGAACTACGGTAGCGTTCATTTTTCAACAAATTTGGTGGAAGATAGCCCTGTCTTAGCATCGTCCGCCACACTTGTTGAAAACTGTACACCAGTTTCTTTGCTATTGACCCGGTAAAAGATGGAATATTGACATCAGAGTTGTAATGGTTAAAGAATGTAACTTTTTATGATCATAGTTTAAAACTTTTTTAATACGCTAGCAGCCATAAAAATGACAAAAAACACTAAAGTATTTATATGTAACTTTAAAACACTACACACACAGCTCCTGCAGTGAAAAGCATGAAGTGGCTTCTGAACTAATCCATCAAGTTATTTAATTTTAAATCTTCCCGACAGCGTTAATAAGGTCTGATCCCTCTCTCCTCCTCCACCAACCCCACCCCCCAAAACCCTCCCCCTGCCCGCTCTCTTCCTCCATTCCTACCTACCTCTCCCCTTCCCTCCATCCAAGAATCTTAGTACGCTCTGATTCCTCGTTCTCCCCCTCTCTTTCTCCCTCTCCCCTCCCCTCCATTCCTCAATCAACATCCCCCCCTCCCCATAGCTCTCGCTCATCCCCTACACTTCCGTCCCTCTTGCCCACACACAAGCACAAAATTTTTAATTTTCAAATTAAAGTAAAAGATGACCTGGTGTTTATTTTTCAACAAATTTGGTAGAAGATGGTGCTGTCATAGACAGCAACATCCTCCACCAAAATCTTGGAAAAATGTACACTAGTTTCTTTGCTATTGACAGAGTAGAAGATACAATTTTGACATCAGTGTGGTACAGGTTAAAAAGCAAGGTATCCTTCTCAGATAACAGTTAGAACATATAATCAACAGAATAATGAAAAACCTTTTGAAACTTTCAACTGATAATATGACTGACATCATTAAGTGGTAACTAGACCACTCCAATACATGGTTAATGACATCAAGAATTATCTGCCCCTTGATTTATATGACCACACACCACTTGCCAAGCTTAATGATGAAGTAACAGTAGAATTAATCATAATATACAACTCATTCACACTATCTGTAAGTGACACTTATGTACACATTAAACCGCAAACCCTTTACAGAACAGAAATGGCAGATTTATGATGTAGGGAATAAGTCTGTTGAATATTTTGAAACTAATTCGACTGGAAGATGTTGCTGCCTATGGCAGCAACATGTTCCAGTCAAACCAGTTTCAGAATAGTGAACAGCTTTCCTGCATAGTTGGCATGAAATTGCATCATCGGGATCTTACAGGTTAAATGCCGTAAAGTGGTGACAAGTTCTAAGGGAGGTAACTCTAACACAGAAAGCCCATCCTACTGTCAAGGAAAAATATATTTTTGGAAACATTGCCTAATAAGACTGGAGGCTCTATAGTCAGCCAGTCATACAAGTGACGACTTTTCAAAAATATATTTCCTTTTTCTATAGTAAGTCTTACGGAAATGAATCAGGGGGATTAGCTCCCTTAGCACGCATGAAGCGCAAAGGGCTAATATTAACCTGTTCAAGCTAAAACACACCACATTTTTTACGATGTACTGAAAAAATCTCTCAGACTTAATTACAAGACGCGATTTGGAGAACCTGGAGTTCGCAGTCAAAATATTGCTATTTTATTTCAAGCAGTTGTTTATTCACGATAAATGAACTAATAATAGCAGAAATTGCTTCACATTCATATCGACCATACCCCTTCAACCCCAGTGCCTCAATTTCAAGACAACTCCAAAGGAAAATGGTTGAAATATTTTGAAACTAATTTGGCTGGAAGGTGCTGGTGCCCATTTAAAAAGTCAAATTAGTTTCAAAATATTCAACCGAATCTTCGCTACATCATAGCGATGTGGTTGTTTCTGGTTTGCGGGCCTTCAATGAGTAATGGTCCGACACACGTCATTTCTATAAATAGCTATGACATAGCAATGTCAGCATCATCATTAGATGACTACCTATAAAGTGTCTGCTGACTCACTGTTTTGTATATGGTAATGGGATAATTCGCCTGGAGATTAAGTCATCGATTCTTGTAGCCGCGATTCCAATGTTTGTCTCCGCATTGTATCAGGATTATATATATGGTGTGACGCTGAACAATGACTTGTCTCCAAGCGCGGATATAAATACACCAGTGTCGTCATATAAACAAATCAATAGGAAGGTATGTTAAAACAGCTGCAAGGGAATAATTGTCCTGACTTTAAATTGCAGGTCAAGGGGTCAAATGTTGAGATCAAAGTTCACTAGCAGGGACAGACCTGACTTTCACAAATGATTAGCCAATAGATTAGCCAACTACAGTTTTACTTAGCCAAATTGTCACAATTTTAGCCAATATTTTGCAAATGTATACAATCCATCTCCATTAGGTAATCATTTCAACTGAACACTACATGCCATTAATACAAGATTATGTTGAATATTTTGAAACTAATTTGCCTGGAAGCTGTTGCTGCCTAAGGCAGCAACAGCATCCAGTCAAATTAGTTTCAAAATATTCAACAGCTTTTAATCTGAGATTGGAATTTCAGTGTTTATTTGGTCACAATAAAACATAATATAAGTTCTTGTTAGTTCTTCACAATTAATCTTAATGATTCTCTACTTAGAAAATATGTATAATTATATGATTTTAATCATTAGCCAAATATTTAGCCAATTCTGCTTTCTATTAGCCAGATTTTAATTTTACTAGCATTTGGCTAATTGGCGAATGGGTAGGTCGGTCCCCGACTAAGTGCATAGCTCAATAATTGTCCGCTGTAGATTATCTCTGGAATACAAGAAGGTAGAAGCACCAAATCTGGTATATACAATCATATCGTCGCCGACTTTAAATTGCAGGTCAAGGGGTCAAATGTTGAGATCAAAGTTCACTAAGTGCATAGCTGAAAATATATTCTGTGAAAGCAAGAAGGTAGAATTACGGCTAAAATTTGCACACCCATTCCAACAGAGGAATCCAGTATATCCATCAATCATATGATGTCATAATCACCTACGTCACATGTAGGCTGACATCATAATCACCTACGTCACATGTAGGCTGACATCATAATCAATTACGTCATGGATTGCATGATTTCATTTATGTCATGAATGACGTGATTTAGTCAGTCATAGACACTTAAGTTCTGTCAAGTTGTACGAATTGTATGTCTACTATTTAATAAACATTCTGTTGAACATTTTGAAGTTAATTTTACTGGAATTTTAATGGGCAAGCCGGCCAAAACCGGCCTCTGCAGTGGTCTTAGGTAATGTCCATTTGTAGGCCAAGAGGAGACTATTTTTGAAAATTGATCCCTGCAATGACTGGCTCGATAAATGGGCCAGTCATTCCAGTGGGAAACTTTCAAAATAGGCTTCTCTTGACCAGCAGATGAGCATTCAATGAACAAATACTTAGATTTTCTTGTTCAGTCTTTATTGCTTGCTTCTTACATGACCTTGACTGACTTCCTGCTGGCCCTTGATCTTTTGATTCTAATATCAAGCAGCTGATTCAACACACCCAATGTGGAACTAAATTCTGTGAAGAACTGGAATTATCATGTCAAGCACATATGCACAAACTTACGCGCACGCACGTACGAATGAACACACGCAGGTTAGACATCAAAGAAAACAGTTAATTTGGATACTTAAAACAGCGAATCTTTGTATATATACTACATGTATTACCATTTAACCATTACGGCTTCTGCCGTGTTCGTGAGAATTATGTTCACTTGCAGACCATGAGGAAAATATTTTTGAAAAAGTACCAAGTACTGGAAAGACTGGCTTGATTACCCAGCACTTGGTAAATTTTCAAAAAGAATCTTTTCGTGGTCTGCGAATAGACATTTCCTATGAAGAAACATGAAATTTTCTTGAACAAATTTGAGGGTAAGGGTTAGAATTAAATCAGTAGTTGTTCCCATAAAAACATCAATGATTAATCATTCTATAATCTACTGACACATATATATAGTACTCTCGCTCAGTGAGGCTGTGGCGTGTTCCAAGAATTACATGGCCTGGCTGTTTGACAAGCGATTAGGCTTAATATGAAGGAAATCACAGTTATATTGATTCTCCCACTCCGCCGCAATATATTTAGAACACCTTGATGGCTTTTACGTACTATGTTTTTCTTGCGTCATCATCTGTAATTAGCCACTTCAAGCTGAAATTTGGCTACGAAAAATCTATATTTTCACGCGGAAATTCTCCGTATGTAGACCAAGATAAGATAATTTTTTTTAATTTATCACTGGAATGTCACTGGCTCTGCTATCAATCCATTGCAGTGATAAATTTCAAGGCTTCTCTTGGGCTGCAAATGGACTTTTCACAAGACCACTGAAGAAGTCGATTTAGAGAACTTGAATGTTAAATGGTTAACCCGGAAATTGTAGAAATACTCTCATTTCGAGGTCACAATACCAAGCAAACTAGTGTTGAGCATTACCCAACAAATTTAATTCCTGGAAGCTGTTGCTGTCAAATTACACGTAGTTTCAAAATATTCAAAAGAATATTTCTTACATCATGCAAGATTTTCCGTATCTGATCTGTGGAGATGAGGGGTTAAACCTTTAAGCTTTGAATTCGTCCAAGAAAATTTCAATTTTTTTCAATGAAAATGTCAAATTGCAGACCAAGTAAAGACTATTTTTGAAAGTTTAGCACTGGAATGACATTTTCTTTGAAAAATTTGAAATTTTCTGGGACGAATTCAGGGCGTAAAGGGGTCAAAATGCAGACGTGATTTGTTATATATAGCCACTTATTAGACCAATTTTAGTCCAAGATTATTTCTGCAATTTGATATACCGCTAGATTCAGCTCAAAGAAGCCTTTTCTATACAAAGGCATAAAAAATAAACCAGTGATATTAAAACCGAAACACTATATTCTCTTTTGATTCTGTATCATTAAAATTTGGATTCAATGGAAATAAACAGAAATCGTTACATATTTTCAGTCGCCTTCTATTAAGACAAGTTGCTGCAAAATTTTCAAAAAATGTGCTTTCCACTTTCCATTCCCAAATAAACACCAATACCTATATTAACACGCTTCAGAATAAGTTTGATTGACAGTGATAAAATAATATATTACACAAGGTATAGAATGACAGGGTCATTTTGGCAAAAAGGTCATATAGTGGGTATTGGATTATATAATAGAACCAGGTTAACAAAGAACCATTATAATTATATGTATTGTGTAAAGCATTATGCCATGCATTTTTATTGCCATACATATTGTGCCCCCCACCCCCCCCCCCCCCCCCCCTGACTTTTTAGGCCTGCTAGGGTCATTTGTCACAAAACGTATGTTCATAATAAACTAAAATTTTATAGTTCCGCACTACACCACAGATATTACACCTTCCTGTTCCGCACTACATTGCAGATAAGAGATTTAGACTTTTGGTCTCACACTGAAACCATGCGTCAAGCTGAAACATAATACACTGGTTCTTAAAATCTGACTACGTTGTTATTATCATTGCAGATAATACACCTGCCGGCGCTGCACTACATCGCAGATAATACTCCTGCCCGCGCCGCACTACATCGCAGATAATACTCCTGCCCGCGCCGCACTACATCGCAGATAATACACCTGCCCGCGCCGCACTACATCGCAGACAATACTCCTGCCCGCGCCGCACTACAGCGCAGATAATACTCCTGCCCGTGCCGCACTACATCACAGATAATACTCCTGCCCGCGCCGCACTACATCGCAGATAATACTCCTGCCCGCACCGCACTACATCGCAGATAATACTCCTGCCCGCGCCACACTACATCGCAGATAATACTCCTGCCCGCGCCGCACTACATCGCAGATAATACTCCTGTCCGCGCCGCACTACATCGCAGATAATATTCCTGCCCGCGCCGCACTACATAGCAGATAATACTCCTGCCCGCGCCGCACTACATAGCAGATAATACTCCTGCCCGCGCCGCACTACATAGCAGATAATACTCCTGCCCGCGGAGCACTACATAGCAGATAATACTCCTGCCCGCGCCGCACTACATAGCAGATAATACTCCTGCCCGCCCCGCACTACATAGCAGATAATACTCCTGTCCGCGCCGCACTACATTGCAGATAATACACCTGCCCGCACCGCACTACATTGCAGATAATACACCTGCCCGCGCCGCACTACATTGCAGATAATACACCTGCCCGCGCCGCACTACATTGCAGATAATACACCTGCCCGCGCCGCACTACATTGCAGATAATACACCTGCCCGCGCCGCACTACATTGCAGATGCCCAAAGCCCTGACAAAATTCACAGGAACCGGTTGATACACCTCATACGTTTGGTCAAAGATGTACCCCTGGTGACAATTTAACACTTTAATGGTCGAATTTGGTCAAGAAAATTTAAATACTTGCCTATTAAATATCCATTTACAGGCCAATAGAATACAATGTTTGAAAATTTATCACTGGAATGACTGGCTCGGTTATCGAGCCAGTCATTCATGATAAATTTTCCAAAATTGATTGGCCTGTAAATGGGCATTCCGCCAGACCATAACAGAGGCTGATTTTGGCCATTAAAGGGTTAATATTTGTAAGTGTTGTGAATACAGCCTCGACAACCATTTCTGTGGTGCACATAAAGTTTGCTTACTGTATATGAAAAACTTGAGACTACAGCCCATACCGTAATTGTCTATGATGCTCAGTAACCCACAAAAAGTGGATGGATGGATGGATGGATGGATGGATGGATAAAACAGTGGGTGGGTGGGTGGATGGGTGGATTGATGGATGGATGGATGGATGGATGTGAATGGATGAATGGATGAGTGAGTGGGTCAGTGGATGGATGGATAGATGATAGGTAAAACAATGGATGGATGAATGGAGTGGATGGGTCGGTGGCTGGATGGATGGATGGATGGATGGATTGGTTGGTGGATTGACTGACAAATGGATAAATAGATGGATAGAGAGAGAGAGACAGATTCACACCGTGATATAAGTTCACAATATAAGTTCACGACGGGACAACTGTGAGTCAATAAAACTGACTGAGATTTTTAATTCTGGATTGAGAACTCACCATGCCCCGGTCACCATCTTCATGATGTGAAATCCTTTCATCATTTTCTTCTCTGGTTCAGCCGGTAATACAGTACAATGACATAACAATGACTGAACTGAGGAAGTAATCTTCTTGTGAGGCATCGCAGAATGTCGAAAATATATGCTCTGACCACTGGTCATTAATCAGTATATGGGTAGGTTTTATCAGTAATTCAAACTGAAAGAAAGATTTTATAATCAATACTAGATGTTAATTATCATCGTCACATGATGTCTTGTGATCAATGTGTATTTAACATATATGTATCAATTTCATCGGATGACGAGAGAGGTTAACGATTATGAACCCTCCCAATGACAAATCCGGAAAAAGCATATTCTTTACAATAGAAAACTGAATTCGTTGAATATTTTGAAATTAACTTACCTACAGCGTCCAGTGAAATTAATTATAAAATATTCAACAGTTTTCCTGTTTGTTTGCCCTGAAAATGAGATATGGGGAATATGTCGGTGAAATAGTTAACAATTAGATAATGGAGGTGCTACAGGGTTAGGTGACCATCGCGACATACACAATTAAACACTTATTAACATTCGGGTGAATTTCCAGTACACAGAGATTATAATCTAATCGATAGACTTTTATTTCTAATCGTATGATGGCAATGTATAGAACAATTCATTAATAAAGCTGTTGTTATGACTCGATCGTCATAAATGTAAATTATTCCACTCCGTCAATAAATTAACATCAGCAAACATTGAAAGCTCAAAAAAGACAAAAAAAGTAAATAAAAGTCAAATACAACACATTCTTTAAAATCATATCAAAAAAAATATCCTGTCGAATATTTTGAAATTAATCTGACTGGAAGTTGTTGCTGCCTCAGGCAGCAACAGCTTCCAGTCACATTATTTTCAAAATATTCACCAGCTTCAGGGTATGGTTGCCTTTAAACTAAATCATAATGTTAAATTCAATAATACTTAACTTGACTAAGCTTACATATTCAAGAAAGTAATGAACATTTTTTTAAAACTAATTATTAATTTTAAACTTATTTATCGACTTTTTAATCCATATATATTTAATTATCAACTCTGTTCATACTTGACTGCTTGTATTACCATCTGACTATCTAGATCATTGAGCCACTACCTCAACTTAAGAGAAGTGCGCAATCACAAATAAACACCAGTGATTCATTGTGTACATTGTCATTTCCGTGATTGCGGTGACCTGTCCTTAGACTTGTCATAGCAACAGCGTCTTAAACTAACTACACACACAAAGAAGGATCCATATAGCTCAATTTTCATAGGAGCAAATTGTCACCCCATTTAATCATGTGACCTGAAATATAATTTTTTTTATGAGAAGACTGGAGCCTATATAAACATGTACGTGCATGCGTGCGTGTTTGCGTGTGTGTGTGTGTGTGTGTGTGTCTCTCAGTGTTGTATATGATTGTGTGAGTGCGAGTATGAATGTGAATGTATGTGCGTGTGTGCATGCCTGTGTGCATGCCTGTGTGCATTACCGGTGTGAGTGCGTCATGCCTGTATTCCTGCCCTCATTAGATAACTGCAGTTCACTGTCCGTCTGCCAAATTTCTGCAGACAACATATTCCATGGGGGTTTAACTTTGGATGAGCTGAGCATTTTGAAAATAATTTGACTGAAAGTTGTTGGTGGCTAAGCCACCAACAACTTTCAGTCAAATTGCTTTCAAAATATTCATCAGATCGAGTTATTGCCCATTCAAGTTATTGTCTGACGACTTGGGGGAGTTAGTCAGTTAAAGCAGGAACTTAACCTAACACCTGCCTCATTGTATCAGATCATATATCAAAATAAGCCTCCTAATTAACCCTTATGTTGCCAAAAAGTCAAGTAAGATTTTACAACATTTAACACTTTAATGGCCATTATTTGTCAAGAAAAGCAAAGATGTCCATCAATACAGGCCAAGAGAACTTCATTTCTGAAATGTTACCCCTAGAATGACTGGCTTGATAATCAAGCCAGTCATTCCAGTGGTAACATTTCAAAAATACCCTTCTCTTGGCCTGCAAATGGGCATTCACTAAGCAATAATTTTGCCCGGGTTTTTTTGTGTGGCAAACTTGACAAGTAAAGGGTTAATCGCTTAAGTTAAGATATCTGTTCATTTTCAAAATGATCTTGAGCTATATGTCTCGCTATAAATATACACACACGACATCGTTGTATGACACACACAGCAACATCCCACACAGGACCATGCCACGCCACACGCGATATCTCCACACACACACACACACACACACACACACACACACACACACACACACACACACACACACACACACACACACACACACACCCACACCCACTTCTTTGTATCTCAGATAAGGAACAGGAAATTCAAGACCATCCTTTGTCAGTCTAACTATTATAAAGCAGTCACATTAAAACCTATAGTTAAATTATTACAAAGCAATATAACACACCAAAAAAGATTTTAAAAACCTACGTCTGATGATATTTATTATGCATGAAAAAGTTGTTCAATAAAATATATGTGTATTATACCTTAGATTTATACCTTGACTTAGTGCTCAAAGGTCAACTTACACCTAGATCTTAAATGCGTGTGCATGCGTGTGTATGTGTGTGTTTGTGCGTGTGTGTGTTCGTGAATGCGAGTGTGTATGTGAGTGAGTGAGCATGTGTGAATGACTGTGCGAGCGAGTAAGTGAGTCACTGTAGTGAGTGAGTGAGCGAGTGGGTGAGTGAGTGGGTGAGTGGGTGAGTGAGTGAGCGAGTGCAGGCCTCCTTAAGAGTTTTTCTCCACAAAACTTCTTTTTCAGGGGAGGTGACTGGAATGTCGACAGACACATGGATGGCTCCTGGTTGTTGTCTCCCCCCTTCCTCACCCACACCCACTACCCCGCCCAAACCCGGTGATGATGTCATTAAGATTCACTAACTATACGAGTAACTGAGATTCCAGCACTGAAACTGTTAAATATCAACAACACTGGGTGGGTGAAGAGTCGAGTCAACAGGGGAGAAGAGGTTAACCAGAATATTAACGTACTTACAAAATGGGTTGTGCCATCAGAAATCCCATCTGTGTAAATAAATGGACAAGCGTAATATCCAATTTGACTTGGCAGTCTGCTAGCTAGCTGTCTTGGACATTATTCAAAATGCTAATAGTTTCTTGATTATTAATATATTTCTTCAGTAAAGGTCTTCGAGTTTTCTGCCAAAGATCAATTATAACATTTCTGTTATATTCCATGGCAATGAGCTTCACACTTTCTCGCCACAAATTTGTGATTGTGATAATTCTGCTAATATACGTTATTCTTGCCAAATCTGTCCATAAAGGTTAGACATAAAAATAGGGAAATGTCAGACCGGGGTCAACCTTTCTACAGAGGTCGTCTAATAATAACCTATCTGGAAAATGCAAAATAACACAATTTACCTTTCCAGTTTATACATCCATCATATGACGTGACGCGTCAGCTGACGTCATAATCATTACGTCATAAATGATTCTATTTGGCCCGTCTTTAACTCTTAATGGTCTGACACATTGTATGAATTGTATCTCTCTCCTATTTAATAAACATGCTGTTGAATGTCTTGAAACTAATTTGACTGGGCGCTCAGTTGCTAGCTAGGACACTGCTGGTGCCATAGGCAGCAACAGCGCCTAGTCGAAATAGTCTCAAAATATTCAACAGCTTACCTGCATAGTTTTCTGGAAATTGAGTCAGGGAGTTCAGCAATCGATCGATCCCGGAAATTCAGTCAGGGAGTTCAGCAATCGATCGATCCCAACACGAGCGTGGTATGGGTGGAGCTTAGCTAGAGATTGGCAGGGTATAGCTAAAACTGGAAAGCTCCATTAAATTGGAAGACATTTCTGTCAGATGTAGCCGTCTAAGACAGCAATGTCTTCCAATCCAATGACATTCAAAATATTCAACAAAACATTTCTTACATTGTGTTCAAAATTTTATTAACATGTTTCCGTTTTTGTTTTGGAAACATGGAAACTTATTTATGGCCAATGAAATGCACCCATCACTCACATTTCATGGCTACATTTATTCCAGGGCTAATTGTGTCGAATGATGAATGATGACGGTACCTCCCATTGCGGCACTAAGAAATGGATGAAAAGCACAATGTTCTGTTCCCTCCTCTGCAGCTATACATACATTGCAACTCGCTTGGTAATCGGAAATATCGCCTTCCAGTACTTTTGGAAGTTGAGGATTCGTGGCTCTAAAATCCCTATGAAAGTTAAGATGCAACTATATGATGCTAGTAGCATGTGTTTCCCTAATGCTATTGAATTGTAACAGCTGGGCGGCTCCAAAACCCCCTCTTGAACCACCTTGATGCATGTCACTGCAACCATCTGCCAGCCATTACAAATCATTACTGGCTAAGTCTAAAAGCAAATGTAGTACTCTACAAACTGTTCAGACATGTTCTTGAATTGCCAGAAAGCATATCTACTCAGAAAGCACTAGTTTGCTGTCATAGGTGACAACAGGTATCAAGCATGCAAAGCTTGACACAACATCAACTAATGAACCTTTCCATTTTTAGCTATGACCCGCCCATCACTAGCTAAGCTCCACCCACACCTCGCCGTGTTGGGATTGATCGATCCCCGAATGCCCTAGCTATCAATTTCCTGAAAACTATACAGGGAAGTCTATGGCAGCAACAGCGCCCAGTCAAATTAGTTTCAAAATATTCAACAGAATATTTATTAAATAGTAAAAGGAAACAATTTGTACAACGCATAGACCATCTTCAAATATGCGTTCGTGACGTACTTATCGATGTCATTCATTATGATGTCATTGTACCCATCATGCAGTTCATTATGATGTCATATGATGGGTGGGTACTCTGGAAAGGTGAATTACATGTAGTTGCTAAGTGTTTTGTGATCAGACCTTAAAAATGTAATCTAGGATGACTAAATATGAGAAGGAATCCAATAGAGACTTAGGACACTCGCAGTAGTGGGCAAGACATAGTGGAGGTTGAAGAAAAACTGACTGCAGCTGCAGAACACAGTCACTAATCATCATCACGATCACGAGTCAGGCATCTAAGTGGTAAAATTTCAACACAAAAAAAACACCAAGATGCCCAAGGGGCCTGTATCGCTCACCTGCAAAATTGGAATTTCAAGTACTATGGACATTATTCTACATGTAGAGCACTATAGATTGCTCTGTCAGAAATTCCACAGTTCTGACCAGAAATAACAATTTAAGCGTACAAACTGTGGCTGAGCATTTTTACGAGTAATATTTTAAACAATTTCTTGGACATACAAGTATTTGAAATCCAAAATGGACCAATCAAAATTTCCATTTGATATGTTGAATTGCTTTCAAAATATTCATCAGATCGAGTTATTGCCCATTCAAATTATTGTCTGATGACTTGGGGGAGTTAGTCAGTTAAAGCAGGAACTTAGCCTTCCACCAAAATTGCGTTGAAATTGGGCCATTGATTTCAAAGGAGTAGCGTCTTCCAGAAAATATTTCCGTAAAACTTTTGGATAATCCAACATGGCCGCCAAAAAATGAACCAATCAAAATTCGGAAGAGGTTCTTTAGCACACCACCATAGGATTCTTCCAGACAAATTTGATTAAAATCCACCAAGCGGTTTAGGACAAACACTTTAACGCATTTCCAGATAATTTTCGTCAAAATAATTTACCAATCAAAATTCTCATTTGCTACCTTGAAGCCTATCACCATAGGATCCTTCCTCCCAAGCTTACTTGAAGGAGGAGTTGCAATTTTAAGGGTTCTGGAATATTTTTCTGAAAATCCAAGATAGCTGACCAAAATATCAACCAATTAAAATTGTGAATAGAAGTTCTAGAGCCTACCATCACAGGATCATTCGAGCCAAATTTGATTAAAATCTGCCAAACTGTATAAAAGGAGACATTTTATAGCAAATGTTGATGGATGGTCGGACAAACCCACTTAGACATTCTGGCAAGATAAAATTAGATGAAGCTTCTCGAGTTTCACATCAATACATCAAGCGGTTTCGGAGAAGAGTTTTAAAGATGTTTCTAAAAGTCGGCCAAAATGCAAGATGGCCACAAGCCAATCGGCTTCGCTTTGAACAAACTTGGATATCTATGCTATAAGGATGATTGAACGCATAATTGAAAATGGTCACTTGGTTCTCGAGAAGACATTTTAAATTTCCTATTGCTTTAGTGTGTGAATTTTTCACGTGAAATAAATCCAAACTATTAATCCGACAATTTAAAAAAATGTCAAATTTTAAGTCAGTATACTCAAAAACCTATATAAAACTAATTTCAGCTCCAAAATAGCTACCAAACATGCTACATTTTGATTGGTTCACAGCCGCATGTTTTTGGTTCTTAGTCCCTAATCATATCTCCCAAAAATCGACCCGACCAGTCCAAGCATTTGGCCAAACAAGTTTCGTTGAACAGGCTTGGTTTAGCTATTACCCTAGATTATGTTTCATGAGTTTTGAATCGATCTCCCCAAGCAGTTTAGGAGAAATTTTTTAAAGGCATTTCAGCCAAAATCCAAAATGTCCACCAGCTAAATTGGCTGATTGGCTTCATTTGAAGAAACTTGTATCTCTATACCCTACAGATGCTTCCTGCCAAATTTAACTGAAGTTCAGGCCCAGTTGTTCTTGAGTTGTTCAAAAATAAGTTGACGGATGGATCGACAGACGGTCGCCACGACATAAGCTCGCTTAGCCATTCTGGTCAGATGAGATAAAAATCATCGTAACTTACACCCACTCACATAGCTACGCTGTTCGAGGCCATACTTGCAGACCTGTGATTTCTCGCTATGTAAAGTAACATTACGCTAGTGGACTGGAGGTAGCAAATCAGATTTCTGCCTACTTCACGCGATAGGCGAGAGTTCGTCCGGTGACCTAATTTACAATCACAAAAACAACGTCGATCACGACGCCGTTGATCTGGAAAGAGAAATTTTCAAGTTTGCAATAGTTTTGCTCTAAACAAGTTATCTGAGGAACAGAAATGTTTAGATTGATTTTCGGTAACAAAAACCGCTAGTTTGGTTTATGCACGTGTGTAAATTTGTCTACTTCCTGATTTCTTATCGAGCAATCTCATTGGCGCAAGTTGACTGACCCCAGTTCATTAATATGTATGAAGCTTCGTGAACTTAGCACAAACATCAAAGGCGTGCAAGTACGGTACCTGATACGGGAACGTAGTGGGAGGGCGACGATCGTGCAATAGGACGATGGATAAAAATAGGCCTTCTCTTGGTTTGCAAATGGACATTTCTCAAAACCACTGCAGAAACCATTTCTGGCTGGCTTAAGTGTCAAAAGGTTAAAAGAAAGCAAACTCTTGACCGGCAAATGTATATTTCTCAAGACTACAACAGAGGTCAGCTTTGGCCGGCTTGACCACTAAATGATTTATATTACTGAGTCCAGAAATGCCCATGCTCATGACCGGATACCTGTGTACTATGGGTAATTACTGATCAATATGGACCAGGCGAATTAATGTCGTAATTCCCTGAATAGATGATGGACAATTTAATTACCTGATTACATGTTGTTTGGGCATTACACGCGGCTTGCGAGTCAGATCCAGATGAATTGCCTGCCAATGTTATTAGTCTTGGGTTAATACGGGAGCAAGTGAATCGGGGAACGTCAATAATTCTATATTACATATAGGTACATCATGCATATTGCACTATCTTACAGCTCTGATAGATGGGAGTCAAGTCGATAACTACGCTGTCCAATAAAACATGGAGAGAATGACAGAGGATGTCAGCTATATAGCTGCTCCACCACCACCCCATGCAGCTGTTCATCTTCAATAGCTTTGGGGTTTATTCCTAAAACGAACGATAACACAAATTTTAGTGAAACTCAAAATATGTCAAGCTCAAGTTCTCTATTTCTTCCAGGCGAAAGAATAGCATACATGTATGGAGGTAAATCTATTTACATCATACACATCTATCCCGCCAGCAAGTTTGAAGACACACCAGCATCTTTGTACGAGAAATTAGTTTATTTACAAAACAATCCTATTGGAAAGAACTTAGGACAAACTTACCCTTTCACCAATGAATTCCCCATATCTCATTTTCATGGCAATCATACAGGAAAACTGAACATCATGCAGCAATGGGTTCCAGTCAAATCAATTTCAAAATATTCAACAGAATAAGTTTTATATCGTAAAGAATCCACTTTTTCAGGGATTTGATGATGAAAGGGTTAATATGTCTGAACAGTTTGATCATTCCCTACAGGTACCACAAATCGTATCACCATAAAAACTAAAAAAAAGTTCAAAAGCAATCCACATGGAAATTTTTTGAAGAAAACCACAAAATACAACAGACGAAATCAGAGCGATCAGGTGATAAGATAGGGCTTAGATCACACTACACAAGCCCACAAAATAGTCTGGTGTTTTCCGCGAAATTCTGAACAGTGTAAATTCTGCAGTCAAACTTGTGTTTACATTTTAATATTTGTGGAGTTCCTGATTTGCAAATAGATCTATTGAGTGGCTGCATATATATGAATTGTTATTGAGCTGCTATTATTGAACCACTAGGGGCCCAGGGCACTTTATCCTTTAACACTCATATCAGCCAAAAATAGTGTCCGTAGTGATCTTGAGAAATGTCAATTTGCAGACCAAGAGAAGACGATTTTTGAAACTTTACCACTGGAATGACATAATTCTATGTATATAATATCTATAGATTGATCAGCTACAGTACACCTCAGAAATAACTTACTTAGTAGCTCGATAACCGAGCCAGTCATTCCAATGGCAAGTTTTCAAAACTTACGTACTGTTGAATATTTATGATATAATTTGATTGGAAGCCATTGGTATCTAAGGCAGCAATGACCTGCAATCAAAGTCACGGTTACGTCACAAATCTTCAACAGAATATTTCTTACATCGTGTTCAAAATTGTATTTGGTTTGTAACCAGGTTAACCGTTTAACACTCATATCAGCCAAAAATGGCGTCTGCAGTGGTCTTGAGAAATGTCCATTTGCAGAACAAAAGAAGACTATTTTTCAAAATTGACCATTGGAATGCCTGGCTGGCTTGATAACCGAGCCACACATTCCAGTAGCAAATTTTCAAAAATAATCTCTTGGTCTGCAAATGGAAATTTTCTATGAGAAAATTTAGATTTTCTTGAATAAATTCAAGGGTTAATCTATTTATGAGCTGTACTGAATTGTTTCTTTAACCATTAAATCATTAAATTTAATTGAGTTAGTGCTGAAGAAGTGACCGAGATAGTCACGAAAGCTACACTCAAACAATTTCTACATCCCAGAGAGGTAACTAATTATTCCTTATTATAAAGAAAATAACAATTTTCTCATAGAAAATGTCAATTTGCAGACTACTGTAAAAGATTATTTTTGAAAAATTACCACTGGAATGATTCCAGTGGTAAATTATGGATGATTTTCGGAAAATCCAAGATGACCACCAAAAAAATTGCCCAATCAAGACTCGTTTAATAAGTGGAAGCCTACCGTCATAGGATCGTTCCACGCAAGTTCTGTTGAAATCGGGTTATTGATTGAAGGAGTACCATTTTTAAATGGTTCCGGAAAACCTTCAGAAAATCAGACAGTTCTGCCAAAACATTGACCTATCGAAATTCCAAATAGATTTTCTAGAGGATATGGCAATAGGTTCCCTCCAGCCAAAATTGTTTGAAATTGCCCAAGCGATTAATGAGGAGTAGCAGTTTATAAGAATTCCCATTTATCGGAAAACCTAAGATGGCCACCATCAAAATCAAGCCGTCAAAATTCTGAATACAAATTCTGAAGCATACGGGCCTAGCGTTCTTCTTCCAGCTGAGTTTAGTTGAAATTGGACAAGCGGTTAACCCTTAGCACACTGATGTCAATATTCTATCTTTTACGATGTCAATAGCAAAGAAACTAGTGTACATTTTTCAACAATTGTGGTGGAATATGTTGCTGTTCATCTAATTTGTTGAAAAATAAACCAGTTCATCTTTTACTTTAATTTGAAAATTAAAGATTTTGACATTAGAGTAGGAAGCCTGTTAACTGATTTCCCAAAATATTCAGAAAATCCAAAATTGCTGCTGGAAAAATTGACCAATCAAAATTCTATATGCAAATTCTAAAGCCTACCGCCCTAGGCTCATTCCAGTCAGTCTGGTTGAAATCGCCCCAGTAGTTAATTAGTAGACGATTTCCAGCCATTTTTTCAGAAAATTCAAGATGGCCACCAAATAAATTGACCAAAATTCTACATACAAGCTCTAAAGCATAGTACTTTAGGGTCTTTCCAGCCGAGTTTGTTTGAACTCATTCAAGCGGTTAATGAGGAGTAGCCTTTTAATTGATTTCCCAAAATTTTCAGAAAATCCAAGATGGCCACCGGAACAACGGACCAATCAAAAGTCTGTATACAAGTTCTGAAATCTACCAGGCTAGTATCCTTCCGGCCAAATCTGGTTGAAATTGCTCAATGCAGTTAATGAGGAGTAGCATTTTAAACGATTTCTCGCCATTTCTCAGAAAATTCAAGATCTGCCAAAAATCGGCTTCTGGATTGGTTTTGCGAAATGTCCATTTGCAGACCAAGAAGACTATTTTGAAAATTAATCACTAGAATGACTGGCTCGATAAACGAGCCAGTGGTAAATTAAAAAAAAAAATTTCTTGGTCTGCAAATGGACGTTTTCTGATGAGAAAATTTAAATTTTCTTGAACAAATTCAAGGGTTAAAATGCTAAATCCTCCACTATTCCACATAACTGTGGAGTGCCAGTACCAACATGTCATCTCAAGAACTAATAATGAGAAAATTCTTAATCAAAAATATGTCAAAACTTGGCTTCCTATGGTCCATAACTAGCATAAGAAAGCCCTGGACATACATATTTCTTAATTTCAGCTGGACCGCGGCTAAGCCACCACGCTATAAATAATATTGAATCTTGTTTGTGAGACAAGAGACGGGCTGATCCAGCATCCCTAGTATTATAATCATTAATTGATGGAATGTCGCGTCAGGGGCTAGCCATGAACAAAACCGGAGTAATCTGGTGTGAAATGTGTGCCGAATACAAAAATGCCAATTACCGCGTATTATTAGGTTCAAGTGTAAGGGGAAGGTTCGATGAGGATTATTTCTGAGAGAGTCATAAAGTGCCTGATTTACAATATGCTACAAGCCAAGTTTGTGGCAAAACCCACCAGCAGCAGTACCGCCCTCACACGTAAATCATGTATTGACTTAGATTGATTAATTCTACTACTTTGCCTGCAACATACATGTATACGGGCAAAAATACTGATGCCGACGAGCCTGACCGACCGACGGAGTGACTGGAGGTGATTTTCTTAGGGGCAGTATTAAACATCGTTCACAGCGTGGAGCGGATTGAGAGGCGAGTGATATTGACAAGGCTGGAAATGTTTCTAGCTTTCACGGATATGTTACTGTGACAGGAACACAAAGAGAGTTCGATTAATGAAAATACTGAGTAGAAAATTAGTTTGGCCAATCTCCATCATAAATAATGAGAGAGCTTGCTGCACAGGATATTGACACAAGAAAATCTGACAGTTAGACAAACATCCTCTTTTCTATATACATCAGCACATTTTCATGCCAGTATTTAGCCCGTAAATTTTATCTCCAGACAATTTCAATTTTCTCATAGAAAATGTCCATTTGCTGACCGAAAGAAGACATTTCTTAAAAATTTATCATTGGAAAGACTGGCTCGATAACCGAACCAGTCATTCCAGTGGTAAATTTTTACAAATAGTCTTCTACTGCCATCCTGGTCTGCAAATGGACATTTCACAAAACCAGTGCAGAAACTGATTTTGACCGGCTTGCGTGTGTAAGGGTTTTGTAACTATATTGCTAATATAAAACAATTACTGTGAGAAATGATAGGTGAGTGTGCGCATGCATGTGTGTGTGTGTGTGTGTGTGTGCGCATGCATGTGTGTGTGTGTGTGTGTGTGTGTGTACATGTTACTTGTGTACTTAAGTGTATGTATATATAATGTCTCTGGACATAGGGAAGGCGTATAAAACATAGCATTACTTCATCAGAATACAGGTTTGTAAAACCATTCGACACCTTCCCGCCACCCCCCCCCCCCCACCACCACCAAAAGCTGGCTAAAATAAGAGACAAGAGGCCTGTATCGCTCACCTGGAACGTAGGCAGGCATTCAAACTAAAAAGGCCAAGTAAAAACCCTAAGTTGTTGACCAGTATTGTAACAAGAACGCAGCGGCCTCATATCAATTTCCCTTGAACAAGCTTTAACTCCATATCAGCCAAAAACAGCTTCAGCATTGGTCTTGAGAAATGTCCATTTGTAGACCAAGAGAAGGCTATTTTTGACAATTTATCACTGGAATGACTGGCTCGATAACCCTCATATCAATTTCCCTTGAACAAGCTTTAACTCCATATCAGCCAAAAACAGCTTCAGCATTGGTCTTGAGAAATGTCCATTTGTAGACCAAGAGAAGGCTATTTTTGACAATTTATCACTGGAATGACTGGCTCGATAACCCTCATATCAATTTCCCTTGAACAAGCTTTAACTCCATATCAGCCAAAAACAGCTTCAGCATTGGTCTTGAGAAACGTCAATTTGTAGACCAAGAGAAGGCTATTTTTGACAATTTATCACTGGAATGACTGGCTCGGTTATCGAGTTATCCAGTGGTAAATCTTCAAAAATAGTCTTCTCTTGGTCTGTAAATAGACATTTTCTATGAGAAAATTGAAATTTTTCTTGAATAAATTCAAGGGTTACAGCGTTAATGCCCCTTCATCATATCTCACAAATTTCAGCTCGATCTGTTCAGTGATTCTGGAAGTCGTTTTCATGAAAACTAGGTCATCCAAGATGGCCGCTAAAGCATTCTACCTATCAAGTTCCCTTGAACAAACTTGTTTCAACTGTTGCCCTAGATGATCTTTCATGAGGTTTGAATCGATCCGCCAAGATGTCGGAAATTTTTAAAAACATTTCTAAAAGTCTGCCAAAACCCAAGATGGCCACCGACCATATTAGCTGACTAGCTTCGTTTGAACAAACCTATATTTCTATGCCCTAATGAAGCTTTCTGATAAATATACTTGAAATTGGCCCAGTAGTTCACGAGAAAACATTTCAAATTTATTATTGCTTTAGTCTATGGGTGGTTTTGGCGGTAAAAAAGATCCAAGATGGCCACCAAACCGTTTATTCGACACTTTCGAAATTGACAATTTTGGCTTCAAAATCCATCAAATAAAAAATCCAATATGGATGCAAAACATGCGCCTGATTGGTACACGATGTATATCAACTTCCCTTGAACAAAGTTTAATGGCGCTTAGTAACTAATGAATAATGGATAATCTTCATGATCTTGGATGACCTAGTTTTCACGAGAACGACTTCTCCAAAACCGCTGAATGGATGTGGTCAACCTTTGGGAGATATCATTAGTAATGATATATCCCAAAGGTTGACCCCATCCGTTCTGCGGTTTTGGAGAAGTTGGTCTCGTGAAAACTAGGTCATCCAAGATGGCTGCCGAAGCATTTGATCAATCAAGTTCTCTCGACCTACCTTGGTTCAGCTCTTGCCCTAGATGATATTGTATGAGTTTTGAATCGATCCACCAAGAGGTTCCCGGAGAAAAAGATTGACATTTCTAAAAATCGGCCAAAATCCAAGAACAAATTTGTATCTAAAAGGATGCTCTCTGCCAAACATACTTGAACTAATAACATCTCCCAAATATCATCCCCATCCGTTCAGTGGTTCTGGAAGTCTTTTTCGTGAAAACTAGGTCATCCAAATGGCCGCCAAAGCATATGGGCAATCAAATTCCCTTGGACAAAGTTGGTTCAGCTTTTGCTCTAGATGAGGTTTCAAAGGGTTTTGACTCAATCCCCCCATTAAGTTTCAGAGATTTTTAAACACATTTCTAGAAATCAGCCAAAATCCAAGATGCCCGCCGATCAAATTGGCTGATCGGCTTCGTTTGAACAAAATGGAATCTCTATGCTTCCTGCCAAATATAATTGAAATCGGCACGCACGCACACACAAACACCTTTAACGTCCATATTTAATAACGGAGAGTGGACAGCCTGTCAATCATTCACAATGGACTGCGCGCAACTGAATTACTTCATACAAATCAATGACAGAGCCATATATGTGTTACTTAGATGAACAGGAACAATATATAGAACATATTATGGAATGCAAATCAATACGCTGATGGACACAACAACAAAACCAGTGCATTTGTTACCGTCGTGTCATCCTGACAACGGCACAAAGACATAAAGTGAGTATGGAGGGAAGATTGGACGATGCATCATCAGCCAGGATGAACTTCAACAATCCATCATCTTCACAATGGAATCAACTGTATTCTTCAAGCCATTATAAACTTTATCCTCAATTCCAGGGAGAGATCCGATCTGTCACACAAGTGTCTGACGTCATAATCAATGGAGGAATCCAGTTTTAGTTTTGCCCTGCCCATCTCAGCTAAGCTCCACCCACGCTTTGACTGTGTTTGGATCAATCCCCACACTCAGTGAATTTCTGACTTTCCAGAAAACTATACAGGTAAGCTGAACTTGAATATGTTGAAACTAATTTGATTGGGTGCTGTTGCTGCTTTCAGTCAAATTAGTTTCAAAATATTCAACAACATGTTTATTAAATAGGAGGCATACAATTCGCACAACAGCGTCCATCATCAATTATGCGTTTGTGACTAACTTGATTATGACATCATGTCACATAATTTATTCTGACATCATATGACTGATGAGTAAACTAGAATCCAGGGGGTGTGTATGCCACACTACAGAAGCCCCCTGGAGGATGGGTCCAAATTCCTGTATGGTGACAAACCCAGCAGCGACAACAGGAGAAATAAGAGAGTGAAGAAACTACGGAACCTCAAAACCTACTGCCTCTGCAAAAAGTTAAAGCAAGCACGACTACTAAGCTTTCAAAAATAAACCATAAAGCTGTAAGTAACGAAGACAGATTAACCAACTACATGGCCATGTCACATTCCACTGAATTTCTTAGCAGCGCTCTAGGAGGGAGCGAGACAAGCATATCTCCGCATGAGACACCGTTAAGATGTTACTCTACCATTAACGCCAGTACTCAAACCGATACAGTAACCTTCCTGATGGAACCAAGCGAACACAGGACAAAAAGCAGTCAAACAAACAGAACTTTTATACGCAAAATCTACAAACAGACAAACCACCTTCAAAACGCTTCCAGAACTGAAAGGTACCAGTAATTAACAACAAAACAATAGACTACGGTGTGTGTGTGTGTGTATATATATATATAGCTTTATTGATGAACGCTGTGAAACATATAATTCTATCCAATTGTTCTCTTTGCTAACAAAATGTTAACAATGGCAGACAAAAAACAATGGATATAAATTCACAAAGTTTTCAAAGTAAGTCTTAATTAGTTCTTTCACCAACACTTCACACCACCGTCTAGCCCACCACCCAACAGCCAACTGGACACCCCCTTCCCCACATCACTCTCCCATGGCTGCAACAGCCATCAGACTCCTGCCCCCACAGCCATCCTCCGACCGCACTACCCACCCACGCCATCACAAACCTGGAATAAATCAGAACATGACAATAGTAAGCACAGAATCGTTAGACTAACGATCAGACTAGTGTATAATAATATATAAAAAAGCTATTGCGAGACTATCCTCGCCATACCATATCTAATGCCGTTGTGAGTGTCCAAAACGGTTCCAAAAGAACCACTAGAACCAGAATTTTGGGGATACACCAGACCGCCACTTGGACACGCCCACATGCACACCCAGATAAGCCACTAATCACCACAACCGTATCGACACCTGAGCGCATGTACCCTCCGATGACAGATCGTGGTACCAGCCTAACATCCAGGAATTTAAACGAACTTTCAGGAAAAAAGATTTCACAAAAATAAGTTTATTTTTTGACAACAAAATATAAAAAGTGTTCTATTTAATCGAGCATACTACTGAGTCAATTATCACTCATCATGCTGATAAACAGAGAAAAATTATCATCTCTGACCTGCGCTATAAATGGACAAATAGAATACTCAAGCAAAACAATATCAGCTAATGACCAAAATAACATTGGTCTTCCAAACAAACTATAAGACCTCTGATGGCGTCCACACAAGGACAGAAACATCATAAGTCTGGACCATTATACAAAAAATACTTAAACGCCAGAACAACAAACTGCTAAAAAATAAAGACAGAAAGGACACAAAATGCAACCTTTCAGTCAGAACTGGTCAAAGAAACCAGACAACCGGAATTTGACAATTACGGTTCTGATTGTCTGCTAACTCCTAACCGATCAAAATGGAGATAACCATTAGCAACCATCCTCAACCAATCACAAACCCGCTATAGGAACCGGCGGTTCCAAATTTTTCTATAAAAAGGACAGAGAGGACTGTGTTGGTTTGTTCAGACTTCTGTACAATAAGTACAAGGCGTAAGGCTAGTTTAGTCTACACCGTACACGTTGTTATAAATATATGTAAACTAGAATCCTCCATTACGTCACATCATCACTCACATGCTAGCTCACATTAATCATAATGGCAGATAATAGCTCAGTCATGTGTTTATAAAGGGTTCTATGTGATACGCTAAGGTTAGAGAGGGTTTGTGTTTATAAAGGGTTCTATGTGATACACTAAGGTTAGAGAGGGTTTGTGTTTATAAAGGGTTCTATGTAATACGCTCAGTTTAGAGAGGGTTTGTGTTTATAAAGGGTTCTATGTGATACACTCAGTTTAGAGACGGTTTGTGTTTATAAAGGGTTCTATGTGATACACTCAGTTTAGAGAGGGTTTGTGTTTATAAAGGGTTCTATGTGATACACTCAGTTTAGACAGGGTTTGTGTTTATAAAGGGTTCTCTGTGATATGTCCAGTTTAGAGAGGGTTTGGGTTTATAAAGGGTTCTATCTGATATGTTCAGTTTAGAGAGGGTTTGTGTTTATAAAGGGTTCTATGTGATACTCAGTTTAGAGAGGGTTTGTGTTTATAAAGGGTTCTCTGTGATATGTTCAGTTTAGAGAGGGTTTGTGTTTATAAAGGGTTCTATGTGATATGTTCAGTTTAGAGAGGGTTTGTGTTTATAAAGGGTTCTATGAGATATGCTCAGTTTAGAGAGGGTTTGTGTTTATAAAGGATTCTATGAGATGCGCTCAGTTTAGAGAGGGTTTGTGTTTATAAAGGGTTCTATAAAGGGTTCTATGAGATACGCTCAGCTTAGAGAGGGTTTGTGTTTATAAAGGGTTCTCTGTGATATGTTCAGTTTAGAGAGGGTTTGTGTTTATAAAGGGTTCTATGAGATACGCTCAGTTTAGAGAAGGTTTGTGTTTATAAATGGTTCTATGAGATACGCTCAGTTTAGAGGTTTGTGTTTATAAAGGGTTCTATGCTATACGCTCAGTTTGGAGAGGGTTTATGTTTATAAAGGGTTCTATGAGATACACTCAGTTTAAAGAGGGTTTGTGCTTATAAAGCGTTCTATGAGATACGCTCAGTTTAGAGAGGGTTTGTGTTTATAAAGCGTTCTATGAGATACGCTCAGTTTAGAGAGGGTTTGTGTTTATAAAGGGTTCTAGGTGACATGTTCAGTTTAGAGAGGGTTTGTGTTTATAAAGGGTTCTAGGTGACATGTTCAGTTTAGAGAGGGTTTGTGTTTATAAAGGGTTCTATGAGATACGCTCAGTTTAGAGAGGGTTTGTGTTTATAAAGGGTTCTATGAGATATGCTCAGTTTAGAGGTTTGTGTTTATAAAGGGTTCTATGAGATATGCTCAGTTTAGAGAAGGTTTGTGTTTATAAAGGGTTCTATGAGATACGCTCAGTTTAGAGACGGTTTGTGTTTATAAAGGGTTCTATGAGATATGCTCAGTTTAGAGAGGGTTTGTGTTTATAAAGGGTTCTATGAGATATGCTCAGTTTAGAGAGGGTTTGTGTTTATAAAGGATTCTATGAGATACGCTCAGTTTAGAGAGGGTTTGTCTTTATAAAGGGTTCTATGAGATACGCTCAGTTTAGAGAGGGTTTGTCTTTATAAAGGATTCTATGAGATACGCTCAGTTTAGAGAGGGTTTGTCTTTATAAAGGGTTCTATAAAGGGTTCTATGAGATACGCTCAGCTTAGAGAGGGTTTGTGTTTATAAAGGGTTCTCTGTGATATGTTCAGTTTAGAGAGGGTTTGTGTTTATAAAGGGTTCTATGAGATACGCTCAGCTTAGAGAGGGTTTGTGTTTATAAAGGGTTCTCTGTGATATGCTCAGTTTAGAGAGGGTTTGTGTTTATAAAGGATTCTATGAGATACGCTCAGTTTAGAGAGGGTTTGTCTTTATAAAGGATTCTATGAGATACGCTCAGTTTAGAGAGGGTTTGTCTTTATAAAGGATTCTATGAGATACGCTCAGTTTAGAGAGGGTTTGTCTTTATAAAGGATTCTATGAGATACGCTCAGTTTAGAGAGGGTTTGTCTTTATAAAGGATTCTATGAGATACGCTCAGTTTAGAGAGGGTTTGTCTTTATAAAGGATTCTATGAGATACGCTCAGTTTAGAGAGGGTTTGTGTTTATAAAGGATTCTATGAGATACGCTCAGTTTAGAGAGGGTTTGTCTTTATAAAGGATTCTATGAGATACGCTCAGTTTAGAGAGGGTTTGTCTTTATAAAGGATTCTATGAGATACGCTCAGTTTAGAGAGGGTTTGTCTTTATAAAGGGTTCTATGAGATATGCTCAGTTTAGAGAGGGTTTGTCTTTATAAAGGATTCTATGAGATACGCTCAGTTTAGAGAGGGTTTGTCTTTATAAAGGGTTCTATAAAGGGTTCTATGAGATACGCTCAGCTTAGAGAGGGTTTGTGTTTATAAAGGGTTCTCTGTGATATGTTCAGTTTAGAGAGGGTTTGTGTTTATAACGGGTTCTCTGTGATATGTTCAGTTTAGAGAGGGTTTGTGTTTATAAAGGGTTCTATGAGATACGCTCAGTTTAGAGAAGGTTTGTGTTTATAAATGGTTCTATGAGATACACTCAGTTTAAAGAGGGTTTGTGCTTATAAAGGGTTCTATGAGATACGCTCAGTTTAGAGAGGGTTTGTGTTTATAAAGGGTTCTAGGTGACATGTTCAGTTTAGAGAGGGTTTGTGTTTATAAAGGGTTCTATGAGATACACTCAGTTTGGAGAGGGTTTATGTTTATAAAGGGTTCTATGAGATACACTCAGTTTAAAGAGGGTTTGTGCTTATAAAGGGTTCTATGAGATACGCTCAGTTTAGAGAGGGTTTGTGTTTATAAAGGGTTCTAGGTGACATGTTCAGTTTAGAGAGGGTTTGTGTTTATAAAGGGTTCTATGAGATACGCTCAGTTTAGAGACGGTTTGTGTTTATAAAGGGTTCTATGAGATATGCTCAGTTTAGAGGTTTGTGTTTATAAATGGTTCTATGAGATACGCTCAGTTTAGAGGTTTGTGATTATAAAGGGTTCTATGAGATCCGCTCAGTTTAGAGAGGGTTTTTGACAGATATGATAGACTGGAATCTCTCAAAGCGGAAGAGCGGCTAAAACGTGGGTCATTAACAGCATTGGAAGTAAAGATTGCTGGAGAAAATACTCCCGTTCCAAAGCAATGGGCCAAGTACATCAGCAATCCAAGCAACAAAAGTAACCTGGTTGCATTTCTCAGCAAGCGGTGGCGTGATACTGGTCCAAATATGCTATCTGCCGACAATTGCGTCATTCTCGCTGGTGGCTTTAACGATGGAATGGATGTTGTTGTCATTTCAGCGAACAATTCGTCGTATTTGGAAGAACTTCGATCAGATCACGAGGAAGCAGATACGCGTATGATGTTGCACGCGCTACACGCTTCAAAAGACCACATGCGTGTTGTTATACAGTCTCCTGATACAGACGTGGCAGTACTTAGTATATATACGTATCGTTCGCTTCACTGTTCTGTTCAGTATGGGCACAAAGGACAAATTGCGATACATACCAATACATACAGTTGCTCATGTACTGGGCCCAGCTATCTGTCTGTCTTTGCCTGGGTTTCATTCTCTTACAGGTTGTGATAGCACTAGTGCATTATTTGGAGTCGCTAAGAGAAAAGCATTCAATCTCTTAAAGTCATCTGAATGTCATCAGCTTAGCTTAGCCCAACTCGGCGAACATGTTGACTTATCACCGAATACTGCAATTCCATGTGAGAAATTTGTCTGTGAGTTGTATACCACCAGGGATGTGGAAAAGACAGCTGATGAAACCCGTTATTGGCTCTTTTGTCAAAAGAGACAAAGAAATGAAAATCTTCCACCTACATCGAATAGTCTAAAGCATCACACCGAAAGGGCCAATTTTCAAGCTCTTGTTTGGAGACGTTCATTGCAAGCTGTTCAGAATCTTCCATCTCCAAATGGACATGGCTGGAGTATAGTGGATGGTCTACTCAAGCCTGTTCTAATGTCAAAGGATCCTGCTCCATTTGGATTAATTGAACTCACATCATGTAGATGTCAAAAGTCTGCCTGCAAAAGAACAGATCTCTGTCAATGCAAGGCTAACAATCTACTCTGCACTGAAGCATGCCTTTGTATGGGAGGTGAAATGTGTGACAATGTTCAGCATACAATTGTCGAAGATGACTCTGACACGGATGAGTAACATTCTCTCATTTGCTCACGTGATAAATATGTCCTGCCAGCTTGTGTAGACATGCACTGCATGTCAGTTAAAAGTTTAATTATGAAAAATGTAGAAAACATGGGCATTGTTGTAGCTAAGGTATTGCTAGTCACAAGAAGACCTAAGTGCCCCAATATGTACAAAGCAACATACGGGTGTCTTAAACGAGGTTGATTATGTATAAATCTGCGATATACGATCACTCCTTTCCATTTTGGTTAAGATTGCATTGATATAACATGCGCTTAAGTTTGTGAAAAATTTACCATTGTGAAAATTGTTTGAGAGCTACATTCAACACCTATTGTAAATGGGCTTTCACGGGTTAGTGATACCACAATTTTCTTGTACAACACGGCTCAGAATATACCCAAGATATCGGTCTAGCATAATATAGAGACAAACCTTCTGAATACTGGGTGTGCTACGAAACCATTCTTCTAGACCCCTTTTGAAAATTGGCTCCCGGACTAATAAAGGATCCTATGAGATACGCTCAGTTTAGAGAGGGTTTGTGTTTATAAAGGGTTCTATGAGATACGCTCAGCTTAGACAGGGTTTGTGTTTATAAAGGGTTCTCTGAGATATGTTCAGTTTAGAGAAGGTTTGTGTTTATAAAGGGTTCTCTGTGATATGTTCAGTTTAGAGAGGGTTTGTGTTTATAAAGGGTTCTATGAGATATGCTCAGTTTAGAGAGGGTTTGTGTTTATAAATGGTTCTATGAGATCCGCTCAGTTTAGAGGTTTGTGTTTATAAAGGGTTCTATGAGATCCGCTCAGTTTAGAGAGGGTTTGTGTTTATAAAGGGTTCTCTGTGATATGTTCAGCTTAGAGAGGGTTTGTGTTTATAAAGGGTTCTATGTGACATGTTCAGTTTAGAGAGGGTTTGTGTTTATAAAGGGTTCTATAAAGGGTTCTATGAGACACGCTCAGCTTAGACAGGGTTTGTGTTTATAAAGGGTTCTCTGTGATATGTTCAGCTTAGAGAGGGTTTGTGTTTATAAAGGGTTCTATGTGACATGTTCAGTTTAGAGAGGGTTTGTGTTTATAAAGGGTTCTATGAGATACGCTCAGCTTAGACAGGGTTTGTGTTTATAAAGGGTTCTCTGTGATATGTTCAGTTTAGAGAGGGTTTGTGTTTATAAAGGGTTCTATGTGATATGTTCAGTTTAGAGAGGGTTTGTGTTTTTAAAGGGTTCTATGTGATATGTTCAGTTTAGAGAGGGTTTGTGTTTATAAAGGATTCTATAAGATACGCTCAGTTTAGAGAGGGTTTGTGTTTATAAAGGGTTCTATAAAGGGTTCTATGAGATACGCTCAGCTTAGACAGGGTTTGTGTTTATAAAGGGTTCTCTGTGATATGTTCAGTTTAGAGAGGGTTTGTGTTTATAAAGGGTTCTCTGTGATATGTTCAGTTTAGAGAGGTTTTGTGTTTATAAAGGGTTCTATGTGACACACTCAGATTAGAGAGGGTTTGTGTTTATAAAGGGTTCTATGAGATACGCTCAGCTTAAAGAGGGGTTGTGTTTATAACCACAACATTTATGTATCTAGATCTGTAGATAGAAATGCTGTAATTGAGAAGAACACAGTGTGCTTTGAGGAAGCAAGCAGAAGCTAAATCAATAACGATAATGCCCAAGCCCATATATGGATATACATAACGTAAACGGCTCCGAATAATCCAAGCGAATAAATATCCGTCCCATGACAGTAATAAATGTTGGATCAGTCATCCATCCACCAACGCCAATCATCATATACATATATAAAACATGTCACGCTTGTACTCCGAACATGTACATAGATCATGATCGAACCATTAATTATACAAATGCAATCAATGGTAGGGCGGGAGCGCAGTAACGTTAAGCCTCGCAGAATCAATACGCAGTATGAATACATTCTATATACACTGAATGTTATCTCAGATCTAGCGGATATACGTAAATATGACCACGATGAAATGTCACCCGCCATTCAATTGCCAGACATCTCCACTATACAGAAAAGTCAAATTACTATTTAATTAAAATTTTAATTTAATTAATCAAAAAATTTACTTTTAACGGAGTTTCATTGATTTTCCATTAACCATTTAACACTTATAGAAAATGTCCATTTGCAGACCAGGAGAAAACTATTTTGAACATTTACCACTGGAATGACTGGCTCGGTTATCGAGCCAGTCATTCCAATGGTAAATTTTCAAAAAATAGTCATCTCTCGGTCTGCAAATAGACATTTCCCAAGACCTCTGCAGAAACCGTTTTTGACTGATATAAAGGTTAAAGGGTTAATGTTGACTAACTCCATATGTGCTCGCTAGCACATGTTAAAATAGCACATTCAAACCTGAAACACCAAAAATTCTGTGCCCCAAATACAAGATGGCTTTAATACAAAAGGCCCAAATCGCTGCGATTGTCACCTGGTCCATTCGCATCTGACGCATTTGCATTTAAAATAGACATGATAGATAAAAGAAATTTAAATCCTAAGATAGCCACCCAAAAAATTTACCTATCAAAATTATCGTTGGACATGTTGAAGCCTATCACCATAGGATGATTTCACCCACGTTTCGTTGAAATCGGGCCATTAATTAAGTAGTAGTGTTTTAAATGGTTCCAAAAAATCCAAGATGACCATCATCGCAAAAAAACTGACCAACCTAAATTAGACTGAATTTCTCTTTGGTCTGCAAATGGGAATTTTTCAAGACAACTACAGAAGCAATTTTGGGCTGACTCGAGTGTTAAAGGGGTAATTATGAAGAAGATGAGTAAAAAAGGACAATAGGATCAAGGACCATTAAAGTGACGTTCTATCGGTATATTTTCAAAAATAGTCTTCAATTGGCCTGCAAATGAACATTCTTCAAGACCACCGCAGAGGGCAGTTTTGGCCGGGATCGTCCTGAAAAAGTTAAATCTTCAAAACATCTCTTCTCTTGGCCGGCCTGCAATGAACATTTTATGGGTACAAGACGTGAGCTATTTTAGGCAACCTCGATCCAGGACAACATAAGAAGCTGGATAAGCTAAGCTTCACCAGAAGACCTCAGTTTGGTGAAATGACCAAGTGATAACCATTTAACCCTGTTACCCTCACATCTCCATTTGCACAACAAGATTGTTTTTAAAACTTCACCACTGCAATGACTGGCTCGGCTATTTGAGCCAGTCCTTCTAGCTGTAAATTTTCACAAATAATCTCTTGATGGACAAAAGGTCAGTTCTCATGACTGCACTGCAGAAGTTGTTTCTGGCCAGCTCAATAGTTAAAGGGATAAAAGGGCCGTGGGAAAACTAATTTTAAGTCAAACAAAACTTTCTTTGCTTCATTAGTGAACCATGAAATATGTGTGATACTGACATACTGTCCCTGATATGGTTTTAGCCAGGGGTTACAATGTCTGTCACAGTCTACCTGTACCTATCACTGCCAGGCAGATTTTGTTATAGAGCCATGCCAGACTGGATGGCCTGACTGTGGTACTCACACGGAACAAGAGCAATCAGAGATTTAGACATGGTAGACACTCATCCGCTAGCTTTTGGCACATTGTAAGGGATTCAGATTTTCTAGATTGTTTAAAATCACACAAATAGTTGTGGAATCCTAGTCTATGGTCATATCCATGTTAAAATTTCAGACAAATCAGACCAGCAGTTTAGGAGATATCGACAGATCCAGAATTTAATCTGATCCAGATCTGGATTATTTTATTCAGATAATAACCAATGTCTGGAAATCATTTTGCACGGCAAGTTCCTTCGTTGCATTACAATTTGAGCCTAATCGGATTAGTAGTTTTTTAGATATTTCTCCGGACAGCCAGATGGATGGATGGATGGATGGATGGATGGATGGATGGATGGATGGATGGATGGACAGTCAGACAGCACCCACATCTGTAGGGTAATTACAAATTTGTTTAGGGCTCATACACCTTTTTGGTGTTTGAATATTGCCTCTTGTAACAACCAATTCAAAATCCGTGCTTTGATAAGATGTTGCCATAATTATATCGCATAGAGGTCACGGCAGAAATTTATGCTAACAGATTTCTTTTTTTTGGCATGATTACTATTTTCCATAACTTTTCCATGACCTATGATAACATGTTTTAGTGAAACTCAACATACGCCTGCAGGCATACTTGTTTGAGGAATGATAAATGTGAACTGATAAATGACACTTTGTCAATCCCTAAAACATCTGCTGAACAAAATATTGTGAGTGTAGGTTCAAAACTCTTCGAGATCTGTTGGACAACAAATTTTGACAAATTTTAGCTTTTCAATGGAGATAATTCTGATTAATATAGGCGGATTTTGTGAAAACAAAATCATGATACTTTGTCTATTCCTAACACATCTGTTGGAAAAAAAATTGTGAGTGTAAGTTCAAAACTCTTCGAGATCTCTGGGCAAGAAAATTTTGACGGATTTTAGCTTTTCAGGAAGATAACTCATGAAAATATAGGCACATTTTAGCGAAACGAAATCATTGCACTTCGTCTATCCCTAACACATCTGCTGAAAAAAAATTGTGACTGTAGTTTCAATACTCTTCAAGATATGGCTTGGACAAGAAGACTTTGACGAATTTTAGCCTTTCAGGGAAGATAACTCGGGCAAATATGGCCGGATTCTGCCAAAACGAAATCATTCCACTTCGTCTATCCCGAACACATCTGATGAAAAAAATTGTGAGTGTAGGTTCAAAACTCTTCGAGATCTGTTCTGGACAAGAACATTTTGACAAATTTTTGCTTTTCGGGGGAGATAACTCGGGAAAATATGTCCGGATTTTGCCGAAACCAAATCATTGCACTTTCACTTTCAAATTCCACATATCTTATTTTCATGCCAAAGACTATAGGAAAACTGTTGAATATTTTGAAATTAATTTGATTGGAAGCCGTTGCCGCCTTATGTTTGCCTTATCAGTCTGTGAATTCAAGCAAACTACATTTTCCATGGAGGCTTAACCAGAGATGCTGACCATTTTGAAAACGATATGACTGAAAGTTGTTGGACAGTGGTTAAGTCGTCAACAATTTTCAGTCAAAAACTCAAATTGTTTTCAAAATAGTCAGCAAGTCCACAGTTATTGCCCATTTAAATTATAAAACTAGATTGATCAGTCGATGACGCGTCATCGCAAATCCCCACGTTTACTGCTTTGAACTTTTGACATACCCCACAAACCACCCCCCGGGGGCGGAGCCAAATATAAATGTCATTTTGCATACCGCGATCATATGGGTAACCCACATACCAAATTTGGTTGAATTCCGTCCAACAGTGTCAGAGGAGTTGCATTACAATCAATTTCATGACCTTTTGACCCCATCCCCAAAGCTGTGGGCGGGGGCCAAATGTAAATGTGCTCATCCACTCCACATTGATATGGGTATTGCACATACCAAATTTGGTTGAATTCTGTCCAACGGGGTCGGAGGAGATGCGGTACAATCAATTTCCGCAGGTTAAAATTTGAACTTTTGCCCCCTCTCCCACCCCATGCACTCCGCAATCGTAGGAGTAACTCAAGATATCAAATTACAATCAATTTCATGACCCTTTGACCCCCATCCCCCGCACCCCCTGGGGGTGGGGCCAAATGTAAATGTGCTCATATACTCCAAATTGATATAGGTAACTACATACTAAATTTGGTTGAATTCTGTCCAACTGTCAGAGGAGTGGCATTCCAAACGTAAATATGCTCATGTACTCCACATTGATATGGGTAATCCATGGACCAAATTTGATTGATCCAACGGTTTCGGAGGAGATGCGTTACAATCAATTTCCACAGGTTAAAATTTGAACTTTTGACCCCCTCCCCCACCCCCGAGCCAAATCTAAATATTGTCTTGCAAAGCAGAATCATATTGGTAACCTACATACCAAATTTGATTTAATTCCACCCAATGGTTCGGGAGGAGATAACGTGATGGACGGACGGACAGACAGAGGCGATTACAATATCCCTGCCATTTTTTTAAAACGTGGGGATAATAATAGTCTGGTGGCTTGAGGCAGTCAGAGTTAAAACGTTCATCCATGGCATAGACACAGTGATTGAAGTTCTTCGAAATGTTTCTAAATATTTACCTGTCCTAGGCGACAGGTAGAATCTGGTTTTACCTTTAATGTTCAGAGCAGAGGGATTAACCCTTTAACACTTCTATCAGCCAAAAATGGCTTCTGCAGCAGTCTTGAGAAATGTTTATTTGCAGACCAAAAGAAGACTATTTTTGACAATTTAACACTGGAATGATCGGCTCGATAATCGAGCCAGTCATTCCAGTGGTAAATTTTCAAATATAGTCTTCCCTTTGTCTGCAAATAGACATTTTCTATGAGAAAATTTAAATTGTCTTGAATCAATTTGAGGGTTATAGGGTTAAGTACTGGTTTAGATCTCAGCAATGGTGATGTATTTGAGAGAAAAATTTAAACTTGGTTCTATTTATTAAATATTAAATCATTTGGTTTAAACCAAATTTATTTTTTGTCTTAGAGGGAGCGCGATAAGACAGGTCTTATAACCGCATCTCCCATACAATTATATTAAAAAGTAAATCATTTAAGTCTACATGTCACATGTGACAGGTACACAGATAAACATTTTGATGCTTGCAATAACTTGGATACAGTAAGTGTCAAAACAACCTACCTTCCACCTGAGACAGGTAAACATTGCTTAAAAAACATTTCGACCTTTGGTTTTGCTTACAATGCAATTGTTCCAATTCAAATATTAACTAGTGTTAACCGACATTTCACGTCGTTACAAACTTAGACCTATTTGTTACCCTTTTTAGCTATAAATACCAAAAGTGTTCTAAAAGCCTGAATGGCGGACAGGAGAACATACAATGCCATTGCTGTAATATTTCTAGATTAACTCAGCAGAAATATGACAGCAGGAAACGTGTACCTGAAAATATTTAGTTTATAGGTGGAGTATCGTGAGTTTGCTGTTTATCACTTTAATCCTCAAATTTCTTCAAGAACATTTAAATGTTGTCATAGAAAATGTCCATTTGCAGACCAAGAAGATTATTTTTGAAAATTTACCACTGGAATGACTGGCTCGGTTATCGAGCCAGTGGTAAATTTTCAAAAAATTGTCTTCTCTTGGTCTGCAGATGGACATTTCTCAAGACCACTGCAGAAGCCGTTTTTTGGCTGATTTGAGTGTTAAAGTGTTACGCATTTTTAATAATGAGTACCGGTACTACCTATAAGGAGCATGAGTACCAGACAATTCTCTTTAACGTGGTCATGGGCCAACCGATCAAAAGGAGTCTCTGTTCTTGTCTTGGGGGAACGTCCATCCACAGGCCGAGGGAGGATTACTTTTGAAAATTTTACCATTGGAATGACTGGCTTGATATCCCAGCCTGTCATTCCAGTGGTAAATTTTCAAACATAAGGTTTTTTGGTCTGCAAATGGACATTTTATTTTCTCGAACAAATTTGAGTGTTAAATGGTTAAAGAATGTTTGCGCATATATATTCTAACATTGTCATTCAAGCTTGGTGAATGACTGCCAAAGAAGCTACGTATCTGGAATTCTAGATTTAATGGTCAATAGAAATCTGACATACACGAGCACACGCACACACAAACTGACATACGCATTGTTTGTGAAGATGTACGACTGGAGACAGAAACTAATAGACTTCTTTCTATCCACATGGCCAACAGACGCATACATGAAGTTTCTAGTGTGATCATAAAGGATTAGATTGATAGGTTATTGGTCAGGCTAAGAAAGTCCAGATTTGGCTAATGAAATCCCCAAATAGGCTAATTCACTGGCTAATGATTTCAAATTAGTAGGACGGTCCCTGGTTGTTAAACAAAAACATCGTTTTGTGTATTTAACAATAGAGCTGAACCCAGAAATACGTCATCACTTAACATGCCGATATATACTCATGGGCTCACAACTATGAATTATGTGGTCCCATGTTAGATTTTGTAGACATTTTGTACAAAACCCTATAAACCGCAATTGCAATCCACAATCATATGGGTAACTAACATACAAAATTTGGTTGAATTCCAACAGCGTTGATTTTCTGCCCCAAACACAAACCTAGGGGCAGAGCATAATGAAAATAGTGTTTTGCATTCAGCAATCATATGGGTAACACACAAAAATTGAGAGACCAAATTTGATTGATTCCACCAGAGTTTCGGAGGAGACAGCCAGATGGAGACGGCTGGACACTGGCGATTGCAATATCCTGTGGGGGTTTTCAAAACAGTTGAACAGGGGGTGCATTTTCGTGACTGACGTGGTCAATTAAATTCACGAACCTGGTTGTGGTTCATACATGGTGCCCTGTACTATTTCTCTAACCTGTGGCTCATATAAACCACGGCACCAGGCACGAAACAAGTCAGTGATATGCACTGACCACCCCATGCTAATAGCATATTCACTGAAATAAAATATAAATGATAATAATTGACTGGTTTATATTTTATTTTTTAGACTTAAATTTGCTCAGTAATCACTGTAATGACATTCATAATTGATTCAACTGGAGTTAATACATTGAATACGTTGGAAATGAAGTAAAAAATAATACGCCATACACACCGATGTACTAGCGTACGAGGCGAAGCTGGCAACCTTCTCGATCAGCTGTCAAAGTCATGGAGCGTGTCAATGAAATGAATGGCAATCCAATGTCAATAATGACGTGAATGAATGAAGCTCAAAAGGTTTTGTGAACGATAGATAATAAATCGCGCATATTTTTTACTCACCCCATGAACCAGTCCATAGTATCGCGGAGATACTCTGGCAGTTTATCCAGAGTGTCAATAGCTGCTCTGTGTTGGTGCCAAGTGCTCAAGAAATCAAACGTCTTCGTTCCAAAAATCACAGTTGCATCTCCTCTCTCAACCAAAACAAACCCAAAACAAGGAATATGGCGGAACTCTGACGTGGGCATGCGCACTCCGGTCTTGTCAGCGGCTGTCAAAATCCCCACACGTGAGAAAGTGGTTGGGGGTGGGGGGGTTCAAGACAACGGATGGGAAGGCGTGTTTGGTTTTCCGTCAATGTAATAATAATGATTTGTCTCTATTACTTTATGCTAAATAAGATGTGGGCCGTTTAAACAATCATTTATGAGAAAGATACATTTTAATTGCAAGAGTTAGTTCCCTTGGCATACATCGTGTAACATACAAAGAGTTCTCTCCCATTAGTAATTCCTGCTAGAAACTCTAGAAAGCTGCACAGAGTCCCTTGACAGTAACAACAATGTAAACATAATTTACCTAGACTATCTTTTTTAAAAAGCATTCGACACTGTACCACGCAAAAGATTACTTCACAAACTAGAGGCATACTGAGTCGCTGGCCCCATATTGACCTGGATACAAGGATGTATCCAAGATCGACAAAGGATGGTTCACATCCGAGGAAACTACTCAGACTGGACACGTGTTGACAATGGAGTTCCACAGGGCTCCGTCCTGGGTCCACTATTATTCCTGGTATATGATACAATGATACAATGAAAGGACATCTGACAGCAGGCCTCAGGCCTCTAACGTCAATAATAACAGTTTCACATCAGTCAACTAGTATTGAAGTAGAATTGGAAATACATGTAGGTTTAGCTTCAAAGTTGAAGCGCATAGGGTGACTTTCCCAAAGTTTGTCCAATCTATGTTTAAAATAATTAATTGAAGGTGCGCTGATGACATATTCAGAGAGTTTATTCCAATGATCAGTGCACCGCAATGGGAAGGAGTACTTTCTTATGTCTAGTCTGGGTCTAACTTTCATGAGTTTTAAGCTATGGCCTCTTGTATTAGTATTTGTGTCGTGAAGTTCAATGAAGTCTGATGTTCCTTGGTCATATTTGTTATTGAGATGTTTATAATTCTCTATCATATCGCCACGTAATCTACGAAATGCCAAGGTCGGTAATTTCAAAGTTTGTAGGCGTTCACTGTATGATAGATGGCGTAGGCCAGGAACGAGCTTAGTGGCTCATCTTTGAACATTTTCTACAGCATTTATGTGGTTTTTTCAAATGTGGGGCCCAGACAACATTAGCATATTCAATATGTGGTCTAACTAGGGCCTTGAATAGGTGGGCAAAATTATATTTATCTATATAGCTAAACGTAGGTCGGATTAATCCCATTATTTGGTTTGCTTTGTTTATCTTTTCATTTATGGCGCTGGTCAAAATTTAGCTTTTCATCGATTATTACACCAATATCCTTTTCAGCCGGGGAGTATGTTAAAGTATGCCTGCATAAGTTCATTGTTTAGGAGCGTGGTTCTGGGCTTTTTGGTAGAGATTCGCATATATTTGCATTTATTTGGATGAAGTTTTAATAATGAATCATCCGTCCATGAACACATCGAATTTATGTCATTTTGCAGTGAAATACAGTCTGTTGGATATGTAAACGGCATTCCAGACGATATTCAAAGCAACATCAAAATGTTTGTAGATGACACAAAACTCTGGACCCACATTAAAGACGACTCAGATAGTAAAAAATTACAAAACGACCTAAACTATCTTAATGGATGGTCGGACCAGTGGCTTTTAAAATTCAATGCCAGTAAGTGCAAGAAAATGCACCTAGGTCATAATAATCAATTGCATAACTATAACATGAAAGACAAAAGCGAAACACATACACTGCAGATTACAGCGCATGAAAAAGATTTAGGAATCTGGACAAAAAAAATGACCTTAAACCAACTATGCAGACTTTAAAAGCAGCAAATAAAGCCATGTATATCATGAGACAAATCAAACGAGCTTTCAACCACCTCGACCGAGAAACATTTCTTATTTTATATAAAACCTATGTCCGCCCACATCTAGAATATTGTGTACAAGCCTGGTCACCATACCTTGTCAAAGACATCAACCACTTAGAACAAGTACAGCACCGATGCACCAAATTAGTAGTAGGATTACGAAACAAAACTTATGAAGAACGACTCAAAATACCTGGTCTACCAACTCTAAAACAACGTCGAGTCAGGGGCGACCTAATAGAAACATACAAAATTATTACACAAAAAGAAAACATTGATCCAGAACAATTGTTTTCATTGGTAGAACGATCTGGACAGCGAGGTATTCAAACCTCGATGTCGAACACAAATGAGGCAGAATTTTTTCAGTTACAGAATTGTGAACGAATGGAATAACCCACCAGAAAATGTGATCAAATCAAAAACCGTAAATGCCTTTAAAACTGCTCCAGACACCTTTTGGAAGCAAACCCAGCAGTAGGATAGGGTATCATAGTTCAGAATGAAGATAAAATAGGCAAAATGCTTAACTTCGTCCATCTCTGTAACTCTAACTCCTTTTTCATCCTTATCGCAATGGGGAAATAGAAATCCCCATTTTCCATTTCTAGATGCGCCCGCTCATTTCTAAATAAGCGTCCATAGCAACCTTATAGAATTTATTTCAATTTGCAGATATTTTTGTTTTAATCTTTAAAACTTAGTTTGTTTTAATTTTCTTTTAAATTAGATTTTTTTGATTTCTTTTTTTAACTCCATTATAAGAAAATTTATTTGATTTTTTGTTTTCATTTAAAATTTTTGTATTTTAAATTCTTTAAATTTATATAATTGTAAATTGTTCTAATTTAATTGTTTTACTTATTTGATTTTTTTCCCCATTTATAATTTTTTTTTTAAAGGACCACCACTGACTTATCACGCAGTAAGATTTATTCAGTTATAGCCAACCCAGTCAGCAAGACCTATTTAAGCAAATCTTTATGCTTAACGAACTGCTTCTGAGCAAAGAAGCCATAATCAAGGAGCTCCATGAAGAAAATAAGCGGCTTGCCAGAGACTTAGTCTAAATGTATTAATATGACAAATGAAATAGGTGTGATGACATGTCCAGAGACAAAAACAATGACAGAAGTCGGGGTTATGACTGAGATGGCCGTTGCCGATGTTGTTTTGCAAAGTACCACCCAACAGACTGCCGCGGAAGCTACCGTGAATGGAATTCTTGATGAATCTAAAGTTAATAATAAACCATCATCATCATATCCACGATATATCGCGTACCAACCTATGCCAGCGCCAAGGCTTCCTAAACCAAAGCCTTCCAAACAAATAAGCTACGCGAGAGTGGTTAATGGACCTGCACCAGATCAGTTACATGAACGTACCCCGCAGGTAAATGAGAACTCTAACACAACACGCGTCCCGTTAGTAAGCAAAACACTTCCTAAAAAGACATTAATAATTGGGAATTCTATGATAAAAGGCGTGAACACCAATGGCCTTCAAGATTCAGTCCCGGTTATGTGCCTCAGAGGAGCGAAGATAGAGGATATTCACTCCAAACTAGGCCTACTTAGTTCCGACTTACATACATACAAGGACATACTTATTATGGCAGGTACAAATAATTCTGATGGATCAATAGCTGATGCCCTTATATCCATGGACAATTTAATTATGGATCTACAAACGCTAGTACCAGAATGCAAAATACGTATATGCGAGCTACGTCCCCATGGTGATGCAAAGTATCGACGGGACTTCATCCGCTCATTCAATAAGCATCTTGAGGTGAGAGAACATTTTCTAAACTTCTCAATGATCAGGTCCGCAGATTACTTTTATTCATCATATAGGCCTGGTTCCATGGACAACGCGTTATATCAAGCAGATAGAGATTTGATTTGATTTGATTTATTGATTCCACATTAGGCCATAGGCCCTTGAGTGTACAGAGTATAAACCTACAATGACGGTCAGCTATTATATACGTTCATAAACAATAAATTAATACATGCATTGATTATCCATAAAGTCGAAATATGTGCACTATACAATAGATTATGCCTGATTATCGATTTCCAGAAAGCTATACAGATGAGCTGTTGGGTATCTTGAGGCTAAGTTGACTGGGCGCCGGTGCTGCTTAAGGCAGCAACAGCGCCCAGTCAAACCACCCTCAAATCATCTAACAGCATGTCCATTAAATAGCAAAGAATTACAAAGACATACAATCCATACGTGTCAGACTCTTTGAGATTTGATGACTGTCTATATGGAACCCCTTGTGACGTAATGACTGTGACGTCATCACACACGCGCGGAACTGATTATGACGTCATACTAGGTCAGATGATGAATGGATACCCTGGAAAGGTGAATTCGTACGTGTCAGACTATTAATCGTTTAAGACTGACTATATCGAGGCATTCATGGCGTCATGATTGTGACGTCATCTTACAGAGCTGCACATAAACAGTCGTGGATCATCAGTTCTTGTTAAGTGTCTGAATGACTATGTTCCAATAATAATATTATTAATAATAATAATAATAATAAATCCATTGTTCTGCCGTCTTTCAATATTAATTCTAAAGGAATTAGGATTGGTCATTTAAATGTACAGCACCTGGTGCCTGAGATTGACCAGTTAAAACTGATTATGGAGAAGTGTGAAAAAGAACTTGAAGTTTTCTGTACCACTGAAACATTTCTGTCATCAACAATCCCAAATAACTCCATTGAAATTGACGGCTATACCAATGAAAGAAGGGACAGAAAAGAACGGGACTGTGGTAGAATTGTACTATATATAGCTGATAACTATTCATATGTGAGGAAACTAAATTTTGAAACCGATGATCTGGAAACTCTATGGATTGAAATTAGACGCGTTAAGACCAAGCCTTTCCTATTAGGCTGTGTCTATAGACCCCCTGATTCACCCGCTATCTGGATTGGTGAATTTGAAGCTATGTTAGAAAAGGTATTTTCCGAAAACTCAGATATTATTCTTGTAGGAGATTTTAATTTCGACCGTATTAAAGCAGATAATCATAAATTGAACTTTTTCATTTATAGCAACTTATACGTAATCCAACCAGAGTTACTGAGAAAACATCTAAACTGATTGACCATGTGCATGTCACAGATAAAGACAAAATTCAATCGTCACATGTCGGCTCTTTGGCATTAAGTTACCATTATCCAATATTCGCTGTACGCAAATGTAAACCATTCAAGACTAAAAATTTGCACCAGCTTGTTAAATACAGGCGCACCAAAAGCTTTAATGAAACTAAGTTTCTTAGTGACCTGTCTGTATGTGATTGGTGTTAGATTTAACAATGCAGTTTCGCATGAATGGTTAGGTCTGGTTATTTAGGTAGTCCTGATCAAGCGCTTGATCAATGGTATGCAAAATTCATCAACACTATAAATAAACACGCTCCTGTCATTGAACGCAGAGTTAAACGTGTATGTCAACCGGGATGGATGAACAGAGAAAATTTAAAAACAATGAAAGAAAGGGATTATTATAAAAACGTAGGAAACATGTTGAATTTTAAAATGTTAAAGCAAAAAGTTGCGTATTTGATTAAAGCATCAAAACGAGATTATTTTGCAAATAAATTAAAAGCAGGCAAAAATAATCCGGCTAATATTTGGAAAATTCTAAAAGACATAAATCTCAAGGCAAACAAATTACCTTCAATAATCTGTGATGATAATGGAAGTGAAATTCATATATATTTCAGCACAATCCCGTCAAAACTGACACACTCAATGATAAAACAAAGGCCAATGGCAGATTATGTTCTTAATAAAGTTCCAGAAAATATAGAGTTTCGAATTCCATATATAACAGAGAACATAGCAACTTAAAAACAAATAAGTCCTCTGGTTACGATGAATTGAACGCACACTTTTTCAAAGCTGCAGCATCAATAATTGCACCCTCAATTACACTTATTATAAACAAAAGCATATCTATGGGAGAATTCCCCAAAATGTGGAAATGTGCAAAAGTAAAGCCTCTACATAAATCTGATTAAAAAACCAATATTAGCAATTATAGGCCTATCTCTATGTTACCCATTATCTCTAAGGTTATTGAACGACACATACATGATCATATTTATAAATTTATAACCAAGTATAATTTATTAGTGGAGTCACAATCAGGCTTCAGACCTAACCATTCATGCGAAACTGCATTGTTAAATCTAGTGGAAAGATGGAGCTTTTCGATAGATAACGGCGACCTTATTGGCTCAATTATGATTGACTTTAAAAAGGCCTTTGATCTTGTCAATCATGACATCCTATTACAAAAATTAAGTATTTACAAATTCAGCTTTAATACAATAAATTGGTTTTCTTCATATTTAAATGGCAGACAACAATACGTTTCAATTTCTGGAAAAAATTCTAAACCACTGCCCATCGATATAGGAGTACCACAAGGCTCGGTTTTGGGGCCACTTCTGTTCATTTTATATGTTAATGATTTACCCATGTGTGTCAACAATCTTATGGATATGTATGCTGATGATACAACTATGCATGCTGCTAGCTCAAATATCGCTGAAGTTCAAGAAAATCTAATTAATGGTATGAAATCGGTAGAAGAACGGTGTGTAAATAATAAAATGTTGTTAAATACGGACAAAACTAAGTTTATGATGTTAGGAACTAAGCATAAATTGAAACAAGTAAATAATAATGTCATAATCCCTACAAATCGTGGAAGCTTAAATGTTGTGAAATCTGACACACTTTTAGGAGTATATATAGATAATACGCTTGCATGGAAAGAACATATAGGCAACCTTTGTAAAAAGATTTAGTCCTTGATTTATACTCTACGGAAAAATAAACATTATCTTAGCATTGAGCAACGAAATCGTTTCTATAAGTCGTATATCCTGTCACACATTGATTATTGTAGTCTTGTATTTTCCCCGTCTTCACCTACATTATTGGATAGCTTAGAAAAACTACTAAAACGGGCTGCTAGGGTGATATTAGACATGCCTTACAGGACACCATCTGCACATCTATTTGAAACATTAAACTGGACAAATTTAACTAAAAGAATGCAAATTGAAATGGGTATTATGACATATAAATCTAGAAATGGTCTGGTCCCTGGTTACATGAAAGACATGTTCACTTCCGTTGGGATGGCGCACATTAGAAATTTACGTTCCAAAACACGCAATTACCTACAACTTCCGAGGATTAAAATGGAATATGGCAGAAAAAGCTGCAGATACACTGCAGCGCAACTGTGGAATTCTCTGCCTGAAACGATTAGTCTTCTACTCTGCTGATATTCAAATCCAATATACATGAATATATTACAAAATTATAGTGATATATGGGCAATGTGATTTCACCTTTTAACTTGTGTTCTAATATTGCATATTTTGTGTTTCTAAATAGCTCTATATGTGCGTATGTGTGAAAAAATGTGTACGACCTTGCGCGGATGTATCTGTGAACGGTGATTCGAACATCGACATTCGACGAGGTAATTATTCTGCAATACTGTTTTAGTAATATCTATCGAAAATGAACAAATATGTTAATTATCTAATTTAACAGTCACTTTACTTGTGTTATAATATTGTATATTTTGTATATTTATAAATAGTATATATATGCGTACGCGCGTGCGTGCGTGCGTGCGTGCGTGCGTGTGTGTGTGAATGACCGTGTACACCCTTGCGCGTATGTATGTATGTATTTATTGTATACCCTCCTTAAATAAAAATTATTATTATTATTATTATTATTATTATTATTATTATTATTATTATTATTATTATTATAGTAATCAAATCACATCCTCGATGATTAGATGCATGCTCAATGATTTGAGCGTATCCTCTTGATCAGCCAAGCGGCAAGTCGTCACAGGGTTGCCGCTTGGCTGATCACGAGGATGAGCTCAAATCACTGAGAATGCGTCTAATCATTGCACCGTGTTGACAAAAACAAGATTATACGTTTTATCTTTCTAATACATCGACTTTCCATACAGCCGGCCAAATTATTCACAATTCTTGTATCGTAGACCTACCCTATGAGAGTCTTATGAAATCGTTAAAACTGTCATGTTTTGGGAGCTAAAGTCACACAACCCCCCCCCCCACCCCCCCCCCCCCCCACCCCCCACCCCCAACCCCCACCCACCCCCCCCCCCCACCCCCACCCACCCACCCACCCACCCACCCCCACCCCACCCCACACACCTCCTTTTTAAAACTATGGCTAAGCTCCGCTCCGATTTATGTACTTTGAACACTGCATTCCCAGAATCTCAATTTCAAGGTATACCGGTGAACTGTAGAATATTTTAAAATCAATTTCACAGGGGCTGTTGCTGCCTATGGTAGCAACATATGTACCAGACAAATTAATTTCAAATTATTCAACAGACTGTTTATTAAATTGTATATTCATCAAAGAAATTGTCTACAATTGTAAATTCGTACACTTGACGTACTTTTCCAACTTTATGGTGTAGTTATAATACGTCATTAATAATCATTACGATTGTTATGTAAGCATGCATGTGACGTACTTAGTTATGACGTCATATACTTGAGTGACAGAACGGATCCTTCCATTGTGCCGTGCACTTTGTCAATGCAATGAGATTGATCGACTTCATCCAGATTTAATAGAAATTGAAAGTTTTTCTGAAGATTGAAAATTCTACCCTCTATCATGACCATCATCATCGTCACCATCATCATCATCATGTATGATGTATGATTACTGTATTCTGCGGCTGTAGTAGTAGTAGTAGTAGTAGTAGTAGTAGTAGTAGTAGTGGTGGTAGTAGTAGTAGTAGTAGTAGTAGTAGTAGTAGTAGTAGTAGTAGTAGTAGTAGTAGTAGTAGTAGTAGTAGTAGTAGTAGTAGTAGTAGTAGTAGTAGTAGTAGAAACATCCCACAGCTCAAATCAGTCCTTCTTCGCTTTTGCCCACTGTGTCTTGTCCTCAGCCGAAATCCTTAGCTTCCTCAGGTCCATTTTTGACCGAGTCCTGCTTTCTTGAGGTCACCTCGTAGCACGCTTAGCAGATTTATGCAATGACGTCCTCTCCTGGCTTTGTATTTGCTGGCTCCGAGTAGGGCGAATTCCCAGGCTCTCTGTGCTGGTGTCTCTTTTGGCATCCTTAGCACATGGCCAAACATGGACACTCTTTTCTGGGCAACTTTTACAGACAGCGTAAACACATCTTGTATAGTGCTTCGTTGGAAATTATGCTGTCTGGCCTTCGGTGTCCATTGATGGTGCATAGGTGTTTGTGTAGCGCGGATCGGCCGGATGGGTACAAACCGTCCCAGCTAGACTGGGTACGGAACGACCGTTCCGGGTACATTCCAAGCATGACACACACACACACCCCACACCCACACCCCTCCCCATGGGTAGGATAGCACGCGTGTATAAAGCCATATGAGAGAGGTTTCTATAAAACGGCAAAGTCCGTGAGATCGCGTAGCGCACATGTCAATCAGGGGTGTTTGCAATTGGTCTTGTGGAACTTTCTTGCACAGATTTCAATGCGGCAGCAAGCACCGGAGATAGACCATCTCCATGCGCTGACCAACGCAGCAATCTGCTTGGCAAGTTATTGCCTAACAGAAAAGACTGTTCGCAAGTAGAATTAGCCATGCAGTAGAGGAAATTAAGTCTGACACTACCGCTGATGGCACAGCTTTCATTAACAACAGTCCGAGTCGCTTCCTCCTTCTGAGAAGCAACAACCACGGAAAAGAGGTGGAAGGAAAAAGAATTGTGGTAAAACAACACTATATCTGCTTTGGAAACAAAGATGGAGCTTGACAACCCTGACCGTTAAGAGAAGGCAGCTCGCAAGTAGATTTAGCCAGTAGAGGAAATTACGACTGGCACTACTACTGATGACGCTCCTTCCATTAACAACCGTCCCCTCCACATCCTTCTGAGAAACAAGAAACATGGAAAAGTGGTAGAAGGAAAAAGGGAATTGTGGCAAAACAACACTAGAACAAACTATAACTGTTTTGGAAACAAAGATGGAGCAACCGACATCTCAGCTAGCACAAATGGCTGAGGCTCTGCAAAGTGCTATCAATGCCATTCACATTGTACCAAGCAGTCAGCTAGACATTCAGTGGGTCTGATGATGTTGTACTTCGGATATGTAAATGTCTGCTTCTCAAAGAATGACATTGACGTGTAACCTGCTTGTCGCAATCGGATACCTTCCCCTAGGAATGAAACCAATATCAATACTACACCACTACTTCACATTGTCGCCTTTGTGGACCAGAAGAAGTCAGTGATATATTTTCATTGAACATGCAGGGCCAGTTTCAGGAAGGACAAGCGCAGATATACAATTCTGTGTGTGTGCGTGCGTGCGTGCGTGCGTGCGTGCGTGCGTGCACACGCGCGTCCATGAATATATTTGTTCTAAGATGGCTATTCTAAGATGTTAGCTATACAAGCAGGTATTTTTATGCGGGCCCCAAGCAACTCAAGGTACGCTCTCAGCTGTTATCATGTCTCCTATCTTCCGTAATCTGACATAATGGCTCCAAATGTTTTTCTCTAGAGGTAAATCAAAGCCCCCCCCCCACCACGCACGCACGCACGCACGCACGCACGCACGCGCGCGCGCGCACCACCACCACCACCACCACCACCACCACCACCACCACCGCCGCCGCCACCACCACCACCACCACCCTTCGTCGCCACCACCATCAGGTGCGACGTTTGAAGCCCGTTAGGCCTTTTGTCGATCTTGACATTCAACAATCTCGAATTGTTAGCATATGTTGCGCATGAAATTGTATAGACTGTGCTACAAAATAGACGAGATGGATCCATGTTAGATTCTTGTATTTTTTGCTTATTAAAATCTTTCCTGTCAGTGAAACTAGCGACACACAACCTATACATGGGTGGCGTCAGGCGTCATCATCAGAGATGATTTCGGAGTAAAGGTTAACATAGAAGACTTCTTATGATGGGAGACACGTCTCGCTGGACGTTTCGCAGCCAGTCATGTAACCAGATGTGCATGCACACACCCTGACAGAGCAGAATCTCTCCACTTAGGCTCAGAGCACTGGGTCAGTGGTAAGAGTGTAGTGTTGACCACCAGCATGTAGAGCGGGACCAGGAGGAACCAGGCTGACAATGAGCGAAAGGTTGTGGAGACTGAACGAGATGCACTTCTAAATGTCATCGTGATTGCAGTTGATCTGACCCTCTATGTATGTGAGATAGCCTGCATGATGCGGTGAGCGTCATACCCATGAAGATTTGGAAAGCAACTGGGATGGCTGTTACCTTCAGACTGAAGCACAGCTTGAGGTTGTATGCATTGTGAACATCAACACAGTACAAACCGGCGATGGTACAGTAATCCTGAATACTATATTTCTTTCAGTCAGAATGAACTAGTGGTTTGTCACACACCTTGCAGATAGTTGCTGCCATGTAGACCCGCCTGCCATCTATCGCCATTGCCATTAGTTTATTCTGCACAAGTCCTGCCTTTATCTTCTCTTCTGCATGTGCCAGGCAAACTAGTGCTTAGCTGTGTCTGCTCATTAATACAGCACTGATTGTATGCCAAGGTCATCAAAGCACAACACGATATAGCAATGATGGTGTAGTTCAGATCGACCGGTCGGGTACCAGCCGTACCAACCAAGCTGGGTACGTGCTGCCCGTCCTGGATTGTTCCCTGAACACACACCCCTGGGTAGAGCCATAAGCGTATATGGGCCTATGAGAGAAATCGCTTTGTAAAAACGACTAAGTTCGTTAAAGCGCATAGTACGCATGCGCACGCTTAGATGCTATTTTTGATGGAGCACGTAGTTTACGACCACGATGGGATGACGCTTTTAGTGTACCGGGATGGTACCCTGTAATCATTTGTAACCCATTTCAAAATCGGTTAAGAGATGGCTGAGTTATCCACAGAAACCCCTTCTTGATTACCTTCAAAATATTGCTGTGACGTCATAACCACGTGTACGCAGAACTTCTAGAATGTTCTGGAACATTCGACTGCGCTATTATTAGCTACGCGCTGATTGGCTGTTGCTCGGCCGATGATTGGTTGAAGCTTGCGCCTGTGACGTCACGAGTAGTATAAAAGGAGACATGAGCCAGAGATCGAGAGCATCCTTGGCCAGGGGACGAACAGGTTGGACCTGTACCAGCTACTATCAGCGCGACAGACAATATGCATATTACTTCGCTTTCTGGCGGTTTTTCTCCCGTAGCTAGGAGTTACCCAACCCACCGCACTAAAACAATTTTGTAACTCGATCCCTTCTTGCGGGAGCAATTTGGAACTTTCTAATTATTGTTCACGAATATCAAGATCGACTTCAGAACACGGCGGTGAGGCCTTTACGGCCTGAATATGTGATTCTACAGATGTAGAGACAGCGATGTTCTTTGGTGGATGACTCACCAGATCTGCCGGCCACGCCAAAAAGTGGTATTTCAACCATCCCCGCACTGATGTCGTGCAGGTTCTTCTAATTTTCGACCACAGCAAGTAAACTTTGGCCGGTGCGTCTTCAGAGCTGGCTGATGTACCCAGCACCGTTAAGCTTTGTTTTGTATCTTCATCTGCATCTAACAAACACCCACCCCCGCTTGTGGTCAGGTTGCTGCCAACTTCCATCCGTACCATCGGTGTACGGGAACTTTCTTCACAGCAGTAATGCTATTGTATCTCTTACTGACTACTCGTTAGACATTCTCTATATTGTGCTTACAGTCCTGAGCAATGGGCTCCTGCCATGAGTTGCTTGCGGGAATCCTGTTTGCGGGAACCAACTTGCGAGAACTTTCCAGCTTCCTGAGAATGCATCAACACACGTCAACCAAAGAATGACATATCAATTTCAGTAACACGATAGCCAAACTTAAGAATGGCTATCGAGTATTCAAGTAACTATACGTAACATTTTAATTATTCCGTTAATTATATTTCTGATAATTATATTGTATCCGTATAAACGGTCCCGATGACTAAAAGGTACCGTAACGGTCTTAGGACCGCTACTTATAATTTCAGTATATGTTTATAGTTATTCTCATTTTCTATAAGGTGTTTTCACTAACCGCACCGTAGTAGGTTCGTTAACCTGTACTAAGATATATAATTCTAATCATTTCATACTGTATTGATTGTTCTGGTTAGTTTATATATATGTAGCCATCAGTTAATATGTTTTGTTTATTTGTAGAAAATATAGGACTGCAGTGCACGTAGGAAACACTATACAGCAACATTTATATACGCAGCACTTTCTCCCGCCACCAACAATTTTTCACTGAGGTCGCTGTCCGTGCTATAACTCTGTTTAGCCCGGCATGCTACCGACTAAACCTTTTCTATTCAGCTCGATAGGATAGGTTTAATATGATTAGAGACACTTTCTTCATTAAGAAATCTGTAGTATGTTATTCTCTTCCGGTAGTGCGATAATTTAGCACCGCACTCCAGAAAGACTCATAACTCTAAGATTTTGTCTCGCTTCATGTTCCACTCAGCCTTGTGGCTGATCCGACCCTGGGAAACTATTGGGGTTTCCGAGCAGTGATGGCCAGGGTGTGGTGTCACATACATTCCCTCCGTATCTTCGGATACTTAGTAGTTAGCACTTCTGCCAATGTAGGAAAGCACTGCGAAAACATATCTTAATTATTATTTTATTTGCTGAACAATCCTCCCGCACCGCAGTGCAAAACTGGGCAGCTTGTACATAAACCTAACGACAGGTTAAACGGTTAGTTCCATAGGACCCGGTGATGGGCGAGATGCGTATCCCCACCGAATCCCGTAAAGAATATCTGGGCATGATATTTAGATCTGCCACGCCCTCACAGGAAGGACATTCATGGTGGGTATTCGTCTCTCTTACCCCCACCATAACGATAGATCAGTTGCCTAAAATGCTTTTGTGAAAAGTAACGAGTGTCTTGTGACGTTTTATGTGGTTAAAGAGCGAGATGTTCGGATTCTTATCCAGTTCAGGGATCTTACTAGGTAACATGTATGAGCGCTGTCTTCAGTATTGATGTCTTGGGGTATCTGTTCTCAATGACAGCCGTGTCTAACAGTTAAGTAGATACCTGCCATTTGTGGCCTAAAATAGTTCTTCTTTCTAAAAATTAAAAGCTAGTGAAGCAAAGCAGAAGGCCCGCATAAATAAAGCGGCGGCTACTAATTCAGCATACTAAGAATTACATAAGACAGTGACATGGGAACCCTTCGGGAATCGTTCGTCCCGTCTTCACGTAAAACAGCACGCAACACTATAGTCATAATCTCACTAGGTATGGTCTTTTCTTTTTCAAGCATTTTGGTTGAAATATTAGAGTGGCCCATTTTTTCTTGCCTACTACTCTTCTCCCGCTTTAAGCAGTGGCGACACCTTCCCGAGACGGACACCCGCGCGAGGCACTTGCCTCTCGCAAGGATTCAGCAACGATGGTCCACGCGAGGATAATACTCCTCACCCAAACTAGCACTAGGAGTAGTGCGCGCGTGAGGCAGCTGACTTTTCATCTGACATAATCTTCTTTCCTTTCAGCTTAGAGGTATAATAACTTATATTAAGTTAATTAGCTAAGTCTCGTGTACGGGAGCCTCCCTTGCGAGGATACCTCTGCGGACCTACAAGTCTGTGTGGTACCTCCGGGAGCCCCATGTTTAAAAGTTCATCTGGCTGTCTCTAAGTCTTGTATTTTCGTATGCTCCTCATTTTTATCTAGCATACTCGACAGTCTGTTTAGGTAAAAACATTGTATAGACTTATATTTTTAGGTCACCAAATCAAATCTTGTAAGTCCATAGATCACGAAATTGCTATGGACAGGCATACTGGTGACACAAACTCTTGGGATGAGACAGTTGTGTTTAATGTTCGCGACAATGGTCGCATGGCCCCACCGGAGTGATTGAGTTCCACCGGCCTTAGGAGCCAGTTTTTGTTACCCGTAGGGCAGTCTCGTACATGATCCGTCACCCCGAGACCGGATGCTAACCAGCGTCATCATTCGTTGTGCACTTGCGGCGCGGCGAGTCGACATGATACACCGGAACGGCCCGACACTACCCCGCAAGCTACAATCTCATGGTGCCATGGCTTTCAGGTGATGCTTCTGCCATCTGGATGACAGTCTATAACAGTCTATTCCTGGGCATTTAATCATGGCTTTCAGAGCTTCAAATTTTGGATAGAGAACGCAAGGCACCTTGTGCTGTCTGAGGTTACGGTCGTGGTTGATGAACTGCAGCATTTTATTTTTATATATTTTCCTTGAGAAAATAACACAGATATATGCCTTGTGTTGGATGATTAGCTTCCTCTCGGAAATATCAGCATACCGGTAAGCAATGCTTGCTGAAGTTTCTCCTGCCATTGTGAGCGCTCTGATCATCACCCTTCTGTTTCCGAGGTGTGGGGGTAGTGTGCCCTGGCTGGGCCACATATGTCCCTGGTATATCTGTGTGGTCATATGGTCGATTGCTCACAGCTAAGAGGCACCAATGCATGCAGTGTTTATCTCTGTCCATGGCATTGACAATAGCATGATTGTTAAAGAGGATCTCGGTGTGCATGACAGGGAAGATGTGCATCTTTGTAGTGTGAATGTGTACCTCACTTCCAGTAGAGGCCATGAAATCTGCATGACGGACAGCTGCTCTAACGCTCATAGCTATAATACGCATGATGGACAGCCAGTCTAACACACATAGCCATAATCTGCATGATGGGCAGCCGATCTAACATTCATAGCCATAATCCGCATGACGGACAGTTGGTCTAAAACCCATAGCCACAATCTGCATGGCGGACAGCCAGTCTAACACTGATAGAAGTCATAGCCATAATCTGCATGACGGACAGCCAGTCTAACACTTATGGCCATAATTTGCATGATGGACAGCCAGTGTAACACTCATAGCATAATCTACATGACGGACAGCCTGTCTAACACTCACAGCCATAATCTACAAAATGGACAGCCGGTCTAACATTCATACCCATAATCGGCATGACAGACAGCCGGTCTAACATTCATAGCCATAATCGGCATGACGGACAGCCGGTCTAACATTCATAGCCATAATCTGCATGACGGACAGCCGATTTGAAACTCATAGCCATAATCTGCATGATGGACACCTGGTCAAACACTCATAGAATGGACAGCCGATCTAACACTCATAGCCATAATCTGTATGATGGACAGCCAGTCTAACACTCATAGCCAGAATCCGCATGATGGACGGCCGGTCTAACACTCATAGCCATAATCTGCATGACGGACAGCTAGTCTAACGCCCATAGCCATAATCTGCATGACGGACAGCCAGTGTAACACTCATAGCATAATTTGTATGATGGACAGCCGGTCTAATGCTATTAACCATAATCTGCATGATGGGAAGCCAGTCTAACACTCATAGCCATAATATGCATGACAGACAGCCGGTCTAAAACTCATAGCCATAATTTGCATGATGAACCACCCGGTCTAACACTCATAGAATGGACAGCCAGTCTAACACGCATAGCCATAATCTGCATGATGGACAGCCAGTCTAACACTCATAGCCAGAATCCACATGATGGACAGCCGGTCTAACACTCATAGCTATAATCTGCATGACGGACAGCTAGTCTAACACTCATAGCCATAATCTGCATGGCGGACAGCCATTATAGCACTCATAGCCATAATCTGCATGACGGATAGCCAGTGTAACACTCATAGCATAATTTATATGATGGACACCTGGTCTAACGCCATTAGCCATAGTCTGCATGATGGGCAGCCAGTCTAACACTCAGACAGAATCAGCATGATGGACAGCCAGTCTAACACTCATAGCCAGATTCCGCATGACGAACAGCCGGTCTAACACTCATAGCCATAATCTGCATGACGGACAGCCAGTCTAACACTGATAGGAGTCATAGCCAGAATCTGCATGACGGACAGCCGGTCTAACACTCATAGCCATAATCTGCATGATGGACAGCCAGTCTAACACTCATAGACAGAATCCACATGACAAGCAGCCGGTCTAACACTCATAGCCATAATCTGCATGACGGACCGCCAGTCTAACACTGATAGCCATAATCTGCATGACGTACAGCTAGTCTAACACTCATACCCATGATCTGCATGACGGACAGCCGGTCTAACACTCAGACACAATCTGCATGACGGACAGCCGGTTAAACGCTCATAGCCATAATCTGCATGATGGACAGCCAGTCTAACACTCATAGCCAGAATCCGCATGACGAACAGCCGGTCTAACACTCATAGCCATAATATGCATGATAGACAGCCAGTCTAAAACTCATAGCCATAATTTGCATGATGAACCACCCGGTCTAACACTCATAGAATGTACAGCCGGTCTAACACTCATAGCCATAATCTGCATGATGGACAGCCAGTCCAACACTCATAGCCAGAATCCACATGATGGACAGCCGGTCTAACACTCATAGCTATAATCTGCATGACGGACAACTAGTCTAACACCCATAGCCATAATCTGCATGGCGGACAGCCAGTATAGCACTCATAGCCATAATCTGCATGATGGATAGCCAGTGTAACACTCATAGCATAATTTATATGATGGACAACCCGTCTAATGCGTAGCCATAATCTGCATGATGGGCAGCCAGTCTAACACTCATAGCCAGAATCTGCATGACGAACAGCCGGTCTAACACTCATAGCAATAATCTGCATGACGGACTGCCAGTCTAACACTGATAGGAGTCATAGCCAGAATCTGCATGACGGACAGCCAGTCTAACACTCATAGCCATACTCTGCATGATGGACAGCCAGTCTAACACTCATAGACAGAATCCACATGACGAACAACCGGTCTAACACTCATAGCCATAATCTGCATGACGGACAGCCAGTCTAACACTGATAGCCATAATCTGCATGACGTACAGCCAGTCTAACACTCATACCCATGATCTGCATGACGGACAGCCGGTCTAACACTCATCGGATAATCTGCATGACGGAAGCCCGTCTAGCACTCATAGCCATAATCTGCATGACGGACAGCCGGTTAAACACTCAGAGCGATAATCTGCATGATGGACAGCCAGTCTGACACTCATAGCCAGAATCTACATGACGAACAGCCGGTCTTACACTCATAGCCATAATCTGCATGACGGACAGCCAGGCTAACACTGATAGCCAGAATCCACATGACGAACAGTCAGTCTAACACTGATAGCCATAAGCTGCATGACGGACAGTCGATTTAAAACTCATAGCCATAATCTGCATGATGGACACCTGGTCTAACACTCATAGAATGGACAGCTGGTCTAACACTCATAGCCATAATCTGCATGATGGACAGCCAGTCTAACACTCATAGCCAGAATCCGCATGATGGACGGCCGGTCTAACACTCATAGCCATAATCTGCATGACGGACAGCTAGTCTAACACTCGTAGCCATAATCTGCATGGCGGACACCCAGTCTAATGCCCTTAGCCATAATCTGCATGACGGACAGCCAGTGTAACACTCATAGCTTAATTTATATGATGAACAGCCGGTCTAACGCTATTAGCCATAATCTGCATGATGGGCAGACAGTCTGACACTCAGACAGAATCTGCATGACGGACAGCCGGTTAAACACTCATAGCCATAATCTGCATGATGGACAGCCAGTCTAACACTTATAAGCAGAATCTGCATGACGAACAGCCTGTCTAACAATCATAGCCATAATATGCATGATGGACAACCAGTGTAACACTTATAGCATAATTTATATGATGGACAGCTGGTCTAACGCTATTAGCCATAATCTGCATGATGGGTAGCCAGTCTAACACTCATAGACATAATCTGCATGACGGACAGCCAGTGTAACACTCATAGCATAATTTATGACGGGCAGCTGGTCTAACACTCATAGCCATAATCTGCATGATGGATAGCCAGTCTAACACTCATAGCCATAATCCACATGACGAACAGCCGGTCTAACACTCATAGCCATAATCTGCATGACGGACAGCCAGTCTAACACTGATAGCCATAATCTGCATGACGTACAGCCAGTCTAACACTCATACACATGATCTGCATGACGGACAGCCGGTCTAACACTAATCGCATAATCTGCATGACGGAAGCCAGTCTAACACTCATAGCCATAATCTGCATGACGGACAGCCAGTGTAACACTCATAGCGAAATTTATGACGGACAGCCGGTCTACCACTCATAGCCATAATCTGCATGATGGACAGCCAGTCTAACACTCATAGCCAGAATCCACATGACGAACAGCCGGTCTAACACTCGTAGCCATAATCTGCATGACGGACAGCCAGGCTAACACTGATAGCCAGAATATGCATGACGGATAGCCAGTGTAACACTCATAGCATAATTTATATGATGGACAGCTGGTCTAACGCTATTAGCCATAATCTGCATGATGGGCAGACAGTCTAACACTCAGACAGAAACTGCATGATGGACAGCCAGTCTAACACTCATAGCCATAATCTGCATGATGGACAGCCTGTCTAACACAGATAGGAGTCATAGCCAGAATCTGCATGACGGACAGCCAGTCTAACACTCATAGCCATAATCTGCATGATGGACAGCCAGTCTAACACTCATAGCCAGAATCCACATGACGAACAGCCGGTCTAACACTCATAGCCATAATCTGCATGACGGACAGCCAGTGTAACACTCATAGCATAATTTATGACAGACAGCTGGTCTAACACTCATAGCCATAATCTGCATGATGGACAGCCAGTCTAACACTCATAGCCAGAATCCACATGACGAACAGCCGGTCTAACACTCATAGTCATAATCTGCATGACGGACAGCCAGGCTAACACTGATAGCCAGAATCCACCTGACGAACAGCCAGTCTAACACTGATAGCCATAATCTGCATGACGGACAGCCAGTCTAACACTGATAGCCATAATCTGCATGACGGACAGCCAGTCTAACACTCATAGACATAATCTGCATGATAGACAGCTGGTCTAACACTCATACCCATAATCTACATGACGAACAGCCGGTCTAACACTGATAGCCATAATCTGCATGACGGACAGCCGATTTAAAACTCATAGCCATAATCTGCATGATGGACACCTGGTCTAACACTCATAGAATGGACAGCCGGGCTAACACGCATAGCCATAATCTGCGTGATGGACAACCGGTCTAACACTCATAGCCATAATCTGCATGACGGACAGCTAGTCTAACACTCATAGCCATAATCTGCATGGTGGACACCCAGTCTAACAACCATAGCCATAATCTGCATGACGGACAGCCAGTCTAACACTCATAGCCATGATCTGCATGATGGACAGCTGGTCTAACACTCATAGCCATAATCTGCATGACGGACAGGCAGTGTAACACTCATAGCTATAAAATGCATGACGGACAGCCAGTCTAACACTGATAGCCATAATATGCATGACGGACAGCCAGTCTAACCAGTGTTTCTCATGGTATCTAAATTTTGGAGGTACCAGGGACACCAAACTCTTAAAAGCGGGGGTCCCAAGCTGAAATACAGGGGTCCTAGACTGAAAATCTGGGCCTTCAATGCAGATTTTCTCATCCACGCTAAAAACAGAAGTTACCATGGACTCATAGCTATGAATTATGTGTGTCCCATGCTAGATTTTGTGTAATTTTGTGCAAAAATCTACAACCAATTAATATTTTTTAAACATACAAGATTTTCATGGGTCCCATAGGATGCACTGCCACTACTCTTGGTGGTCCCAGGTAGCATTTGGGGATATATACCCTCAACAGGACCCTTATGAGAATCCATGTGTCTAACACTCATAGACATAATATGCATTACGGAGAGCTGGTCTAACACTGATAGCCATAAACTGCGTGACGGACAAGCGGTCTAACACTGATAGCAATAATCTGCATGGTGGACAACCAGTCTAACACTCATAGCCAAAATCTGCATGACGGACAGCCGGTCTAAAACTCACAGCCATAATTTGCAAGATGAACCGCCGGTCTAACACTCATAGCCATAATCTGCATGACGGACAGCCAGTCTAACACTCATAGCCATAATCGGCATGATGGACAGCTGGTCTAACACTCATAGCCATAATCTGCATAACGGACAGCCGGACTAACACTCATACCCATAATCTGCATGATGGAAGCCAGTCTAACACTGATAGGAGTCATAGCCAGAATCTGCATGACGGACAGCCAGTCTAACACTCATAGCCATAATCTGCATGATGGACAGCCAGTCTGACACTCATAGCCAGAATCCACATGACGACCAGCCGGTCTTACACTCATAGCCATAATCTGCATGACGGACAGCCAGTCTAACACTGATAGCCATAATCTGCATGACGGACAGTCAGTCGATTTAAAACTCATAGCCATAATCTGCATGATGGACACCTGGTCTAACACTCATAGAATGGACAGCCGGTCTAACACTCATAGCCATAATCTGCATGATGGACAGCCAGTCTAACACTCATAGCCCGAATCCGCATGATGCACAGCCGGTCTAACACTCATAGCCATAATCTGCATGACGGACAGCTAATCTAACACTCATAGCCATAATCTGCATGGCGGTCACCCAGTCTAACGCCCATAGCCATAATCTGCATGACGGATAGCCAGTGTAACACTCATAGCATAATTTATATGATGGACAGCCGGTCTAACGCTGTTAGCCATAATCTACATGATGGGAAGCAAGTCTAACACTCAGACAGAATCCGCATGACGAACAGCCGGTCTAACACTCATAGCCATAATATGCATGACGGACAGCCAGTCTAACACTTATAGCCAGAATCCGCATGATGAACAGCCGGTCTAACACTCATAGCATAATTTATATGATGGACAGCTGGTCTAACGCTATTAGTCATAATCTGCATGATGGGTAGCCAGTCTAACACTCATAGCCAGAATCCGCATGACGAACAGCCGGTCTAACACTCATAGCCATAATATGCATGACGGACAGCCGGTCTAAAACACACACATAATTTGCATGATGAACCGCCGGTCTAACACCCATAGCCATAATCTGCATGACGGACAGCCGGTTTAAAACTCATAGACATAATTTGCATGATGAACCGCCGGTCTAACACTCATAGCCATAATCTGCATGATGGACAGCCAGTCTAACACTGATAGGCGTCATAGCCAGAATCTGCATGACGGACAGCCAGTCTAACACTCATAGCCATAATCTGCATGATGGACAGCCAGTCTAACACATGATCTGCATGACGGACAGCCGGTCTAACACTAATCGCATAATCTGCATGACGGAAGCCAGTCTAACACTCATAGCCATAATCTGCATGATGGACAGCCAGTGTAACACTCATAGCATAATTTATGACGGACAGCCGGTCTATCAATCATAGCCATAATCTGCATGATGGACAGCCAGTCTAACACTCATAGCCAGAATCCACATGACGAACAGCCGGTCTAACACTCATAGCCATAATCTGCATGACGGACAGCCAGTCTAACACTGATAGCCATAATCTGCATGACGGACAGCCAGTCTAACACTGATAGTCATAATCTGCATGACGGACAGCCAGTCTAACACTCATAGCCATAATCTGCATGATGGACAGCTGGTCTAACACTCATACCCATAATCTGCATGACGAACAGCCGGTCTAACACTGATAGCCATAATCTGCATGACGGACAGCCGATTTAAAACTCATAGCCATAATCTGCATGATGGACACCTGGTCTAACACTCATAGAATGGACAGCCGGTCTAACACTCATAGCCATAATCTGCATGATGGACAGCCAGTCTAACACTCATAGCCAGAATCTGCATGATGGACAACCGGTCTAACACTGATAGCCATAATATGCATGACGGACAGCCAGTTTAACCAGTGTTTCTCATGGTATCTAAATTTTGGAGGTCCCAGGGACACCAAACTCTTAAAAGTGGGGGTCCCAAGCTGAAATACAGGGGTCCTAGACTGAAAATCTGGGCCTTCAATGCAGATTTTCTCATCCATGCTAAAAACAGAAGTTACCATGGACTCATAGCTATGAATTATGGGTGTCCCATGCTAGATTTTGTGTAATTTTGTGCAAAAATCTACAACCAATTAATATTTAATAAACATACAAGATTTTCATGGGTCCCATAGGATGCACTGCCACTACTCTTGGTTACCCAGGTTGCATTTGGGGGTATATACCCTCAAAAGGACCCTTATGAGAATCCATGTGTCTAACACTCATAGTCATAATATGCATGACGGAGAGCCGGTCTAACACTGATAGCCATAAACTGCATGACGGACAAGCGGTCTAACACTGATAGCAATAATCTGCATGGTGGACAACCAGTCTAACACTCATAGCCAAAATCTGCATGACGGACAGCCGGTCTAAAACTCACAGCCATAATTTGCATGATGAACCGCCGGTCTAACACTCATAGCCATAATCTGCATAACGGACCGCCGGACTAACACCCATACCCATAATCTGCATGACGGAAGCCAGTCTAACACGCATAGCCATAATCTGCATGATGGACAGCCAGTCTAACACTCATAGAATGATGGACAGCCGGTCTAACACTCACAGCCATAATCTGCATGACGGGCAGCCAGTCTAACACTCATAGCCATAATCTGCATGACGGGCAGCCGGTCTAACACTCATACCCATAATCTGCACGACGAACAGCCGGTCTAACACGCATCGCATAATCGGCATGACGGACAGCTAGTCTAACACTCATAGCCATAATCTGCATGGCAGACAGCCAGTCTAACACTCATAGCCATAATCTGCATGATGGACAGCCTGGTTGTACGAATTGTATGTCTGTACTATTTAATAAACATGTTGAATATTTTGAAACTAATTTGACTGGGTGCTGTTGCTGCACATATGAGCGAAGTTTGGCTAAAGATGTGAGGGGTGTAGTTAAAACTGGATTCCTTAATTATGCTCAAAATATTCAACAGAGAATTTACTACCATGCTAGTTTTTGTTCTGGAAACACATAACTTATTTTCAAGCTGCACAGTACAAAAAACACTAACATCTGTATAAATGTGAATTATTATTAGAATTATTTAATCAAATAAATCATATGAATGTTTTTTACAAAATGCTCAAATTAATAATCATAGCGTTATTTCCTTATTTCCGTAACTATTAATCCGTCATAAATATTAACTTTATACAGATAATCTGTTACATACACATATGTACAACAAGAAATAACACGTTGCGTCATAATCAATGACATGTGTCAACAACATCTTCCTGTCAGTTTCTGATGATTGGGGAGGGGGGAGGGGGGGAGAATTACTAAATTTATGCATATTTAGCTGCATCTCAATGATTACTGGTCTTTTAAATATGTGCAAGCGGTTAGGCTAGGTGCGTATTCTTTGTGAATACAACCCCAGATATTGCTAATTCTTTATGATGTAAGGAACATTCTCTTGAATATTTTGAAACTAATTTGACTGGGAGCTGTTACTTGCTGACTATAGTTTTCAAAATATTCAACAGATTTCCTGTATAACTGTCTTGAAATTGAGAAACTGGAACTCCACGGGTTAATATTTGTTTTTGTAATTAGACACTAATAACTCAGTTATCCTCATGAACACTGCATAATATTTCCATAAACATTAGGCCTAGCTGTATCGCTTACCTATATTAAACCCTTCAGCGATGAATTTCACTTTCAATGCAACCATACAAGAAAACAATGGCTTCCAGTCAAATTAATTTCAAAATATTCAACCGAATAATTTTTAAATTGTAAAGAATCTACTTTTTCATTGATTTGTTGGTGATCATAGATGCATAATAGAAGGATCTGTTCTGTCGCTCAAGTATCAATCATAATCAAATACGTCACATGTTAGCTGACGTCACAATCTTGACGTATAGCTCTGTTAAATAAATCGAATAGTCTGCCATTAGCGTACGAGTTGTATGTCTTTAAATGTGATGAATTTACAATTTACTAAACATTCAGTTGAATATTTTGAACCTAACTTGACTGGAAGTTAATGCTGCCAATGACACCCAGTTAAATTCGGTTCAAAATTTTCAACAGCATACCAATTACCTTGAAATGTACATTCTGGGAATTCAGTTATCAAAATCAATTGATATGCGTATACAAAGTGGGCGGAGCTTAGCTCAGAATGGGCGGGGAATAGCTAGAAAGTGATCCTCTATGATACATATGACTATTATTTTGTAGAAAACTAACTTTTACAATTAAAAATTAATAATAATGATTTAGAATGCATATAAAAATTGCATTTAAGGATGATGTAATGTAGGTATGGTGACATAGCACATACGTGATATAATTGGTCATTGAGAAGTGATGGTAACAATTTCCTGAAAAAATATCTAAATGTCTAAACCCTGTAAATAATGAAAAAACACTGAACGTGAAAAGTCCTTACGCTGAAAATACATGACACAATGAGATAAATACACGTCAATATTACTTAGTATTAGTGTTGGGAATTGGTATTATTTTTGTGATCGATGATTGGTTTTATATACTAACCGATGATCAATGAATGATTGATCATAACAGGTTCGCATTTTTTACCCATTTTGAATGCAGTAATTATAGCATGTTCACGGATAATAACCCCTTTCAAACCAAGTCGCAGGTATGACAGATTCTTAGTAATTTAAGAAATAATCTGTTGGATATTTTGAAACTAATTTGACTGGAAGCTGTTGCTGCCTTAGGGAGCAACAGCTTCCAGTCGAATAAGTTTCAATATATTCAACATGTTATTGGTATGGTTGCTTTGAAATTAACATACTATTTCAGAGTTGAAGGAATTAATCTCTTAGACTAAGGAGCAATACTATATAGTAAATTTAAATTCTTTTCCAAAAAACATTCATTTTCTAGCTTGCCCAGTTAAAATACATTAATAAAGTCAATTTATAAACAACCAAAATCGATTTCTGAAATCATGATCGATCGGTTGCTTGAACATGAAAACCAATCAATCATCGATCAAATCGATTAATCGGAACAACATTACTTAGTATTGACATACACGAGGTAATAACGCTATATATAAAGCTTCATATGAACCCTGGGAGTGACAGTAGACTTGTGCGATTATTGCTTTGCGTGATCACGATCACTTATTTAAAAATAATCGTGAACACTATTAATCAGCCTGGGTACAAATGACACACGCACATCAACGTCGAAAGCGGCAGTGCTGTTTTGAAAGGTTCATTTTCAGGCCAAGAGAAGAGTATTTTTGCAAATGGTTCACTGAAATGCCTGGCTCGAATATCGAGCCAGGCATTTCAGTGAACCATTTGCAAAAATACTCTTCTCTTGGCCTGCAAATGTACCTCCCTTCGCTGAGCAAAATGTCAATTTTCACGACCAATCGCATTGAAGAGTAATTAAAACTTAGGTTTTGAAATACTTTATGCAATAGAGATTAATTAAGATTATGTTTATTTAATTTTGAATCATATAAATTCACGACTTAATAAATAATTGCGACTTTCGATTTAATCATATAATCGTGCAAGCCTACATGACAGTCTAGTGGTAGCTGAGCTAAATGCAAAACATAACCTGAAATTACAATTTACAATGTCCCTTCAGTAGAATAGAATGATATAAATGCATTGTAGTAATGATATAGATGTAGTCACTGTAATAAGTCTATAAAGTGTGTGTTACCAGTGAGTCAAATACAGTCCAATTATTTTCAAAATATTCAACAGCTTAACCTTTTAACTAAATTTGATAAAAAAAAATTAATTTCCAGGCCAAGACTATTTTTGAAAATTTACCACAGGAATGACTGGCTCGATTATCGAGCTAGAAATGAGCGGGGCACAGCTAGAAATGTGTGGGGCACAGCTATAAATGAGCGGGGCACAGCTGGAAATGAGCGGGGCACGGCTAGCCATGAGTGGGGCACAGATAGAAATGAGCGGGGCACCGCTAGAAATGAGTGGGGAACAGCTAGAAATGAGTGGGGCACAGCTAGAAATGAGCGGGGAACAGCTAGAAATGAGTGGGGCACAGCTAAAATGAGCGGGCACAGCTAGAAATGAGTAGGGCACAGCTAGAAATGGGTGGGTCACCGCTAGAAATGGGTGGGGCACAGCTAGAAATGAGCAGGCCACAGCTAGAAATGAGCGGGGTACAGCTAAAAATGAGTGGGGCACAGCTATAAATGAGTGGGACACAGCTAGAAATTAGTGAGGCACAGCTAGAAGAGTGGGCACAGCTAGAAATGAGCGGGACACAGCTAGAAATGGGTGAGGCACACCTAGAAATGGACTCCTTTATACAGCCTTTGTGAGGAAATCTTTCGAGGCAACATATTCCATTGCTCACCATTAGATCAGTGTTGGATATAATGAATACTGCAATAAAACAAAACATAGTATAATCTTATGACAAAACATGATCTAATATAATTACTGTGTATATACATGATGCATTACTATCTGAATATTAAGCCCTTCACCGACAAATCCCGAAAAACTAAGTCTTTACGATACTAAACCTATTCTGTTGAATATTTTGAAATTAATTTCACTGGAGTCAAATTAATTTTAAAATATTCAGCAGTTTTCCTGTATGGATGCCTTGAAAATGAGATATGGGGAATTCGGCGGTGAAAGTGTTAACAGAAAAGTGGTTTAATATTGTTAATATTAAAATTATGCAAAACATACGTAAGTGTAAAATAATTACATCTAAATAATGGCTCTTATTCAAGAAAATGTGACAGATTGTGTTGTCTAAATCAGATTTACAGTTTGTGAATAACCGTGCGAAGGTAACCAGGGCACAATACAAGTAGATAAGATATAACATATAGCTAGTTACATATTTCTAATGGCCATTATATAACTCCTTATTATTAGATTATTATTTATAAATTACTAAAGGAAATTGTTTAACCCTTTAACACTTACATCAGCCAAAAACGGCTTCTGTAGTGGTCTTGAGAAATATCCATTTGCAGACCAAGAGAAGACTTATGAAAATTTACCATTGGAATGACTGGATCGATAATCGAGCCAGTCATTCCAGTGGTAAATTTTCAAAACTAGTCTACTTTGTCTGCGAATGGACATTTTCTATGAGAAAATTTAAATTTTCTTGAACAACATGGGTTAGAGAGTTAAGGTAACAAATTTCTTGTATCTCAATTCGACAGCAATCACTAAAGTTCTCATGTCCCATTAAATATAGACACTTTTGCACACGATATGAAATGCCTATTTATTTCTGTTCAATTTACCCAGTATGCAATGCTACCCAGCGTGCCATGCTACCCAGCATGCAATGCCAGACAAAAATAACCAGCCTGCATGTTCAACCAGTCATTTGTCAGCCAGCTCTAGAAACATATGCATACTCATAGGATGTATTCATGGCAGTACATTCCACAGCCTGTATTTCAATACTGTTCAGCACAAGTGTGTCAATATCCAGGAGAGAATAGGGGAAGCTTTTATATACATTGACGATAATTTGTCTGAAATTTGTTGCTATCATTGCCAGCAACAACATTCAGTTAAATTATTGTCAATATAATTTATGTAACGCGATTACTACTTGCTACAGATTTGATACTAAGTTGAATGAACATTGTTGCTGCAATAGCTTTCAGTCTATATATTCTAAAACAATAATCATAATTTTGAGTCAACACTCGCTACAGATTTTAAGTGCAATTTTACTGTAAGTTGTTGCAGACTAAGGCACCAACAACATTATCAGACTGTTGTCCATAGAATCACATGGAGGTTAATATTGCTATCTAAGTAGAGTGAGTATATGCCCAAAATACGCTTTGCCTGCACGAAGTAAATATTTCGCCTAACTACTGTAGAGACGTTTCTTTTCGATCAATGCATTTCAAACAAATGCACAATCCGTCAACGAAAATATTCAACAGATTGCCTGTATAGTCTCTGGAAATTGAGATTCAAAGAGTTCGATTGATCTCAACGTGGGCAAAGCATGGGCGGAGCTTAGCTGGAGATGGGCGGAGCTTAGCTGGAGAAGGGCGGAGCTAAGCTGGATATGGGTGGGGTATAGCTGAAAGTGGATTCATCTATTGTTTTCACACAGAGAAATACAAAAACATTAAAATCAAGACATGATCGTCTCGGAAACAAGTAACTAATTAAACAAATCAAATGATCAAAATCACATTGTTGAATATGTTATGTTGCACCTATCTCATCATAAATTTTCTATTTTTCACAAATCATTCGTAATGTAATATGTAAAATTAAACCGGAAATTTCCACAAACATTTTTATTGATAGCGTGATAACACGCTTTCAATTTGAAAACATTATTGCTAGTTTCTTAGCAAGATGGTTTTCAAAATAACAACCACCAGTTACTTATTAATCAGTAGAATAACGCTAGCGTCGTGTTCTCACTAGACACTTAATCCGGAGTAACGCCATACTTCAGTATGGCATTATTCTGGATTAACTCTCTCATGGGAACACGGCATAAATACTTATAAATGTATAACAGATACAAGAGATATAAACTGAAACACTGACACGCAGCTTTGAGTCATCTCACTCTAACTAAAACTATAACTAGCTCAGTAAACCACTCAACTAATTAACCAAATCAGTCAACTCAGTACTAAAACACTAAAGTCAGTACTAACCTGCTTAACTCACTACTAATCCACTCAAATTAGTTCTAACCTCCTTAACCCTTTCACGACGAAGCCGGCCAAAACCGGCCTCTGCAGCGGTCTTGAGGAATGTCCATTTGCAGGCCAAGATAAGACTATTTTTTGAAAATTTTCCACTGGAATGACTGGCTCGATAACCGACCCAGTCATTCCAGTGGTAAAGTTAAAAAAAGTCTTCTCTTGGCCTGCAAATAGACATTCCAAAAGTAAATATTTTAATTTTTTGAACAAATTTAGTCATTAAAGGGTTAATTCAGTACTAACCAACTTAACTAAGTACTAAGCAACTTAACTAAGTACTAAGCAACTTAACTAAGTACTAAGCAACTTAACTAAGTAACTTAACTAAGTACTAGGCAACTTAACTAAGTAACTTAACTAAGTACTAGGCAACTTAACTAAGTACTAAGCAACTTAAATAAGTACTAAGCAACTTAACTAAGTTCTAAGCAACTTAACCAAGTACTAAGCAACTTATTATCATTACTCTTCAAAGGAATGAAATATGTCTGGTTAATATTTTTGAAAACAATTTGGTTGAAATTAGCAGGATTAGTCCTGAAGCCGATCATCAAAAGATGGATCCACTTCTAGCTATGCCCTTCCCAGTTCTAGCTAAACTATGGCCATTTTGTCTATATGTTGGAAATTTGGAATCGACTTGAAACTTTGAAACCTGAATTGCCAGAATTTAAATTTCAAGGTAATTAATTATACAGGTAGGTGTTGAATATTTTAAAACCGATTTCACTGGGATCTATTGCTGATGGCCCCAGTCAAATTAGCCAATATGTTCAAAATATTCAACAGCTTACCTGTACAGTTAATTAACTTGAAATTTGTTCTGGGAATTCAAGTTGCAAACTTTCAAATCGATTCCAACACACAGGTGGGTGGAACTAAGCTAGAAATGGGCAGGGCCTAGCTAGAAATGAGCAGGGCCTAGCTAGAAATGGGCAGGGCCTAGCTAGAAATGGGGAACAACAAGAAATGGGTGTGGTATAGCTAGAAATAGGCAAGGCACAGCTAGAAATGGGTGGGCATAGCTAGAAATGGCGGGGAAAAAGGTAGAAATGGGCGGGGCATAGCTAGAAAAGGCTCCCTCTATTACAATATATTCAATCTAATTTAATTGGACACCCAGTTTTTGCTTAAAGCAACAACAACAACAACAACAACAACAACAACAACAGCCTTCCATCCAATCAAATTCATCTTAGAATATCGAAACACAATTTCTTATTACAAAGAACTTTCAGCTTGTCTATGCAAATGTGTATTAACACTTATATCAGCCAAAAACGGCTTCTGCAGTGGTCTTTAGAAATGTCCATTTGCAGACCAAGAGATGACTTATGAAAATCTACCACTGCTATGACTGGCACGATAACCGAGCCAGTCATTCCAGTGGTAAATTTTCAAAACTAGTCTTCTCTTGGTCTGCAAATGGACATTTTTTGAAACGAGAAAATTGAAATTTTCTTGAACAAATGCAAGAGTTATAGGGTTAATGGGCGATATACGGACAAAATAGTGAAAATACAGTACAGCTCAGAAATAAGTTAATATGCTTTCCAAAATAAAAACAGAAACATGTTAGGTAGTAAGACATGTTCTGTTGACTATTTTGAACATAATTGGACTGGGAGACATTGCTGCCAATCAAATTACGTTCAAAATAGTCAACAGTGTTTTGGAAATGTTCTAAGATATTTCTGACCTGTAGTGAAGAGATAGCAGTGAATATGTTTATGCATACGTGCATGTATGCATTTGTACTGTATAATTAAATACATCTATCTCAGTCAATTACAACGATTTTAATCACAGAAAAATATTATTGATGAGACGTATCGTTTAATGTATCTGTATAATAATAATAATAATAATAAAGTATACGTAAATAAACAATTATTTTCATACGCTGCCTAAGATATATAAATATCGGTAATTATATCTTGTAATAAAGTCATTTACCTCATTATTAAATACGATAAACAATGAAGATAAGATATCAACATGGGAGGTCCACACCCAGAAATAACAAAATGCTTTTTAAAAAGTTATCAAACTGATTTTCTATAGATATATATATATATTAGTTAGTAATATCTCACATTGTTCGTGACAATTAGTCACTATTAGACCAATAGATGTTGTTTTAACTTTCAATCCTTGAATTTGATTGAGAAAATTTAAATTTTCCATTAAAAATTTCCACTTACTGGCTAAGAGAACACTATTTTTTTTTATTTACCACTGGAATGACTGGCTCGATTATCGAGCCAGTCATTCCAGTGGTAAATTTTCAAAAATAGTCTTCTCTGGTCTGTAACTGGACATTTCTCAAGAACACTGCAGAAGTAGTTTTTGGCTGCCTTGGGTGCTAAAGCATTAATTCATTCCATTACGATGAATATCTGGTCATAAAGACAATATTCTTCCATCCATTCCAAAGATGTCATATGGTGACACAGAATTTAGAAACAATAATTCGGTGGAATTAAATGTCACGCCTGTCCTCATTTGTCAAGAAATTTTGTTGGTTATTTTTTTTGTAATAATGTCACAGTGACACCGACCTTTGACATTGTAAAATCACTGTCATTGTGCTACTTCCTCTGGGGACAGAGATAGAGAGATAGAGATCTGGAATGCGTTGTTTCAGTTCTGACTATAATATCTAAAACTGCATAGAATGCTCCAGATTTCAGGGAAAATATAAAACTTTGTGAGAAGAATTTGATGACACAAATTCTGAAATTTGTTTGCATTTTATAAATTACTTAATTAGATAATTAGAAAAATATTACACTCACATTAATAACATTAAATTTCCCTTTCAATGTAGTAGTGTAGTCAGTCTCCTTTTAATTTTTTTCATATGTGAATTATTTTGAAAAATTATTGGAGAATGGTTGACAGAACCCCATCTTCGTGTCATTTGTCAAATTATGGTTGAGAAACACAGAACTATTTTACTGCTCTGTGTCTTGGATAGAATGAGTTAATACAAGTCCCATCTAAAGCTGCGTTTTTGCAGACAAAATATATCAAGAATTTTATCTCTGAATCTGCTAAATATTATTAATACAATTTGACTGACAGTCAAATTGTTTTCAAAATATTCAGCACATTAAGAATGTTTGCTCATTGAAACTATTGTCTGGTGGCTTCCAGCAGCGAGATACTTAACTAGCTACCATCTTTTATTTACAGGTCAGTGGTCTCTTAACTGGCTGACTGCTGCAAGCCAACAGACAATAATTTCAATGAGCAATAACTTTGGACCTGTTGAATATTTTGAAAACAATTTGACTGAAATTTGTTGCTGGCCTAGCCACCAACAACATTCAGTCAAATTGTTCTCAAAATATTCAGCAGGTCCAGAGTTAAGCGTCATGGAAAATGTAGTCTGCAGACATTCAGCAGGCGGGCAGGTAAAGCTCTGACAGTATACATATATAATATATATATATATATATATATATATATATATATATATATATATATATATATATATATATATATATATAGTGTGTGCATGATGCATGCTAATATAACTGTGAGAACATCTTATAACGTATAGTCTGTGTCCACATTACACTCCACAATAAAATAAATATTTCTGTATAATAATAATAATAATAATAATAATAACAATAAAGCACTGTACATATCTCGGTTTTCATTTAGCGTCTTATTCACGCGGTTGTCTTCTGTTTACCATCATCTTCGATAAGCTCCTTGAACTCTTCAAACAACTATAGAGAAAAGACAACTATATTAAGATTTCAAACCCTAAATACCCTGAAAGTGCAGGGGTCCGATCTGTTACTCAAGGATCTGACGTCGTAATTAAAATATGTCACTTGTTGGCTGATGTTAAAATCAAAATAGTCACTTGTTAGCTGACATCACAATCAAAAGTCACTTGTTAGCTGATGTCACAATCAAAATATGACACTTGTTAGCTGATGTCACAATCAAAATATGACATTTGTTAGCTGACGTCACAATCAAAATATGACATTTGTTAGCTGATGTCACAATCAAAATATGACACTTGTTAGCTGACATCACAATCAAAATATGACATTTGTTAGCTGACATCACAATCAAAATATGACACTTGTTAGCTGACGTCACAATCAAAATATGACATTTGTTAGCTGACATCCCAATCAAAATATGACACTTGTTAGCTGACGTCAAAATCAAAACATGACACCTGTTAGCTGACGTCATAATCAAAATATGAAACTTGTTAGCTGACATCATAATCAAAATGACATAAGTCTGTCATGAAATCGAATAGTCTGTCGGGAAAATGTAAGAATTGTATGTATGTATGACGACTATGTTCTCAGGCGGTAGTAGTAGAACTATCCTACAGCAATCAGTCCTTCTTCACTTTTGACCACTTTTGACAAATTGTATGTCTTTGATGAATTTAGTGTTTAATATACCATTTTGTTGAATATTTTGAAACTAATTTGAGTAATTTGCCATAGGCAGCAATATCCCCAAGTCAAATTAGTTTCAAAACAGCTTTACTGTATAGTTATCTTGAAATTTAGCTTCTGGGAATTCAGGTCTCAAAGGTTTCAAATCGATTCCAACGCACATACAAAGTTGGTGGGGCTTAGCAAGAAATGGGTGGGGCATATGGACCTCTCTATTGTAAGACACCAATATAGTTCATGGTAACTGTTACAATTTTGAAGTCATGGATCAATCCAATTTTAGCTATGCCCCGCCCATCTCTAGCTACACTCCACCAACACCTCGCTCGTGTTGGGATCAATTGATCTCTGCACTCTCTGAATCTCGATTTCCAGAAAACTATACCGGTAAGCTGTTGAAAATTTTGAAACTAATTTGACGCAATTCATCCACTCCCTTGGATAAATTTTAATTTCCTACTGGCACTGTATCTAATTATATTTCCAAAATTATAAATTTATCATAATATGCGAGTAACAGAATAGACACTTCCAATGTCCAATCTAAGCGTATGAGTAAAACTTTGGTTTCGCTATTTATTATAACATACACAGACTCTATTTATCTCCCTTGTTTACTGGCGCAATAACATACACATACTCTATTTATCTCCCTTGTTTACTGGCTCAATAACACACACATAGACTCTATTGATCTCCCTTGTTTACTGGCTCAATAACATACACATAGACTCTATTTATCTCCCTTGTTTACTGGCTCAATCAAAGCCAGGTGAACATGTCCCTTGATGGCTACTGCCGAGTTTAACACAATGGAGGAATCCAGTTTTAGCTATGCCCCGCCCATCTTTAGTTAAGCTCCACCCATGCTTCGTCATGGATCGATCGATCCCTAAACTCCCTGACTATCGTTTTCCAGAAAACTTATCGGGTGAGCTGGTGAATATTATGAAGCTAATTTGACTAGGAATTAATTTCAAAATATTCAACAGCATGTTTATATGAGTCTGTATATGCATGCGCGCACGAGCGCGTGCGTGCGTGTGTGTGTGCATGTGCAAGAGCCATTATGAAACTTCCAAAGTGAAACATTTATCTCAGCCAGAAAGATAACAGACACATCTAATACTTCATCTAATTTTCAAACATTTTGCCCCTTGAACCAGTATTTGGTTAAAACAGAGACTGCCACTTGTTTTCATTCAGCCCAAACTGCCAAACCCTGGTCCTTTTTCTCTTTGCTAACCAGTCATGACCTCTGGGCCGCATCTTCACATAGATGGATGATGGTTACTATGCTTTCAGTCATCCTAATGAGAGAATAGTGCACTTATTATAAATGTTATTAGAAAGGTGTGGATGTGTGGTGTATAAGGAGTATTTCTTACCTTCAGCACCCAGGCTCGGTTCTGGAGACAGAGATCTAAGATAGCAGCACCATCTTTATTAGGTCCACTCTCCTTAATTAACTTTACCTAAAAACAAAAATTGCTAATAAAAATAAAAATGTTGGAAGGACAAACATGCATGCACACATCATTTTAATTAAATGACAAATATGAAGACTGTAGTGCAATCATCAGCAGCTTATAAGCAAGGTATCGATGAAAAAACATTGAAGTACGGAAAAAATCGTCAACAATATCCTGAACCAAGTCTTTTAACTTCTGAAAGGGCAGAATAGAATGTGCAAACATCGCAAATCTCCCACCCTTTCGCGAATTTGGTCAGAACAGCCAAAGCATTAAGAATCATGATTCTACAGCAACCACTTGCTATGCACAACCCTGATAGACACTTTATCAACTCTATCATAGAATGGTACCGACATAGAAGTTGAACCACTATACCATTCTAACAGATGTCCATGACACCACTGCAAAACCCAGTAACAGATGATTAGAACAGCAATAACAGCCCTAAAGAATGGCCACATGACACACTGATATTATCAACAATGGTCACATGACATACTGTTATTATCAACAAAGGTCATATGACATGCTGATATTATCAACAAAGGTCACATGACATATATTGATATTATCAACAAATGTCACATGACATGCTGATATTATCAACACGGGTCACATGACACACTGTTATTATCAACAACGGTCATATGACATACTGATATTATCAACAAAGGTCACATGACATATTGATATTATCAACAAAGGTCACATGACATACTGATATTATCAACAAAGGCCACATGACATACTGATATATTATCAACAAAGGTCACATGACATACTGATATTATCAACAAGGGTCACATTACATACTGATATTATCAACAAAGGTCACATGACATACTGATATTATCAACAAAGGTCACATGACATACTGATATTATCAACAAGGATCACATGACACGCTGATATTAACAACAACGGCAACATGACACACTGATATTATCAACAAGGGTCACATGACATACTGATATTATCAACAAAGGTCACATGACATACTGATATTATCAACAAAGGTCACATGACATACTGATATTATCAACAAGGATCACATGACATGCTAATATTATCAACAAGGGTCACATGACATACTGATATTATCAACAAAGGTCACATGACATACTGATATTATCAACACGGGTCACATGACATACTGATATTATCAACAAGGATCACATGAAACACTGATATTATCAACAAGGGTCACATGACACGCTGATATTATCACTAAGGTCACATGACATACTGATATTATCAACAACGCCCACATGACACACTGATATTATCAACAAGGGTCACATGGCATGCTGATATTATCAACAAGGGTCACATGACATACTGATATTATCAACAAGGGTCACATGACTTATTGATATTATCAACAAGGGTAACATGAGACGCTGATATTATCAACACGGGTCACATGACATACTGATATTATCAACACGGGTCACATGACATACTGATATTATCAACAAGGATCACGTGACACGCCGATATTAACAACAACGGCCACATGACACACTGATATTATCAATAAGGGTCACATAACATACTGATATTATCAACAAAGGTCACATGACATACTGATATTATCAACAAGGGAAACATGACACGCTGATATTATCAACACGGGTCACATGACATACTGATATTATCAACACAGGTCACATGACATACTGATATTATCAACAAGGATCACATGACATGCTGATATTATCAACAAGGGTCACATGACATGCTGATATTATCAACACGGGTCACATGACATACTGATATTATCAACACGGGTTCTCTTCCTTCCCCCAGATAAACTGATCTAGTTAGCTCAAACATAGGCTAACATGTTTCCAAAACGAAATCAGAAAGATTAGTTAGTAAGAAATGTTCTGTTAACTATTAAGAACATAATTGTATTGGAAGACATTACTGCCGGATTAAACCGTACATTTTATTTTTCCTTGGACACAATACACAATATTTCTGAGATGTACTATATTACAGACCAAAATCCAACAGATATTCTGCTGAATAATTTGAAACTAATTTTACTGGGAGATGACGCCGAGGCAGCAACAGCTCCCAGTCAAATTAGTTTTAAAATATTCAACATCTTACCAGCCTAGTTGTCTAAAAATTGAGATACTGGGATTTGAACTTTGAAAGTGTTATTTAAGAATTAGTTTTTCATGTCTTATTTGCTAGTTTAAGAATCATACCATTGCTTGGAACCTTACCTTTGCTAGGCACCGTTGATACAGGTTATATTTATAATGGCACAGCGTGTGATATATAAACAGGTGTTGAGAGGCTGTCTGACCTATCAAAAACTCCTGAGACACAAACAGAACACAGTTAATATAACATTGTCAGGTATTTGAACTAGGAGCATATTTTTGTATGAAGCATGGAACTTTTAAGTTCCAAATATGACAAAATTTGACAGGATACCTGAATATCTCCGTGATAAATGAATGAATTTTGAAGCAAAATGCACAAATTTGTGTCTGAACCACTTATAATGGCCACTAACCTGATCGACTAAGCAGATTAAAAAGGTGTCAAATTCCTATTCAAACTAAAACGTGTACATGTCCATTTTTCCTGTTCACATCCATAAACTAACCAAAGCTCAATCTTGAACAGCGACCATGTTTTTTTCATGTATTTACTTTTAGCCTTGCCCCACCCATCTCTAGATAAGCTCCATCCAATCTTTGCCCGTGTTAGGATCAATCGATTCCTGCACTCTCTGATTCTCAATTTCCAGAAGACTATGCATGTAATTTGTTGAATATATTGAAACTAATTTGACCGAGTGCTATTGCTGCCTATGGCAGCAACAATGTCAAGTCAAATTACTTTCAAAATTTTCAACAGCATGTTTATTAAATAGTAAAGATATACAATTTCTACAACTTGACAGACTATTAACAGCTTGCTAAGGACTTAATTATGTCATTAAGATGTATTTGATTATAACGTCAGCCTACAGGTGGCATTGTTGATTATGACGTAATATGATTGATCGATAAACTGGATTCATCCAATCCCTTGAAAAAATTTAAATTGCCCACAGACACTCTCTAATAATATTTCCCCTTTTGTGCTGATCTGGTAAGCAGTCCTGGAGGTCCTATTTGTGGAAAATAGGTCATCCAACATGGCAAACTAGGACAAAGGATGCCCTTGAGACAAACACCCCAAACTAATGTCAAACAAACACCTCCATATACATCTAGGAATACATTCTTTACAAATTAACTGATATGGTGCTAAATATTTTGAAAATGCTGCCAGTTAAGTTAGTTTCAAAATATTCAACAGCTTACATGCATAGTTCCACATACTTCTGGGATGAAATTGTTAAATAGTTCGATACAATTACTTGGAAGTTTTACACACCCACGCACACACACTCTCACACACGCATAAACACACATACTCACACTCGCACGCACCGGCACACACATTCTCCAGTCAGTGTACTAACAATGCTTTCTACTCACCACTGAGACAGGTGTGTCTGGTGCATTGGACTCTTTAAGGCTAAATGGATCATACACTCCACCATAAAGATGCAACGACTTAAAAGCTGGTTGACTAGAATTCACACAAACCTGAAAGAATTGTAATTATATCCAGTTTTAGCTAAACTCCACCCACACCTCGCTCATGTTGGGATTGATTGATCCCTGCACTTTCCAATTATCAATTTCTGGAAAACTATACAGGTAAGCTGTTCAATATTTTGAAACTAATTTGACTGGGTGATGTTGCTGCCTATAGGCAACCAAAGTATTCAACATTATGTTTATTAAATAGCAAAGACCTACAATTCGTACAGCAACGCTTACTCCGTCATCAATTAAGCAGTCGCGACGAACTTAGCTACGTCATGAGGTAATTGATTACGACAGCATCCTGCATGTCATGTACCTGATTAAGACGTCATATGACTGATGGATAAACTGGATTCATCCATTCCCTCCAAGCTAATAGATACAGCCTTTATATATTTAAATTTTAACACCTGAAATTCCACTATCTCAATTTCAAGACAGCTATATAGGTTAGCTGTTGAATATTTTTAGACTTATTTGACTGGAACCTGTTGGTATCATATCCAGCAACACCCCCCAGTGTAATTAGTTTCAAAATATTCAATTCAGTATTTCTTATATCATAAACAATTTGTTGTGTCTGGTCTGTAAGGCTTAATACGTTTAACCATTCCAGGGGTTTTTTTTATCTCTGGACCGACTAAATATTTTGAAAACAATCTGACTGACAGTTGTTGGTGGCTAAGCCACCAACAACTTTCAGTTAAATTGTTTTCAAAATATGTTCAAAACATTTAGCAAGTCAAGAGTTTTTGCTCATAGAAAGTATTGTGCGTTGGCTTGCAGCAGTGAGAAATTTAAACCTAAACCACTCAGATGTCAAAATATTAAATTTTCAAATTAAATTAAAAGACGAACTGGTGTTCATTTTTCCACTAATTTGGTGAAAGATGTTGCTGTCGTAGACAGAAACATTGCTGTCATTTACAGCATTTACAAAATTATTGAGAAATGTACATGTGGGTTATTTTGCTATTGACACAGTAAAAGATAGAATACTGACATCAGAGTAGTAAGGGTTAACCAAGAGGCCCAAGAGGCCTGTTTCACTCACCTGCAATTATTGGCCAATGGCACAACCAAACAAAACGAGATGACCAGTGGAAAAATTTACAAATCAAATTTCTGTGAAGAAGGTTTAGCCAAGTTTTACTAAAATTGGCCCAGTGGTTTATAAGTCGTCTTTTTATAATATTCTCAGAAATTTGCAGAAAATACCAGATGTCCACCAAAAAACCTAAATTTTCATCGATTCATGGCGGACATGTAGTTTTGTCCCAACCCGTTCAGCGGTTCTGGAGAAGTCGTTTTCACGAAAACTAGGTCATCAAATATGCCCGCTGAACCATTTGGCCAATCAAGTTCCATTGAACAAACTTGGTTCAGGTCTTACCCGCACTAATATTTCATTAGTTTGAAATCAATTACCCAAACGGTTTCAGGTAAGATTTTTAGATGTTTATAAAAATCAGCCAAAATCAAAGATCGGCTATGTTTGAACAAACATGGATCTCTATGCCCTAAGAATGCTTCCTGCCACATATACTTGAAATCGGACCAGTAGCTCTCGAGAAGACATTTTAAATTTCCCATTGCTTTAGTATGGGAGTTTTTGGCGGGAAAACGATTCAAGATGGCCAACAAACCGTTTATCCGACAGTTCCGAAAGTGGTAAATTTGAATTTAACATATTCAAAAACCTGTATAAAAACAATTTCGGCTTGAAAATTCATCAAAAAACAAGTCATTCCAGCAGTTGATTTACAAAAGTAGCCTTCTGTTGGCCTGCAAATTGACATTCTCCAACACCATTACAGAGGCCGGTTTTGGCCGGCTTTGTTGTGAAAGAGTTAAGGAATCTGAATCGTTTCTCGCCAGTATCGATCAATGTTTGGTTGCCGAGACAGTAACCTGGCAGCCACACCCACCTGACAAGTGACGGTAGTAGTGGGACGGCTTAATTCTCTCATGTTCGGTCTCGTTCTCACAGCCGTCTGTAAACACATAAAACAGTCGTCATTTAAACATTGATACATGGATACAGGGCAGGGGTGCGAGAAAGCATTTTTACATTTTGTGTCTGTTGTAAGGAGAAATCGTGACTGAATAGAATGCCTGTGCTCACCGCTCGCTCACTCGCACACACGTATGCACGCGCACGCATGACACAATGCTTTTAGGTTAACCCTTTAATACTCATATCAGCCAAAAACGGCTTCTGCAGTGATCTTGGGACCTTGATAACCGAGCCAGTCATTCCAGTGGTAAATTTTCAAAAATACTCTTCTCTTGGTCTGCCAATGGACATTTTCCATGAGAAGATTGAAATTTTCTTGAACAAATTCGAGAGTTAAAGGGTTAATCCAATGTAAACAAGATTTCTGACAAATATCAGTTTCTCTTCGCCACTAACTAACACTAGTGAACAGATTTCACCAAAACACAATGAGATGCTCTCGATCTATGTACTCCATTTGATGCAGATCCTGGTAGGCATCTTAAAGTTATGATCCAAAACCTAATCTGAAATGGCCAGACAGACAGATAGAGACAGACAGAGACACAGAGAACAACAGACACAGAGACATGGACAGATACATGCATGGACAGAGAATCTTTCTAAACATTGGGACATTTGTTGAATTTTTATACGTACCTTAAATTTTGCTTCAAAGTTCGCTTTCTCTTCAATACCTTTGACTTTCTTCTCTATGAGAGCATCTACTTTCTCCATGGGTGTAAGATAAAACTCATCTGAAATGTGAATAACAACAGTGTATATATATATTACATGTAGATAGGACAACTTCAACTAGATTGCTCGGTTTGTGATGTGTCATTGCAAATCCCCACGTTCACCACTTTGACCTTTTGACCGACCTCAGCCAACATGTTATTGGTATGGTTGCTTTGAAATTAACATACTATTTCAGTGTTGAAAAAATTAATGTCTTAGACTAAGGAGTAATACTATATAGTTGTAACAATTAAATTTAAATCACTTTCCAAAAAGCATTCGATTTCTAGCTTGACCAGTTAAAGTATATTAATAAAGTCAATTTAAAAAACAACCAAAATCGATTTCTGAAATCATGATCGATCGTTTGGGTGAACATGCAAACCAATCAATCATCGATCAAATCGACTAATCGGAACAACACTACAAGCAATACTAGATAGAATCTAAATCCAGAACTTATCTCCCTGAAAAGTCAAGTCCATAAAATTACCAATGAAACATCACAATTCTGGACTCTGGAGAACACAGTCAATTATCACTGCTGCAAATTGTGACCATCATAACATGATTATTGTATATGACATTATCTTATTTTTTTAACATTAATAAAACATAAAAATAGCACAGTTTGTTTGTTTTGTTTTTCTTTGACAACTGGAAATAGTGTAACTACAATGCATGCACAACATCAAAATAGTTCCTGAGTACCGCTAGTATGAAACCTGTCCCAGCGACACAATTTGTACTGATGCCATCCATATCAGGCCTCACCATTGACTCTGTGGACTCAGAGTTGTCACGTGACCCATCGGCCACCATGGTGACAACCGCCACTCAAATTAGTTTCAAAATATTCAACAGCTTACCTGTATAGTTACAATGTAGCTTGATATTCAGATCCTGGGAACGTAAAGTTTTAAACGCTTACAAAACAGTAAAAAGTGGGCGGAGTATAGCTAGAATTGGGCGGGGTCTAGCTAGAAATGGCTGCCTCTATTGTATGACTCTGTTTTACCATTAGCCTCTTTAATAGCATCCAGAAAGCTCGGCTCTAACGCTTGGCTTATAAACATCTGCATATATACATTGAACAGCTCCACCAATGGATCATCCTCGTACTGCTGTTCAAGCCTGCAACACACAAACGCAGTCACATTCAAAATTTATGCGTTATAGAAACACAAGTCCATCTATAGCGAGCAGGTAACAGAGCGAATAGAAGGATCACTTTGTCACTCAAGTATCTGACATCATAATCAACTACATCACGCATTAGCTGATGTCACAATCATAATGACTGACGTAGAGCTCTCAATCATGAAATCACAAATTCTGGCAAGTCTACAAATTGTATGTCATTTATGGATTTGACAATTTTATAAATATTCTGTTGATTATTTTGAAACTAAGTGGACTGGGAGCTGTTGCTGCCATATTCAAGAGCTTACTGTTATAGTTATATTGAGATTCAAAGCATACAAATCGATTCCAACATGTGTACAAAATAGGCAACGATTAGTCAGAAATGGGTGGAGCTTAGCCAGAAATGGGTGGAGCTTATCTAGAAATGGATCACTCTGTTCGGAGTGAATGTCCAGCAGTGATACCAAATAAAATCATTGTATACAAGTTAAATAAAATACCAAAGTTAGTCACATTTGTTTCGACCAAGGTGATTTAACCCTTTAACACTTTAACAGACATATCAGCCATAAACGACTTCTGCAGTGGTCTTTAGAAATGTCCATTTGCAGACCAAGAGAAGACTATTTTTGAAAATTTACCACAGGAATGACTGCCTCGTTATCGAGCCAGTTATTTCAGTGGTAAAATAAAAAAATTAGTTTTCTCTTGGTCTGCAAATGGACATTTCTCAAGACGAGTGCAGAAGGCATTTTTGGCGAGCTTGATTGTTAACGGGTTAACTATACGTACCTTCCATCCGAGGGTGGCTGTGGTTTGTCTTCATCCACAACCTCCACATACTGCACCGCGCCATCTTTCCTGACATTCCGCGCACGAATAGGCTTGAAATAGTTCTTCATAGTCGTCATCCAGCTAGAAAACTACAAATAACAACAACAAGATCAGTGATAATAACATATCACCGTCTAAGGCAGCAATGACTTGCGCCATCTTTCCTGACATTCCGCGCACGAATAGTCTTGAAATAGTTCTTCATAGTCATCATCCAGCTAGAAAACTATAAATAACAATAACAAGATCAGTGATAATAACATATCACCGTTTAAGGCAGCAATGACTTCCAATTAAATTAACACTTTAATGGTCAAATTTGGTCAAGAAGATTTAAATATCTGCCTATTGAATGTTGATTTACAGGTTAAGAGAATACAATGTGCTAACATTTATCAGTGGAATGACTGGCTCGGTTATCGAGCCAGTCATTCCGGTGGTAAATTTTCAAAAATTGTATTCTCTTGGCCTGTAAATGGACATTCCACAAGACCATAATAGAGGCCAGTTTTGGCCGGTATGACCATTAAAGGGTTACGTCCAAAATATTCAACACAACATTTCTTACATCATGTTCGAGATTGTACTAACTTATTTCTGGGTTTGTTTTGGAAACATTTTAACAGATTCATAAGCCGTACCGTATCAAGGTATCTACATACAGAATTTAATCTGAATCCACACTAGCATTCAAAGGTTATGATCAGTAGACGAATTCAGACAGAAGCATGCATGGCGTGACCTAAGTCTTATTCCCCACCCCCCCCCCCCCCCCCACCTGTTAACACAATACATTCAATCAAGAACACATGATATTAAAACTATACTATGCAAGACTATTTTGAAAACAATTTGACTGAAATACCTTGCTACCTGAACTAGAAACTAGGTCAGCCTAACATAGTTCTTATACATGTATGCGTGCTAGAATAATGCGTCCACCAACAAAGTTAACGCAACATCATGAAATGTGACACTGATATAAGATTGAGCAATTTCAAGGTAACTTATAGTTAGGCTGTTGAATATTTTGAAAACTAAATTGACTTGGAGTTGTTGCTTTCGGCAGCAACAACACCAAGTTAAATTGGTTAAAAAATATTCAACACAATTTTTTATTAAATTGTAAATTAACCACTGGTGGACCGTTTCCTCTTTGTTGTCAGACCTACATCATTTTGATTGTGACCGCATAACAAGTGTCATTTTCTGATTATGAGGCCAGATACTTGATTGACAGATCTGATCCCTCTGTGTTTGTACTCACCGTGTACGTGGCTTTATGAAGAACCTGGCCCTTGTCCAGAAACAGCTCATAACGTTGTAACATTTTACCATCCACTATCTTCCAGATGGGATAATTATCAAAATTCATCAGATCCTTCGTCTCTAACAAAAACTCGCCTTTCTAAAAATAAATAACATTAACCACTTAATGGAGGTCGGCCAAAGATGGCCTCTACAAATAGCCATGACAGAATGTTCATTTGCAGGCCAGGAGCCGACTATTTCTCAAAATTTACCACTGAGTGACTATCTCGATTCCAGTAAATTTTCAAAAATAGTTTTATCATAGCGTATAAATGAACATTCATATTTGTTTGTGATTATGATCTATTATGATCTAAGTTACAGTAGATAAAGAATGCATGTTTGATTGACTGATCACCTAGATATTCTTCCTTCAAACACCATATGTCCCAATCAGATCCATTTATAGCATTCTTATCTAAAACACCATATTGACCAATCAGATCCCTTAGTAGCATTCTTATCTAAAACACCATATTGACCAATCAGATCCCTTAGTAGCATTCTTATCTAAAACACCATATTGACCAATCAGATCCATTTATAGCATTCTTACCTCATACACCATATTGACTAATAAAATCCCTTAGTAGCATTCTTAGCTCAGACACTATATTTCACTTATTACACTCATCTTGCAAGAGTCTGGCATTCATGTATGCACGTGTGTTTGTGTGTGCATGTAGGTCCACAAATATTTACAATGTCACAAAAACGGGGAGGGAGTGTTTGAGATCTTCAATGGAGGATTCCAGTTTATCTATTAATCATATGATGTCATAATTAACTACATCATAATCAACTATGCAACGTGTAGGCAGACGTCATAATCAATTACGTCATGAATGACATAGACAAGTTAGCCATCATAATTGATGGCGGAGTAAGAGTTGTTGTATGAATTGTAAGTCTACTATTTCATAAACATGATGTTGAATATTTTGAAACTAATTAGACTGGGCGCTGTTACTGCCATAGGCAACAACAGCACCCAGTCAAATTAGTTTCAAAATATTCATCAGCTTACCTGTATAGTTTTCTGGAAATTGAGATTCATAGAGTACAGGGATCGATTGACCCAAACACAAGCGAGTTGTGTGGGTGAAGCTTAGCTAGAAATGGGTGGGGCATAGCTAAAACTGGATTCCTTCCTTGCGGTGGAGTCTTGGTTTTCATATATTGGCCTACTGAGAACTAAAACCTATAAGATAATGATTATGTGAGACAGACTGTCTGTATCTATGCAATAATCATACCCTATAACCCGCCTCCTCTATTTGAGATGAATTTACAGACATCGGGTTGATATATGTTTCCTCAGATTCCCTCCTGTGTGGCGTGGGCTTACGAGTAATACCAGATGTTTTGTCAGGCAGCACTTCAGGTTTTTTCCGATGGTGAGATCTTTTAATGTTTGAACTGGAAATTAAAAGCAGAATTTCAAATTGATTAAAATTACACATGAAAATATTACCCACCAGGTATCGTTGGTCAAGCAACAGAAGTTCTATAAGTATAACCCTCTCCATTATCAAATCATAAGAAGCATAATTTTCACACAAGTATTTGAAAGTTGCCGAATATTATAAAACGATTTGAATAGACACATGATAGATGTTGCTGTAGTTAAATTAGTGTTAAAATTTTCGCTAAAAATACATGTAAAAGACATACAGTCCAACAGCGCACATATAAATGTTACTATCAATTAAATGTTGAATTTGTTGAAAAAATTTCAATTTTCTTATAGAAAATGTACATTTGCAGACCAAGTTTAAAAAAAAATTGATCACTGGAATGACTGGCTCGGTTATCGAGCCAGTCACTGCAGTCATAAATTTTCAAAAATAGTCTCCTCTTGGTCTGCAAATGGAGCTTTCACAAGCTCACTGGTAGTGTTAAAGGGTTAGCTGAAATTCTGCATCTCCTTACCTTCCTTTGGACGTCTTTGGCGTATTTCTTGATCGTTTAAGGTTATTTTTATCTGTGCTATAAGATGGTTGCTTTTTCTGCAATAAGAATGCAACATTTAACTAAAGGTGCATATTCACACCAGAATGCCTAAAAATAAAATTGTTAAAACTGTTTACTTTTAGAGGCTTAAATTGTGTGACTAGGTAATGAAATGAAATACATTTTAACATATGATGATTTTATTCCATATAAATAAACTTAATTTTTTTAGTTGTGAATTTGAATTAGGGACTCGTGTCTCTAATTCAATTTGACAACATCTAGGCACACAATTTAAGCCTCTAAAAATAAACAATTTTAACAATCTTATTTTCTAGTATTCTTGTGTGAATATGCACCTTTAATTTAAAGTCGATGGTTAAATGAGTAAACGTTTAAGTGACGAGGTATTAAGGTAAATAAGAAGCCTAAGGGCCATAACGCTCACCTGGACAATTAGCATTTGATCAAAAGCATTTGAACAGACACAATACTTTAAATTCAGCAGTAACAAGGCATAAAAACCAAAATTGGAATTCAGTAGAAATGATATTTAGTGGGAAATTAATGATGGACTCTGACCACACAATCAGATTGAACCTTAGATTTTGATTGGTCCATGACAACCATGTTTTATCAAGGAACAAATTCTCTTGAACAAACTTTAACCAGTCTTAGGTCTCGACGAACTTAAATATAATGAGTTTCAGCCTGCTCCGCAAAGAATTCCTGAGATGTCGTCTGCCAGAACAAGACAGTGACTCGAACAAGCGGTTAATGAGGAGTGGTGTTGTAAACAATTTCCCCCCCATTTTTTGGAAAATCCAAAATGGCTACCAAAAAAAGAATGAAGCAGTCAGATCTTGTATACCGATTCTGAAGCGTACCCGCTTAGGGTCCTTCCAGTTGAACTTGGTTGAAATCAACCAAACTGTTAATGAAGAGTAGCCTTTTAACTGATTTTCTAAAATCTAAGCTGGCCACCAGAAAAATTTACCAATCACAATTCTCTATGAAACTTCTGAAACCTATTAGGCTAGTATCCTTCCAGCCAAGTCTGCTTGAAATTTCCCAAACAGTTAATGAGGAGTAGCATTTTAAACGATTTCCTGCCATACCACTCTATGGTTTGCTTGAAATCAACCAAGTGGTTAATGAGGAATAGGGGTCAAACTAATTTCCACGAAGGCCGCCGGAAAAATTGATGAATCAAAATTCTGTATGCATGTTCTAAAACCTACCACCATGAACATTTTCTATGAGAAAATCAAAATTTTCTTTCACAAGTTTGCAGATTAAATGGTTTTAAGTTATTTTACAAACCGACTGCAGAAGGCATTTTACACTGGCTTGAGGGTTAAATGTCTTCCAACCCAATCATGTTCAAACTATTCAACATAACAGATTCATGAGGCTAGTACGGTTCTTTGCTATCATTTGCCAACTGACCATGTCCAGTAATAATTAGAAAGCTGTGACAGCTGTCTTTCCCTCCCTCACCTTATCCTATTATATATTCCTTAGCAATCACCAGTGGCCACAGAGGTCAAAGGCTACTTCAAATAGATGTTCTTAACATAAGTAGCAGGGGGGGGGGGGGGGGAGAGAGAAAGCATTTTAACCCTTCTAACCCTTTAACACTAGAATTTGTTCAAGAAAATTTCAATTTTCTCATATAAAATGTCCATTTGCAGACCAAGAGAACTGTTTTTGAAAATTTACCACTGGAATGACTGGCTCGATAACCGAGCCAGTCATTCCAGTGGTAAATTTAAAAAAATATTCTTATCTTGGTCTGCAAATGGACATTTCTCAAGACCACTACAGAAGCTGTTTTTGGCTGATATGAGTGTTAAAGGGCTAATGGCCAAATGCTGTCAAGAGAATTCTAAGGAAAGTTCTAATTTTCTCATAGAAGGTGTCATCTATTTGCAGACCAAGAGACCATTTTTGAAAATTTACCACTAGAATGACTGGCTCGGTAAATCTTCAAAAATTATTTTCTCTTGGCCTGCAAATGGACATTCCTCAAGACGAATGCAGAGGCCAGGTTGGCTGGCTTAATCATGAAATGGATAAAACTATAGACATTTCAAAAGTGGTCTATCAGGTCATCATAAACACATACCCCATGTATAGCTGGTCTCCAGGCTGGATCGCTGTCTGAATCATAATTCACTGGTCCATCCTCACCTTCCACATCGCTTGGCATATAAGTACTCCCATCATCGTCATCATCTTCATTATTCTCATCATTATCTTCATCATATGTACTCTTTTTATCTGGCGCTATACAACAAAAATGGCATAACACAATTGTAACTAGATTGTAGGCTTGTGCGATTATTGCCTCGAGTGCGTCGCGATTGATTATTAAAAGATAATCGTGATTACCTGATTAATCAGCTTGGATACAAATTACCAAGACATAACAACAAAAGAATATCAATGACGAAAATTGCAATGTTGTTTAGAAATGGGCATTTGCAGAGCAAGCGAAGACTTTTTGACAATGTATCACTGGAATGCCTGGCTCGATTCTTGAGCCAGGCATTCAAGTAGTACATTTTCAAAAATAGTCTTCTCTTGCCCTGCAAATGGACATACATTCACTAAGCAAAATGTAATTTTTCATGACCAATTGCATTAAAAATTAATTGAAAGTTAGGTTTTGAAACATATTATGCCATAGAAAATATTGACGATTATTCAATTATTTAATTTTTAATCATATAGATTCACGATTTAAACCAATCACGATTTTCGATTTAATCACGTAATCGGGCAAGCCTACTAGATTGGACAAATACCTGCTTTGATCTCTTGACACCCCTTTACCCACCTGGGGGGAGAGCTAAATTCAAATGATCTCTTACACTCCACAATCATATGAGTAATCTACATGTACCAAATTTCGTTGAATTCTGTTCAATGGTTTCGGAGGAGGTGTGTTGCAATCAATTTCCATACAGATGGATGGATCCCCACATTTCTACTACTATGGAATAAGTGATCCCTATAAGTACAAAAAGAGGCCTGTAGGAGACTGTATCGCTCACCTGGAACATACATGTAGACTGGTATAAGGCATTTCAATGAGAAAGGACATCACTTATAAGTAGAATCCTAAGGTTTGGCCAGAACTGTAATAAGAACAAGGATGTGTCCAACTAAATTGGGTTCTTATTAGTCCAGTGGTTCTCGAGAAGATAGTAAAAAAATTTCCACTGATTTATTCTGGGAATTTTTGGTGCGAAAAAATCCAGGATGGTCGTCAACCCTTTTATCTGACTGTTTTCGAAAGTGGAAAATTTGAAATCACCATACCCAAAAACTTATTCATATACAAAACCAATTTCGGCTTCAAAGCCATTAAAACAATATGGACACCTTAGTCCCTAGACATATTTCACAAATTCCGGCCCAATCTCTTCAGCGGCTCAGGAGAAGCAATTTTTGTACAAATTAGGTCATCCAAGACAGCTGCAGAAACTTGGTTCAGCAGCTTCCCGAGATGATGTTTCGTGATGTTTGAATCGATCAACCAAGTGGTTTCTGAGATTTTTAAAACCATTTCTAAAAATCAGCCAAATTCCATGATGATCACTGGCCAAATTGGCTGATCGACTTTGTTTGAACAAACTTGAATTTCTCTACCCTAAGGGTTCTTCCTGCCAAATATAATGGAAATCAGCCCAGTGGTTCTTGAGAATACATTTTATATTTCCCAATGCTTTAGTAAGGGTTTTTTGGTAGGAAAAAATCCAAGATGGCTGCCAAACCATTTTTCTGATGTGGCAAATTTGAAATCAGAATGCCCAAAAACCTACAATGTTGCATATATAAAACCAATTCCAGTTTCAAATCCATCAAATAAACAATCCAATATGGCCGTCAAACATGCTACATTTTGATTTGTCCATGGCAGCCATGTTTCTTTACGTATCAACCGCCCTTGAACAAACTTTAATGGATCTTATTCTTTAATCATATCTCCCTAATTTTGGTCTGATCCGTTCAGCAGTTTGGGAGGTTTTTTCGCGAAAAATGTCATCCAGGCAAACCAATTTCCCTTGAACAAACATGGTTCAGCTAATAGTTTTGAATCGATCTCCAAGCAGTTTCAGTGAAGATTTTTAAAGATGTCTCTAAAAATCAGGCAAAATTTGTTTTTAGTGCTATTGCTCACGAAACTATATTCAGGTGTGTGGTACCTGCTTACACAGTTGGCGCATGACGGAGTATGAAGGTCCAGCAGTGTCACTAATTGTTTCCAGATTAAGCAACGCAGTTAACACTACTAGCCACTAAAGGGTGTTTTTTTATGAGAGGTGTACAACATACAAATAGTGTTGTTCCGATTAATCGATTTGATCAATGATTGATTGGTTTGTATGTTTAAACAACCGATTGATCATGATTTCAGAAATCGATTTTGGTTGTTTATAAATTGACTTTATTAATATATTTTAACTGGTCAAGCTAGAAAATGAATACTTTTTTGAATAATTTAAATTTAATTGTTACAACTATATAGTATTTCTCCTTACTCTAAGACATTAATTCTTTCAGCACTGAAATAATGTTAATTTCAAAGCAACCATACCCATAACATGTTGAATATTTTAAAACTTATTTGACTGGAAGCTGTTGCTGCCTAAGGGAGCAACAGCTTCCAGTCAAATTAGTTTCAAAATATTCAACAGATTATTTCTTAAATTATTAACAATCTGTCATACCTGCGACTTCGTTTGAAATGGGTAACCTGCTATGATCAATTATTAATTGATTATTGGTTAGTATATAAAACCAATCATCGATCAGAAAAATAGTACCAATTCCCATCACTACATACAAATAATATTCTCTATAAGCGGCGATATAAAGTGATTATCTTGCTACTGTTAAATCATTGCTGATCTGTTTTGAAAGCATTATAATTGAAAGCCACTCTTTGTTGTGGAAGAAACGAATTTCAGTCAAAATCTTTTCAAAAGACACTGCTGGTTTCCAGGATCATAGCGCGATACCTGCAGAATATTTTGAAATCAGTGTGACTGAAAGTAGTTCCTGTCCCTGGAAACAGGGTCTCTCAAATTGTTTTAAAATTAAACAGTATTTTACCTGTAGGACATAGTGGCTATAAGCTTAACGCAAATATAATTCAGATTATATGATCGGCTGTAGAGGATATTGGTTATTCATAACCGCATATACCAGAGCGTAGATGATCTGCGGCATGACTAATTGGTTCCATAGGCAACATGGCTATTTATGATTACTGTATTCTGTGACTGTAGTAATAGAAACATCCTATAGCTGCAATCAGTCCTTCTTCGCTTTTTCCCACTGTGTCTTGTTCTCAGCCAACATTTTTAGCTTCCTAAGGTCCATTTTGATTTGACTGTACAGAGTCCTGATTTCTTTGTCACCTCGTAGCATGCTTAGCAGATTTATGCAATGACGTCCTCTCCTGGCTTTGTATTTGCTGGCTCCATGTAGGGCGAATTCCAACGCTCTCTGCGCTAGTGACAAGTGTGTACACTGGCATCCTTAGCACATGGCCAAACATGGACCATCTTTGCTGGGTCACTTCTATGGACAGGGGCGATGTGTTACACATCTTTTATAGTGCATCATTGGAAACTGCTGCCTGGCCAGCTGTGTCCAGTGATGGTGCGTAGGTGTTTGTGGTGGCAGGCATTGAGTTTGTCTAGAGCTGCCTTTGGAGCTGCCCAGCTGTTACAGTTATACAGCATCAAGGATACGCAGGCTGCATTGTATAAATGTGGTGTTTTTGTCAGGGCATCTTTGATCTATGAATCCATAGCTTCCAGAAGGACTGGAAAGCTATGTTCCCATGAAGCGGCGTGCAGCAATGTCAGCAGTACTACAAAGCAGTCAGGCCAGGATTTTACTTTTCCTCGATGGTTCGCTGCCACAAAGTGGATTGTCATTTTCTTTAGTTTCATGCTTTGTAGATAGGTGTATGTGGGTGAACTCTGTTTTGGATTCATTCATAGAGATTCTCAATTTTTAGTTTGCTTGCAGCTATTGGGAGAATTTCGTCAAGGGGTTTCTTTTCCTAGTTTATGAAATCCACGTTGTCGGCATATTCCATCTCTAGCCGCATACTCAGCATTGACATTGGGGGTTTGGTCTTGTGGAATTTTCCATCCCTGATTTCAATGCAGCAGCAAGGTAACAGATGAAAAGCGCAGGGGATAGACAATCTCCGTGTAGGGAGCCGATTGATGTCTTAAACTCTGCAGACTTCACTGACTTGATTCGTGCTCTCAGCTTGGTGTCTGCAAGCAGTAGTCTCACTAGTCATAGCTCATCTTCATCTCAACTGGTCTATGAAGAGGTAGGCAGCATAATTGGTACAATGTATTTATCCTCTTTTTTTCAAATTATTCAGATTTATTTCAGTTTTCTACCGGTGGTTATAGTTTTTCCTTATATGGCGCTATCATTCAGCAGCATTTGATCATTCTGAGTGTTGTGAATGCATCATTTACATCGTATTATCAGTGAACCCTTTAACACTCAGATTCGTTTAACAAAATTTTAATTTTCTCATAGAAAATGTCCATTTGCAGACCAAGAGAACTGTTTTTGAAAATTTACCACTGGAGTGACTGGTTCAGTTATCGAGCCAGTCATTCCAGTGGTTAATTTTCAAAAATAGTCTTCTCTAGGTCTGCACATGGACATTTCTCAAGCCCACTGCAGAAGTCATTTTTTGCTGATATGAGGGCTAAAGGGTTAAACGTCATGATTGGTCAAGAAAATTTTTAAAATTTACCACTAGAAAGACTCGCTCGTTCATTGAGCTGTGATATTTTCAAAAATAACCTTCCTTTAGCTTGCAACTGGACAGTTCCGAAGACCAGCGCAGAAGCTGTTTTGGTCAGCTTGAGTGATATAACTGATAGTAAGAATTACATGTAGTTTCAACAATCAATTATTCAAGACAAATTTGTTGATAAAATACATCTAAGCAGTAAAATTCTTTCTGATTTTTGTCGTAATAATTTCTGCTGATTCACAGTACTGAGTGATGACAGTGACCCAGCAGGATCAGTTAATGTTGTAAAGCATATATGGGAACAAGCGCGCCTCCTTAATACGACGATTATTGATGAATTTTAAGCTTTTCAGTGGGGATAACTCTGGCAAATATGGATGGATCTCGACGCAACGAAATCATGAAACTTTGTCTCCACCTAATATATCTATTGAAAACAATTTTAACTGTAGGTCATGTAGGTTGCAAACTCTGAGATCTGATACGAACAGGAAATTTTTTTATGAATTAGAAGTTTTTCAGGGGGGAATAACTCAGGCATTTATGGACAGATCTGGATGGAACGAAATCATGACACCTCGTCTCCACCAACATGTAATATCATTATATGTCTACTGGGTGTAAAACTCTTTGAGATCTGTTCCGGACACAAATTTGCTAACAGACAGACATTTAGATGAACAGACAGAGACTACACGCCATCACATAATACATTCTTACCAAGGGCACATAAAAATAGAGGAGTGATTAATTTCTATACCCATTGTTAACGCTATAACACTCATATCAGCCAAAAACAGCTTCTGCAGTGGTCTTGAGAAATGTCCATTTGCAGACCAAGAGAAGACTATTTTTGAAAATTTACCACTGGAATGACTGGCTAGCCAAAAACAGCTTCTGCAGTGGTCTTGAGAAATGTCCATTTGCAGACCAAGAGAAGACTATTTTTGAAAATTTACCACTGGAATGACTGGCTCGATAACCGAGCCAGTCATTCCAGTGGTAAATTTTCAAAAACAGTCTTCTCTTGGTCTGCAAATGGACATTTTCTATGAGAAAATTAAGAATTTTTTGAACAAATTCAAGAGTTAAAGATGTACAGATAGACCGACAGAATGACAGACAAGTCAGTCACATGCATAGGGTAAAAATGTACTTGCCTTGTTTCTCCTTTGCTTTTCTTGCAGAGCTCCGCCTTGGCGGTACAGCCTCAGCATCATCATCATCCTCATCATCCTCATCCTCCTCAGCCTCAATTAATTTCAAAACAGACACAGGAACGTTATCTTCCTCACACAGTGGTAAAGCAGACTCGTCATCACCACTAGAATCTTGCTGTTGAGCATCATCGCCCTCATTAACACTCTGTGATTTTGATGCACGTCGCGACCGCTTCTCACTTCGCCGTTTCTTTTTCGACTTACTTTTCTCTTTCTTCACATGATGTATATTTCTCCTGTCAGATGGCAGTATAATCTTCAATCTTAATGGTGATGTTTCTGCGACGGCTTTTCTAACAGTTTCGGCATTAAATGCTTCCGACTGCCGTACTAACGGTACCGAATTTGAACTGGAATAGGATGGTGGCGAGACAGATTGTGCATCCTTATCAACAGTTTCAGACACACTTACTTCACTTACATCATCGTCACTTTTCGCGCTAGCATCAGAAAAATCCATCTCCTGAATACTCATGCTATTGTTGTTATCAGAGGTATCCATTTTAGAATTCTTATTGTCGTCATTAATTCTATTACTAATACTACTCTCACTAACGGTGCTGTGGGTACTGCTCGCTCCGCTGCAAACAATATGAGCTTCATTCGTACTGGAAATTGTCAGAGCCGGACTACTTGTACTAGAAATCGACTGTGCTGGGGATTTCACTGCTTGGGGAGATGAAGTAGAATCACTCAGTATATCCCTTCTCCGTTTATTCGTGGCCTTGAACGTGGCAACAGATGGTAAAGGTTCCGTTTCTTTGCCAGAAAGAAAGTCTAAAAATGATGATTGAAACCCAGCTTTCGAGTTAGACAACTTTGGTTTTGGAGATATATTTGTTTTTTCATTAGACACAGGTTCAGGTGTAGTGCTAAAATGACCTAAATCATCATCCCACTCCGGCTTGCTAACGACCGTCGGAGGAAGCTGTTTTTGCTGGGCTTTTGTTCTAATTGGCATTACTGCTTGATAACTAGAATTGTTCTGTGATACTGTGTCATCTATCTGTCTGTTCTGACCCGCATTAGGCACCAATACTGGGTATATAGAATAGCCTGTATTGTCAACAAAAACATTTTGCTTAGCCGGAGGAAATGTAGGTAATTGTTCAGGTAAATGAGCGGGCATATAATGTCCCATTGCACATGTGCTTAAATCTGCTGATGGTACCGATTCTGAAATCGTACTATAACTTGCCGGGTTATCAGATGGTGTAAAGTGACTGTTCGACATGGTCAGATCAGCATTGTTGATGGAATGAAAACTAGCATTGAACTGTTGTTCATTGATCACCGGACTTACAAGGGGAGATAAGTCATTATGCGGAGTGGTTTCTGGTGATATTTCTGGCGGAGTGAATCTTTCAAATCTGTCGTCCATTGGTGGTTGAGATATATTATCCACTGACCGTCTGATGTTATGCTGTTCACGATAAGCTTTCTCAATATCAGATTGATGCGTGGGGTTATTAAAACTTGAAAAAACTGCTGTATTTAATGGATTGCCAGCTTGTAGTTCATGATATACGGGCGGAGTAGCGGACATTCCATAAGTAACTGTTGGGGTGGCTACATGTAGCACTGAAGGAGATGACAGTGCTGGGTTATACCGACCTTGGCCGCTTGAGATAATCTCTGGACTCTGCATGCCGAGTTGATGGACAGGACTAATCATATCTAGATTCTGCAGAGGTGTTTCTGTATGTGGCAGAGAATAAAGTGACTGTTGTTGTGGATTCTGCTGTTGGATCTGGACATCATTCAGGTTTCCCAGAGATGTGGCAGTCGGCTGCAGCGCAGGTGGCTGGATATCAAACGGAGGAGCCATCCGCTCTCCACTGTGCAGCTCATTTGGCAATAAAGTACTCGGAATTTCTTTCTTAATTGCATAGTTCTGCACGAGTGCTTCAGAAGGATATTTCTGTAGATCGATGCCAGATTCTAGCTTTATATCAGCTCGATTAATCACCTGTTCTTCCAATCGTATTTGGTTCTCCAGCGCTTGTAATAGCATATCTGATTTCCCGAGGCCGCTGCCATCAACGATAATACCAGCTTTATTTTCCAATGGCTTCATTTCTTCGATTTCGAGATTTTTCTGCTGTTTCTTTTTCCGACCACGCCCTCGCTTTGGTTTTGTTGTTGAATCAGGAACCGCTTGTTCTGGTAGATGCTGCAGTTTCTGACTCATTAGCGGGTTACTATCGTAAGTTGGCACATTCGATTGAGTAACATTCATACCAGTGTTTTGTTGACTCATTAAATCAAGCTGCTGTTGCTGATATTCAGACTCCAATGGATTTGAAATACTCCCCGATTGTTGATAATTATCCACAAAATTCTGATAGCCCATTAACTGGCTACCTTTTAACTTTTCTGTGGCAGTCAAATCAGTTTGATGTTCAGCCAGAGATACAGCAACAGGAAGTGATGTGCTAACACCAGTATAGACAGGCGATGTTAGTGTATTATCGTGATAGAATGTATCTGAAGAAACTGGAGTCACCGGGCTAACAGCATCGTACTGCATCTCAACGGGTGATCTTTGATGCTTGAGTTGTACGGGATTTCGCTCATATGCACCATACACGTTCTGTTGAGCTCCAACATCTCTCACTATAGTCTGTCTCGGCTCAGCAGACATTTGGTGCTGGAGTTTCTGATGCTCAATGTGCTGTAGCTGTTGATGATAATCTTGCCTAGATGGCTGCAGCTGCGGGACTTGTTCAGGATGTTCTAATTTGATTGATTGTTGCTGGCGCTGTTGTTGCTCTAATTTCAGTGCTTGTTGTTGCTGCTGCTGGAGCTGTTTCTCTAACTCAACCTCCTCCTTGAACAGTTGACGCCTTTTTTCCATTTCTAACTGCTGTTGATGGTGCTGAAGTATTTTGTCTTGCTCTTCAATTTTTTCTGTTTTTTTTGCTCGCTGTGCTTGGTCATGTTTGGTACGCTCCTGTTTTTCCATTTCAATTTCCTTTTGCAAACGAAGTTTCTCCAGCTCCAATCGTTGTCTTTTCTTGATTTCCTGCTCCATCATCTTTTCTTTCTGCTTCTGCAGTTTTCTTTCCTCCTGTTTCTGGAGGAGCTCTTGCTCCTCCTGTCTCCGCAGCTGCTCTTGCTCCTGTCTCCGCAGCTGCTCTTGCTCCTGTCTCCGCAGCTGCTCTTGCTCCTGTCTCCGCAGCTGCTCCTCCTCCTGTCTCCGGCGCTGCTCTTGCTCCTGTCTCCGGAGCTGCTCCTGCTCCTGTCTCCGGAGCTGCTCCTGCTCCTGTCTCCGGAGATGCTCCTGCTCCTGTCTCCGGAGATGCTCTTGCTCCTGTCTCCGGAGCTGCTCTTGCTCTTCTCTCTGACGCTGTTCCTGTTCTTGCCTACGGAGCAGTTCTTGCTCACGTCTCCGGAGCTCTTCTTGTTCTTGTCTCTGGAGTTGCTCTTCCTGTTGTCTCCGGAGATGCTCTTCCTCCTGATGCTGTCTGCGGAGCTGTTGCGCTCTCTGCTGTCTGTTGTCATCATTTTTCAAGTGAAATGTAGGCTGGATGGCTCGATTCCTATCATTGTGCTTAGTTTGAGCTATAGTTTCTTGAGGGATTTGCATTTGAGAAACAACACGATCTTGTCTGTAAGCAGAACTGTACAGTTGATCTTGCTGCTGTGTGTACCGTCTATCAGACTGCTCTGAATCAGCATGAATCTGGTGAGGCTGCGACAAAGCTTGTTTGTTTGCATTACTGTGGTATAAAACAGCCTCCACTGGTGATCGCATCTGCAAATTTTTATCTACCTGGTCAATAGTGGGCTCCAAGCCAGCTGACATCATAGCAGCAGTTAAAATGTTGTCGAACAGCTTCTTGTTATTCTGTTGTGCTCCGGGAGACAGGTCATGATTATCGGAAAACCTTGGTCCTCTTTGTGACTTGCTGTCTATGGAATGCTGACTATGTATCGAGGTGCTGCTCTTACGTTTCCTCTCCACCAGTGTCTCATGCTGTTCATGGACCTGACGTTCTACATTTGCATATAGGGATGTGACTTGCTGCTGGGGCTGGATATCCGGCACACGGCTGGACTGCTGAGCATGATAAATAGCCGGAACAGCCATTTGTGTCCTTTCAGGGATTAAATTATGCGGGCTACGTTGCTGCTCGATCAGATCTTGCGGGCTTTGATGCGCTTGTTGGTAATATTGATTAGTGGATGCTATTACTGATCGCTCTACAGGACTTTGTGGCAATTTCTCTTGGTGGAGATTTAGCGGCAGTGTGCCCATACTCAGATTTTGCGGTGAATTGCTGTTTGCATCTTGGTGTGGAGTTGATCTTTGTCCATGTGAACCATATGGTGAAATACTTACAGGTGAACTGGTTGGTATTGATATATATCTCTGTTCAGGGCTATGCCTTTGTTTGCCTTGAGGCTGGGACCGTGCAACGAGAGATGGACTTTTAGCCATCTGACTACCGACAGCAGCAAAACTTGGGCTTTCATAGAAACTGATGCCCGATTCTCCTAGGAATGTTCCCAATGGGTTTGCTTGTTGTGGCACAAAGCCTGGTAAGCCCCATCCGCCCATACCTGCCTCATTCTGGCTCAATGGATTTCCGGCTGAATGGTACATGTTAGGCAAAGTATATGTCGGATCAATCGATCCTCCTCGTGAAACTGCATCATGGGTTAATGGTTTATACGCCGATGCTTGTGATGCCAGACTTGTCTGGAACGGTGTGATTGTGTCGATGAACTGAGTTGCCGGATTGTATAATGAGTTGGTATAGGTGATTGGTGGTAAAGCAGTATGGGCTCTACTTGGTAGACCAGTGTGAGCGGGACTGACTGAGGGCAGAGGGCCCATACCTGTGAATAAAACAGAGAACTATTAGCCAGAGTCGAATCAATAGAGGTATGCATTTCTAGCTATGTTCCACCCATTTCTAGCTTTGCCCTACCCATTTCTAACTATGCCCCACCCATTTCTAGCTAAGCTCTGCACAATATTTACGAGTTTTGGAATCGATTTGACTCTTTGAAACGTGAATTCCCAAAATCTAAATTTAAAGGTATCAATATACGTAAGCGGTTGAATATTTTGAAAGTAATTTGACTGGAGAATGTTGCTGCCTATGGTATATGGACGCAACAGCTCCCTGTCAAATTAGTTTTAAAATATTCAACAGAATGATTATTAACCCTTTAATATTCAAATCAGCTAAAAGTGGCTTTTGCAGTGTTCTTGAGAAATCTCCTTTTGCAGACCAAGAGAAGAATATTGTTGAAAATTTACCACTGGAATGACTGGCTCCATAACCGAGCCAACCATTTCAGCTGTAACTTTTAAAAAAATATTCTTCTCTTGGTCTGCAGACATTTTCCATAAGAAAATTTAAATTTTTTGAACAAATTCGAGGGTTAAAGGGTTAACATGCAAAGCCATCAAAGACATACAATTCATACACTTGATAGATGTTTCGAGCTTCATGCCAGAGTTAAAATACGTCATTATGATTGTGATGTCAGTTAACTAGTGACATAATTGATTATGATGTCATATATGAGTGACAGAGCAGCTTTCTCCATTACACGTACATAAATTATATTACCCCTTAAAGATTAGATATACGGCAAATTGTTTATGATATAATGAAGGAAATTTCAGTTTCCCCTTCTCCGAGATCTAACAATACTTACCATTACATTACTTATTGAATAACATCTCTACAGAAGCTGTGCCCTATGAATCGTCAGATTTAGTAAGCTCTACCAGCTCCTGGAACTGGGTACCCGCCACCAACAAACGGGTACCAGCCACCATAAGCCGCCATATTGTTTGCATAGCTACCAAACAAGAAACAACTCATGGCTGCCTCCGTGGGGCTGGGAGGCAGGGTCCGTAATGTAATGGTAAGTATTGTTAGATCTCGGAGAAAGGGAAATTGAAATTTCATTCATTCTCCTTCGATCAATACTTACCATTACATTACTTATTGATAACACCAGATTTAGTCAGTAACCTGGTGCGAAGGGGCAAGCCATACAAAGCCTCTTTTTCCCCATAGAGAAAGAACTTACACTTAAACTTGTCGCACAGAGACCTAGAAGGACCGACAAGTTTGGGACCGAATCACATTCGCATCACCACCCCACCCACCCATCCCTTTCTCCAAAAAGGGAAGAGAACTAACAAACATGCATCTCGCCTGAAACATACATGTAAGTGTGCCATGAGGGTTAACAGCTCTTGACACACATAAGCCTGGGAATGAGCATGAATATATAAGATGAATGAACATGATATATAAACATAATACCCAAAAACAATCAAACTTGAATTACCTCATGAATTTTGGACTCCAGACGAAACGCCACCAACCATCACACTTTCGACCAAATGTGACAATGGGTTGAACTCCTCTCGCTTGGCCATGTCTGTTCTTACTACTTCTGCTTTTTCAAAGTTACCAAAAGGAGATGAACAGTGGCCACTAGACTATCGTTTCAAAACACCTAAAGTGAGTGGATTGGCTGAATCTGACATGTCCCTCATATAGTAATCCGTGACAGAGGACTCACAGTGCCATTGTGCAATGGCCATGATGTCCTCTAACGGGACACCATTGAATAGGGCGGTCGAGGAGGCTATTCCTCTAACATCGTGAGCCCTAGCACATTGCACCTGGTGCCAAGTCGCAATCTCGTGGGTAGTCTGAGTGCATTCGACTACCCAACGAGAGATAGAATCCATGGATGCGGCACCAAATGGCTTCTTATGGCAGATCCACAGATGTCTATCATTTGACTGTTGAGTCTGGCTGTTTTTTGTACTTAGTCAAAGCACGGACTGGACACCAGGCACTGGCATAACGATCAAACCTAGTTAGCTTTGGTATAATGATCGGTTTGCCTGGACATTTCAAAGATTGATTCTTTGACATAAATTCTGCTCTTGGCAGTAGTCTCAGACCCTCTCCAGAGACTGAACGCGCATGGATCTCACTGCGCCTTCAAACCTAGTTAGTTTTTGTATAATGATTGGTTTGCCAGGATATTTCAAAGGAGCTAATCCTTCATGCTGAGGAAGGTGCCAATAGAAAGACCACCTTAAGCGTCAGATGCTTTAGACTAGCCAAACCCAAAGGTTCGAAAAAGCGTGCTTGGCTAGGATATTAAGCACCAAAGATAGCCTCCAGGCTGGAATGACTACAGGTTGTCTCGGTCGGAGATTGCTCATTCCCTTCATCATCACGTTCAACTGGGCCAGCTCTGGACTATCACTGTTGGCTAGACAAGGGATAACTGATGCCAAGGCTGACTTGTATCCAGCAATCGTGACAGGAGCTAATCCTGTAAAGAATAGCCCACAAAGAAATTCTGCTATTTTGCTGAATAGTGGGATTACAAAGGATCACTATCCTTTCCTTTACACCATTCTGCAAATTTGTTAACCTTGTGGTTATATGACTTGAAGGTTGACCTCGCAGCTGCGATGAAACTCGTAGCCAGTTAAGAAAAGCCTTCCGACGTGGAACGTTGTTTGATAACATCCACGCAGTCAATTTGAAAATCTCAGGCCGCTCGTGTAGGAAGCGGCCCTTGGCCTGGGAGATTATGTTCAGAATCTCGGGCAGCTGCACTGGATTATCGACCAGCAGATCTAGAAGATCCGTGAACTACGCCCTGCTGGGCCAATATGACGCTATTAGCAGGACCAGGCATGGCTCCTCCCCGATCTTCAACACGACCTTTGGTAGAAGGATAGTGGGTGGGTAGGCGTACGCGTGCATCCCTCTCCAGCTTATCGCCAGAGTGTCTGTATCGACGGCATTTGGATCTGGAATCGGCGAGACATAAGTCATGATTTGCGCATTTTCTTTGTGGCGAACAAGTCCACGTTCAGTTTGCCCCAATGCTCGAAGATCATTTGTAGAACTGGATGGTTGAGAGACCATTCTGTTGGCAGAATTCTCTGTCACGAGACAAAGCATCCGCCAGAATGTTCAATCGCCCAGGAATGTAAGCTGCTTTCAAAACAACCAAGTAATTCCTGCACCTTTGAATCAAGTGCCACACTTTCATACACAGGGTGGGTGACTTGGTCCCTCCTTGGCAATTTATGTATGATACTACTGTCGAATTGTCCGACTGTATTAATATCACCTTGCCCCTGACTTCTGGAAGAAATTTCTCCAGTGCCAGTTCCACTGCCGTCACAGCTAGGACGAGTCTGGTGAAAACCGTTGGAGCTGTCGACAGGCCGAATTGGACGAATACTAACTCTCAAACATGGTTCTGAAACGCGAATCTCAGAAACCTGTCACAAGCCCTGTACATAGGAATGTGGAAATATGCATTATTCAGATCAATTGACACACACCACATTTCTTTCCTCAATCCTGCCATTACCGACCTCGGACTTTCCATCTTGAACCGAGGTGTATGGATAAACCAATTTAATGGCCTGAGATTGAGTATGGGTCTCCACCCCACTGTGCTCTTGGGGACAAGGAACATATTTGAATAGAAGCGTTCTGGTTTGCTGGTTTTATTGCTTCCTTCAGAAGCAAACCTGACACTTCGTTTTGAATGACTTCTAACTTGTCTGGCTCCCTTGGTACGGGAGTCTAGTCAGGTGCCAAAGACAGATATTGTGGTGGGAAATCCCACCACTCTGGCATGTACCCCTGGGATATCCATCCCAGGACCAGATTGTCTGACGTCACACCTTGCCAAGCCTCGACAAAACGCATGAGCCTTCCACCCACTATAGGCGCATTGACGCCCACTTAGGCGGGTGTCTGGCTCGCGATCCGCTCCCCCATCTCTTAACGAGAGAGAACCATTTTGGTCTTGGCTTGACTTGTCTGACTGGCACCGCTGTCCTTGTCACACAGGCATGGTCCAGACGGATGCGAAGGGAGCCACCATACCCTCAGGTACGATCCGCTCCCCTCTTTCCACCCTTGGAGGATTTCCGCTTGTCCTTGCCCTTACCGCCTCACGGGTGATCAGGGCCACCACTAGGGTGGGCAGGGGCCTCCACAGCCTTCCTCGCCGCAGATGGCTGAGAAGGCCCAGCAAGAGCATTAGAAGCTGGCTTGGCTTCCACCTTGCTCTTATGCTTCTGGGAGGCAGGCTGAGCAGCTAGCGGTTTTGATGCAGTCCCTAATACGTGCGCTTGACGCACCAGCTCTAACTGCATGCTCACCACTAGCTGACTGCGCCATATTGGGTGTGTCCTCTAGGATGGCCCGCGCTTGGCCACCGAAGATGTTATGGCCATTCCAAGCAAACGCTCCCTGATAGCCGAAACCAGACGCATATGGTCAAGGACCCTCTGCCTCCTGGACTCAGTCACTCGCGCCTGCACCCTGGTCAGTGCGTCCATTGACAGCACAAGGTCATCGTTGATGCACGAAAGCAACTGAAGCAAGCGATAGGAGTGGTTGACAGCATTCATAGCGGCCCTCACACCATCATCGCAAAGGGACAGGACTTCCTCATAGTGCGCCTGGCTCTTGTCCACAAGTGCCTGAGTGGGCCCTCCCACTCCACCACTCTGAACGCCAAGAACCCAACGGTCATCCTCAGTAACCGTTGGGACTACACCATATCGTTCGTACTCCCCCCTGGGGATACAGCATCTTGCCAACGACGGACGGGGCATGTCCTCCTCAGATGTGGCCGAGATCACGGACGGATCCACCCTGGCTAGCCACGTCAGAGCATCGGACCAGTCCATCTCTGATGAGGACACCCTGGCACACATCACCCGTTGATGTGTTTACAGGTCTACGAGCACTGGCCTCCCAGCAAGGAGCCACTGCTGGATAACCAAGAATACCGGTACCGTGCGGTTCCACTGCCACCCCATGAAACAGGCTGTTCCATGGTGTAGGCCCACACGGAAAACCATGCGGAGCCATGGCGGTTCCAGAACCGTGGCCATACACGGGTGCCAACGGGACCCCGTGTGTGGCCGCTGGACTAGGCAAGATAGGTGAGTACCACGGCTGGCCAGCAACACCCACCACCGTATCGTTTGGTGGCAAATCAACCGGTACCAGTGTGGCCTCAACTACTGGCGGAGCGGCTGCCATGGCTTGCGTCAACCCAGACAAGTTGAAGACGGTTCCGCCCAGGATGGAATCGACCTCCATACGATCCCACCCACAGTATCTCTGGCTGCAACAACCTCCTCTTCAGCCTCCTCATCATCAGACCCCGAAGAGTCGTCACCGGAAGAGGAGACACTGAAGCCGTCTTGGCAGACGGCCCACATGCCTGACGGACCGGCTACCGCTACTGGACCACCCGGAGGTGGCCGCGGAGGAGCAGTATCCGTCAGGCCGGAGCCTGATGGGACTGCCAGGGGGGTCATACAAGATTGCACCCCCAGTAGGGACAGTCTTTGGTATCAGACGACACCAGTGTGGGTAGGACGCTATGCAAAAAACATTGCATAGCGGGCCCAAACCACGCAGGGGGTGTCTACTCCGATCCCTCCAACTGCAGATGAGAAGCGCCCACAGGGGCTGAAACGGATGCTCCTCGCTTTCTTTTCGAGCCGCCTGACCCCCACGTCAGACGCCCCCAAGTCCTTCTGGGCAAGGAACTCGACCACCAATTCGATGGCCCACACCGCACAAATATCACAACGGTCATCTACATTACACTTTGCGCATCTATAACAGACATGGTTCTTGAACAATTGCTTTACGAATTTGTGGCACTCCAGGAACGATGGCGGGGAAGGCTTGGCCTGAAAACAAGCACAAAGACCTCAATAAGCAAGCGGAATGAAACAGAATGGAGGCAGACATATAATTTTCAAATAGTTTGACAATAAATTATAAGATCACCCTCCAGCAACCAACACCCACGTAAGCTGGTGCTAAGAACGTGAACGGGCCATAATACACCCATAAAATGATCCTGAAGGATGTATCAAAAATGGAACCAGGAACCATATCGGATACATTCGCGGTATATTTAAGAATCAATTCCGAAATTATACTACACAAATGAATGACAAACGATACGAGAAGGAACAACATAATGAATTAGCACTACTGCTATAGAACACCGTAGAGCCGCAGAACAAACACCTTAATTAAGAATTTTGAAATCATCGATCAATGCAAACAGAGCAGGATTACACGCAAAACCTGACATAATTCACAAGTTTCTGGTACTAAACGCATGCAGCTCCCAAGATGCGTGAATTAATGAAACATTTCCTTCACAAAAATAATCTGAGCCATAAAAGGGTGTAACGTCAACCACTCAGACCATGCGGTTGAACGACATAAGCCAATTTTCGTGTTAAAAAAACCTAGACAAACGCCCTGGACATTTCATATTACTGCCTGATCGCCGCTGGATTAAGGGAGGCAATCATATCTGGCTGATTTTGTTGTACCATACGTCCCAGTACAGGGTTCAGAAAATGGGACATGCAACACACAAAATTTCAGACACATAAGTCTCCATATAACTAGATAAAAAATAGAAATATACGACCTGAGGTTCGGTGGAGCTCTCCATTATGTATGATTACTGTATTCTGCGGCTGTAGTAGTAGAAACATCCTACAGCTGCAATCAGTCCTTCTTTGCTTTTGCCCACTGTGTCTTGTCCTCAGCCAAAATCCTTAGCTTCCTCCGGTCCATTCTTGACTTGAGTGTATCTAATCCTCGTAGCACGCTTAGCAGATTTATGCAATGACGTCCTCTCCTGGCTCTGTATTTGCTGGCTCTGAGTAGGGCGGATTCCAAGGCTCTCTGTGCTGGTGTGTCTTCTGGCATCCTTAGTACATGGCCAAATATGGACCATCTTTGCTGGCCGACTTTTACAGACAGCGGCGATGTATTACACATCTTGTATAGTGCATCGTTGGAAATTATGCTCTCTGGCCATCGGTGTCCAGTGATGGTGCGCAGGTGTTTGCGGTGGCAGGCGTCAAGTTTGTCTAGAGCTGCTTTTGGAGCTGCCCAGCTGTTACAGTTATACATCATCAAGGATACGCAGGTTGTATTGTATAAACGCAGTCTTTTTACCAAGGGCATCTTTGATTTATGAATCTATAGCTTCCAGGACTGGAAAGCTATGTTCCCCATGATGCAGCGTGCCGCAATGTCAGCAGTACTGCAAAGCAGTGAGCCCAGGATTTTACTTTTCCATCATGGTTCGCCGCCACGGAGTGGATCGTCATTTTCTTTAGTTTCATCCTTTGTAGATAGGTATATGTGGGTGAACTCTGTTTTGGATTCATTCATAAAGAGATTCTCAATTTTTAGTTTGCTTACAGCTATTGGGAGAAGTTCGTCAAGACGTTTCTTTTCCTCATCTATAAACTCCACATCGTCGGTATATTCCATCTCTAGCGGCATGCCCAGTATTGACACCAGGGGTTTGGTCTTGTGGAGCTTTCTGGCACGGATTTCAATGCAGCAGCCAGGTAACAGGTGAAGAGCACAGGGGATAGACCATCTCCCTGTGGGGAGCCGATTGATGTCTCAAACTCTACAGACTTCACTGACTTGACTCGTACTCTCAGCTTGGTGTCTGCAAGCGGTAGTCTAACTAGCCGTAGCCCATCTTCATTGCAACTGGCCTGGCATAGTACGTCTTGGATCTTTGAGCGTTTAATTGCGTCGAAGGCTCATGACATGTCAATGCCCATTTTGTGGAAATCCCCAGTGTTTGGACATGACTACCGACGCAAGCATGCGTTGAGCCCATACAATGTCTGTGCAGCTGCGTCCACGTTTGAAGCCACTTTGACATGATCTGGTGAAGTCGTCGATCTTGTCTCGGATGCGGCATAGAGTAACATTGGATAGGATTTTCCATATGCTGTTAAGGAGCACGATGAGCCGCAGATTGGCTCGGGGTGGGTGGGGGGGGGGGAGGTGGCTTGTTGGGCTTGGGTAGCGCGATAAGGATGCCGTGGCCTACAGCATCAATGGGAAGGTGGTGCATAAAAGCGGAATTGATTATGTGCGTGATCGGTTTTTAGATAATGTCACTTGCATATTTGAATAGTTCATTGCTCATGCCATCAGGTCCAAAGGCACATCCATTTTTCAGGGCTTTAAGTGCCTTCTCAACCTCTGCTGTATTAATTGGTGTTACATGTAGTAATGGCCTGGGGTCATCTGAGAATGGGTGCAAGGGCTCATCATCGTGGTCAGTGAACTGTTCCTTGAACCATTCTCGAATTGCCTCAGCTTTGCCCAGGTCAGTCCCGATAAAGTGTCCTTCAGAGTTGTGTACAGTTAGTGGTGGTGTGTAGTCAGCAACTCTCAGGGCTCGGGCTGCCCGAAACATTTTGTGGCAGTCATCCATGGCAGTGATTTCTTCTGCTAGGGCGTCTGCTTGTTGGATAGCAAGATCTTTTAAGCATTCGCTAATGTGGCGCAGAATGTTATTCCGTTCCTGGCGTAGTTTGGTGCGATCTTCACTTTGGCCACTTTGATAGATGCGCAGACGTAACGCTTTCTGTTCTGCTAACAGTCTTAATACGAGAGGGTCATCAGTATACCTAGTTCTGTTGTTTTTTAGAACACCTATGGTGCTAGTAGCTGATGATTCCATAGATATCAGTATTTTGGTTAGGGCTTCGTTTGGATCAGAGCTCCCCAAGGGCACTTTTGTATGACATTTGAGTGTCAGTGTTGCTGATGAGCTTGGGTAAGTTGTAGGCGACTCTACCCTCTTGCCTGGTATGGCGTTTATACATTAGGTAGAGCTGGTTCACATGGAGGCATGTAATGACTGGCTTATGGTCAGAATTGAGGTCTGTGCCTCCATAGGAATGAGCATCCCGAAGTAGGGGTTTTGCTGCTGTCTTGCATAATATGAACTCTATTTGGTTGAAGACAGCTCTTGTAGCCTTAGAACCTTTTGGGGCTTTGCGATCAGCAATGTGTCCAGTCCATGTTGTCCGGTGACGGCATGGCTGTTTGAAAGCCGTATTTGTGGCAAATAGGCCATTGGAACTAAGGAATGCCACCAGTGCGTCTCCATTGCTGTTGCGTGTGCCCTCTCCATACGATCCCATGCATGAGCCAAGTCCTGAACTTTTGTCCGCAATTCCGAGTTTACCCAGCTTGGAGTTGAAATCGCCACACATGAACAGTTGTGATCTAGCTGGGATAGTAATGGCGGAGCTCAGTTCTGTATAGAAGGAATCTAATATAGCTGGATTCTCTTTGGCCCTTTCGGTAGTTGGCCCATATGCATTGACTATGCGACACCGAAGGTGGTGCGCTTTCGCGTTGGTATAGCCAGGTCGATAAATGCAACGCGATCACTGACGTAAACAAAACTAATGACATTGTCCAATACCCTTGGTCCGATTACGAAGCCTAATCTACAGTTGCTCCATGAGTACTAGCTTATGGCCTGTCTGAAGTTGCTGCTCTGAGTGTTTAGCTACTTTGGTCTCTTGAATGCATGTGATGACGATTTTATAGTGTTCACAATCTGCACCTAAGGTTTGCCTCTTTCATGTTGCAGTCAGACCACGTACATTCCACGTAGCTATGGTAAGCTCCTGGGAAGATTGCGTTGTCCGAGGATGTCGAGCACAGTTTCTTGTTAGAAGGTTAGACATAGTCAGAGTTGCCTCTGTATGTGGATGTCAGCCCGCAATCCTTGATGACTTAGTTTCCCAACAAAGTTGGTACTTACGGAGACCGGCGTGGAGGTGTCATCTTTCTCCCACTGAGATATGACCATTTTAAATTTCACTCTAGAAATTTCTCCTGAGGAAAAGAACTTGTTGTTCTTGTTGCTATGCAAACAAGAATGGCGGCTTATGGTGGCGGGTACCCATTAGTTGGGGGCAGGTACCCGGTTCCAGGAGCTGGTAGAGTTTACTAAATCTGAAGATTCTTAGGGCACAGCTTCTGTAGCACTGTTATTCAATAAGTAATGTAATGGTAAGTATTGATCGAAGGAGGAGAAACACTGTTGCATATTTTAAAACTAATTTGATTGGGAGCTGTTGCCACATGCAATGGATTCCAGTCACACTAGTTTCAAAATATTCAACTGACAGCTTTCATGTAGTGGTTTAGAAATTGAGATAAACATGAATTTCACGGGTTCACCCTTTCATTCATAAATCTCTGAAAAAAGCATATTCTTTATGATACAAAACTTATTCTAGTGAATATTTTGGAATTAATTTGTATGGAAGCCGTTGCTAAATGCCAGTTAAATTAATATGAAAATATTCAGAAGTTTTCCTGTATGTTTGCCTTAAAAATGAGATATAGGGAATTCATCTGTGAAAGGGTTAACCATTTAACACTCAAAGCGCCCAAAACGACTTCTGCAGTGGTCTTGAGATATGTTCATTTTAAATTTCCATGAACAAATTTCAGGGTTAAAGGGTTAAGTTATTTATGTGGCTTGAAATGAATTAACCTAGATACCTCATTTTCAAGGTAACCATGCAGGAACTGTTGAATATTTTGTGATTTATTTGCAGCAATGGCTTCCAGCGAAATTAATTTCAAAATATTTAACAGATTAAGTTTTAAATCGCAGAGAATATACTTTTTCCCATTATTTGTCGATGAAAGGGGTAACCCTTGAAATTAGTCAAGAAAATTTCAATTTTCTCATACAAAAGGTCCATTTGCAGACTATTTTTGAAAATTTACACCTGGAATGACTGGCTCAGTCATTCCAGTGGTAAATTTCAACAAGAGTTTTAGTGAAACTCAACATACGCCCGCAGGCATGCTTGTTTGAGAAATGCTAAATGTGAACAGTTAGTCTTTGATAATTCTCTGAGAAAGGGGGGGGGGGGGGGCGACTTCTATTAGGTACACATTTGGAATTCACTGCAAAGACATCACTAGAAATCGTGAAAGTCTTCACAGCTGCATTGATCCTTACAATTACAAGACAATTTTGATGAATTTTAATCTTTCAAGTGAGATAACTCTAGCGAATATGGGTGGATTTTGACGAAACGAAATTCTTACACTTCGTCTATCCCTAAAACATCTGCTGGAAAAAAATTGTGAGTGTAGGTTCAAAACTCGAGTGTCTCAAGACCACTACACAAATGTTACCACCAGACCAACGCTGTAGCCTGTAGGATAACAAAAATCCTATTTTGCTACTGAGGCTTTCAGTGTTAATGATATAGATATGGATCCGGATTCAGGATTTTGTTAATCCATAAGATCCTTTGTTGTGTCCAAATGTGAGCCAGATCGGAGGTTGGCTTGCGCAAATGAATTGAAATTCGTGATTATTTTATAAATAGTGAATTTAAATGATTAACCAGAAATGTAGTTGCAATGCAACAATGAAGCTCAATTTTACGACTTTGCAACAAACTATGAAGCTTGATGTCACACATAAAATAAAGCCTACCACCACAGGATCATTCCACCCAAGTTTCGCTGAAATTCGGGCATTAACTAAGGAGTGGCTCTTTAGAAGCTTCTTGAAAATATCAATAAAAATACAAATAGCCACCAAGAAATAGATCAACCAAAATTCTTAATAGAGGTTCTAAATCCTACCACTAAAGAATCCTTCCAGCCAAATATGGATAAAATCCACTAAGCGATTATGCATTTTGACAATTTCTGGTAAATTTTAAAATAAAAATTATGATTTTGAAATCGACCCGTTAAAATTCTGAAAGCTGTTTTGGAGTCTACCGTGATAGGGGCCTTCCAGCCAAATTAGTCTGAAATCTGCACAGTGGTTAATGAGTAGTGTTTTTAAACAAAAGTTGACAGATGGACGCGATGGTCGCCATGCCAGTCAGTGACCTTGACCCTTTGACCCCAATATCATTGCGTGATGCCATGTCATTATAAGGAGCCATGTATCCAAGTTTGGGACCAGTATGATTAACCAAACATGCCATGTATATAAACAGAAGAGTTGAGCTAAACAGAAAATGTTAAAGTTGAAAAAAAACCCCACATTTTTTACCAAGGTCACACTGAACTTGACCTTTGATCTTTTAAACACAAGGACATTGTGTGAAGCCTAGTCATTATAAGGAATCATGTGCCCAAGTTTGGGTCTAGTATAATTCGTAAAGTCGAGCTAAAATTAAATAATCGAATAATCGTGAATAATTTCAGACAAGACCGCAATACACGCTTCACCTTACAAGGCAAGGGCAATAATACAGTACCGCCCGGACTGATTAAGTCTTGATCCAGGCATTTTATTCCTTTAATCATGACGAGAATCAAAACTCTTGCTCATACGGGGAACGTCCATCAGAAGGACTGACCACCACATGTATTTACCGGTACTGCTGGACTCACTGGTGCAATCACCAAAACAACTTTTTTTAGTGTTAAATCTTCACTAATAGTCTTCTGGCCTGAAAATGGACATTTCTCAACACCACTGAAACTCTCACAAACCTGTCTATTAACCCTTCAATGGTCATACCTGCCAAAACCAGCCTCTGCTGTCAACCTGTGGAATGTTCATTTACAGGTTAAGATAATACAATTTTTGAAAATTTACCACTGGAATGACTGGCTCGATAACCGAGCCAGTCATTCCAGTGTAAATTAAAAAAAATTGTATTATTTTAACCTGTAAATGGACATTCAATAAGAAAATATTTAAACGTTTTGGACCAAATTTGAGCATTAAAGTGTTAAACAACATACATAACAGATTCATAGGAGAAAGCAACGCTGACAGATGGTTGTCATGGTTGTAGCAACAGGCACCACACATGTGTTGTAGCCAGCCTATCAGGATATCCATGGAGGGTGGTAGGCAATGGATTCAGCTCAGTTAAAGGGCCCCTTAATTATTAAGTTATTTTAAATAGGTCATAAATATACGTTTTTCAGATATTTGAATAGATGTCCATTAAATATAGTTGTAATTGCCAAATTTGTCATGTTTTTATGCCATAATTAGCATAATGGATTCACATTGCATACAAATGGCATTAAAAACATTGTAATTTGTATAGTTTGACAAATATATGGATGTTTTAACATTTATGTTGGGTATGAAAATTCTTTTTTTTATTCCCGGCCGGGTGAAAAAAAAGAAAAATTTCACCCGGGAAGTTTAGAAGAAACGAAACTATTTTTAATTTTGGCCTTAAAGTGTCTGACTGCTGCAAGCCACCATACAATAATTCACATGAGCAATAACTCTGGACCCTGCTGAAGATTTTGAAAACAATTTGACTGAAAGTTGTTGGGAAAGACTATTTCTATGTCCCTGATTCTCCTTTATACTCTTTAGAACCTTAAGACTGGTCAACAAAATCAGATCTTGTCTTGTATCAATATCCACTTGCAAACCTATAGAAGACTTTTATTAAACTTACAGCACGAATCACTGCCTCGGATATCAAACTAGCCAAACAACTGGTCCATTTTCAACAAGAGTTTTAGTGAAACTCAACATACGCCCGCAAACATACTTGTTTGAGGAATGATAAATGTGAATAATTAGTCTGTTTGAATCTTAAGCTTTGTAGAGGAGATAACACCAGTTGGTGTATGCAAGGGAGATAACTCTGGCAATTATAGGGGGGGGGGGAATTTGCAGAAAGGAAATCATGACACTTCGTCTATACTTAACACATCTGCCGGAAAAAAAATTGTAAATGCATAGGTTCAAAAGTTTTCAAGATCTGGCTCGGACAAGAAGATTTTGATGAATTTTAATCATTCAAGGGAGATAACTCCCGCAAATATATGAGGATTTTGCCGAAATGAAATCATGGCTAACGCGAATATGGGCGGATCATGCTAAAACAAAATCATGACACTTCGGCTATATGTACCACATCTTTTGAAAAAAAATTTGTTTGTGTGGGTTCAAATTGGCATGGACAAGACAATTTTGACGAATTTTAATCTTTCAAGGGAGATAACTCTGGCGAATATGGGCAGATCTTGCCGAACCGAAATCATGACACTTCGCCTATACATAACACATCGTCTGGGAAAAAAAATTGTGAGTGTAGGTTCAAAACTCTTCGAGATCTGTCCCCACTTCGGCTATACGTATATCTTTCGAAAAAAAATTTGTGAGTGTGGGTTCAAAACTCTTCGAGATTTGGACCATGAATCCCGCGAATATGGGTGGATCATGCCAAAACAAAATCATGACTCTTCAGCTCCATGTACCACATCTTTTGAAAAAATTTTGTGAGTGTAGGTTCAAAATTCTTCGAGATCTGTCCTGGACAAGAAAATATTGACGAATTTTAAGCTTTCAAGGGAGATAACTCTAGCGAATATGTGAGGATTTTGCCGAATCGAAATCATGACACTTCGTCTATAGGTAATATATCTGCTGGGAAAAAATTGTGACTGTAGGTTCAAAACTCTTCGAGATCTGCTCCGGACAAGAATCAGATGGGCGGACGGACGCACGGATGGATGGCGGGCGCCATTACATAATACGACCCCGCTTTGCGCGGGCGTATAAAAATCGCCTACAATATGGACATTTCTCAAAATAACTGCGAGGCATTTTCAGCCAGCTCGATGATTAACCGTTTAAAGGTCAAGCCCGCCAAAACCCGCCTCTCCAGTGCTTTTGCAGGTCAAGAGAAGACTATTTTTGAAAATTTATCACTGGAATGCCTGCCTCGATAATCGAGCCAGTCATTCCAGTTGTAACTTTTCAAAAATAGTCTTCTCTTGGCAAATGGACATTTAGTAAGTAAATATTTTCATTTTCTTGTCCAAATTTGACCATTAAAAAGTTAGTGTTATTAAAGAAATTTTAAATTTATAATTTAATCCCGTATGAGGGCGTTCTGTTGTTCACATATCTACCAAGCATTATTCCATATATATAACAACTACCAGTGAGACCTGACTGTTCCAGAAGTGAGAGGTCATATCGACTGAGCGGCGTCGGAGGCAATCCAGCGGCCAATGATAGCCTGGAATACGGCTGGTTGAAGGGATCCATCACATAACTAGAATATGGATCAGTCTAAACATTCCTGAAAAATACATATAATCAAGATGGATTAACCCTTACCACTGTGATCGTGATGGCAAAATTTACTAATTTTAAATTAAATTAAAAGATGAACTGGCGTTCATTTTCCAACAAATTTGGTTATGTGGAAGATGTTGCTGTCGTAGATGCTGCTGTAGTAGATAGCAACATCGTACACCAAAATTGTTGAAAAACGTACACCAGTTCCTTTGCTAATGACACAGTAAAAGATAGAATATTGACATCAGAGTGGCAAGGATTAACCGTTTAACATCGTACCCGCCCAGAAACAGGCTCTGCAGTGGAATTGAGGCATATCATTTGCACGACAAAAAAAGTCTATTTTAGAAATTTTAACACTGGAATGATTGGTTTGATAACCTTAAGTCAGTCATTCCAGTGATAAATTGAAAAAAATAGTCTTCTCTTGGTCTGCAAATGCACAGTCCATTAGCTTTTATTTTGCATTTCTTGACAAAATCTTACCATTAAAGGGCGAATGAAAATTTTGCTCAGTTACAGTGCAGTTCAGAAATAACTTAACAAAATCAATCATGTTAGTTAGTCCAACTTAGAACATGAGGTAAAAATGTTCTGTTGAATATTTTGGGCTTAATTTGATTGGAAACCATTGCTGCCTTAGGCCTCTCCCTCCCTCTGCCTTAGGCCTCTCCCTCCCTCTGCCTTAGGCCTCTCCCTCCCTCTGCCTTAGGCCTCTCCCTCCCTCTGCCTTAGGCAGCAATGGTTTCCAAACAAATTAACTCCAAAATATTCAACAGGTACATTTTATTCTGTTTTGGAAACAAGTTATTTCTATTTATTTTTAAATAAGTTATTTAAGTATTCTAAGTAGAATTGTAGCGACACAGCATGCGCGTGTAGAACAAATCTGAATGTAGAACATAGAAGATTGTTGACAATTTGTCATGTTTGTGCGAGACTGCTGCTGGTTCTCCGATGGTTTATTGAGCTATAACAAATCTAGCTGCTATTCTCTAAATCACATCCCCCCACCCCCACCCCAATTGCTTAAAGTTATATGCTGAATCACACATAACACTAGCATACTCCAAAGTTTTGTAATAAAGCTTGGAAATAGGGACCCTTTTTGGCGGTGAAATTAATTACTTGACCTTTCTTACGGTGTTTGGAATTCCATGACTTTTCATGACCAAAATTAACAAATTCCAAGACCTGTAATAATTAATATCTACATGAAGGAGATTTGTGTTAGATGGGCTATTGTCAGTTATGACGTAGATACATAATTTACAATCCGAGTCATTTTGCAAAATATCTGAATACTGTATCTTGCAGCAACCAAGCAAAAACCTTGTTTTGATAAGCTGTTGGCGTAATTTTAATTGGATAGAGGTGACGGCGGAAATGTATGCCAACAGATTTCTTTTATTTTACATGATTACCTGAGTTTCCATGGCTTTTCCATGATCAGTACGAAAAAAAAGCTGATTTTACATGACTTTCCTGGATTTACATGACCAGTACAAAACCTGTACATGTAATGTGTTGTGCTCATATAACTAACTCTTTGACTAAAGAAAGCTTGTCTCAATTCACCTTTCCAGAGTACCCTCCCATCATATAACGTCATAATGAACTGCGTGATGTGTACAATGACATCATAATGAATGACGTCGATAAGTACATCACGAATGCATATTTGAAGACGGTCTATGCGTTATTGTACAAATTGTTTGCTTTTACTATATTTAATAAATATTCTGTTGAATATTTTGAAACCAATTTGACTGGGCGCTGTTGCTACCATAGGCAGCAACAGCACCCAGTCAAATTAGTTAGAAAATATTCAACAGCTTCTCTGTATAGTTTTCATGAAATTGATAGCTAGGGCATTTGGGGAGCGATCAATCCCAACACGGCGAGGTGTGGGTGGAGCTTAGCTAGTGATGGGCGGGGCATAGCTGTACTGCATCGAGGTTTGAATAGGGTTTTTTTGAATTTCCACATAGATGTGTTTTAGCAGCAGGGGTGAAATCATGAAGAATTTGTACAAGTTTATATTTTCCCTACCAGTTAGTATTTTATATGTCTCTATCATATCCCCTCTTAATCTACACTGTCTAAGGGTTGTAAGTCCTAATATACTCAAGCGACTTTCAAAACTTTTGTTATGAAGACCAATGACAGATATTGTAATTGCTGATTATCAGATGCATTGCATATTTCATTCCAAATTTTGCTGTTATCTGCAAAAAGCGTTATATTGCATTCTGTTTCGTCTGGGAAATCATTTACATAGACTAAAAAAAGAAGTGGTCCAAGTAATGATCCTTGTTGAACCCTACTGCTTATATCTAGGGTTTGCACACCCTTTTCTGTTTGAAATTCCATGACTTTTTCATGACTCTTCATGACCAAAATTAACAAATTCCGTGACATCCAAGAATTAACATTGCACCTGGTTCCCAGTCGTAATCCCATGGGTAGTCTGAATGCAGTCGACTACCCAACGAGAGTTAGAATCCATGGCAGATCCACAGATGTCTATCCTTCGACCGTAACGAGTCTGTCCATTTTTTGTACTTAGTCAAAGCACTGACTGGGCACTAGACACTGGCATCACAATCAAACCTAGTTAGTTTCGGTATAATGATTGGTTTGCCGGGATATTTCAAAGATCGATTCGTTGACATAAACTCTGCTCTTGGCAGTAGATGCAGACCCTCTCCAGAGACAATAAATCGGTCCCTCTCTGCTGAAAGCGCATGGATCTCACTGCGCCTTCTTGCTAAGGAAGCTGGCAATAGAAAAACTGCCTTTAGAGTCAAATGCGTTAGACTAGCAACGGTTCGAAAGGGTGCTTGGCCAGTACATTAAGCACTAAAGATAGACTCCAGGCAGGAATGACTACCGGTTGTCTCTGTCGGAGATTGCTCATTCCCTTCACCATCACATTTAACTGGGCCACCTCTGGACTATCCCTGTTGGCTAGACAAGGGATAACTGATGCCAAAGCTGACTTGTATCCAGCAATTGTGACAGGAGCTAGACCCTTCCGACGTGGAACATTGTTTGATAACATCCACGCAGTCAATTTGAACATCTCGGGCCGCTCGTGTAGGAAGAATGATGGGTGGATACGCGTAAGCGTTCATCCCTCTCCAGCTTATCGTCAGAGCGTCTGTATCGATGGCATTTGGTTCTGGAATCGGCGAGACATAAGTCATGATTTGCGCATTTTCCTTTGTGGCGAACAAGTCCACGTTTGGTTTGCCCCAATGCTTGAAGATCCTTTGTAGAACTGGAGGGTTGAGAGACCATTCTGTTGGCAGAATCCTCGGTCTGCGAGACAAAGCATCCGCCAGAATGTTCAATCGTCCAGGAATGTGAGCTGCTTTCAAAACAACTGAGTAATTCCTGCACCACTGAATCAAGTGCCACACCTGCATACATAGTGTGGGTGACCTGGTCCCGCCATGGCGATTTATGTATGACACTACTGTCGAATTGTCCGACCGTATCAATATCACCATGCCCCGGACTTCTGGAAGAAACTTTTCCAATGCCAATTCCACTGTCATCATTTCCAACAGATTGATATGCAGCTGACTCTCTTGGAGAGGCCATGTGCCCGAAACCTGGGGATCCCCCAGGCAGCAACCCCCCCCCCCCCAACCCCTCTAGCGATGCATCCGTGTACACGGGCATCTGGGGGTGGGGTAGGTGAAGCTAAACTCCTACTAGGAGATTCTGACGCTCCTTCCACCAAACAAGATGCAACATTATTGGTTTGTAGTGCCTCATTTACCAGGCTGTAGTCAAGTTCCCATAATTGGAATGTTTTAGATAGTCGATTTACGCTTGGAAGGATGTCACAAAATAACAAAAGAGTACCAATGAAACTGTATGTGCATAGGAAATTGTACAGGCCAGCAGCTCGTTCTTCTGATTTATGTCCTAAACTTCCCTTGTTACAAGTGCTAGGCCTCAAAGTAGATCTAAGATCTCTGATCTTGGGTCGGGCGCAGGGGTGTAACACTTTACCTGGGTACCAAGCCAGGTATTTGGAGCGAGTGGCCAACCATAGCACTAAACAACTCATCTTTCATGACAGTTAATATTATGAATATCCGTCATGGTGCTCGCCGTGTGAGTTCCCGCCAGGCATGTGCAGCACCGGGGCCCCCCACCCAGCCTCGAAGAGGTCCACCCAAGCTACTGGTGGTAAAGTTCGTAGACCTTGGAGAAAAAGGAAGAAGGTTGTCCAACCTAAGGTACAAGTAAGCAAACCGCTGACTATCATGCAATGGAATGCTGAAGGAGTTTCTAACAAGAAAATGGAGCCTAGCCAAATTCTCAAGGAGAAAGGCGTAGATGTCGCATGTATCCAAGAAACTCATCTAAATGCCAAGAGAAGATTCTGTATAAGAGGATTTCAGTGCTTCGGATCTGACAGGGATGGAAGACAAAGGAGGAGTCACAACCCTGGTCCGGATTAACCTAAACACCATTGAAGTTCAGAGAAACATGGACGGACCTGAAATTCTTACAATCAAGATAATTCCAGAGAAACGTCCTATCACTGTTGTCAACTATTACTGCCCTAATAATCAACCATTGAATCTCAGGAAAATCCCAGTTCACCAAGATTCAACTATCGTTGCTGGTGACCTCAACCGTCATTCTCAGCTATGGGGCTATCATTCTACTGATAGGAGGGGTGAGGACATTGAAAATTGGATGGATGAGCAGAAGCAGATTCTCTTGAATAAGGCAGATGATCCCCCTACATTCTACTCAAGACGATGGCATACCTCAAGTTCTCTTGATCTAGCATTTTCGATAGAAAATCTACATCAAGAATCTTTGCGTATTGTTGGGGAACAGCTTGGAGGCAGTGATCACCACCCTGTTTTCATTACCATTAACATGGATGTTGAGATTGACCAGAATCAGACTCCTCGATGGAACTATAAGAAAGCAGACTGGGACAGATATCAGAAAGAGTGACAGATTTGTAAAAGACATTGATGTCAAAAACCAAAATATCAATAAAGTTGTTAAAGAGTTTAACTCTGCTTTGCTCTCTGCTGCTGCCAAATGCATTCCTAGGGGACCCGTGAAAAAATTACAGACCTTACTGGAGTACGTCTCTGCAAAAGTTACACGAAGAAATGTCCAATGCAAGGGAAATTGCTGAGAATGTTCCAACAGTAGCCAACCATGTGAGACGCCAACAATCCAAGGCAAAATATCTGAAAGCCAAAATCAGAGCCACCAGAGAATCGTGGAGAGAAAAAACGTCAAGCTTAAATCTTGAAAAAGATACGAACAAACTCTGGAGGCTTGTGAAGCAGCTTAATGATGAAAACACCAGAGTAACGTACATAACTCTTGAAGAGGATTGTGACATTAAAACAGGAGAGGCTACTGCTGAACACTTTGCTTGTATGCTTCAGAAAGTAAGCAATCTAGATGTGCCAGTGAGTTGTAAAAAAGCTGCAATGAAGTCTGCAAAGTGGAACGGAGACACACAAATGGATGAGCTTCTGACCATCAGCGAGTTGGAGAAAAGCTTGAAAGTTCTGACACACAGGAAGTCTCCTGGACCAGATGGCATAACAAATGAGATGTTGAGGAATCTGGGTACTATTGGAAAGCACAAGCTTTTGGAGATTTTCAACCACAGTTGGTACACAGGAGAAGTTCCCCAGTCTTGGAGAGAGGCCAACATGATCCCTGTACTGAAAAAAGGCAAGAATAAATCCAAAACGGCAAGTTATCGACCTATCAGTCTGACTAGTTGCACTGTCAAAGCCATGGAAAGAATCCTCAACCAGAGACTTCTTCGACATCTTGAAAGCAACAATCTCTTAGCGGATGAACAAAATGGCTTCAGAAAGTGTAGATCTACTGAGGATCAAACAACGTATCTGACGCAGTCTATTGAGGAGGCGTTCCAACAGAAAAAGCATACCATCACTGTGTGGGTTGATCTGCAGAAGGCATTTGATAAAATATGGAAGCATGGACTCCTCCAAAAGCTCAGGACCAGTGATATTTCTGGGAAAATGTAGCGCTGGATATGCCAGTATCTCCACAACCGAAAGGCATCAGTACAGCTGAATAGGACGAGCAGCAAGAAAGTCCTGCTACGGCAAGGTGTACCTCAGGGTGGTGTAGTCTCTCCCACCCTCTTCACAATATTCATCAATGAACTGGTGAAGAACCTTCCAATGGGAGTCAGAGCTGCATTGTATCTGGCATTCTTGTGATGTGGAGCAGCGAGGAGTATGTGTCAACAGCCAATTACTGCATGCAACTCGCAATTGATCACCTCAATTCCTGGGTTACAAGATGGTGTGTCCTGATCAACAAAGAGAAGACAGTCACAACTCTATTCACACTATCCACTAAAAAGGAACACAAGACAAGTCTGAAATTTGGTGACTCAGTTCTGCACTTTGAGGATGAAGTAACTTATCTTGGTCTGATATTTGACAAAAGACTAATTTGGAAGGAGCAAATCTGAAAAGCTGAAGGTATAGCCAAGCGAAGACCGGCAGTTATGCGGAAGCTCTCTGGAACAAAATGGGGAGCTAACATGAAAATTCTGAAACAGGTTTACTCTGGATTAGTGAGGCCAATCATCGAATACGGTTCATCATCATGGATGACAGATGCTACAAGCACACTTCAGACATTGGATAAGGTACAAAATCAGGCTCTTCGTATCATAACAGGGTCTATGAAGACCACTCCAATAGCAGCGATGGAAGAACTTACCAATATCCAGCCACTCCAGCAGAGACGAGAAATCAAGGCCGAGATTCAATACGAGAAATTCAAATTGATGCCTCCCCATCCCATGCATATGCTGACTCACCAAATGTCTAGAGGAAGGCTCAAAAGGAATAATTTCTTATTAACATCAAAGAAAATTGAAAGAAACAGAGTCGGACATCTTCCCCAGATGTAGAAACATAACTGCTATCTCTGAGAGGGAACCGTGGAAAGCTTCTGAAATAGAAAACACAATTTCAATCTGGCCCTCGATTCCAGGGATTGAAAGCAAGGGAGATCAAGCAGAGGTGACAAACAAAGTTCTTGCATTGAGTCATATTGAAGAAAACTACTGAGGAAGAATGGATACATGTTTATAAAGATGGATCAGCTATCCAGGCTGTCAAGAATGGAGGGGCAGGTGCTCACATTCGGTTTCCATGTGGAGATATAACAGACTCATGCCTGTCAACAGGGAAGCACTGTAGCAATTACACTGCAGAAATCCAGGCACTGATCTTAGCTAGTCAAATGCTGATACAACGAAAAACCTGAAATGAAAATATTGTCTTCCTGACAGACTCCCTCTCAGCGCTCCAGGCGCTGGAGAGTGGAAAGGAAAGTACAGATTTAATTCATGAAAATCTTACGCAACTGGCTAAGGAGAAAAATGTCAACTTACAGTGGATCCCCTCGCAATGCATTGTGGCATATTAGGAAATGACAAATCTGATCAACTGGCTAAGGAAGGGTCAAATAAAGAACAATTCAACCGTGAGGTTTACTTTGAAGAACTGAAGCATATCATTAAAGCCACAAGAAACACCAGCAGGCAGCATAATGATGCAATACACAGCCTCAGTAGGGAGGATCAGACACGTATCTTCAGATTGAGGACTGGTCACAATCGTCTCAATGCACATCTTCACCGTCTCAAGATTACAGATTCTGAACTTTGTGAGTGTCAGCAGTCAGAAGAAACAGCAGAACATCTCTTGCAGCACTGCCAGCGATATGAACAGGCTAGGAGAAGCCTCTGGCCTATTGAAGTATCTTTTGAAGAGAAGATCAGAGGAGACAGAGACAGTTTTATGAGCACTTCAGCTTTCATGCACCAAATAAGGAAAACAGTCTAAGATTACTGTCATGAGAAAGATGTAAGCAAGAAGAAGAAGATGTCCTAAACTTATTATAACAGTGTGTAAGATGTCTTTTAATCTCTCAGTCGTGGTACCGATACTTAGCCAGCATGTAGACGATGGCTGAAGGACTTTCACTTGAGGCTCATCTAATAATTTCTGCACAGTGGCAAGCCCCGCAGATATAACGGCACTGTTATCATAGTAATCAAACAACTGCCTTAATATGGCTTTGAACCTTTTAACATAAGGGATGAGATCACCAGCTTTTGATGCTGCCAAGTTAAGCTTATGTGCAGTACAATGGCACCCTATGGCTTTGCATTTTAGACCAGATTCATCACTTCCACCTTGCGAATCTAGCTGTGCATCCTGTATTTGTTTCACAGCACCGTTTATTCGACCCAACATAACTGCAGCTCCATCCGTTCCTATGCCATGTAGGCATGAATATTTCAGCTGGTTAGACTCAATGAAGTCTGTAACACGATAAGCAATGTTCTTGGTATTTAGTGTAATTACTACGTCATCAGGCATGACATCACCTTTGGTCATCAATGCATCCAATATTTTTAGAAACTTTACTTTTACGTTCCCCTCTGAATCAATAAACCTAGCACGGATCACCATCTGTTCAACAACAGCACAATCCGTTGTTTCGTCAAACAACAGGGAAAAATGCTCAGACTCATTCAGTTCTTTCAAGGTGTCTGCTTCGATAATTTCAGACAATGAAAACAGTATATCTTGAATTGATTTATCACTGCAGTATGTGGCATTCTTTCCACAACAGATTTTTGATTTTAGTTCATTTCCTAAGTTACCAATCAAATCTAGGAGTGGTTCAAAGTTTGTAGTGTGTGCTAAACGCTGTTTGCATAGAAAATACAGGGATGCAAAAACTTGGCACATATCTGTCATTCATACTTCTGGGACAATTGCAACCGAAATGTTGGTAATTGATTTTAGGTGAACCTCTCGATTAAACGCGTCTTTGTGAGCAACCGAACCTTCATGTTCTTTGATACTCTCTAATCTGTAATGGACACATGGTTCCCGGTTCTATGTGTCACACATGAAGGGACGCTTATCAAATTTTTGACATAATTTGCAATACATTCCCTTTCCCTCTATGTGGTAAAGTCAATCCCTTCCAGTCTTCCACTTTGGGCAAAAACATTTTGATTGGTTTGCTTCTTTTGTTACAATCTTTGACATTGCGGATGAAGACGCCATTTTGACAGTTTATTAATAGGTCACAGTGCATGTAGACTCAAAACATTAATCTTTTTTTTTTTAAATGAACGGCGATAATAAAGGATTCACGAATCTGGAACCTGTACACACAACAAAACTGATCCTCTTTTAGAAACGAGATACCACAGTTTTACATAAGTTATCTCAACACATACAAATAAAATCTGGTCGATCGGCTGCATTTACTGATGGGCGCTATTTTATTTGAAAGTGTTGAGAGAATTTATTATGTTTATTGGCCGATTTAATCATTATTAGATGTCAAATATCGATCGTGAAAGCTATACCCAGCACAGACATTTGTAACTGTCATAATCGTTTGCGCAAATTTTATGCGCATTTCCGGGAAATGCCTTCCGGTTAAGACTAGTTCCCAGTCCTGCATTTATTTACACGTATATCAGTCACTGTTCAGTCCGGAAATTATTAGTTTTCAAACGTTTTCGAAGCAAACTATTGATTTATTGACTCTATGTTGAGTTTGCTACGGAATGGTAAAAATATGTGGTGGTCGGAAAGGTTAGATCAGGCTTTAGTGCTGGTCGGACCTTTTGAGTGGTGGTTATTCCCGACCAGCGCCGACCACTGTGGGCAGAACCCTGACTTTTTCTGACTATGTGTAGATTGGGTTTTATCATTATCGCTATTTGAGGCAATGGAAGGTTCAATTAAGAAATGGTTTTCTGTCTTTGGATTCGTTTAATTCATCCTTAAGGAGCATAAAATGGTTTGGATTTGTTATGTCTCTGGCTTGACAAAGTAACTGATTTGGAAACGCGCTGCATATTATACCCCTCACATTCCTGGTACCGGGCCTTCCTAAAAATCCTGTCCTTGGTGCAGTTTAGAATATAGGTAACTTGTGAAGTTGTCTGAGAGCAAACAAAAGTCCATGATAGTTGGGATGGATGTGATCTCAATACACATCGTGTTTTGTCTCTCCGGTTTCTCTAGTGCACATGTGTCTTCTCAATGTACATGATATTTAAGTGGGTTGCCAAGGAATAAAGCATTGCATTGAATTGGTAAACTTGGTCGTTTTCGTGTGTATCTTGCAAGGATGGACAGGGTAGCAAGGATGACACTAAGATCTGTGTGTCAGGTGAGATGTTTTTAACTTTATCAATAAGGTTGTTGTAATCTTTAATCATCCCCTCAAATTTGCGTTTACCAATATCATTAGAGCCAACATGTGTGATGATGGCATCATAATGATTGGATAACAGATAAGAATCCAGTTTGTCAGTTATTTCACTGATTCGCGCACCTGAGAAGGATTGGTTCATTATATTTGTTTGTTCAGTTGACATGTATCGGCCGCTCAGTTTTGCCAGTGTTGAGCTGGCAATAATGAGGACATTTTTTTGTGTTGGGTTTGGTGCTAGCTGGTTTGGAATGTAGTTTCGAGGTGGGAAGCGTGAGTTGCCACGTGTTGTGTAGCTATTTCTGTTATTTGTTCCATTGTTAGTGTTTTGATTTTTGTAGCTAGTTACATGGACCGGGATAGAAGAAACTATATCGCTGTATCTGCTGTATGGTTGATCAGCATTTCTATCTATGTGTGAGGTTTGAGTTCTATCAGAAATTTCAGAGATTTTGTGGCCACCGTTGTTGGTTACTTCTGTTTGCAGCATTAGTTATAGCTGCACCTTGTCTGTGACCGAATGTCATCTGATAGTGGTTTAAAATTAGCTGCATTTGGGCTTAGTCTCAATCGTGCTATTTGTTATGTCATGTGAGCCTTGCATGGAGATGCCAACTTCCTGATTTTATTTAAATTTGTCTTTTTCTATTTGTGCTTTATCAGGAATTTGGACTGTGTCAGCAGTCACAGACTGCGATGGTAAAGAACCGCCTGGGGAAGCATGTGAGTCTTGCATGGACCTGTCTATTCCAATATCCTCTTCGGAGTTGTCTTTGTCCGATAGTGCTTTATTTGAAATTTGGATTGGCTCAGCAGCCCTTGACAGGGATGTCAAATGGCCTAGGTGATCAGCATACTGTACATACTCTCGATCATATGACGAAATATGCCAAGCCAGGAAATCTGCTATATGAGTAGACAGTGACGTACATTTTTGGCATGAATATTTACGTTTGGAGTGAACAAGTGCAGAGAGCATGTACGGAGGAAGTTCAGAACAATGTATAGTGGATCCAGTCTTTCCTTGTATCACACTTGATCATGTATTAGTTGTCAATGTTTCCACACCTGCAGCGCGGCTGTGGCTTGGTCTTAATAGTCTTAGGACTTCTATCAATGATGATATTACTTGGGGTTAGACTGACAGAAGCGGTAATGATGGTAGTTGGAGGGGTTGTTATGGTTGTTGTAATAGCACAGACAGAGTTACCGCTCGCATCTGGAGAGGTTGTGGCATTTCCTGAAATGTGTGTGGTATTGGGTAAAACATATTTCCTGCTGCGGACTTCCATCTTCTCTTATTGTATCGCATTCATTGCACAGCCAGTAATCGGATGATCTAAATTGTGTGTGTTTTGTAGGATGTTTACAATCATCGCACACCATTGTGGATGCTCTACAGATCAACATATTGGATGTATGACGTAAATCTATTATGCCTAACTGTCCATTCTAACGTGCAGAAGACAATACAAAAAGGATAGACACTTACGTGTTAGTAGAAAATGTGAGGGTTATTTTTCTGCCCTGCGGCGCCTCAGGGAAAATAAAGACAGGGGGAGCCGGAGGAATGACAGTACATAAAAAAGTAAGAGGTTGGCTAGAAAGATTGGTAAGAAAACACATGTGCAAGATAATGTTACTATAGGTTATAGTGTTGTTTACATGTCATTTGATCTGATTCATTTTAATTTGGGATGATGTTTCAGCCTTACCGAAGCGAATAACACTAACTGATCGCAATATTTTAATGTATATATATACTTTAATGTATAATGTACACCGGCCTACAATAGGCATAGCATTGACATGAAGTTGGTGGATATCTTTTTTATTTTTTTTGGCTTTAAGTTCCTTTTGCGACAACGGATAGATTATTAATATGTGTATGTTTCGAAATGCATTGGCTGTACAAATGCACGATGCCCATGTTGGTAGATGATTAGTAAAACTGTAAAATAACACACCACAAATTCATAACATTTACTTAGTTTACATAACATTAAACATAAGACAAGTAAATCACACACCCACTCTCAGTCTCACTCTTTCTCTTACGATAACTGAGTACACACATCTTTCAAGTTGGTAGCCGCACTACGCTCAAACAAGTCCATTTTATTCACGCTCTTATCTTCAAGTGTAACATGCTACGAACCTCGTCAATGACAATTCACTGACAAATCATTAGCATCTTCTTGGAAATTGGTGACAGGTTGCACATATCTCATCCGTCATTTGGCTTTCAAACACGAACATTGTGTAACCATTAGTTCTGTGGTATATTGGGTAAAGCTGCTGTGCGCTTCAACCATCGTGGCAATTGTCTCTGTATAAATACGTCAATGAACACTAATCAAAGTAAATCAGACACAATCTAAAATTTACCTATTCTTCTACAAGTTATAAATGTTACTAACATAACTTTCTTATTAATGTGTGATTGAAAAACTCTGCAATCAATTTGACATTAATTAATTTTTACGACGTCAATCGGGAGCATCTACTGCCATCAGACGTAGGTGATCGCACAAGAGGTAACAGTTACAAGCTCACCAAGCAACGCTTCTGCAGTGATACCAGAAAGATGTTCTTTAGTATACGAGTAAACAAGCATTGGAATAGTCTACCTGATCACGTAGTGACAGCTCCAACACTCAACGCCTTTAAAGGAAGGATTGATAAGCACTACCGAGAGAACCTCTACACAATTCAGTTCACGATCTCACCCATCCACACCCAATCAGTTAAACAGGTTAATGAAACCCAGGTTCAAGAAGAAAGTGAAAATCTGTTACAGGCTTACTAGCCTAACCAGCAGAAGAGGATATGTATGTATGTATGTAATTTAATCCTACTCAGTCAGAGCAAATTTCGTGTAATCGTGTATTTAAGGCTGTGTTATATAGACATTGTGAAGAACCATTCGTACCCTACGGAATAGGGGTGAGCCCATCGAGGCCGGATTTCCACATACAGATACAGATACAGATTGGTTCAGTTGGCAAAACCGTTGCGCCGCACATGCTTGCAATTCCACTCCAAAGAGCCCGGTTCGAAGTAATTTTGAGAGCCGGCTGATCTCCGAGCTCTAATTGTTTCACATCGTCAAAACACGCACCACCCCATATCACCCAAGAAGTGATGGGATGGTGGAGACATTTAACCGTACTGTCACAGAAATGTTGACTAAGGAAACACGCCTTGATTGTAGAGATTGGGATCTATGACTCCCATATGTGCTCATGGCATACCGCACTTCGATATATTCAAGCACAGGTTATACCCCTGTGTGGTTAATGTTAGGCAGTGAATTAGCCTTACCCCTGTATCTGGCCATGCCAGGATTTCAGGAGATAAAAATTAACCATCTCTCTATGTAGAGCTCATGCGGCAGCGGATAGAACAAACCCATGAGCTAGTGAGAGCTACTTTATCCACTGCACACTGGCATCAGAAAACATGGCATGACCGGCGGGTGCATAGAGATCCATATGAAGTGGGAAAAATGGTTTGGGTTCACGATTCGCGATGCTCTGCAAATGTGCCGAGTAAACTGAGTTACAAGTGGAAAGGCCCTATGTGGTAGTAAGTAAGAAGTCGGATGTGACCTACCATATACAGGCTTCAGATGGCCTAACCTCAGTCATCCACTTCGATCGACTTAAACTTTGTGTCAGTGATGACCCAGTGCCAGAGCTTGGACTGGGCGTTCCACGTGACACCGCTACCCATACAGATGTCTCTATGGAAACAAGTATTCCCGACGTTAGTCCAGAGCACTGCGGTGCCAGTTCGACCTCTCTCCTACCAAGCCAGGAGTCCGGTGAACCATCAACTAATGCTGAGGACGATGACAAGATATGTACTCACCGCCTCCCTCCTCAGTGCAGGTCTAATCAGTCTGGGAAGTCGTATTTGAAGACTTTCTCGTTTGTGCAGTCCAAGAGGAAGGGTAGAAAAGTTGTTCCGCCGACCTCTCCTACCCACTTCATGCTATTACCCCCATTATAGAGTTACCACAAGCGGAAGCTGAGCCATGCTTCTTGTGGAGTGGAGCCTATAATAAATGGCATGGAAGTGAAGAGGCCGGATGGGGCCTTGGCTTGTTTTGAAGAACAGCAAAACCAAACAACTCGGTTTATCCTTCCAAGTCCCAAAACTGTGAGCCCAATTCCTTCCCAAGAGGCAACCCGGCCCATGGCTTCACCAACGCCCCCCCCCCCAATCCAACTCGCGTCCATAGTCTATGCACCAAGTTCGGACATCACCGGCCCTGTCCATTTCACACTCCACTCATCGTCTGATGACTGTCACTGTTCAGATATGAGAGAGTCCGCTGTTACAGAGGAGGTGGCTTCCCGCACCGCAGCAACCAACACACACACACCCCCCCCCCCCTCCTCCCAGGTGGTGGGCAGGGAAGCAGCCTGTTCAGCAGACTCTCGGCTCGAATATTCCCGGTACTTAAAAATTATGACAGAGTACCAACCATCGTGTAATGGGAGATGACCATATTCTCCATCCAAATGGCACCCGACCACTACTGCCTGACCAAGCCCCCCCCCCCCCCCCCCCCCCCCCCCGTGAGCAGTCAGAACATCACACCGGACACAGAAATCCAGAAGCATGAAGAACACACTTGCCCGCAGGGCTGGATGCATCAAATCACTGTTGCGCGAACATCACACATACCCGGTTATATAATAGTGTAACTCAGACATCCAACATCAGCAACAACAAGTGTAGCATTCACATAGCGTTTTTAATTGAAAAAGTTAGAGACATTATTTTCGCAATAATCACTCCATTTAAATACAGAAAGTTCATCGCTTTCCATAGACCCGACTTTCCTGCAACCGCAACAGACTCAGCATTCACCAGCCTGGAAACCTGGATATGTCAACAGGTTGTCCACAAGCAGACGGACAGACCAACAACAAGCACATCCACCAGACAGGATAGCAATCACAGTTTACGATAACAATACCGTTGTATGGAGATTGTGAATGCAGTCATCCTGAGTGTCTATGTTTCAGAGGTGTTGGTGATTTTCATTGATACGTGTGGCCGGTTATCTGCGGATGATCTTGAGCTGTTGTGAAGGGTGATGTTTTTATTACTCTCGGGCTGGGGAAAGGAAGTAAGTGCGGTGTCAACTTTATCGGACATGATGTATTTCACTCTGTATTGGCTGAGCCCGTGGGCGGGACAGAGTTACTTTAGAGCGTGGATGACGAAGAAGGGTGCTGTTGTAAGTTGAATCAATCCATTATCGAATTCAATTTTTCGGTAGCAAAATCCTACTCATGATGGATGACAGACTGCAGGCATCTTGCTCTCTTAATAATATTGACTGTTATTACGTGTGAATTAAGTATTGTTTTATTAGCTATTTCTGTGCGACGGTTCCGTTGGGGGAGGTGGGGGAAGGGGGTGGAGGGGGTGGGTGGGGCATCCCCCATAGTGCGTACTGTAGATGGCTGCGGTGTTGTTCCTTCTTTGCGTATGGTCAGTTTTCCGTAAACCGGATAAGAAAGTGTTTGCGGAAAATGTTGACTCGTGTTGTTGGTGGTAGTGTACTGTTGTAGGGAAGTCCGAGCTGCTGTATGACACTGGTATATTGTGGATTGGGCATATCCAGGTTTCCACTCTGGTGAATGCCAAGTCTGCTGTGGTTGCGGAAAAGTCGGGATTGCAGGAAGTGATATACTTCCCGCATCTGTGCGGGAGGGAATGTTGCGGAAAATCATGTCTCTAACTTTTTCGATTTAAAACGTTAGGTGCTTGCTATATCTTGTTGTTGCTGGTGTTGATTGTCTCCATTATATCCTCTCTATAACCGGATATGTATTTAGTATTCGCGCCACGGTGAATTGACGCATCCAGCCTTGTGGGCAAGTGTGTTCTGTGTGCTCTTGGATTTCTGTGTCCGGTGTGATGTCCTGACTGCTGACAGTGGGGATTGGTGGGCGGTTATGGTGAGGGTTGCCCTTGGTGTTGGAGGGTGGTCATCTCCCATTACACAATGGTTGGTACTTTGTCGTAGTTTTTAAATACCAGGATAATTCATGCCGAGAGTCTGCTGAACAGGCTGCTTCCATGCTCACCACCTGTGGGGGTGGGGGCGTGTTTGCTACAGTGCGGGATGCCACCTCCTCTACGGTCTACAGACGACGAGTGGAGTGTGAAGTGGACAGGACGCATGATGTCCGAACTTGGTGCATAGAGAAGAGATGCGCATTGGAGATAGGCCGGTGGTCGTGCATAGTGAGAGGGAGCACATTGGTTGGGGCATGGTTGCGCGGTTTCGGGGCATGGTTGGGTACACTGACTTGTGTGGTTTTACTGTTCTTCAAAATGAGTCAAGGCCTTATCCAGCCTCTACACTTCCATGCTATTCACTACATGTTCCACCACACAAGAAGCATGGCCCAGGGCAGCTGCAACTTCCGCTTGTGGTAACTCTATAATGGGGGGGTATAGCATGAAGTGGGTGGGAATGGGAAGAGATCAGCGGAACAACTTTTCCATCCTTCCCCCTGGACAACACAAATGAGAAAGTCTTCAGATACGACTTCCCAGATCGAGTAGACCCACACTGAGGAGGGAGAGGGCAAGTACGTATCTCGTCATCATCCTCAGCATTAGTTGATTGTTCACTGGACTCCTGGCTTGGTAGAAAATGGGTTGAACTGACACCGTGGTGCTCTAAACTAGCGTCGGGAATACTCATCTCCATGGAGACATCTGTCTGGGTACCGGTGCCTCGTGGAACGTCTAGTCCGAGCTCTGGTACGGGGTCGTCACTGACACACGGTTTAAGCTGATCGAAGTGGATGACTGAGGTCAGGCCATCTGAAGCGTGGATATGGTAGGCCATGTCCGACGTCTTACCTACTACCACATAGGGGCCTTTCCACTGGTAACTCAGTTTACCTGGCACATTTGCCGATCATCGCGAATCGTGTACCCAAACCATTCTTCCCGCTTCATATGGATCTCCATGCACTTTCCAGTCATGCCATGTTTTCTGATGTCGGTGTGCAGTTGATAAAGTTGCTCTCACTAACTCATGGGTCTGTTCTATCCACTGCTGCATGGGCTCTACGTAGAGAGTTGGTGAATTTTTCTCACCAGGAATCCTGGGCATGGCCAGATCCAGCGGTAAGGCTAATTCATGGCCTAACATTAACCGTGCAGGGTTATAACCCATGCTGAAATGTACTGAAGTGTGGTATGCCATGAGTACATATTGGAGTCATAGATCCCAATCTCTACAATCAAGGCGTGATTCTTTAGTAAGCATCTGCGCGAGAGTTCGATTGAATCTTTCCACCATGCCGTCGCTGCGGCGGTGATATGGAGTTGTCCTTGTTTTGACGATGTGAAACGATTTGCATAGCTCGGAGATCAGCCGGCTCTCAAAATTACTTCCTTGATTGGAGTGCGGCTCATAGGGCATTCCAAACCGGCAGAACACATTGCTTGCCAAGACCTCTGCTATTGTGGATGCCTCTTGGTCTGGCAGAGCGAATGCTTCCACCCACTTCATAAAATAATCTTGCAATACGAGGATGTATTTGTTTCCATCATTCATCGTATTCAATGGTCAGAGCACATCAATAGCCACTCGCTCCCATGGTGCACCAACAATTTTTACTTGTAAGCGTGCGGAATGGTGCTGGCCAACAGCACATCTTTGACATGGGACACATTTGGTGACCCATGCCTTTACACTATCGCAAATCCTGATCCAGTGGAATCTCTGTTTTATCCAAGTTAATGTCCGCTCAGTAGCTAGATGACCGGCGTTATCGTGCAATTGCTGTAATATTGTTTCACGATAACATTCCAGAATTACCAGGCACTCTGCGCACCGCAATTTTGGGAACACCGGAGATGGCTGTGTTGTATGTATCATTGTGGTGGCTGCTTCAGGTTCATTCTCAAGCCCGATTCTGCTCAAAGCGTCTGCATTTCCATGCAGTTTGCTGGGTCTATGAATCACATTGAAGTTAAAAGCCTGCAGGGATTCCTGCCACCTCGCTACCTGGCCCTCTGGATTTTTAAGGTTGTGGAGCCAGTGTAGGGAAGCGTGATCCATATGGAGAGTAAATGGACGGCCGTACAGAAAGTGTTTATAGTACTTGACAAAGTAGACCACAGCCAGTAATTCCCATGTGGTGGTCGCGTAATGTTTCTCTCTTTCATTTAGAGTGCACGAACCATAACCCAGTACCTGCTCCATTCCATCCTCTGTGACCTGAGATAGAACTGCGCCAATAGCATAAGCTGATGCATCAGTGTCCAGGATGAAATCGAGGTAAGGGTTAGGATGAGCGAGAATAAGGGCGGTCGTCAAGAGTTCCTTCAACGCCCTGAAGAAACCTTCACACTCAATCGTCCACTCGAATCGAAGAGTCGATCCTTTTCGGTGATCTTGAAGAGAGGTGATGTAATCTCACTGAAATGATGGATGTATCGACGATAGTATTAACAGAGATGAAGGAAGCTCCTAGTTTCCGTAACAGACTCTGGCGTTCTGCCACTCCACCACAGCTTTTGTTTTTGATGGTTGGGTGGCCACTCCATCACTGGATATGACGTGCCCTAGGAACTCGATGCTCTGTCTGAAGAGATGACATATCTTGGGGTTGAGCCTCAAGTTAGCCATGCGGAATCATGAAAGCACAGTGTCTAAATTGGAAATAGTTTGCTCAAACGTTGGTCCAAAGACGATTACGTCGTAAATGTAACACAGACAGATTTCCCATTGCAGGGTAGTTAATACCTGCTCAATGAGACTTTCGAAAGTTCCAGTAGCATTGCACAACCCGTAGGTCATCTTGCGGGTTTGAAAAAGGCCGTCTCGACAAACGAATGTGGTCTTCTCCATGTCAGCCTCATCCATGGCAAACTGCAACACTAGCTAAATCAAGGGTACAAAACCACTTGGCTCTGGACAAGGAATCTAAGGCCTGATCCATCCGTGGTAACTTTGATCTTTGATGCTAAGATCATTAAGGCGGCAGTAGTCTATACAAAACCGCAAAAATCCATCTTTTTTGCCTATCACACTCATAATATGGAAAAATTAGTTACCTCTCCGGGATGTAGAAATTGTTTGAGTGTAGCTTTTGTGACCATCTCGGTCACTTCTTCAGCACTAACTGATGGTCGCTGGCAACATCACTCTGGTCAGATCTTGTGGAGTCATGTGACAGCATGGACTTGTAGACTGCTGGTATACGGTAGAGCTCATCTCTGTTCATGGTTGGTTGATGCTTGTAGATTTCTATAGCCTCTTTAACCGTCCATTTGAAGAAGTTGGTCTCAATGTTGATGACCGAGGCACTGCTGAGGGGATGACAACAAACTATCAAACTCACACTTATAACTATATGTTTTCGCAGTGCTTTCCTTCGTTGGCGGGGTTATCTCGCTAACAAGCATCCAAGGACATGGGGAGATGTATGTAAATCAGCACTTTAACCATCACCGCTCGGAAACCTCTGATTGTTTCCCGGGGTCGGATCAGATCAACGTGCTGATGGGACGTTCAAACAATTAAGAAGCCATGCGGCTAGTGGATCGTGGAAAGAGACAATAACTTTAATATATACGAGACCCTATAGGTATTTGGCCAATTTTACACAACCTTGCCATAGTGCAGGGCTACATTACCGCAACAACCGGAAAAGACACAAACGCTATATGTCGCCTAACGAAGAGATTGTCCCTAACCACTTCAAACCTATCCTATTTGAGCTGAATAGTAAGGTTTAGTCAGTAACATGCCAGGCTCAAACAGTTAGAGCATGGTCGGCGACCTCAGTGTAAAATTGATGATGGTAGGGATAAGTGATGCGGATATAAATGTTGCTGTTTAGTATTTCCTAGCATACTGCGGTCTAATTTTCCTATAATTAAACAAAACATATCAACGAAATGGCTATCTGCCATATACAACTAACCAATGCAGTGAACGATGACAATTTATATATAAATTATTGAGGTAGTATATCAGGTTGAAAGACCTAAATGGTGCGGTTAGTAAAAGCATCCAGAGTAAATAAGGATAATATGAACAGTGATAAAGAAATTATAAATTGCGGTCCTAAGACCAGGAAGGCACCTATTAGTCATCAGTGCAATATACAGAAATAATAATACAATAACAATAGTATAGTTACTTGAGTAGCTAATAGTCGTCGGTATGGAACAGGCTACTATGTTACTGAAATTGAGGCGCTAACATATTCATAGCGCGAGTTGACACGTTCTCTGGAGCTGGAGAGATTTCCGCAGGCAATTTCTGCAGCTGGTCTCTGCAGGTTGGATCCGCAGGCTGACTCCTCCAAGCAGGGTAGATATGGTGCATACTCATGACAGTGAAACAGAACAGTGAAGTCGCATCTATTAGATAGTCTCTATAACTAAATCAAAATTTATACTGAAGTGAGAAAGTGTTCCGTCCGGCGACGGAAATAATAAAGTTAAAGGTTGCCCATTAACATAGAGGGCTGTATAATAATGTTCAGCAGATACATAACTAGGCACATGGTGTGGGATGCGTCGCATAGCTCTTGCGGTGCATCTAGCAAAGTCCACCAGACTGTGGTCGAAAAGTTAATTAAACACACACAACATGCAGTGCAGAATTTAGTGTCCACTTTTCAGTGTGGTTGGCAGATCCGGCGAGTCATCCACCAAGAATCACCACAGCTCTACATTGCGTAGGATTACATTCCGGGCCCGCACAGCCCCTCCCGCAGAAGTTGCATTAGGAAAGTCCGGATGCGGAAAGTCTAACTTTAAATTTAATTTATTAGCAGTTCACATCTGTCATCCAGGTGGTCCAGTCGTCCTGCGTGGGGCGGCTTCCAAGCCGGCGATGCTCCTGATCCTTGGTTTTTCACCCCTTTTATACCCCTTTTATACTCGCTGTGACGTCAGGGCTGGGTGCTTCAACCAATCAGCGGCCAAGCGCCAGCCAATCAGCATGCTGGTATGCTAGTGACGTATCGACCACATGTACACAGATCTTTATATTTAGTTTAATATATACACGCAGCTATGACACTATAGCAATATTCCGAGTATAGTTTAGCGGGAGCTTCGACAATAACTCAGCCATTTCTGGGCCAATTTTGTAATAGCTTACTGTTTTAGAAAGCTTGTTTAATTCCTGTCCTGATTGATACCAATAAAAACGAGAACGGATAGATTATAAACATTTACTAGTACCTACTCAGTACACTATAGGTAAGCACTCACTCCCAATTCCGAGACGTGTTGTCAGGAAAGCTCTGACGCGTGCACATGCGCACCACACATTCTATCGGACGTAGCTAATTTTTAACAAGAAACCTCTCATATAGGGCTTACATATGCTTATTGCTCTACCCAGAGTGTGTGCTTTAGAACGAATTCGACATGGCCAGTCCATACCCAGCCTTGCTGGTATGGCCGGCACCTGTCCGGTCGATCCGGGCTTTATTTGGAAATCCTATACAGCAACATTATATCCGCATCACGATTCCCGCCAGCATCAATTTTACACTGAGGTCGCTGATCATGCTTTAAATGTTTGAGCCTGACATTCAGCTCGATAGGATGGGTTTAAAGTGGTTAGGGACAGTTTCTCCGTTAGAGACGCATAGTGTACACCTCTTTTCCGGTTGTTGTGGTAATGTAGCCCAACACACCAGCAAGGTTGTGTAAAATTGGCCAGTTACCTATAGGGCCTCGTATATTTATTGAATGATTGTCTCTTTCCATGATCCACCAGCCATATGGCTTATTAATTGTCTGGATTTTCAATCGACACATTTACCAGATCCGACCCTGGGAAATTACCGGCGGTTTCCAAGCGGTGATAGTTAAGGTGCCGATTTACATACACACCTCTCCCCCCCCCATGTCTTCGGATACTTATTAGGTAGACCACCCCCCCCCCCCCCTGCCAAAGTAGGAAGCACTGCGAAATGATAATAATATTAATTTATTTGTTGGGATACTGGCCTGCAGTGCATCTCTGGGCATCATGGAAAATAACCCTAATGTCAGGTCAAAGGTTAGGCCCGTAGCATTCAGTGAGGGACTAGATGGGGATCTCCATTCATTTCGTTGTAGTGTCTGGGTGAGGCCTTATAGCCCACCATGCCCTCACGGGAAGGACACTAGCAATGGATATCCGTCTCTCCATCCCCACCATAATGACATGTCAGTATTTAAATTTGCTTATGTGAACTGTGAAACTCGTCTAGTGATGTTTTATGTGGTAGCCGAGCTGGGTAGCTGGATTGTTATTTGATTCAGAGTTTTGTTCCGTGACATGTATGCACGCTATCCTTGGCGTAGATGCTATGCAGGGCAACCTTAGGGAAGCTGGGCATCTGTGCCCAACGGATAGACGTATCTAAACGTTAGGTAGTAAACCATGCCACCTGTGGTCAAAGCTTGTTTCCGTTGCTAACAACCAATTGGTAGGTTGGGATGTAGCAGAAGGGCTGCATAAATAAAGCGGAAACTACCAATGCAGCAACTTTGGAACTACATAAGATGGTGACCTGGAAATTCTTTGGAAATCGTTCATCCCATCTTCACCTAAACCAGCATGCAACACCTTAACAGTAGCTTCACTCGGATTTTCAGCACGTAGCATTTTCTGTCGAACAAAAGAGTGGCCCTTTTTGCCAGCTCTTTTCCTCCGCTTTGGCATTGAACGCATTTTCCTGTGATGGAGGCCCACGTGAGGCACTTTCCTCTCGCAACAACAAAATTTTCTTTGTATGTGTTAGGAGTATACTAGTTTATATTAAACTATCTAGTGACTTCATTGCAGAAACTCGCACTTGCAGGGATACCTCTGCAGATTTAAGGATCTGTGTGGTACCTCCGGCGACACCACGTGGAAAGAACACTGGATGGCTCTATGTTATGTCTTATTGTGCTCATTTACTGTCAAATGCGTAAAACTGTTTGTATAGTATATTAAATTTCTCATTGTTTAATTATTCTTTATTCCATATCTCTAAATTAGTATGGATAGGCATACTGGTGACACAAATAGTTGGGACGACACCGTGTGGTTCAATCTTGGCGGCAATGGTCGCATGACTCCACTGGAACATCAGTGTTCCACCGGCTCTAGAGGCTAGTTTCTGTACCTTCCAGAGAGATGCGATACGGGATCCGCAACCCCGAGATCCATAGCTAACAAGTCCTCCTGTACGTCGTGCATTTGTGGCGCGATGGATGGGAATGTCATGGCGGACCAGTGCATAACCCCCCGTGACCTACACAACATTCCTTGCCACCTTAGATGTCACTACTTCTATGTGCTTCTACCAAGTCAGATCTTTGTCCAAGTAAACCCCTAAAAATTTAACAAATTCAGCCTCTTTTATTTCTTGGTTATTAATGTAGAGTTCTAGTAAATTTGTTGTCCTAGATTTTGTAAAAAACATATAGTTAGTTCTAGAAATATTTAATGATAATTTGTTTATTTTAAACCAATTTATTACTTTTACCATTTCTTCATTTACATTTTTGTACAGCGTGTCTTCTTCTTCTTTTCGTTCACTGATCATACCGCCAGTCCTGTAAGTGACCATCGACATGATCATAAGCGTTAAGTGCGTGGATCCATGGTTTATTAGAGTGCGCCGTGCAGCCTGGAACCTCCGTCTTCAGCACTCGGGGTTTCTGTTAGGGTTACCTCACCCTTACCTCCTTTAGTCGCCTCTTACGACATGCAGAGGATACGGAAGGTGTATTCTAAGCCCCACCTACAGGGCGGGTACAGCGTGTCTATATCATTAGCGTGGCAAAAAGCATTAGTATCATCTGCGAACTGTATTAGTGAGAGGTAGCTGCAGACAGTAGGTAAGTCATTCACATAGAGTAGAAATAAGAGGGGGGGGGGCCAAGTACTGATCCTTGGGGAACACGACAAACTAGCTTTCATTTGCTAGAGCAAACTCCATTGTACCCTAGCGCTTAAGTAACTTTTTAATCAATTTAATGCAATTCGTCTTACTCCATATTAGGATAATTTTTGTATTAAAATGTCATGATCAATTGTGTCGAAAGCTTTCGAAAGGTCTAAGAAAATACCAAGGATGTGTTGCTTTTTTCTAGTGAATTTGAAATCTTTTCCAGCATGTCAATGAGGGCCAGAATTGTGGAGTGTTTTTCTCTAAAGCCATATTGTGCCTCATATATTATTGAGTACTTATTTAGATAATTCATTAATCTATTATAGAAAAGTTTCTCCAAAAGTTTTGAAAACATTGGAAGTGCTGAGACAGGTCGATAGGTAGTGAAGTCAGATGAGTCTTTAGCTTTGTATAGAGGTGTCACATGTGCTATTTTTTAACAGTGATAAAAAGCCCAGACAGTTCCAGATACAAATTGCATATGTGAGTTAAAGGAATTAGTATCTCTGTTAGACAATTTTTAAAGATACTCCATTTAAAGTTATCAATACCTGCACTTTTATTAGTATTAATTTGCATTAGTAGTTTAGAAATCTCTTCTGGGGTAGTAGGGTTTAGAAAAATTGAAGATTGATAGATGCCTGTTAAATAGTCCTGTATACTTGCATGAGGGTAAATTTGAATTTCTTTCGATAATTAGAGACCAATGTTAATCAAATATTCATCAAATTTTGTTGCTATTTCTTCCTTTTCATTTACAACTTTGTTATTATAGATAAATCTTGAGGTTTCTGATTTATTGTTTTGTTTATTTAATAATGACTTAAAATTAATTTCCATGTTTCCTTGATGTTATTTTTCTGGTGGTCAAATCTGCTATGAAAATAGTTTATTTTTGCTGTTCGAATCATTTGGTTTAATTTATTTCTATACTGTTTATATTTTATTTCATTGTACTCTGTAGAGTGTTTAATAAAATTTTGATAAAGATTGTTCTTCTTATGACATGGAGCTATCAAACCCCGCATTAACGACGGCTTTGTGGGGTTTCTCTTAAATTTGTTTTGTCTTTTTTAGTGGAAAGGTGCTTTCATGAAGATCTGTGCATATAGTATGGAATTTGTTGCAGGCATCTTCACATGATTGACAGTTAATAATGTTATTCCAGTTTGTATTTGCCATAATGGTTTGGAATTTAACAATATTTTCTTTTCCAAAGTCTCGACAAATTATAGGTTCTCTTTTAAGAATGTTTTTTGCTTGGCATCTTCTTTTTCCAAATAGTATATGGTTAAATAATCAGATATGTCAATAATGAAGATACCTATCTTCGGGGTTTTTTTTTTTATCAACAATACTATTCGTGAGGAAGTTATCGATGGTTGTACCTGTTGTCGTTGTAAGTCTCGTTGGTTTGGTAATTAATGGATAGAAGCCATAGGCATATAATAAATTGTGAAAATTTTGTGCATGAAAGCAATTTTCTTTTAATAAATCAATGTTGAAGTCTCCCATAATGTAACCTGTTTTATTTTCATTGTGAATTTTTTGTACAATTTTGTCTAGAGCTCTGACAAATTTCTCCTTGTCACACCTCGGAGAACTGTAAATAACTGCCACAATTTTATTTTTTGCTTTGCTCATTGGCATCTCAATGACAAAGGCTTCTATGTATTCTTCCATCATCGCTAGATCCTCCCTTATAGTATACTGTAAATTTTCTTTTATGTAGATGCCTACTCCACGTCCTACTTGTTCTTGTCTGTACTTTTCTATGAAATTATAGTGCTCTTTATTTAGTAGGTCAACACATGAGTTAGCTTTTATCCACGTCTCAGTAATTCCAATAAGATCAAATTCCTGTGAGTTTGTGTCTAGAAAAGTGGTTAGTTTGTTGATGTTCTTCATAATAGAACTCATATTACAGTGAATTAATGAAAAGGTTGTAATACTATTTTCATTGAATTGTAATAGGAGAATGTACTTACATTCTGGTAAAGGATATTGGATTTCTTCAATGTCGGAGTCGTTATCTGGCAAACAATTATCATAGCGTGTATTAGGGTTTAATTGATTAGCAAGTGCATCTTGTAAGATACTGTGATTGTAGTATTGGTTTATGTCTAGGATTGTAAGCATTATCGTCATCATAGTGATTGAAGGGAAATGTGTATTTGTTACAGTTAATGCACCACCATGGCTCTGTTGAGACTAGTTCAGTATATTTGTTGGTAGTAAGATTGGAGCAAGTCAGATGTATCCAGTCACCACAACAATCACATAATATTGCATATTGATTAGACTTAACAGGTTTTCCACAGGATAAACAAGGGAACTTGATGGGCATTGGGATGAGTGGACGGGAGTGATGAGTGGAGTTTTGTTACTGAGGACAGCAAATACAACATATAAGAGACTGTGTCGAGGCATCAACATATTTATTTGCAGATGACACCAAGATATATAAGCAAATAAAAGAAGAGGATGATGTAAATGATCTTCAAGTGGACCTAGACTCCATATAGGGCTGGTCGGATAAGTGGCTGCTAAGGTTCCACCCAGACAAATGTATGGTGCTGTCAGTAGAAGGCAAACGGGGAAAACAAGAAGGGATATGCAGCAGATCATATCACCTATATGGTGAAAATGGGTCCCAAAAAATCCTTGAAAACATAGAGCAAGAGAAAGACATTGGAGTAATAGTAGACAATAGACTATACTTCTGTAGCCACATAAGATCACAAGTCAACAAAGCAAATAGTATCATGGCCCTGATCAGGAGACCATACACATCTAGATGAGGATATGTTTAAGCAACTGTTCCAGGCATTGGTGAGGCCACACATAGAGTGAGTTTATGGAGCCCATACCTGAGGAAGGACAGCGAAGCTATCAAAAATGTACTTTGACGTTCATCTAAGCAAGTACCCTCACTTAGCAACCTCAGCTATGAAGAGAGACTCTCTCGCTTGAAGCTACCATCTATGTGTTACAGAAGGCTTAGAGGTGACCTGATCGAAGTGTACAAGATACCGCATGGCATCTATGACACAAATGTAACTGATGACCTATTGGAAGTAGCAAGTAACAGACGCACCTGAGGCCATGACCTACGGTTGGTCAAGCACCGTAGTTGGATTAATGTGCGGAAACATTCGTTTATGAATCATGTAAATAATATATGGAATACCCTCCCTGAGGATATATTGTGCATGCCAGAACGGCCTTTGCTTTTGAAGTAGCACTAGATAGATTCTGGGAAAACCTGGAATTTAAATACAATCCCTCTGCGCCCTACCATATAGCAGGAAGTCAGATACGCAGAATGGTCGTGAAGAAAGATGAGGTGTACATAGAGGCTGTAATCAGCCTGATTCCACAGAAACATCCTAAGACATCATAAGACAAGAGAGACAGACAAGTGGACACACGAACTGTCAAATGGCTACTTAAGTTTCCTTAGTTTGGCAATGGGGTGATAGTTTACGAGGGTTAGGTTTGCTATGCCTTTGAACAGAAATCAGAGGATATAAATGTGGGGGTTAATGGATGACGGACAAATTACACAAAGAAAAATAACAAGATTAGATGAAAATTTGACTAGTCTAGCTACAGTGGGACATTCACTAGAATCTCAAGCTTTACTCATTATTAATATCATTATTAAGTTGCTATTAGTCCTAGCATTGTAATTATTTTGGCTTTTAACCCTGATGAATCGCCTATATCCCATTTTCAACACAACCATGTAGGAGAACTGTCGGATGTCTTCGAGGGTTAATTGACTCTGGAAGCCAATTCCGCCTTAGGCAGCTTCCAGTCAGATTAGCTTCAAATATCCAACAGCTTAAGTCATAAAGTATCTGCTTTCGCAAGCATCTGGTAGTGAAAGGGAAATAGACTATTATATTAGATTCACCTGTTTACCAATATTGTCAGTAGATTATCCTTTCTTGTATTGTCCTGAGATACATTAGCATGACATCTGAATTAATACTATTATGCTAATTGCTGTTATATCAATATTATAATTAGTGCATTTGAATATGCACATCACGGCTTATGATTGTAATTTTATTAAATGCTTTGCTCTGTTTTATTCTGCTGTGTTATGGCGCATGCGTGCTATGCTTATCTTTTGCATGCAATGCCTAAATTTAGTGCACCGTGCCTATTTTTTTTTTTTATGTTTTATTTTTATTTTTATTTTTTATTTTTTTTACTTTTTCTGCATACCAGTTGAAATAATTTTTTTTTGTGTGTTTTGATTTATCCTAATTTTGCCTTGCTTCTGTTACCTGGAACAGAACAACAAACAACAGCCATTGCCAGGATAAGAAAATCATCAAGTAGCCAGTCCGCTAATTCTCTCTATCCTAATATCCCATCCCTTCCCACAGCCTAATGACCACTAAATTCCCCTGCTATACTTGTACAAAATATGTTAAAATTAACCAGACGGCATTACTATGTAACTTGTGTAATAAGTGGGTTCACCTGAGATGTTCTGAACTAAACTCATTTGACTATTTACGGCTTGAGACTGATGAGCAACCGTGGTGGTGCCAAAACTGCAACACATCATTCTTTCCATATAACAACATCAAAGACAACACTGATTACATGCTCGCAATCACCAACCCACATGTAAATTACAATTATACAGAGCATATCCAAGACCTCATTCCAAACCCATTTAAACTAAACACTAATAACTACCGTGAAATTAACTCAAACGATGCTAGAAATGATCTAAACATACCATCACAAAACTGTGACTACACACTGCTAAGTAAATTTAATGACGGCATAATAGAAAATAAAGAAAACATTACACTCTCACTTATTCATGCCAACACCCGCTCACTACTGAAGAACAATGACAAGCTACACAATTTTCTAGGTATGAGTGCACATGAATTTGGGATTATTGGAATTACAAGGACATGGATAAAAATAATTATACATTTATTGAAAAACACCAAACTAACAAGATTGACAATGATGGTGGGGGTGGTGTAGGCATGTACATAAAGGATAACATTCAGTACATTGAGCGTGAAAACCTCTCCATAACCGAAGAACACATTGAGACAATATTCATCGAAATTCCAATACAAAAAGGCAAACACAAAATCATTGGTACAATTTATTGGCCTACTGGCAGTGACTGTAACAAATTCATCGAATTACTAGGCAAAATTCTAGATATAATTCAAGCCGAAAACAAGACGACCTACCTCATGGGTGATTTCAATATTGATCTGAAGATACAGAACTGTTGTCAAACAAAAGACTTCATCAACCTGTTAAATATTTACTTTTACTATCCGACAATAACCAAACCAACTAAATTAACCGAATCCATGGCCACTGTCATTGACAACATGTTCTGCAATAACATTAATCAGAACATTAACAAAACCCAGGTCGGAATTTTTGTAGCTGACATATCAGATCATCTACAGATATTTTTATTAGAAAAACAACAAACATTTCAAAAACAATTTGAGCGTGAAAAGTTTGAATGCAGAGATTACTCACAGGTAAATATTGAAAATTTCAAAAGGTCCATGTCAGAGGTTGACTGGTGTACAATAATAGACACACATTCTTGTGAACATGCCTACAACAAATTCCATAATATCTGTACAACATTATTTGAGCACAGCTTCCCTATGAAAGAAAAGAAATGGTATAAGCACAACCCTACTAAGCCGTGGCTCACGAATGGACTTATAGCTGCCTGCCACAAAAAACATCAACTCTACTTGACATTCAGTAAGTGTCAAACAAAGCATAATGAAACCCTATTAAAAAAATACCGAAATAAATTAGATCAAATAATAAAAACGGCCAAGAAAACACATCACCATAGTAAATTTGAGCAGTCAAAAAATGACATAAAAGAGACATGGAAAATTATCAAATCACTTTTAAATAAGAGAAACAAAGCGCAACAAACTCAATTTCTCTGTAATAACAAGGCCATTACAAACAAACTCGAAATTGCTAATGGATTTAATGATTATTTTGTCAATATAGGCCCAGAACTTTCAAATAAAATTCAGTCAACATCTAACAGCAAATGTACAGACTATCTCACAGGCAGCTATCCGTCATCTTTCTTTAGCCTCCCTACTAACACAGAAGAAATTCTTAACATCTTAAACACATTCAACCCAACAGAAAGTGCCAGCATCGATGGCTTTAAGTGGCGTATATTTAAAACCTGTGCAGAAGATATGCTTATCCCACTCAGCCGCTTCTGCAATCTGTCCTTAGTGCAAGGTATCTTCCCAGCAAAACTAAATATAGCACGTGTTACACCAATATACAAAGCCAAGGATTCTACTAACTTTTCAAATTACAGACCAGTCTCCATACTTCCACTTTTCTCAAAACTGCTAGAACGCTTAATGTATAATAGACTGATAAAATATCTGGATAAAAAAAAACCAATTTTATATAAATCGCAATATGGATTCCGTGAAAAACACTCAACAATGCTTGCAATAGTAGAAATGACAGAAAAAATTATCAAATCGTTAGAAAAAACCCAAAGCATAATAGGCATTTTTTTTTACCTTTCGAAGGCTTTTGACACAATTAACCATCAAATCCTATTAGATAAACTTGCCTATTATGGTATAAGAGGATGTGCACTCGACTGGTTTCAGAGCTATCTAAGTGAAAGAACTCAATGCGTACAATTTAATGCAACATGCTCTGAAACCAGAAAACTAACTTGTGGTGTTCCTCGGGGATCTATTCTTGGCCCCCTGCTGTCCCTTCTATATATGAATGACTTACCAAACCTCTGTAAGCACATGTCACTAATACTATTTGCTGATGACACCAATGCTTTTTGCTGCGATGAGAATATAGATAGGTTATATGCAAAAGTAAATAAAGAAATGGAAGAAATTACGAATTGGTTTTCAATAAATAAACTATCACTAAATGTCAATAAAACAAATGATATGTTGTTTACAAACATGACGAAATTAAAAAAGCATGAAATTCCTAAAAATCTACATTAACAATAAAGAGATCGAAGAAGCCCCATTCGCTAAATTTCTTGGAGTATACTTGGACAAACATCTGACCTGGGCTAAGCAAATTGAAATAGTTACGGCAAAAGTGGCCAGGGGTGTAGGTGTTATCCAAAGACTAAAGCCATACATGACACAAGACACTGTTAAGACTCTGTACTGCACACTTGTCCTCCCTCATCTCACCTATTGCAGTGCTATCTGGACTGCGGCACACAAGAGCAAACTAACAAAACCACAAAACCTTCAGAAAAAATGCATAAAACTCCTTACTAAACCAGCAGTCGGCCAGAATATATTCAAAACGGCAAAATTACTTAAACTCAAAGACATAGGCAAATTACAGATGTATAATATTGTAAGAGACTTTCACCACAATGCATTGCCACACACAATAGCCTCCAACTTTACATTCAACACTGGCATTCACACACACACAATACTAGAAATAAACATAATCTACATACACAATTCACAAGAACAGAAACAGGAGCACAACGCATTACAATAACAGCCACAAAATTATGGAACAGCACCAGCACAAAGATACGAGAACAGATCCTAAATAGAAACTCCTTTAAGAAGATTGCCAGGGAGTCCATAATCGGCGGATACTGATGTATAGTACATCTGTACTTGTTAATGTTTGGACTCGCTGATAATCAACCCTAACTCTAAAAACACATATTACTACTACTACTACTACTACTACTACTACTACTACTACTACTACTACTACTACTACCACCACCACCACCACCCATCACCACCACCACCAATTCAACTCAAGTGAATTCAACCTGCACTTTACAAACTAACCCAGCCATAAACTGCAGGAATAGAGCTTGGCTTTGCCAATACACGAGATTGACAAGCCAGACAACCATCTGTTTGACACTTTCGATATCCCTGACAATATAGACCCTCCATGCTATCCGACACACCTGACCATGCACAACACACTAATCACCATTAATGCAAAAACCAAAGTGCCCAATTAACACTTTGAACACTGCAAAGCCAAATAAACCTCAAAAGACATAGCAAGATAATATTTGTCTGGCAATGCTAGTGCTGTATTGACTAGGAATTGTTTCTACCACTGGAACTGACGGTTTTTGATCAAGATAGCCCAGCATGTCAAACAGATTACTAATAATTGTCTAGTAGCTGATAGTCATAGAACGCAGCATGAAAGGATTAATGGGTTGAATGTGTTTAACGTAACCAAACTGAGTGAGGGTGTTAGTCCCATGTCTTACAGATAAAACTGGTGGATCGGGTAGCGGAGAGGCTCCACATACCACTTGCATTAAATTTTAATCCACGATACGTGAGCTGGTAAATGCTGAATCTTTTGAGACCGGGCAGACTGGAACCTCCTGCTTTAACTAATGCAGCAGTGGCTTTCAGACTGGCGGGCCCCAACATATCCAGACATTGCATAGATAATGGAAATAAAGAAACGGGCCAGAGGGGTCGAAAGTGTCAAACCTAATCCTTTTCTAACCTAGCAGCCAGATCTCATATTTACTCTGTACATGCAGTGGGCGATTTCTGCCAGTATGAGTCGGTCCCGCCTTACCTATTCCAATTCTGCGTCAACGTTCTTTACTATTTCAAGCATTTTATCAAACTATATTTACCATAAGAAACTCGGCTCAAATACTAGCTGCCTTGTTACTGTTGTTACCAATTCTGCGTCAATGCTTTTTACTATTTCAAGCATTTTATCAATCTATATTTACCATAAGAAACTTGGCTGAAATATTAGCTGGCTTGTTACTGTTGTTATTAATACTCTTATTATGATCAAGTTATTATGTGATGCGACTGTGTCAGTTTGTCAGCTCACCTGCATGATGATCTGTAAGTCATCAAATTTTTTTTTTGTCCGGGCCATATGTCACTTTCCTTATGGACATATTCAGTATAAACGAAGTCTCATGATTTCGCTTCGTCCCTAACCCTAGCCCAGATCGCAGGGTTATCAATTTTCAAAATAAAGCAGAGGATCTGGTGATTCATTCTCTAGTCAGGTTTGGTGGAAGATGCTGCAGTCATAAACAGCACCATCGTCCACCAAATTTGCTGTATATTGTGCGCCAGTTTCTCGATCTGCTCTAGATATAATAGAAGATGGAATATTGCCATCAGTGTGGTAGGTGTAAATTTAGGAGAGTTATGCCACGATGAAAAGCATGAAATGAACCAAAATAGATGATCCATACCAGATCTCAATCAGCTTGATTTCTCAGTGAACATATCGGATGTCGATCGATAGTCTACCTCAAACAAAATACTTGTCTGCAGTCATATCCACCAACAACTTTCTCACTCTAATACTGCTATGTTATTGTTGAGCACCCCCTCCCGCATCCTCCCATCCCCGCCCACTCCCAATGTACCATATTAAAATACATGTATCTACAATAAACATCCTATAGATGGAAGACAACTACAAAATATTATTAAGATCGTTTATATGTAGAAGACTCTAGGACACAATGGTACAAATATATATGTTGTTCCGTCCTGTGCTTACGCCTATACAGGCGTTATTATATTACAGATGTTTATATCAGCTGCCACCGTATATATTGTAATATCTTGTTTTATGTGTCTTGTTTATCGATTCATAGGCTCTGCCTTTGATGGGCTGCCCGAATGTGATGTATCCTATATATTAAGCATGAAATAAATAAATAATTTGAACCTTGAATCTTCGTTTATTGTTGTGAATATCCTGGACAATTTGTATGTCGATGATGAGTTAAGATCACACACCCCACCCTTTCCACCGCTCATGTTGACCGACACCATGCTAAGTAAATGGTAGCATATGGTGTTGAATAGAAGTTCATTGATATAAAATAAAATAAGATTTTATATGCTTTCGCACATACTGAAATAATATTTATATAAATTTTATAATATTGAAAGTTGGGTCCATGAACTAAACAGTAGCGACAAATAAAATTTAAATTCATAAAATAGGTCATCGTTGGCTGCTGAAAACCGGAAGTTCTGACCGGGACTACCATATTGAAATAGCAAAAAGCTGAGTGCTTTGCAATGTAAAGTACAATATCTAGTTTCTGCTACCACGAAAATTCAGATGGAGGGTATGTGTGACTTATTTGTATTTCGCATGCTTTGAAGATTTTTGAACCATGTGTACATAAGCACGTGCGCAAATTAGAGAGGCTAAAATCACAGCGTCTCTTTCAGTCTTTGTCTTGAAGTTCAAGTCATGAAGTTCTACGAGTACGACTACCTCATATGACTTCACCTCTTATTTCGAACTCAGTTAAATTACGATCTCAGTCCATAATGACCGCGAGCTAAATGGCGGTAGGAACGAAAATGACCGCTATAGTATTCCTATGGTATTCCTAATAAGCCTAACAATAAAGAATAACTACTATCCGCTACGAATATTCTATACTATGGTATAACCGTATATGCGTATATAAGTTACAATGTGAATATATATTATATGTTTCCTACTATGAGTTCCTATCTAATTTAACTTATATAATTTGTGTGGGTTTTTTTCAGGTACCGTCGCGTAGACTGGCTAAAGAATAGAACGAAAATTCCGGAAGTAGCAATTTAAGAAGTGAACACTGTACGTCTGCTAGATAATGCTAGAGTGCGCAAAGATATTTAAAAGAAGTTTAGTGCTACAAAAAGCTGTCTTGAAACTGTTTTGTAAATATCTAACTTATGCAGAACAGCGTAACATTAAAACGCATATCTCAAATTTAAATGTGCATAGTGACACACGAAATGCCTGAAAATAAAATTAAGTAAGAAGTGAGATTTCATTATGTATAAATTAATAATACTTTTAGTTGTGAATTTGATTTCCTTCTTTTCATCATATTTAGCTACGCAATTGAAGCCTCTAAAAGTATAAGATTTTAACAATTTATATTTGCGTATAATACGCTGAATTTTGAAATTATCAATTAGCAAATAAATAAAATTTGCAAGTTTGATTATTTTCACTACAAATGAATTTCTCAAGAGGTACGAAAATCTTTGAAACAAGAATGTCTAATATGCAAAGAAATTTGTGAAAAATTTGAGAAAATTTCGGGTGTAAGTAAGGGTCAAAAGTGTATTACAGACTGATCTGCTATCTGATTCGTTGCAATCGTTACTGATAGTTCATTGGACAGAGGAATCATCATTGTGTTTTATTATATGTCTAGTCTTAGATGTGTATTCAGGCGGACATAGGCTACCATTCTAATGGTTTCCTGCAATTAGCGTACATGTTATGCAAGCAGGGGGACTGGGTGGGTGAGATAACAATGCATACACTCCTACAAATCCCGCTGTGATTTTAACGCCAAAATTGCTAAAGTTGTACAATTTCTTCATACAAATAAATCCCTAAACCAATTAACGCTGACAGCGACTACTTTCAGCGTGAGATTGAAGCTAACTTTTATGCATAATTATCCAGTACTTTCCGCGAAGGATTGAAATACACAATGCTGAATATTTTGAAACGTATTTCACTGGAACATATTGCTGTCAGTCTGCCAGTCCTAGTCAAATTTTGTTCAAAATATTCTCCACATATTACGTGTTAAATAAATTGTTGTTTTTTATCCTAAATTTTGACACGTGAAAACAGGTTACACCTACACCATATATTTCTTATGCATGAGTTTATTGAAATAATAGTGCCCCTATATATAAAGACAGATCAAAATTTGAAATCTATTTCGCGGGAACCTACTGCTGTCCCGGCTGCCGATGACAGTCAGATTAGTTTTAAAGTAATCAACAATATTTAATACATCAATATGAATCATAAATAAGATTACATTTCTGATCATCGAAAACATGTTACGCGGCTCGTTGCAGCGTCATACAGCAAGAACACTATATAGCAAGACAGATATAGGCCTACTGGAAAACCATTGAACATTTTGAATCCTATTTCGCTGACCCCAATAGCTGTTGGAACTGGCCCGCCGCCCATACTCAGCGCATGTTGGGATCGATTTATATCATTTTAATCCAGAATTCCAATTTCGTGGTACCTATCCTATTGACTATTTTGGAAATAATTTCACTGGTTACTGTTGCTGCCTTTGACAGCAACCGCTCCCAGTCAAATTAGTTTCAAAAGACTAAACAGAATATTTATTATATTGTATATACACTCTCTCTCTCTCCCTCTCTCTCCCCCTCTCTCTCTCCCTCTCACTCCCTCTCTCTCTCTATACACTTAGATGAGCTTACATCGGGGCCAACAGGCCCCTCCACATGAAGGCCCCTCTACGGTTTGTAGCTTGGGTCGCCTTACTTGAATTTCGTTATTGCCCCCGGTTGAATATCTATATGTATGGTATTATTATATCCAACAGTTAGATCTATGAATATCTATATCTATGGTATTATTAAAACGAGACAACGATCACCTACAAAAATAACATATTATATTTATATACACTATATTATAACAGGTAATAGAAGTGAAAATGTAAATTCGCAGTGGCGGTCATTATTGCCATAATAGCGGTCATTCTTGTCCCGGGCGCGGCCATTTTAGCTGGCGGCCATTTTCGTCATACACCTAAATTACTACCAGTTTTTATTTTCATTTTCGGTTTTGCTTAAGTTAGTTCTATTTTAGCTTATCTGATCTGCGTGTCATCTGAGCTTTAGCAGAGACAACTAAATACTAAAATAGAGGTAAAATACAGTAGGGTAAGGTGACAGTATCGTAAACTATTTGGAAGAAGCCAATCATCAATCAATCAGTCATCATAGTGACGGACTTAAGCATAACCTATTCTCTACATGCCAGCACAGTTTCAGACATAACAGATCATGCTAAACTCAACTGCTAGAGTATCTCGAATACATAACAACTAAGCTTGATGCAAAGGAATGTTGATGCTGTATATCTGGATTTCTCCAAGGCTTTCGATACAGTACCACATACAGGGTTCGCATGGGTCATGGAAATCCTGGAAAGTCATAGAATTTGAAAATCTAAATTCCAGGCCGGGAAAAGTCATGGAAATTTGTCATTTTGATAAGTCCTGGAAAAGTCATGGAAAATGATAATCTCCCTAAATAAAAAAAAAATTTTGTGGCATACAAATGTAAAATGAGGAAATAAACCTCTGAAATACACATTTCATTTCTTTATCGCAGCGATCACGTGATTTCATTCATTATCAAAGTGTGTCCGACCAACATAAAATGACCCAGAACAACATAAGAATTAAAACAAGGTTAGATCGCTTCTTATGTTGGAAGGCCAAATTAAACTTGTGATTGGAGGCATTCCACTGAACTATGTCTGGACTGGAAGAAGGCCTCCCAAATAAAAACAGGTTTGTAACGCTGCGAATGCCAATATCCCAAATTAATAATAAATATGTACAGATGTTTTTCAAACAATTTGAGCAATAAATTCACTCTTTCCTAGTCAGCTGCATTCAACAGTATATTTACTGGCAAGATTTTTGTTCACTTGGCCGATTTCGTCGCAGCCGAATTGGTTACATTATGATAATTGGATGGTGATGATATCTCGCTCTCACTAGCGTATGGGGATTCCCCTGTATATTGAATGTATTTCTCGCTCAAAGCTGGTTTTATGCATTCTATTACGGTTAAAGTATGAAATAAACGTGTTAATATTAATAAAAATAAGCAGATATGTAGCCGATAAGCAATTATTACTATTTTGAATCTAGCAGTAAAGTTACCAATTTTCGTTCGTCAGAAAAATATGTTTTGCAATATTTCTGAACCAGGGTTGTTTGATTTAAATCAAATGATTAAAATCAGTGATTTAAATCATGATTAAAATCAGTCCAAAAAAATCAAAAAAATCATGATGCGATTTTTTTAAAAGTCAGTGTTTTTTTAATAAAATCATCATATTGTATTACTTGCTTTATTTCATCTGTATACACCCAATAACCTTTAAAAACTGTTGTTTTGACCTTGCCTCACAGTTGTTTTATAGGTGTTGCTTCTGTCCCTGATACTATAACCCCATTATCCCCATTTACTGCCCAGACTTTGCTAGATTATCAAAACATTCAGGCTAACTCCTTTCTCTGACTTTGATAAACAATGTATGTAAACTGATGGACATTGATGGATAAAAAAACATAGACAGCACTCGTGTAAGAGAGATCTGGTTTACATGCAGCCAGGTTAAGAAAACACATTGAATCCCACAGTACATATAAGCAAATAGAATGTTTCTTAACTCATCATTTGTTCAAAATAAGTTAAGATGCCTGGAAGAAAGCAAGATCGCATTTGGATGTACTTTGATAAGGATGTTGAGATTGGTAAATCTGGTTGTAAGGCTAAGTGTAAAGAATGTGGCAAATCTATGCAAGGCATAGTAGCACGTATGAAGCAGCATCATAGTGAATGTAAGACTGATACACAAGATACACCAGCAATAACAGTCTCTACGCCTAGGAAGCGCCCTGCCCCAGAGGCAGGGGAGTCATCACCGTTGTGTACGCCTACCAAGAGAACCAAAATCAGTGCAGGTAAGAGAATATAATATTTTGTGAATAAAAATTTAACTGACAAACAGACTGATAATCTGACCGACAGACCCCACACACTAACTCAGCCTAACTCTTGACCAAGTAATTAAAACTGATTAATAGCTAATCCTTCAGTTACAGTCTATATGTTTTCTACAGTTAAATAATTTTGCAAACAAATACACTGCCTTATTTAAAAATAAATTAAATAAACAAGGCAATCAAAGGGTTACCACCTTAGTTAGTCTATTACTGTGAGATCTTTATAGGACAGCAGTGTTGTTCAAGAGCAGACCCCTTTATTGATTGTGTGAGGTGATAACACCTGTGGTGTTACATAACAGTTAAGCAGTCAGGTAGTTAATTGGCTTAATTTGGACACATTAACCTTATCACTGCATAGTACTGTAATTTTAATCCCAAATTCCTAAAAAGATTTATGTCAGAAAACTATAGTGAGACTCATCTAAAAACTATTAAATATTTTGAAAACAATTTGACTGAAACTTCTTGGTGAGTAAATCACCAACAACTTTCAGTCAAATTGTTTTCACACTATTTAGCAGGTTTTGAGTAATGCAGCTTGAAACTATTCTCAAGTAGCTCAGAGCAGTCAGCCAGTTAACCCTTAGCACACTAATGTCAACATTATCCCACATGTGTCTACCTTTCCTGGCTGAAACAGTAATATTGCTAAATTAATAACTAAAAAAATTTACTTGAATATTTTGAAAACAATTTGACTGAAACTTCTTGGTGAATAAATCACCAACAACTTTGAGTTATATTGTTTTCACACTATTTAGCAGGTTTTGAGTAATGCAGCTTGAAACTATTCTCAAGTAGCTCAGAGCAGTCAGCCAGTTAACCCTTAGCACACTAATGTCAACATTATCCCACATGTGTCTACCGTTCCTGGCTGATACAGTAATATTTTATTTTGCAGGTCTAGACCACTATGTTTTGAGAACATCCCAAATTGAGAAAGACGCCATCGATGAGCAAGTCGGTCGCTACGTGTACGCTACTAACACACCATTCTCTGCAGTCACACATCCAGAGTTCATTAAACTAGTCCAGATGCTGAGACCAGGCTACTGCCCACCAAGTCTGTATGAAGTAGCCTGTAGTTTACTGGACAAGGTTCAGCAGTCACTGCAGGATGAGTGTAAAGAAAGGCTTGAAGGCAAGACTGTCTCCATGTGTTTAGATGGTTGGAGTAATATACATAATGAACCTGTAGTTTGTGTCTCTGTAACCACTTCGGATGGTGATTCCTATCTTACTGAGACTGTGGATACGTCAGGCCACAGTCACACTGCTGAGTACATGAAACAGGTTGCTAGTAGTGCTATTAAACATTGCGAAGAACAGTTTAAATGTAACATAGGTAGCATTGTAACTGACAATGCGGCTAACATGCGTAAGATGCGTGAAGAACTGAAGAAAGACCACAAAGACATTATTGCCCATGGATGTTCAGCCCACCTCATGAACCTACTTGCTCATGACATAGAGATCAAGGGTGTTAAGGAACACGTCACACAGATTGTGAAGTACTTTCGCAATACACATTTACCAGCAGCATGGTACAAGGCAGAGGGAGGCAAGCGACTCGTCCTACCACAAGATGTCCGCTGGAATACGCTAGCTGACTGCCTTCAGTGCTACCTGGATAACTGGTCCATCATTTTGAAAGTGTGTGAGGAAAATAGGGATAGTATAGACACAAATGTGGCTAGTAAAGTGCAAAATATTGGGATAAAGAGACAAGCAGAGGACTATTTGAGGCTCCTTAAGCCAATCTCCATTGCCCTGGATATAGTACAGAGTGATAGCTGTTTTCTCAGTGATGCAGTTAGTGTATGGAAGAAGTTGGAAAAAGACTTTGAAGAAGGTGGGGTATCATTAAGCATTATGAAGAAGTTCCACGAACGATGTAAGCAGGCACTCACTCCTGCCCACTATCTCGCCTATATTTTGGATCCGCGTACTGCTGGTAAAGGATTGTCTACCAAGGAAACTGACAGTGTGATGGAGTATGTGTCTGTGTCATCCCCAGACATGATACCTATAATCATGAACTACCGGGCCAGAGCAGATCCATTTAAGGATTACTTGTTTAGTTCATCTGTTCTGGAATCTGTGTCTCCCTTTGCCTGGTGGAAATCTCTATCAGACAGAGTCAGTGACCATGTGCTAAACATGATATATGCAACTATTTCTTATATACCTGTATAATGCTTTTTTGGCTCATATTTTGTCAAATTTTCCCCTGCGTATTATCTATTAGTGCGCAATATATTTGTGAAAGTAACCATTTTAAGGAATGGATTTGCAATAGTCTTCTCTTGGTCTGCAAATGGAGATTTCTCAAGACCACTACAGAAGCCATCTTTGGTTGATATGAGTGTTAAAGGGTTAATAGGCATTTTTTGGGGTCAAAATCTTAGATTTTCCACTTTGACCGATTTCAACCAAGTTAGGCTGAAAGAATGCTACATGTATAATCATAGGCTCTAGAACTTCCACTCAGAATTTTTATTCATCAATTTTTTATCTGAAAACCTCAGATTTTATTAAAAATGTACCGGAAATTCTGACATGTTGCCCCTTTGCCCTAGATAAAGTGAATTCCATATGATTAACTATATGTTGTTGAACATTTTGAAACAAATTTGACTGTCTTTGACCTAGCTATTGATTATTGGAGGTCATGGAATTTTTTAACTTTAGTTATGAAAAAGTCATGGAATTTCAAATACTGAAAGGTGTACAAACCCTGCACATTCGAGCTGGGCGGTCTGACGGTAGTACCGTTAGGACCGCGGTATACCGTGAAACAACACCGTGACCGTTGACATTTCCAAATACCGTGAATACCGTCCATAATATTGAGCAATATTTGAGAAATATATTCATAAAATCTGACTTGACCAAGGGTAAATAAGTGCTAATAGTGCCAAAAATACAGGCATCCCTAACTATTAGCCGAGTTGAGGTGAAAGGGTTGTTGTAAAAACACACATCAAGACGTCAATTACAAAATAATGACGGGCAGAATTGTATGTCAAACGTACGTCTTGAAAGTCTCACGGTAAATTTGCTTTATTTCAAACATCTAAACTCATTCTCTGGCCGTCCGCTGGTAGTAATTACACTATATAATATATTCCCTATTCCCGTTTCTATTATTTGTAATTTATTACTCCAAGCATTTTGTCACCGAACAAACACACTAGAATAACAAAATAACATACAAACTGCGTGCTATTCAAACACAACAGCAATCTCGCAAAGACGTATCTGATTGGTTGTTCATGAACTAGACCGTGGGAAAATACATTACTATGCTGAATTTATCAATGAAAATTTAATAAAACGTAGTATTTGCTCGCGCCGTTTTGATCACGTGCTAATTTATTAACAACGAGCAGCGTTGAAGTCGTTATTTTTTATTTTTCTGGCTTGTTTTAAGAAATTTCTTTAAGGATTAAATCCAGTTTAAGTAACGACACCTAAAAATTATAGTGTTTTAGTTTTTGTAATTCATTTTTCAACTGGCTACACGTCGGAAGTTCACGGAAATAGCTTTCTACACGCTTTGGAATCGGCTATATTCAATGTCGTGTTATATGTATGTGTATAGGCCTGTTTCTCCTTCGATCAATACTCACCATTCTGTTACTTCTGATATACAGCTGGCCCTGACAGCGGCTCTAGGATTATAGACTTAGAAAGCTTTACAGACTCCTGGGAACCGGGTACTCGGCGCCCAACTGCCGAGTACCCGTTTACCATAGAGCTCATTCTTGTTTGCATAGCAACAAGAGCAATACATGCTTTCTGCATTGAGGATTTTAGTGGTTTTTTGTGAAAGAAAATCTAAGTCTTTAATCAGTGATAGTTTGTGTGTTCGTGAAAGAATTAACTAAGGATACTATGGAGAATATGGAAATCGTGGAGCGCCCGGTTCGGCCGGTGAAGGTGCTGCACGTCCCCAGCTGGAGGTGGCAGAGATGGCACCGCCGGCGTGGTTTGGTCCGGCTATGCAGGGTTTTCTGCATAGCGTTCTGCCCACGCTGGTGTCGTCCCTGCTACCGAAGGTTGGGGGGGGGGCAGTTTCTCCCCATGCCTGGTACGGATCCTGTCCTCGGTCTTGTACGGCCCCCTGGCTTCGGCCAGACAGGTTCTGTTTCTCTGCGGCCACCTCCGGGTGGTCCAGTAGCGGTGGCCGGTCCGTCAGGTGTGGGAGCCGTCCGCTAGGACGGCTCCACGGTTGACTCGTCTAGTGACGGCTCTTCGGAGTCTGAAGACGAGGAGGAGAGGTTGCTGCGGCCAGTGAAGCCGCAGGTGGAGAATATGGAGGTTGATTCCGTCCTGGATGGAACCGGCCTCCATTTGTCTGGTTTGGCGCAAGCCAGGTCAGCGGCTCCGCCTGTGGCTGAGGCCAATCCGTTACCGTGCACCGGTTCCGTGCGGCTTGGTTTGGCACCAGCCGTCACGGGAACGGGTGTGCCGGGTCAGGCGTGGTACTCACCTATCTCGCCTGGTCCGGCAGTCGGACGTGGGTTGCCGTTGGCGCCCGTGTCCGGCTATGGTTCCGCGACTGCTACAGGTCCGTACGGTTTTCCGTGCGGGCCTACCCCATGGACCGGAGTGTTTCATGGGGTGGCGGCGGAACCGTGTGGTAGCGGAGTGCCTGGCGTGTCAGCCGTGGCTCCTTGCCGGGAGGGCGTGGCTGGCAGACCCGTGAGCACGTCACCGGGGGACGTGTTTGCGGGGGTGTCTTCGTCGTAGGTAGATTGGTCAGATGCTCTGGCGTGGCTAGCCAGGGTTGACCCATCTGTGGTTTCGGCCACGGCCGATGAAGATGCGCCCCGTCCGTCGGTTGCGTCGATTAGGACGGGGATTTTGCCCGCGGCCCGGATCCAGTCAGTGGGACTGGATCCACGGTTCATAGATTTGTTGGATGCTATTTATGGCAAACAACTGATGACCAAGGGTCAGCTCCCTGCGGCCTCCAGGGAGGTGCGGGCAAGATGTCGTATTCCGCGGGGGGAATACGACAGGTATGGTGTAGTCCCGTCGGTCACGGAGGATGACCGATGGGTACTGGGCGTCCAGAGTGCCGTGGCGGGTGGCCCCGGTCCGGCACTAGTGGACAAGTCTCAGGTACACCAGGAAGAAGTCCTGTCCCTATGCGATGAGGGTGTGAGGGCAGTGATGAGCGCTGTCAACCATTCTTATCGTCTCCTTCAGTCGGTGTGGGCTGAAGCGGGGGCAGGCCACCCTGTGCCACCTGTGGCGCTTTCATGTGTCAATGACGGTGCTGTCGATGGACGCATTGGCAAGGGTGCAAGCGCGAGTGACGAAATCCAGGAGGTCATTGATCATATGCGTCCGGCTACGGCAGTCAGGGATCGTCTTCTTGGGACGCCCCTGACAGGGCCTAGCATCTTCGGTGGCCAAGCGCGGGCCATCTTAGAGGATACCGCCAGTATCGCGCAGAATCGGTTAGCGGTAAACCTACAGCTAGAGCTAGTGCGGCAAGCGCACGCACTAGGGGCTGTGGGGAAACCGCTAACGGGACAGCCTTCAAAGAAGCAGAAGAAGCATAAGGGCAAGGCGAAAGCCAGGCCTGTTGCGACGTCTGCTTCAGCTGGGTTTTAGGAGCCACCGCCGGCGAAGAAGCCCAGGAAGGTTGTAGAGGCGCCTACCCTCCCCAATGTTGCTCCTGACCGCCCTAGAGGCGGGAAGGGGAAGGGTAAGGGTAAGGCCTCAAAGGGCGGACAGAAGGGGCTGAAGCGTACCTGAGGGTACGAAAGCTCCCTTCATATCCGCCTGGACCGCGCCTGTGCGACAGGAACAGCGGTGCCAGTTATACCCGTCGTGCCTAGAACGAAATGGTTCTCACTCTCTCTCGTTAAGAAAGGGGGGGGGGGTGGACTGCGAGCCGGTTAGACGTCGAGGCGTCTATGGTGGGTGGAAGGCTCATGCGTTTCGTCGAGGCCTGGCGAGGTGTGACGTCAGGCGGTCTGGTCCTGGGATGGTTATCCCAGGGTTACATGCCGGAGTGGTGGGACTTTCCACCACAAAATCTGTCTTTGGCACCTGTCTGGACACCCGTACCAAGGGAGCCAGACAAGTTAGAAGCCGTTCAAAAGGAAGTCTCGGGTTTGTTTCTGAAGGGAGCAATAAAACCAGCAAACCGGAACACTCCAGGCTTCTATTCAAACATGTTCCTTGTCCCCAAGAGCACAGGGGGATGGAGACCCATACTCAATCTCAGGCCATTAAATTGGTTTATCCATACGCCTCAGTTCCAGATGGAAACGCCGAGGTCGGTAATGGCGGGATTGAGGAAAGGAATGTGGTGTGTATCGATCGATCTGAAAGATGCATATTTCCACATTCCTATGAATCGGAGTTGGCACAGGTTTCTGAGATTTGCGTTTCAGAATCAAGTATGCGAGTTTACAGTTCTCCCGGTTGGCCTGTCGACAGCTCCGAGGGTTTTCACAAGAGTGGTCCTTGCGGTGACAGAGTTTCTCAGAAAAGAGAACGTGGCGCTACACACCTACATAGACGACTGGCTGCTCAAGGCAGACTCGGCAGCCAGGTTGAACGTGGATACTGCTCTGACTCTGAAGTTAATTTCAGATCTAGGCTGGATAGTCAACGAGGAGAAATCCGAGTTGACGCCCACTCAACATTTCGTTTATTTGGGGATGCGATTCGATCTCGAGGAGGTCAGGGTTTACCCGTCAGAGCCCAGAGTGGTGTCTCTGTTAGCCATCCTCAGGAGTTTTCGAGTGGGAAACCACATTCAGGCGAGGCGGTTCCTTCAGATTCTGGGCATGATGGTCTCCATGGAGCAGGTTATCCCGTACGCTGCTCTAATGCGAAGGCTTATCCAGTTGTATCTGGTGCCAGTTTTGGAGCCGATAATATCGCATCTTCTGTGGTGGAAACAGCGTCAGAATCTCCTATTAGGGGTTTCGCTGCACCTACCCCAACCCCAGCTGTCCGTCTACACGGATGCATCGCTGGAAGGGTGGGGTGCCTGCCTGGGAGAACACCAGGTCTCGGGCACATGGACTCTCCCGGAGAGTCAGCTGCATATCAATCTGTTGGAAATGATGGCAGTGGAACTGGCGTTGGAAGAGTTCCTTCCGATGATCAGGGGCAAGGTGATATTGATACGGTCGGACAATTCGACAGTAGTATCATATATAGATCGCCAAGGCGGGACCAGGTCACCCACTCTGTGTATCAGGGTGTGGCACTTGATTCAATGGTGCAGCAATTACTTGGTTGTTTTGAAAGCAGCTCATATTCCTGGCCGATTGAACATTCTGGCGGATGCTTTGTCTCGCAGACAGAGAATCTTGCCAACAGAATGGTCCCTCAACCCTCCGGTTCTGCGACGGATCTTCGAGCATTGGGGCAAACCCAACGTGGACTTGTTCGCCACAAAGGAAAATGCTCAAATCATGACATATGTCTCGCCGATTCCAGATCCAAATGCCGTTGATACAGACACTCTGGCGATAAGCTGGAGAGGGATGCACGCTTACGCGTACCCACCCACCATTCTTCTACCGAAGGTATTGGTGACGGTCAGGGAGGAACCGTGTCTGGTCCTGCTAATAGCGCCGTATTGGCCGAGCAGGGCGTGGTTCACGGATCTTCTAGATCTGCTGGTGGAAAATCCTGTGCAGTTGCCCGAGATTCCGAACATAATCTCCCAGGCCAAGGGACGCTTCCTACACGAGCATCCCTAAATGTTCAAATTGACTGCGTGGATGTTATCAAACAACGTTCCACGTCGGAAGGCTTTTCTCGACAGACTGCTGATTTCATCGCGGCTGCGAGAAGGAGGTCAACCTTCAAGTCATATAACAACAAGGTTAACAGATTTGCAGACTGGTGTGAAGAAAAGGGTATTGATACCTTTCAATCCACTATTCAGCAAATAGCAGACTTTCTCTGTGAGCTGTTCTTTTCAGGACTAGCTCCCGTCACAGTTGCTGGATACAAGTCAGCTTTGGCATCAGTTATCCCTTGTCTAGCCAACAGGGATAGTCCATAGGTGGCCCAGTTAAATGTGATGTTGAAGGGAATGAGCAATCTCCGCCGAGACAACCGGTAGTCATTCCAGCCTGGAGTCTATCTTTAGTGCTTAATGTACTGGCCAAGCACCCTTTCGAACCGTTGCGTTCGGCTAGTCTAAAGCATTTGACTCTAAAGGCGGTCTTTCTATTGGCAGCTTCCTCAGCTAGAAGGCGCGGTGAGATCCATGCGCTTTCGGCAGAGAGGAACCGATTTATTGTTTCTGGAGAAGGTCTGCGTCTTCTGCCAAGAGCAGAGTTTATGTCAAAGAACCAATCTTTGAGATATCCCGGCAAACCGATCATTATATCGAAGTTAACTAGGTTTGATCGTGATGCCAGTATCTGGTGCCCGGTCCGTGCTTTGACTAAGTACAAGAAACGGACTGACTCGTTACGGTCGAACGATAGACATCTATGGATCTGTCATAAGAAGCCTTATGGCGCCTCATCCATGGATACTATCTCTCGTTGGGTGGTCGAATGCATTCAGACTACTCACGAGATGGCGACTGGGCACCAGGTGCAAGGCGTAAGGGCACACGATGTCAGAGGAATGGCCGCCTCGACCGCCCTTTACAATGGTGTTCCGTTAGAAGACATCATGGCCGTTGCACAATGGCACTGTGAGTCCTCATTCACGGATTACTATATGAGGGATGTGTCAGACTCAGCCAATCCACTCGCTTTAGCTGTTTTGAAACGATAGTTAGTGACCACCCTGCTTTTCACCCTTTTCTCACTTTGGTAAGAAAACAACCTAAAGCAGGCATGGTCAGGCGAGAGGATGTCAACCAGATTGTGTCACTGAAGGCTGAACCGGTGAATGGTTGGAGGCGGTACGTCTGAAGTCCAATTATCATAAGCTAATTCAATAAGTGAGAGTTTTTTGTATTATGTATATGTATCATGTTCATTCATCTTATATATTCATGCTCATTCCCAGGCTAATACATGGAATATGCAGGGAGTAGTTAACCCTCTTGGCATATTTGTGTTGTCAGGCGAGATACATGTTCGTTAGTTCTCTCCCTTTTCTTAGGAGGAAAAAGGGGGGGGGGCCTGTGACGCGAATGTGATTCGGTTCCGTGAACTTGACGGTCCTTTTAGGTCTCCGTTAGTCAAGTTTGAGGTCTAAAATCTTTCTCCAAGGGGCAAAATTAGCATTTATGGCTTGCCCCTTCCCACCAGGTTACTGATCAAATCTGGTGTATATCAGAAGTAACAGAATGGTGAGTATTGATCGAAGGAGAATGCAGGAAATGTCAATTTCCCTTTCTCCGAGATCTAACAATACTCACCATTCTGTTACGGACCCAGCCTCCCAGCCCCACGGAGGCAAGCCATAGGTTTTCTCTTGTTTGGTGGCTATGCAAACAATATGAGCTCTATGGTAAACGGGTACTCGGCAGTTGGGAGCCGAGTACCCGGTTCCCAGGAGTCGGTAAAGCTTTCTAAGTCTATAATCCTAGAGCCGCTGTCAGGGCCAGCTGTATATCAGAAGTAACAGAATGGTGAGTATTGTTAGATCTCGGAGAAAGGGAAATTGACATTTCCTGCATTTCGCGAGGAACAGAATATACGACTCCAACAGAAAGAGTACAACACTCGGCCCGTTTAAATACTCACAGATTTTGTCTGGACTCTGTTTATCAAAGCGCTCGACTGAACAATCCAGATTGAAAATAGTGCACCCCAATGTCTCAAACAGCGAACCCTAAATCTAATGTCATTGAAATACAGAAGATTTCAAGGAGACTTAATCGAAACATACATAATCCTTAATGAATACGTACAACATTGACAAAAGCAGCTTCTTCGAACTCTCCACTAATACACACACTAGACAAGGTCAACATGAAATGCAGCACTAAGGATATTCGCAAATACTTTCGCTAGTGGTACCCTATTGGAATTCACTGCCAGCAACAGTTATAGAGGCACCAACGGTTGAATTCTTCAAAAGTAAACTAGACAAGCATTTCAAAGAAATTCTTCATGATTTTAACTAAACATGATTTGCATAAAGGGACACTAGCGTAGAGGAGACCCAGATAGCGATAAACACATTGAACAGGCCATATGCTTATCAGACCATCACAAAGTCATACTGCAATTCTGCCAATACAGTGGACTGATTTTGGAGTAGCCTCTGCATAAACAAGAACATGCACGGTAGGGATTCCAATTACCAGTAGATAATCTCTACTCCCACGTCCGCACTTTGTGGTTGCATGAAGAGACACTTGCGTAGAGGAGGGGACTCGGATGGCGATGAGCACAGAGAATGAAAAGAACAGCAATTAGACCAACCACGGCCTCCACAAGTAAACATGCAAACAAATGGTAGGCGCAGCAGGGTATGACCATGAGTGTAGGCGGCACACCGCAGCTGATGCGGGGAACACCCATCTGCATCATAGCATTTCCCAAAACACAGCTAAAGTTTTAAATCTAATGTCACTGATATACTGACGGTTTCGAGGAGACTTAATTGAGCGACAATGGTCAAATCATTCAAATACAAACTAGATAGATCTATTTCAAAGAACAATCTTTTGAATTGAACGGAGCTAGCCATACGATAATAAAAAACACTGAGGCAATAACAAGCTAATGGTGTATGGCCTCGTAAAATGATGATGATATGAAAATAGGCGTTGCCTATAAACTAACGCAGACACCATTTATTGCTTAAATAAATTGGACGAATTTGTATATGGGCTAAATGTCATGAATATGTATGCCCATCTATAGTACATTTGAAGAAAATTTTTCATCATGCTTGGAGGGCATCCCGGGAAATCCAGTCCCGCGATATTCACAACAATGCGTATGCACATTGTCAGTGATATCCACCCGCATTGTTGCAAATGACGTTATAAAATTTGTTCCGACGTGTCGCGGTGCTCCTCGCTATTTTGGGAAATACAAACAAGTTCATAGTAACTATGACGTCAGAATGAAATGGAAATGTCGTCCGCTAGAATTTTTAGATCACGTTTATCCAGACATAAGCTATAAAAAAGGGGAATTAATGCATGTCTGTGCGTAAATACATGAATGTACATTCCATCCGGGTGCGAATGGTGTGGCACCGGGCCTTAGATTTCCTGCTATCAGTGCTAAATACATACAGCATTGACAACCGCTTTCCACGGCCATGGGAGTTTAAAATAATTATGGTGACAGTCAACCAAACCTCAAATTGCTTTTACAGACGCATATAAATATAAATAAAGCTTGTATCTGGTCTGTGTCAGACTATTTAATCGTTTTTCATTCTGAAGTAAATGTACACTATTTCGTGATAACAATATCACACAAACTTTCGACATTGAAAATGCACAGTAGGTTGCCCTAAAACAAATAGGGGATCATACGCGTAATGAATAACCATATCCCATAATGCAACGGGGGGGGGGGGGGGGCCCCCCTCATGAAGAAATCACAAAAAGCTATATCATAAGCCAAAACCGAAACAAAAAAAGCTCACGACCGGAAACGAAGCTTTCTCAGTCGCTTGGCATATGTATTTTATCCTGGTTCCCTGTCTCATTTTCTGTTGATTTTTCTTCATAACGTGTAACGTACATGTTATCTATATACACTCACTTCATTCACGATGGCTTCGCGCGAAGCCATCGCTCACTGCGGGTTTTTTTATTATCAAACCGTGGTATCTTTCAAACCGTAGTATCTATGTTTAAGCATGTCCTATTGGAAAAGTACTTGTTGAATGAAAAAAAATTTTAGTACACAATGAACGTATATTCATTCTTTACTTCCTCGTAAAAAATTTCAATAAATGTCAAATAATTATGCCACAACTTGTAAATTTGTCTTCTGATCATGTGATTTAAGCTTCAAAATGGCTGCCATCCTTAATTTTTAGCAGGCATATCTTCAAATCCATATATTTAAACTGAGAAAACTAAGCGGAAAGCAATGAAAAGTAAACTGTGTCTCGACTAAATTTTATTTTACCATTGCTTTTATCTATAGCGAGATTAATGCTTTACAGAAATTTTTATTGATTCCTCTGTCCTGTTACCACGGTTTTATAAACCCCTCCTCAACTTGAAAGTAGACAAATCTGATCATGACATGCCAACAGAGTTGCCAATATGCGTCCTTTTGCGCGTATATACGCATAAAAATGGCAGAGGGACGCATGCAAATTAACCCTCTGCGTCCCCGAGGACGCACGGGGGACGCAGTGAAAAAGTGTAACGGAAACTGGTAACTTTGGTGTGTGCTTAATTATCGATTATATTATCGTGTGTGTATATTTATTTGTGCATGTTTTTACTTTAAAAAATATACCTAATGTATTGTGTGTTCAATAAAAACGAACTTACTGCGTCGTTTAAGACTATGATTTGTTGTATGTTTTCTTGCACAACTCAAAGTTGTTAATGCCCATAAATCAGGTTCAACCACCACATTTAATTGTAAACACAATCCCCAAATCATCCTTAGTATTCCATTTGATCTAATTTTTTTATAAGTAGTGAGTTTACAAGCCCGATGTTAGTCGCCTTGTTTGGCCTACAAATTGCAAAAATACCCGCCATGTTTCTGTCTGTTGTGCTAATCGTCAGTATGACGTGTCAGTGTTTGATTGGATAACAGCGGAATCGCCCTCTAGAGGAACTCACGCTTGAGAAATCCAATACAACTGATCAAGCGTATACAAACGTGTCTGGGCGTCTTAACCCTTTCACAGATCAGAACATTGGACAGATCACAAAGTTGTTAACACTAATCTGCTGAATATTTTGAAATTAATTTGCGCATGCCTACTTGCCTAAAGCAGCAACGACTTATAGGCAAAATATTTGTTTCTATTTACTTATCAAAATATCTAAATGGATGAAGGAATATATGGAAGATATTGTGATATCTTTTACATTTGAATGGTCATTTGACGGATTAGCGGCGATGTCTTTGTATTGCTGTTTGAATAACGGTATCAATACGCGCTATAAGTCGTATTTTATTTAGCAATAGCGGCTGATTGATTGACTGATGGATTAGTGTTTTATAATGTTTAGCAATACTCGAGCGTTAGGTGTTCCCAATTTCTCAACTAAAAAGCTCATCCCAGCAGCGATGTTCATCATCTACAGGTAGGCATGCGTTAAAATATTGATCTTTTTCCAAACAGTGTGTAGCTCAAAGCTCTCCGATACAAGCGTCCTTATTGGATACACGCTAATGCGTTATCTATGCTTCAACCAATCAACAATCGCGTTACATAGTTACTCCCTATGAATTAGACATATCCGGTTATTAGCTGATATATTTTCACTAATTACGCAGTTTAATCTGATTTATACAGATTATGTTTGATAAATTATTGTTTTGTCTGCTCTTAACCTATGTATTCCACTATATTTGGTCATTCCAGTTAAATTATAAAAAATACGCGCGCATTATATCGAAGTAGGTCAAGTAGTCCTTGAGCAAACTCGCCCCAGATACTCGTAATTTTTCAATTCGTCCAAAGCCAAGTTAGGGTTTAATAGAAAAATTAATGCAGTGGTCTTTGCTAATTACTAATGTCGTGGTCTTTGGAAATGTTAATCATACAAGGTTGTCAATGTAGGTTGGTTGGTTTATCAGACAACAAACAAGTACAGTGCTTTAAGTTATTGTGTATTGACATGCAGTTCAAATGTTATTAGTTAAATATACAAGGGCCACTTCAATAGATCAATTTTAGCCACCATTGTAGATCACAGAATACATATTTTTCAAAATTTACCACTGGAATGACTGGCACTGTTTTCAACATGTTTAATAAAGTGCTGTATAATTAGATCAATGTGTTGTGTTTATTTTAAGAAAAAAACATGGGACCCCCATATTTCAGATGAGGACCCCATGGGACCCCCAGATTTTACAGTGGGACCCCCAAATCTGAGGGTGTGGGGTCCTTGGGACCCCCAAAAATCAGATGTTGTGGGCAACACTGCATGCCAATTTAAAATTGGTATTGTAGGATACTCGTTAGGACATTCAGAATATGAATTATAAGTATAAAAAGAACACTTTAAAAGCTATCTGCCAATTGCTTCTAGTGTTATAGAGTATTTCCTTTAAAAAATTTCTGTTAAATCACACATTTTTTCGTTAACTACCACGGTTTGATAGTACCCCATACTACTATCATAACTATGCCTTAGGTACCTCGTGTGTTTCCAGGATGGTTCGTACCAGTGACGATTCGTCTGGTACAGTTCATCCCGTTTTTCATATTGGTCTATTCGTTCTTTTTTCGTGGGACAGTTCGCCCCATGGACGTTTCGTAATAGGAGTGATTCGGCTCGGGACTATTGTTCCCACTTATAGTCTCGTAGTCATTTTACAACAAGTTTAGTTGATTTATTTAAAACAAATAATCTTGAATCTTGATCTCAGATAAAATTAATTTTGTTTTTATTGTCCTTTTAGAGCCACACTGTTGGTCTAAGCATTTCTATAGGGCTCTTGAATATATATATATATATATATATATTATATAATATATAATATATATATATATATATATATATAGTATTGCCAGACATTGGCCGAAACTCCAAAAGCAGAACAGAATAGCTCAGCCAAGATCATCGCAACCGTCTCTGATTTCATGAATGTAATAATACAGTAATAGGCTATGCAGTCACAACAATTATTTTCCAGAATTTACCATTAGTTTCACATATTATAAGGTCACTTTTCAAAAGAATCAATAAAATAGAAAAAATATCCATTCGCCCATCCGTCCGTGTATCTGTGCCCCACTTAGTCCATGGATTTTGTAACACCTAGTCACCTACACACGCGAGCGTACACACACACAGAACCATGCTTAATATCTTTACCCATGTTCAGCGTCGCTAGATAGAATTGGGTCAAAAGATAAAGCGCAACAGCTTTCAGCAACATTATTTTCAAGATGGACATTTCTACCGCAATATATGCAATAGCCCTAAGAGACATATGCCAATTTTGCAGAAAATCCAAAAAAAAATTTCCGCATTTTTCAATAGCTGTGTGTCTACTGGAAGGATATTCTCCAAACATGAGTGGAAGCTTGCTCATATTGCCCGTGTTGCTCATGGCATCCTGAAGACTTGTGCCGATTTTAGGGTCACAAGCTAAAACACAACATCAACAGCGTTCAGCAACATTCCTTCAAAAATAGAAACTTCTGACCTCACGGCTTCCTGACTGAAAACTGTATCAATGACGCGAGTGTTGGACAAATCTTCCTTGTTTTAATATTTATGAATTTTCAGTTTCACGGTCATTATACACGTAATCCGTTGGCTATTTTGAAACTAATTTGACTGGTCAGTGGATCTTAGGCAGCAAGAGGCCCCAGTCAAATTAGTTTTTAAATATTCAATAAAATGTTTGTTAAGTTGTAAATCTATCAAAGACATCATTAAGTGATTCACACCTAAATAATTGCGTTTGATTGAGCCTGTCCAATGGTCATTGAGGCCCGCTTGTCGCCGGTCTGATTGACGCAATACAGAATAGGCTTATAGCAAATCAGAAAGCATGATGCAATGGTCTTCGTTTATGGCACACCTTCATTTGATGACTGCTCTCCAGATTAATAACGAAGTTACTCATACAATGTAGATTATATTAACAGAGTTAGAAATAAATTAAAAGGTCTAGTTGCAATGCGGGCAGCCTATATAATGCCATTTCATGCATTTTCTGGTTGCCCACTGCACATTAAGTTTGCCTGCCCTTCTATGCTAAGCTAAATGACAATGAAAATTTGAATCGCTATTGTTTTACTGGGGTCAAACTACTAATATCATTTACTTACTAACCTGTAATAAATGCTCCAAGCAATATGTTGGTGAAACAAAACGAGAGTTTCAAGCACGCATCAAGGAGCATTTAAGGGATATAAAAAACAACAAAGCCACACCCGTCACCCAACATTTTAATCTTCCCAAACATGGTACCACAGATGTCAAATACAGGATTATTGAAGTATTACATCACGAACCTAATAGCATGAAAGCAACTACTTTCTGCAAAGAACGTGAAAAATTCTGGATCCATCAACTGCATTGCATGGATCCTATAGGCATCAATCACGCTGATTGGTAACCATATTCTACCTTAGGTAGTAAAACCTTTTATTTATCATGGTTGCCCTGTGTACCATTGACAGCCAAAGCTTAGTTGCCCTTTTGAAATTCTGGTTGTCCAATTTTGAAGATATCAAGCTGCAAATTTCTATACTAACTAATTGCTAGCCTACTTGAAGAAACAGAATCTGATGTCATTATGAAGATATGTATGTTATTTCGTGAGTTATAGATGCATAAAATTGGGCGTTTATTCATTCCCGAATTTCTTTTTTGCAGATTTTGTCATTGCACTATTTAATATTCACTCATCACAGAGACTTAATTTGATGTTGTCTGAAGTATATACCTATAGGTTCAAACTCAACTGAATCAATTCAAATGTTAATGTGTAGCTAGGGCTCAAGCATGTGATGAAAACAAAAATTGCCAGATTTTGGCCCACATACAGAGCCGGATTAAGGCAAGGACTAATGGGGCTACATCCCCCGGGCCCCAAAAGATAAAGGGCCCCAAAAGATAAATAAAAAACAATTATCGCGTTTTACCAATGTGAATGTTTTAATCCCAATATCTCACTTTTACAGTCACGATAGACGTAATCTATTGAACATGCTGTTGAATATTTTGAAACTAATTTAACTGGGCGCTGTTGCTGCCGTAGCGCCCAATCAAATTAGTTGCAAAGTATTCAACAGCTCACCTGCATAGTATTCTGGAAATTGATAGTCAGCGAGTTCAGAGATCGATCGATCCCAACACAAGCGTGGTGTGGGTGGAGCTAAGCTAGAGATGGGCGGGACATAGCTAAAACTGGAAAGGTCCATTGAAATCACACTTACTGCGAGTAGCATTATAAGGGACCCCTACAACTATTTAGCCCTGGGCCCCAACTAGGCTTAATCAGGCTCTGCCCACATACCAGGGGGTGGTTTGACCATGGTGGCAACTACATATTATCTTGAGCTTTTAATGTGATTAACATACATATATATTAGCTGTATGTGTACTAAGTTTTGACTTTTTGTCTCACTTCCTTCATACTCGAGCAAGAGGCATCAATGGCTCTAGGCATTTTGCTATGTATTAAGTACTACAGGTTAAACTCTCGAGGGAGGTGCAACTGGACAGATAGATGAATGGAGAGGTAGATATACAGACAGACATGTTGATCACTAGAATCTAGAGTCAATCCTTTGCATATTTGACCAACCATTATACATTTTTTCTATGCTCGCCATCAATAAGCCTTGTCCACTTTCTCATCACTTTGACGCTTAAATACCCAGGATCTAGCATGTTGGCAGCAGCGTGAGTTGACTTCATACAGAAGGCTCGCCACTCAGTGATGAAATTGTCAAAATTGAGTTTTATGCGCCTGAATAAAGTGTGAATGTATTATGTTATTTGGCCCAGCTGTTGCCCATTTGTACATCCATCTGTCTGACTATTGCCTGGTCCAGATTTCAAAGCGCATTTCAACTTACACTGGGAAATTTTTTTTTAAACATATATTACACTTGACGAAATCTCATGTTTTTGTTTCGGCATGGTCCGTCCATATACATCAGAGATATCTCAATTGAAAGACTTAATGCAAAAAAATTGTGCATGGTCAGATCCTATAGAATCTTGAACTTAGACTCGTATTTGTTTTAAATGAATATGTTATCTATAGACGCAGTGTAATGAATTGGTTTCATAAAAGTCTGTCCATATTCACCAAAGTTAACTCTCTTGCAAAACGCGAGATTGCTCAGAAAAATGTGTGCTGCTGGATGACTGGAAACCTCCTTGATATGTTTACAACACAAAAAATAGTATTCCTCTTGTGTTGATACTGGTGTGGAAAATGTGAATTTTTTATTTTGTTTCAAGATGAGAGAATAGATTTGGAACATTGTCACTCATAACCATTGCTGTTGCAGTGGCAATTGGTTGAATGGTCATCAGGCTGCTCATGTCCAAAATTCATCATTGTCCAAGATGGACTTCTTATTCACCTGTCGGATGCTCCATGATCGCCAATTCTTACAGAGACCCATTCCTCTAGAGCAGACATTCATATATTTTATTTCGCCTCCCCACTTTGATTTAGTGGTTTTGCTTGTCAAATTCAGGCGTGATTTCCTCTTTATTCAATGTTTGTTTTGGAGAAAAGGTTACATGTATCACTGAAGTGTCCTATCATGCACATCTCCGGAACATCCATTCAGTATTTTAACTCATTCATTTTTTGGGTCAAAATTTTAGATCTTATTAAGAATTTACCAGAAATTGTCGAATTGCTTGTTCTTACTATTTTGAGCAATTTTAACCAAATTTATGATCATAGGCTCTAGAACATACATTCAGAATCTTATTCGTAAATTTTTCGGTTGAAAATTGTAGATATTATTTAAAATTTACTGGAAATTATCAAATTGCTGTTTACAATTTTGACCGATTTCATCCAGATTGAGTTAGAATGATCATTTAATGGTGGGCTCTAGAAATTCAATTCATAATTTTGATTTGCCAATTTTTGGGTGAAAATCTTAGATTTTATGTGAAATTTAGCCGAAATTGTCAAATCACTTCGTCTTATCAACTTACCTGATTTCAAGCAAATTTGGCCATCCTATGATCTTAGATTTTATTAAAAATTTACTGGAATCTCATATTGCTTCTTACTGCTTTGAGCAATTTCAACCAAATTTGGCTGAAATGATAGTATGATCATAGGCTCTAGAACTTTTATTCAAGGCACTAAAATGCTACGCCTCCTTAACCAATAGCAAGTTTTTGACCAAATTCCTATCATGCTCAGCTCCAGAACTTCCTTTCATAATTTTGATTTTTCTGGTAGCCATCTTGTTTAATGTAAATAATCATTTATATTTAAATGCAAATGTTTCAAATGCTAATGGTAGGGGGTAGGTAGGCTTGCGTGATTTTTTTATTTAATCGTGAAGTTCGATTTATTTTTTAAATCACGATTTTTACGATGTAATTGAGGAAAAATCGGAGAATCGTAAAAAATGTCATGTTTTTTTAAAATCTGAGGTGTGTACTTTTCCGTCGCATTTTATCAATACATAAGTACAATTATAATCGATTCACGCCTGTGTTCATTGTGTTTATATCCCGCCGTGCCATGCAAGTGTCGAATAATTACTAATCACAACACAAAGCGCTACAATAAACAAGCTAACAATAGCGAGGTAACACCTTTTGTCATTGAGACTCCGTCGAATCGCCATAAAATTTTCTTTCTTTCGCTGCAGACCCCTGAGTCTGTCGTGAAATGTCAAGTATATACTTAGTTGCAGAGTGTTAGGCAATCAGTGAACATAAGTCTCTTTAATTCTAGAGTTAGCAGTTTCAGGGGGTGTAATACTTTTTCCTTTTTTGATTCGGTTGTCATGTCAAATTAAAGAAAATAAAGCAACAGCATTCCAAATTGTATGATTTTGAACTGTGCGTTCTGTTGATTACTCTTAAATGTAACTCGTACATTCTGAAAGCAACTATAAACTGCACTATAGGACGAGTTTACGCCGTTCCACTCGTACCTACTCAAAACTACCGTCCTATGTATGTGAATTGCGCAGTATCTGCCCGGGTACTAATATTAGCGTCTTCGCGTTACTTCGGTAATGACCTAAACTCGTCCTACAAAGGGAGGCTATAAGCAGAAGCTGATACAGCATGTAATTTATATGTTTTCTCGGCGACATTTAAATTTTGATGAAATAAATAATGTCTATTTAACTATGCGCAATATTTAGGCGGTCCCAATTAATAATTTCACTCCCGCGATGATGGATATAAGGTACCGTATATATTAAGCATAGACGTAGGATGGTAAGAATTCCTCGCATGAAAATGTGTTCTAATTTCGTGCTATTTTTGTGTCATTTATTTCAACTTTTTCTAGAAACAAGTCATGTTACACCCCCACCCCCACCCACTTTATACTTTTGGGAATTTGGACCTACGATTTAATCGAAAATCGCGATTTTTTTTATAAAATCGATCGGGATGTTTCAAAGCAAAAATCGTGCAAGCCTAGTAGGGGGCGGGGTCAAAGGTGGACACCAATCGATTGTAATTAACACAACACCCAGACCATTTCACATAGAAACTTGAAACTTTCGGTGTGATTATACGTATGGCCAGGGATGTGCATGACACATTGGAATTTGATATCACCCATAGACTGCCTGCCACACAGTGAGGGAAATGGTGGGCAGAAAAAAAATTGTATCAAGTGTGGTCATGTCACATATCATTTTGAAACTTGTAGTTAGTAGACTACAGTACAACAAATTATTTTATTCTTGAGTCAATCTTAGGGCACTGGCCAGGGGTCAAATGGGCAATGTAATTCTATATATGTACATGGCATGGACATTATTTTTTCACAGAATATTTAGTCCTAGGCAGACCGGGTCCTGCGGCAGCTGGGACCTGCGATAGCTGGGACCTGCGATGGCTTTAAAATGTGAGATATTGGTATCTTCTGATACCGCTGGTTTCACAGCTTTGGACTTTGAACTTTTTCATGGTTTTTTTTTATGGATCACTGATTTTCAACAAGGGCTCAGCAGATATCAACACAATTTTACAGCAGAGTTATGTACTATGCAGAGATACTATCTGCATCATTACTAGATCAGACTACATTGTATCAACAGTTTGGGACAAGTGTCCATGTTTGATTCGTTACACTGGTTTGTTGGTGCCTTACTGAATATGCGCATTCCGAACCAATCCAAGTTTGCTTTAGCAAGCTACACTATCCATGCCTTTACAGGCAAGACATTGTACGCTTCAGCATTCTTGTTTTTGAAAATTTGTCTGAAATGACTGTCTTGATATCTGGGGTAGTTATTCCGTTGATAAGTTGTATGTCTCATGAATTTACAAAATAATAAAGAAATTAATTTCAAAATGTTCAACAGCTTACCGGTATAATTAATTAATTTATTAATTACTTTGAATTTATATTTGTGGAAATTCATGGTTCAAAGTCTCTAAATCCATTCCAATGCATGTACCAAGTGGGTGAGCTTATCGTTGGCTAGAAATAGGCTTGTGTGGGTATTGCGGTGAGTGATCGCGATCGATTATTAAAAAATAATCGTGATTACTCGATTAATCAGCTTGGGTACAAATTACCAAGACATAACAACAAAAGAATATCAATGATGAAACTTACAATAGTGTTTAGAAAAGTCCATTTGCAGGGCAAGAGAAAACTATTTTTGAAAATGTATCACTGGAATGCTTGGCTCGATTCTTGAGGCAGGCATTCCATTAATACATCTTCAAAAATAGTCTTCTGACCCTACAAATGGGCATACATTCACTAAGCAAAGTGTAATTTTTCATGACCGATCACATAAAAAGTAATTGAAAGTTAGGTTTTGAAATATCTTATACAATAGAAAATATTCACGATTGTTCGGTTATTTAATTTTTAAACATATAAATTCACGATTTAAAACATAATCGCGATTTTCTATTTAATCATGTAATCGCGCACGCCTAGCTAGAAATGTCTCTGAAATGTGTGTGAGATAGGTAAACATGGATCTCTTTCATTACTGAAGATATATAATATATAACTCATGACCTGTTTATGTTCTTGTTTATCTCCAGCACTGCGTGCATCCTGGGAGGTGCCCAGCATTGTGCATTACTGCTCTCTCTTCAGGGAAGCCTTTGATCTGCCTGAAGTTGAATTTGAGGTAATGATTTATGTGGTTTGTAAGAGCGAATGGGTATTAAAAAACCTATTGAGATAATATTTGTACGGTCTGTACTGCCAAATATGACAAAAACATGGCAGATTTCTAGAATAGTCAATGTGTCCGTCTACTAGATGTATTGATAAAACAGATGGAGAAACAGAAAGATGTCTGAGAGATTCCATTACCTCTGTTGAATTAACTCATTAACACACAAAACAGCTTCTCCAATGCCCATTTGCAGACCAAGAGAAAGCATTTTGAAAATTTAGCACAGTCATTCCAGTATTAATAAATCTTCAAAAATAATTTCTTGGTATGCAAATGGGCGTTTTTGATGAAAAATTAAGTTTTCATGAACAGATTTGCTGATTAAGCGGATAATATTGTGAGAAATGTACCAGTTTTACGTGTTCTGGAATCGCCATTACAGTGATGCTCATGATATTTTGACAACTGGTTGTCATTTCACATCAAATTTCTCCACTGTTCCTGTGGAAATCGCTATTAACCCTTTCACCGATGAAATCCCTGTATCGCAATTCATGAATCCATTTCCTCACTCAGTCATATGACGTCATAATCAACTACGCGACGTGTATGCTGACGTCATAATCATGACGTCACGAATGATTCGATTAAGCCTGTTTTTATCGCTTAAGAGTCGGGCATATTGTACGAATTGTATGCTTTTGCTATTTAAGAAACATGCTGATAGGCAGCAACAGCAACTGGTCAAATTAGTTTCAAAATATTTAACAGCTTACCTGTATAGTTTTCTGGAAATTGAGAGTCATGAAGTGCAAAGATCGATCTATCACAACACGGATGAGGTGTGGGTGGAGCTGAGATAGAGATTGGTGGGGCATAGCTAAAACTGGAAAGGTCAATTTCAGGGCAACCTTACAGGAAAGCTGTTGCATATTTCAAAATTAATATGATGGGAGGACATTGCAGCCTAATTTTTGGCTTCATCTTATTTCTGTGGAAGTTGCACTTTGCTATCTGGCATAAAATTTATCTTTTTCAACCGTTAACCCCTTTAACACTCAAACTGGCCTAACACAGCTTCTGCAGATCAAGAAAAGATTATTATTTTTAAATTTACCATTAGAATGATTAGCTCGATCAACAAGCTAGTCATTCCAGTAGCAAATTTACAAAAATACTCTTCTCTTTTTCTTCAAATAAACCCTTTCTATGAGGAAATTCTAATTTTCTTGAACAATTTTGAGAGTTAAAGGGTTAAGTTTGTAGAAATGACGTTGTTTGTTGCTTTGGGCAGTCAAAGGTAACTGTTCATGAACGCTGTATTTTAGGAGTTTGAGGATGCGTTGTTGATCGGCAGTACGGAAGATGAAGAAGAGAGTCCGATTATCCTTGAGCTGCTCATTCAGTTGTTGCAGGGCTGTTATAACAGGGAGGATATTGTGTACGTATATTAGATAGCATGGTTGAGATTTATCCCCACACCACTTGAAAACACAGTGAGGATAACACAATCACTTCCATCTGTCCACCATCTGGCTATCTCCTCTGACTAGGCTTGTGCGATAATTGCATGATCACGATCGATTATTTAATAATAATCGTGATTATTCGATTAATCAGGGTGGGTATAAATTACCCAGATATAGCAACAAAAACATATCAATGACGAAAGCTGCAATGGTGTTTAGAAAAGTCCATTTGCAGGCCAAGAGAAGACTATTTAAAAAATGTATTACTGGATTGCCTGGCTCGATTCTCGCGCCAGTTGTTCCAGTGATACATTAAAAAAAATAGTGTTCTCTTGGCCTGCAAATGGACATACATTCACTGACAAAATGTCCATTTACGTGGCTTAAAAAATGTATTAAAAGGTAAGATCGTAAATATTTTATGCAGTAGAAATTATTATTAATCATATAAATTTGCCATTAAAAAAATAATCGCGATTTTTTATTTAATCACATAATCGCGCAAGTCTACCTCTGACACTGTTTGGTGGAATTCAAGCAAATGTGTTATGCGAGTTACCGATATGACAATTTGGATTACGGGGCAATCCTTGCATTACTGGTTGAAGGTGGGATTGATGGCCGACAGAATGTCAGAGTTGGAATAATTCAAGCAAATTTGAACATGTGGAAGACCCATATTATTCCAGATTTTGAGCTGGCTTTTACAGTATGGGCCACTCCTATGTGGGGTGGGTGAAGAATTCCAAAGTGTCTGGAATTCAACCAAATTGTTTATGTGACTGAGTTACCCATATATATGATTGTAGATAACGAGACAATGTTTACATTAGCCTCTGCCACCTGGTAGGCTTGCGCGATTACGTGATTAAATCAAAAATCACAATTATGGTGCACAACTTCAAAGTTTTTCTTAGCTTTTAAATCTTGATTTGTATACTATCTGTCTGAATTTATGTGATGAGCTTATCTAGCAACCAGTTGCCAAGGGAAAAAGAGATAGTAATCCTACCTTCTATCTCAGGACTGAGTCTTAACTCAGTTGATGCAGATGCGTTACTGGCACAGTCAACCACCGACGTGACCACGCACCGAACCCTGTCTAAACCGGCGGCACTAATCACCACAGGGGAAGCCAGTTCCTCCACCGTCGATCCTCCAAGTAAGGAAATAGAGAGGGCGCTAAAGAGAAGATGGGTGGAGGCAGACTCCGCACCCACATCAGCAGCTATAGAAACCGACCCAGGAAGCAATGCCAAATATCAGAAACCGGCAATCCCTGAACAACACCAGGGAGCCTACAGGCTGTGGAGAAATGCAGCCTGCAAACTAACTAAACTAGAGTTCCAGGCGGAGAAACTGGAACAAGCTCTGTCCGATGGCACCATGCCAGGCATGCTCCGTACGAGGGTCATTTGGACCCCGGAAACAGAAGACATCGAGTACAGGAAAGAGTGGACGGACCGCATCAAAGCGTTCGAAATTTCACTAACACAAACAGTACTAGATCATACTAAGAAAAAATTAGCTCTCCAGTATGAAGTGGTTAAAGGACTCAAAACAGCCTTTGAAAGATGTAACAACAACACCGCCACCAGGGAAGCAGAACTAGCCATAGCCACCACCACTGTAAGACATAGCCGGCTGCACAGATCACAAATCCCGAGAAGACGACCTCGCCCAACCACAGCCCGCCGCCAACAGCAGAGGCAGAGTGAGAGGCCCTACCGCCAGCCGGATAGACGTCCGTCCCAAGCACCAAGGAGGCAGAACACCAGACCAGACTGGGCAGACCGTAGAAGAAATGGCAATAGACAGGCACAGAACAGACCGGCTCCACTAATGGGCACCAACGGTACGCAGGCTATTGAACAACTTCTAATAGAAGTCCAAAAGCTAGCGTCATCAAGAAGATGACTACTAGACAACCGTTACGCCGTCTGTACCCAACCGCCACTATTCAGCCATATCAATTTGTACATCACAAATTTTTACTGTATTTATCAACTACTGATTAATAGTATTCATATTCATCCTGTCATTATGTACCGTTCAAAACCAAACTGTAACAATAACGCTGTGAACAAAGAAGATGAAACTTACATCTCCTCGTTTGTCTTCAATCACTCAACAAATCCCCTCAACCAGGGTACCGTCAGTCTTTTGGATAAGGGTTTGGGCTTCAGCCCAACGGTTTCAGAACCACAATTAGGCAACCTGTATACCGACCTACAGGCTTTCTTCAGACGCATGCGCCTCAAACACTTCTTTACACGAAGCCCGCACCCACCTCACACACTCCTACAAAACCGCGTTGGTACACCGGTCACAACACCGGCTCCAACATTACTAACGTTCCAGGACGTCATAATCAAAAAGTTTGCCGCCAAAAAAAGCACAATGCCGCCACCCACCATGGATGCGCCATTTGAGGCTTTCTTTAAAGCGATCAGGTATGACTTCAGTAAACACGTCCACCGACGCTCCCATGAGAGCAACCTAACCGAGGTCGAACAAACTGCCCTAAACGATTTAACACAAAATCATACAATCGTGATCAAAAAAGCTGACAAAGGACAAGCAACCGTAGTACAGAACAAATCCGACTACATAGCTGAGGCACACCGCCAGCTAGCTGATACCAGGTTCTATAAAAAGGTCGACACAGACCTAACATACAAACACACTAATCTAGTGGAAAAACGCCTGGATCAGTTAGCTAGAGACGGAGAAATAGACCACACAACCGCCAACAACCTCATTCCGAAACCACCAAAAACTGCCAGGTTTTACCTCCTACCGAAAGTCCACAAGGAGAAGAACAAGGAGGGTCTTATTCCGGGCAGACCAATCATCAGTGGAATAGGCTGCCCCACCGAGCTGATTAGCAGCTTTGTGGACGAACATATCAAAGTGCACATCACAAAGATTGCATCATATGCTAGAGACACCACAGACTTTATCAACCAAGTCGAAAGCTTCGGAAAAACATCACCAGACACCCTACTGGTCACCATGGACGTCACTTCTCTGTATACTAATATCCCAAACAACGAGGGACTAAGAGCAGTAGCAAAATTCTGCCAGAGACACGGGCTCCCTGGAAACCTCACCATTAGAGGCCTCCTAAACCTCCTAAAACTAGTTTTAGAATGCAATAACTTCGAGTTTGATGGCGAACACTACCTCCAAGTAGGAGGGACCGCCATGGGCAGCAAAGCAGCATGCTCCTTTGCCTGCATCTTTATGGCCGACCTAGAAACGAAACTCTTAGCTGGAGCCCCATTCCAACCATCGCTCTACATTAGATATATAGATGACATATTCATGGTTTGGGAACATGGCGAAAATGCTCTGGACTCCTTCGTCACGTACATGAATTCATCCCACCATAGTATCAAATTTACTATGGAGTCGTCACGAGAACGGGTCTCCTTCCTGGACACCATGGCTATCAACATTGATGGCCAACCAATAACCTTTGATCTCTATACTAAACCAACAGATACACACGGATATCTCCACTACGAGTCAGACCACCCATCCATCTGCAAAGACTCGCCCCCATACGGGCAGTTTTTGCGACTCAGGAGAATCTGCACACACCCGGAAGACTTCGACAGAAATAGCCTAGCCCTACTAGACCATTTCGAAAACAGAGGATATCCGCATACAATTCTAGACAAAGCCAGGCACAGATCCCGCACACAGAACAGGAATGACCTTCTACATCCACCCGCTAATACCCACGCATCAAAGAACACCTTCCCATCCAAATTCTGGAAGCAAGCCACAGATGCAGGCTCGCCTTCCCAGAACCGCCACTATTCGGTTTCAGAAGAAACAAAACCATAAAAGACACAATAGTCAGAGCTAAGCTACCGGCGGTGGGCAGAACACTGCCCCATAGAAACCCACTCAAGAATTGCACCACAAAAAATTGCAACATCTGCAACACAATGCAGAAGAACAGATTCTTCTCTAGCTCCCATACAGGACTCTCCTACAGGTCCAAAATCATCGGCAACTGCCAGACAAGAAATATAGTCTACTTATTGACATGCTCAGTCTGCAAAAAGCAGTACGTAGGAGTGACGCTGCGCACCTTTAAAATCCGCATTCAAGAGCACCTACGCTCGATCACCAACCTCTACAAACATGAGAGGTATGACACTCCAGTTTCACGGCATTTCAACAGACCCAGGCATTCTAGAATTAACATGCAATTCAGAATAATCCAGGTCCTATCTTCGGACCCCGAGGATGAAGTATCCACCAAATGGAGAAGACAGAAAGAATGCCACTGGATCCACCAGCTCCACACAATGGAGCCGACAGGCATCAAGCAAGCATGGTAGGGGTCACCGCCTTCCCTGGGCCGACATGCACACCATAGCAAAACAGACCCAGTACGTTGTTATCACTCCCCTGTCTGAATTTATGTTTTCAAATTTCTGCAGCGTTATTTATTTCAAGGGTTTTCTTAATCGTGTTGCACATTTATTTACAGTACCTACAACTACGAGCACTATCTCTCCGATGTTATCAACTACCGCTGGGCACTGGAAGAACAGGGAACCAGTCCGATTGCTAATAAGAAATTCTATGAACTGTCACCGAGAAAAAAAGCTCATGTAATTCGGAAACTCTGCGACTATCGGTTGGATGTTGATGACATTGAAGCAGAACTGAGGGTAAGAATTAACCTGTCGCTGAATTTGTGCGCCTGCATCGACACTAATCACTTATGTTGGTGCTTTACCCAAGAAAATTTTGTTAAAATTTTTTTTAATTTTCTCAAATGGTCCTTTTGAGGGTATATAGTACATGTACCAAAAATGCAAATGGCTGGGGGTCCCTGGGACCCGTGAAAATATTGTTAAATATTAATTAGTCTTATAGGTTTTTGCACAAAATTGAGCATATATGGCACCCATAATCCATAGCTGGAAGGCCATAGTACCTTTTAATGTTATCATGGATGAGCAAAACTGCATTGGAACACCAGAGTCTCAGTTTGGGACCCCCTGATTTTGGCCTGGGACGCTCATATGTCGGGATTTGGCATCCCCGGGACCTAAAAAATTTCAATGCCATGAGAAACACTGCATATCAATATAAAGTGTCAGAGATTTATGAATTTTCTAATCCGCTTGGATCACCATTAACCGTTTCACTGATGAGTTCTCCATATCTAATTTTCAAGGCAACTACAGGAAAACTGTTGAATATTTTGAAATGAATTTGACTGGAAGCAACGGCTACCAGTAAAATTAATTTCAAAATATTCAGCAGGAATAAGTTTTATATATCATAAAGAAGATACTTTTTCGGGGACTTTTCAGTGTACGGGTTAACAAACGTTAATTTCTAACCATGGATTTGGTATTCAAAAGCGTGCTATAGTTGAGACTTGCACATTTAGGTAGCTGTGCTAGAAATGTCCAAAATCTGACAGACAGTTTCGAGTCAGAACTAAAATGGAATGGAATTTACGAATCTTGATTTGCACTGATTAAAACATTGAGTAAATATGTTTCTTACAATTGTAATCGTTGTCCTATTTTAGGGCTATGAGGCAGAGAATATGCGTGTAGAGCCACTTGGATTTGATTCAGCCGGTGCTTCATACTGGTACTTCTTCGGTGTTCGCCTGTATAAGGAGGACCCTCCACCTCCTGAACCAGCTCCACCTGTGGAGGAGAAGGTACCCACAGTACAGAAAAGGTAAATACTGATGAATACAGGGGTCGTGATCTGGATGTGTACTGGTCATGAAATTCCTGGAAAGTCATGTATTCTCGAAGGGTGGATGAGTTCAGGGGAGTCGGTAAAGCGCCATCTACATGTGTATCATCGAAATTCTGTCCCGCATGCTATCTCGTCTGGAACCATCAGGTGGAATTCAGATAAATTTGCTGTTTGCGTGTGTGCGTGCGTGTGTTTGCACGTGTGTGTGTGAGTTAACCAGGCTTCGTAGAACATTGCACTTGAGGGTTTAAAACCCCTGTTGCTTTTGGGCTGTAAAAGTCAAGCTCATGGTTTCCAGTTACAGAAATTGTGTTGCATTTCTGAATGATACATGTGCGCCAGTACATAATGTTTTGTTGAAGGGCCCGTTGCAAACTTTGGTTGGAAATTGCCCTCCGGGGTCTGAAGAACCATATTGATTTTGGTGTCATACATGTAGATCAAGGTTATGGTAACTCAATCTAAGAAATTGTTTCATTTCCAATTATATCTCGACTTCTATAAACATGTTCAGCCAACTTGTCCTTTAAGCCTTTCATGGCGAAGTCGAGTCGTGCAAAACCAGCCTTGTAATGCTCTCAAGGAATGTCCATTTGCAGTCCAAGAGAAGATTATTTTTGAAAATTTCTCTGGAATGACTTGCTTTGTACCTACACCAGTCATTTCAGCAGTAATTGTGTTGTCGCCGATGTGGTTGCCTGGTTGGTATGTATTTTGGCAATCTTTGATTGTCGTTCTTGTTGAGTGACATTAACTAATGCATGGCTATTATTCTTTGCAGAAGTCGAAGATCGAAGCGTAGAGGGAGGAAGCCAAGGAAGAGAAATGTTACAAAGGTTGTGCCAAAGAAAGTTGAGGATGATATTGACAGGAGACGTAGCAGTCGCATTCGTGACAAACGGGTCATTGAAATAGAGGAAGAAGAAGAAGAAGACGATGTCAATGATGATGAAGACACGGATGTTGAAGAACAAGAGATAAACGCTGATGAAAATGATATTAAACTTGAAGAAAATGATATTAAAGTCGATGAAAAGGATAGTAAATTAGAAGATTCCATTAAAACCCAAGTGAAAAGCCCTATAGTTGAAGACAAAGCGATTGTTGTTGAAGAAGATGATGACGTTGTAGAGAGTGAAATAGATGATCTTAATGAGGGGTAAGATGAATATAAAGTAACAATGTGTGTTTGCAGTCATTGGTCAGTGATAATTACTGTCACAAACTTATTATTTATTATTGACCAATGTCCAGTATAATTTGCTATGTCAGCTGACACTTGGCTGAATAACCACTCTGGTGTCGAAAATTTAAATTTTCAAATTAAAGTAACAGATGAACTGGTGGTTTTTCCCCAACAATTTTGGTGGAAGATGGTGCTGTCGTGGACAGCAACATCTACCAAAATTGTTGAAAAATGTACACCAGTTTCTTTGGTATTGACCCAGTAAGCGATAGAATATGGAAATCAGTGTGCTAATTGTTAAGTACCAAGTACATGTATTATATGGATGATCCTATTACAAAGTTAAAATGTAGGTTATTAACACGTTTGTGGACAAGATTGGTCAAGATAATCGTATTATTTGCTTATTGAATGTCTTTTTGTAGGTCAAGTGAAGACTATTTTTGAATGATTACCACTAGAATAACTGGCTCTGCTATCGAACCAATTCCAGTGATAAAATAAAGTCCCTATGGCCTGCAAAAGAAGACTAGTTTTTAGCTAACCTGGCCTGAATGGAGTTTATGCCTTGGCGACCATCCGTCGTCAACCAAATTTGGCTGGAAGGACCCTATGGTCGTAGGCGTCAGAAGATCCATTCAGAATTTTGATTCATCAATTTTTTGTGTGAAAATCTTAGACTTTATTAAAAATGTACCAGAAATTGTCAAAATGCTTCTTCTTACCATTCTGAGCGATTTCAACCAAATTTGGCTGGAATGACCCTATGGTCGTAGGCTCCAGAATTTCCATTCAGAATTTTGATTCATCAATTTTTTTTATCAAAACCTTAGATTTTATATGAAATATGTACCGGAAATTTTCAAATTGTTTTTTCTTACCATTCTGAGCGATTTCAACCAAAATTGGTTGAGTGGTTGTAGGCTTCAGAACTTCCATTCAGAATTTTGAAAAAAAATTACCCATATCTATTTAAATGCAAATGGTTTAAATGCTAATTGTCCAGATCAGAGCCTTGGGCCTCTTGTTAATTGTTAGCGCAGTAATAACTGAGTCCTCGATAATTGAGCCAGTCACTCCAGTGGTACATTTTCAAAAATAGTTTTCTCTTTGCCTGCAAATGGATGTTGACTAAGAAGGATTTTGATTTTCTTGACTATTGCATCAATGGCTAAATGTGCGTCACATGAAATGTACATCAGTGATTAGTGTTAAAAAAACGCTTTCTGCATGACACTGCAGCAAGTGAGAATGTTTGGTACATCTATGATCAGGAGTGTAGAGACGTAAGTATGGGTGGAATAGATGCCGAGTATAGGTGTGTGAGCTACCTGAATCGAAACCTTATAACATTCTTTGTGATTGACATGTATACATTACTGAACTCAAGATCTATAAGTTGTATTGACGATGAGCAATTTTAGTCCCGGATTTGTACAAGTTCATCTATTATATGATTTTCTAGTACTAACTCTTTCACTGATGAATTCCCTGTATCTCATTTTCAAGGTCACCATGCAAGAAAACTATATAGCATTTGCTTTGTCCGTCCATTTGTTTGTTACTATGCCTGTCTGTTTGTCCAGGCTTTCATTTCCCAAATGGTCCCAAAGAATTCTATTAAATTTGGTCCAACAGTCACGGTCACGGGGATGCAATTAAAGAAATTGCTTTGCCTTTCTGGATGTTACCTCAGGTTCTACTGAATGGATCATTACCAAACTTGGCCTATGAGTTGTCCTTGGGGATCCGAGTAACAGTGTTAATTTTGGGGTCCAAAGGTCAAAGTCACAGTGACCCAATTAAGAAAATTGTGACAATATGCTGTATCAATTTCCTTTGACACTGCACCGCTGCTAGACAATCTTCATGCTACATTGATCCATTGCGTGATGGTGGGGATCAGGTTTGGGGGAGTGTGGGGGTTGGGAGGCATAGATTTCAGCAATTTCTGATTATCGTGCTTGTGCTTTGATTTAGTGAAACTCTGGAGAAAACTGTTGAAGTAGCTGAGAAGACAAAGACAGATGATGTGAAGCAAGAAGACACAAATACCGGGCATTCTGAATCAGGAGATGAGAAGCCGTTAGATAATGATAACAAACAGGATGATGAGGATGAATCGGATGTTAAGAAAGAACCAGAGTCGGATATAAAACCCGAAGATAATAAAGAACCACCTAAGCCAGAGGTTAAACCAGAAGTGAAACCGAAAGTGGTGGAGGATCCGGAACCTGATCCAGGGCCAGTTAGATGGCATTTGATTTGTAGTTCATTGGAGGACTGGCAGGGATTCGCTGATGGGTTGACGTTGAGTTCTGCAAAATGTGAGCGTGATCTCAGCAAGACGATCATTGAGAACTTTATTCCGGAAATACCAAGAATTCTGGAGGAACAGGTATATGTACTCAGCAACATTCATCTCAATTTATTACATTCATTATTTCTAATATGTGTTTATCCTTTTAACCCTTTAATGATTAAATTTGTTCAAAAAATTAAAATATTTACTCATTGAATGTCTGTTTGTAGGTCAAGAAAAGACTATTTTTGAAAATTTATCATTGGAATGACTGGCTCGGTTATCGAGCCAGTCATTCTAGTTATAAATTTCCAAAAATAGTCTTCTCTTGGCCTGCAAAATGGACATTCCTAAAGACCATGGCAGGGAAACAAGAGGTGGGAAATCATGTCAAAGTTGGCGGAATTCAAACAAATATCGTATTTTAATTATTGATATAAGTGCAGATTGCGAGACAATGTTTATACTAGGCTACTCTCCCGGGGTGGGATGGAGGGGAGAGAAAGTCAAAGTTAGTGAAAGCGTGTTGGTTTGCGATGACGTGCGATTCTGGGATTTCAAATTTTGTTGAGTATCGTGAAGACAGTCTAAGTGCAAAGTGCTGGTCAGAATACATAGAGCTTAAATCTCAATAAACTGTAATGCTCAAGCCGGCCGAAACTGGCAGGCATTGGATTTGAGACAGACAATTCTACTAGTTGCGAGTCGCAACTAAAAATGGAGGGTTCCAGTTTCTCAGTCAATCATATGATGTCATAATCAACTACGTCATGTGTAGGCTGATGTCATAATCAGTTATGTCATGAATGACGTAGCTAAGTTCGTCATGAATGCTTAATTGATGACGGGCTAAGTGTTGTTGTGCGAATTGTATGGCTTTACTATTTAATAAACATTTATTTAATATTTTGAAACTAATTTAATTGGCCGCTGTTGCTGCCGTATTTCAAAATATTCAACGTCTTACCTGTATAGTTTTCTGGAAATTAATAGTCACGAGTTCAGGGATTGATCGATCCCAACTCAGGCGAATCATGAGTGGAGCGTAACTGGAGATGGTCTATTAAAACTGGATTCCTCTATTGCTTTCTGCCAATGGACATTGACTAAGCAAAAAATTTAATTTTCTTGACAATTATATTCTTTATAGGAGAGACGTATGCGTAAGAGACTGGCGGAAAACGCTCCAAGAAGAATATCAAATCGTCTCGAAAGGAAGCGTAAAGAACAAATGGAACGGGTATTTATTGCAGACTGATTTAGGCTCATGAAGGGAGATAACTTGTTGGAAAATATTAGTATACATCCTGGAAGAAGAAAATTTGTGAAAAATCACCGCTATTATGTCCTGCATGATTATACAAGCCATTCATGATAGCTGTATATTATATATGGCATCTAAATATTCACTCTGTATAAATGGATGTATTCTGTGAATCTTTGTATGTGATTGCTTGTCCCTCTTAGTTATCATGAGTGACTTACCTCCCTTTGTTATCGAGAGTGGAATATGGTAAAATAGCTTGTTTTATTAAGAAGAGTTTTTGTAAATTTATCACTGGAATGCCTGGCTCGATGACCGACCCAGAAATTCCAGTGATAACACTTCAAATATAATATCTTGCTCTGAAAATGGACATTGACAAATTTTGATTGGTAAATGGTTAGATGACAATGTTAATCGTTCGATATCTGAAGTTCTAGAATATCAACTTCAAGACAAATATGTCCAGCAACAGCTTCCAGTCAAGCTGGTTTCAAAACTTTCGACAACATTTCTTACATTGTGAGTGTTTTTTTCATATTTGGTCATTCGGGTTAAGATGGGCCTAAAAGTAGTCAAAATCTAGAATCTTATTGATGAAATCATGTGACGTGTTTTCAGGAGTCGATTATGAGCCAAATTCATGCAGAGGAGGATGAGATGAGATTACGTGACGATGCGGCCAGACGCGTCGTAGAAGAAGCCGAGGAGGAGGATAAGCGAAAACAACGGGATGAAGATAAGACGCGGATGCGGGAAGGTGAGTTACTTGCAGTGGCATGTGTCTGGCGCCTTGGGGAAGATCAGCCATTTGTTCCCCACCCCCCACCCATCCTCCAATACTGGCCACCCAGGGCAAAATCAGCCACACGGACCTTTTGCCAGCCCTCCCCCATTGGGTAACACTGAACTCACACGCTCCCCCTAACACCCCCCCCCCCCCCCCAATAAGTATGCCACTGGTTACTTCGCACGAATCTGATGGAGCAATCGAGTATGTTTTCACTCTGCAAATGATGTCAGTTCGACAAAAGTCACAGTCAAGAGGTGCCAGTTGTCGGAATTTTGTCGGCGTGAAGCAACTAAACATTTCATAAAAGTTAATAAACTTGGCTAAGAGTTTATGTGATAGAATCTAGTGAAATGTATGTCAATTTCAGGGCAATTGTTTAGAAAATCTGTTGAATAATTTGAAAATACTTTGACTGTAGCCATTGCTACTTTAAACAGCAAGGGCATCCAGTCAAATTATTTTTCAATATATTCAACAGAAAAGTTATTATTCCCTCGAAAATGAAGGTAGAGGTAAAATATGAATGCCCTTGTTTCGTCTGTACATACACATGTTCAGTCATAGGTACGTTCATACTGATTGCTTTCTGGACATTAACATGTGTTTTCCTGCACCTATTTGAGCTAAGCTCGAATTCTGTCAATTCACATCAAATTTACCCCACGTTATTTGCTCTTGAAAGTATGAAATTTGAAAAATGATCCATTTCCGAACAATAGACCAGAGGTATCATCCTTCATTAATTTGTCCGTTTCCGGGCAATAACTCGAGCTAGAATAAACAGATGTGAACGGAATTTTGAATATGGCTTAATACTACAGAGGCGGATGTCAAGTTTGTGTTCCATTAGTTGTCGCCAAATTTGCCAGAGCTATCGCCCTTGAAAAATACAAACCGTTAATTCGGCTGTTTCGAGGCAATAACTCATACTAGACTAAAAATATAAAAATGCAGAATATGTGATGCCAAATCCCAGAGTTATTATTTCCATGTTTTTCGAATAAAAGTGGGATTATGCCGTCTCGTCTGTTTGTGTGTGCGAGCGAGAGTGTAAATCGATTGTAATGCAAACCTTCCAAAACTGCTGGATGGCATTCAACCAAATTTGGTATGTGAATTATTCATATGAATGAGGAGTGAAAAAAGACACATATATTTGGCTCCGCCCCTAGGGGCGTGTGTGGGTAAAAATGTCAAAGCGGTGAATGTGGTGGATGTATGATGATGCTTCATCCAATGACGCTTCATTACCCGAGCAATCTGTAATTGCCCTTGTAACGTTTCTATAGTATTTTAGCAAATAGAGAATGATAATACATGTGCATACTTGTCTGTTACAGAGCGAACTAAGCGTGCTGAACTACGTGAGATGAGAGCTCAAATGATCGCGGAGGGCAAGGAAATTCCTCCAGAATTACTGTACAATGAAAACAGCTGCAGTTCAAAAGCTTCCAATCAGTAAGTGAAAGTACTAACATTTAGTTACCAGTGGCAAACTCTGTTGAAACATTAAATTTAAAGTGTTATGTACTATGACAAGTGCACATGCACTGTCTGTGACCTATGTAGCTCTGCCTCTAGGTAAGTATCATGTGATAGTTTCACAGGCTAGTGATTTATGCCGTAAGCAATGTTTTAACCATTTAACTCTTTAAGAACTAAATTTGATAAAAAAAATTTGCAGGCCAAGGGAAGTCTATTTTTGAAAATTTAATACTGGAATGATTGACTCGATTATCGAACTAGTCATTGCAGTGGTAAATTTGTTAAAATAGTGTTTTCTTGGCCGGCAAATAGACATTTCTCAAAACCCCAGCACAGGGTGGGTTTGGCCGGCTTCGCCATGAAAGGGTTAACCGTAACAGGTCATAAACAGCGAATTCTTTTTAATGTAAGGCATTTTCTGTTGAATACTTTGAAACTAATTTGACTGGGACCTGGCAGCAACTAGTCCCAATCATATTAGTTTCGAAATAGTCAACAGCTTACGTGTATAAGTCTCTTGAAATTGTGGCGCTGGAAATTCAATGGTTAAAATATTAATGTGACCACCGTTCACCAGTGACCACTGTTTAGTTGCGGCTCGCATCGAGTATAAGTCTGTCGGTAAGATTTTGTTCATTTCTGACAAATGTGTCTACGTCTATTTAATAAACATGCTGTGAGTATCTTGGAACTAATTTGATTGGGCGTGCGCGTTTGCTGCCTACGAACCCAGTCAAATTAGTTTCAAAATATGCAACAGGCTGCCTGTATAGGTTTCTGGAAATTGATAATCAATGAGTTCAGGGATCGATTGAACCCCTCACGGGGAAAGTGAGGGTGGAGCTTAGCTAGTGATGGGCGGGGCATAGCTAAAACTGGATTCCTCCAGTGGGTAGTGGGTTAGAGGGTCATTCCATGCCAAATCACCTAGAGGTCCCCAGGTGACCATCTCTGATTTTTATTGAATTTCACCAAGATGCACATATATGGAAATGATGCCTGCATGCAAAATTTCATTGCAAAATTCCAATTAGTTTTGAAGTTATGGTTGATTGATTTTAGGGGGCGTGGCACTTTTTGCACTCACGAATCCAGTGAGTAGTTTGGAAGGATTTTTAAACGCTGATAACTTTCTTAATATTGAAGATATTAAGCTGAAATTTGCTGTGCCACCATGAAAAAAAATATTTTTCTCGCTATGAAAGCTTACAGAAGTATTGCTCTGACCCATTTACCTTCCATAAGAAGCGCATTACAAGTAAGTTTAGTATCTTATAAGCCTTTCTATAATGGACACTTGTAAGTGTTTGGATAAATTTGGCCAAATTGATCTTGAGTTATTACATGGGAACGAAAGCTGACACACGCACGCACGCACGCACGCACGCACGCACGCACACTGTTGCATGGCTTATGGGCCATCGGATTGAAAAGTAAAAACAGGTAGTCGGATAATAAATATGATATAATTTGCAGACCAAACAGCATATTATTTTTTTGCAAATTTACCACTAGAGTGACTGGCTAGGTAACCAAGCTAGTCATCTCAGTGGTATTTTTTCAAAAAATATGCTTTTTGACAACAAATTTGTGGGTTATAGCAGAATGTGTGTGCAAACTATACGAGCGCTCCAAAAACTTACAAGTGTCCATTATAGAAAGGCTTATAAGACATTACTTGTAATGCGCTTCTTATGGAAGGTAAATGGGTCAGAGCAATACTTCTGTAAGCTTTCATAGCGAGACAAATATATTTTTTCATGGTGGAGGCAAACTTCATCCTGGTCAGTAAAATATATTCCGCATCTCCATTGTAGTAATTGTCTATCTTCTTGTTTGAACTCAGACAGAGGAATAAGTCCTGTTTTTCTACAGTGTCAATTTGTGACAGTCTTCATTCAAGCACATTCCTATTTTACAGAGTGATAAACTAGTTGACACCATTTTGCTGCTTTCACAACAAATAATAATCTCTGAATGGCAGATATTACTGGCTTAACCAAGTTCACTGTCTAAATAAAGAAATTACACAACACATCCGCTCCCTAAATAGTCATGATGCAATACTGCAAGATATTACACTGTGCACAGGTGCTGGTGCTATGTGTGCTGAGAGTTGCAAAATCCAGTATTATTTCTGTAAATGATCACATGCACTTTCATTCACTGTTCAAAGCAACTACAAAATTCATGAACTCAGAATATGAGACAATATATAGCTATGCAAAATATACATGCAATACATATATATTTATAAATTAAACTATTTTATGAGCAGCTGGCTCCTAGCCTTTAAATCCTTTATTTATTGAATAAATTTCACCTAAGAGTCAAGATAAACAACTAATGCTTGTTCGGTAACCGTGTCGCGAACCCTGAAAATGGGGTTAAAACATGAAATTATTTACGGTTGAAGGAATTGAGCCACAAAGTTATAACTTGGTACATACACAGCTAATATATGTATGTTAATCATATTCAAAGCTCCTGATGATAGGTAATTGCCCACATGGGTAAACCATCCCTAATATGAAGGCCAAATTTTCGGATTTTTTGTTCTCATCTGTTATGTGGACACCTGCCACACTTTAATATTGTACCTGATTCATATAAGCTTTCTTCTACAGCAACACCTATATGTACATACTTCAAAACAACTTACATTTAGTGTTTGTGGTAAAGAGTCAGGTAGTACTGGTTCACTGAAATCTGATATAAATAGGTTTTTTTTTTAATGGATAAATGCCCAACTTTAGAGTTCTCCACCTCTGGAACTGGCAGAGATATCCAGGAAATGCATTCAGTTCCTGACTCCTCATGCATCGATTAGGTGGCACAGCAAATTTCAGCGTAATATCTTCAATATTAAGAAAGTTATCAGCGTTTAAAAATCCTTCCAAACCACTCACTGGATTCGCAAGTGCAAAAAAAAAAGTGCCACGCCCCCTAAAATCAATCAACCATAACTTCAAAACTAATTGGAATTTTGCAATTAAATTTTGCATGCAGGCATCATTTCCATATATGTGCATCTGGGTGAAATTTAGTAAAAATCAGAGATGGTCACCCGGGAAGATTTTTATATTCTGGGTGATTTGGTATGGAAGTACTAAAGTTCAAAATGATCGGATGACGGGACATATACGCAGTGTTACAATTTATTTCCTATTCTGTATCAAACTGGATACATATATCTCAGGAAAAGTATTCCTTTTGAAAATGGTTTAACCCTTTAATGGTCAAACCGTTTACAACCAGCCTCTGCAGTGGTCTTGAGGAATATCCATTTACAAGCCAAGAGAAAGCTATTTTTGAAAGTTTACCACTGGAATGGCTGGCTAAATAACTGAGCCAGTCATTCCAGTGATAAATTTTCAAAAAGTCTTCTCTTGGCCTGCAAATGGATATTTAATAAGCAAATATTTTGATTTTCTTGACCAAATTTGACCATTAAAGGGTTAATCTGCTTGAATGATGTGTTACACTTGACAGTCACAATGGAGAATTCCAGGTTTTAGCTAAGCCCGACCCATCTCCTGCTAACCTCCACCCACACCTCACCCGTGTTGGGATCGATCGATCCCTGAACTCCCTGACTATCGATTTCCAGAAAACTATACGGGAGGATGTTGAATATTTTAAAACTAATTTGACTAGCTGCTGTTGCTGCCTATATACCCAGTCAAATGGTTTCAAAATATTCAACAGACTGTTTATTAAATTGTAAAGACAATTCATGCAACAATGCTTAGTCCGTCATCAATTAAGCTTTCGTGATGGACTTGCATAATGTACTACATCATTTATGATGTCATTGATTATAATGTCACCCTACACGTCCCACAATTGATTATGACATCATGATTGATGGATAAACTGGAAAGGTCCGTTGTGTATGACGTTAAAAAATTGTTTTGGGGAATGTAGAAAACTTGGAATGCTTTCAGGAATTGGTTTTCAATATAAGCACCAGCTAACCTCTTATTTATGGGTGACCAAGAAAAAGCTGTGAAACATTTATCAGCAAAGATTGTAAATGTCAGTTGTACAAGTTCATCACCTACATACCTGTGCTTGTGTTGTTTTTTCAGGAATGGCTGGATGGATGATGATATGAAGTCACTGTTACTGGCCAGTAAGTCATGAATTGTATAACATTTGGAAGTGTCGGAATCAAATATAAAATTGAGATACCATGTTTATCTGCAGTCACCGTTAAAGGAACTGTAGCACTGTCTTTGCAGAGCCCTGTGCATTCCAAATAGCGTGCAGATAAATGTTAGCTGTTTAATGGACATTTTATTCATCAAAGAATTATCTGATCTCAATAAAACATTACATATCTGATCTATACCATCATTGCATCTAGTCTCAATCATAAGTGAAATGATTTTCAAATTTTTTCAATATTGGTGGCAGGCTTGGGGTCAGTTACATTTAAATGTAACTAGTTACAGTTACATTGCACTACAGTATGTCAGTTACAGTTACATTTCTTGAGCAATGTAACTGGTTACATTTCAGTTACTTTGCATAATGTAACTAAAGTTACATTTCAGTTACATTACTTACTTTGACTAATAATTATGAATGTCATCATAAAAACTTTAACGTAGTCAACCAATTTGATATATGTACAGCAGTAGAAACAAAATACCACTATAACCACTGATATAATATACTGACAGAAACGAATCCATTTCAGATAAAATCTGCTGAAAATTCTTTAATAAATTTGACTGAGTTTTGTTCCTGCCATGTGCAATAACAAATTTCATTCAACTTGTTTCCAAAATAATAAGATGCTTTCATTGGAAAAACGTGTAGATGTGCATATATATTTCTTCCTCTAACCCTTTCAACCATGCCATATAACAAACATTAATCTCGTTGTAAGAAATTATTGGTTGAATGTTTTGAAACTAATTTGACTGAAAGCATTGCTGGGATAGGTATCAACATTTTCAGTGAAATTAGTTTCAAAGTGTTCAACAGATTTCCTTAGAGCATTGGCTTTCTGTGATAAGATAATCTGCCATCTACCATGGGGCAATATAACAGTTTCCAGTGAAATTAGCTTCAAAATGTCCATCAGCTTTGATGTGTGCTTATTCCTTTCATGACAAAGCTGACCGATACAGTGACCTTAAGGAATGTCCATTTGCATGCCGAAAGAAGACGAGTTTTTGAAAATTTCCACTGGAATGACTGGCTCGATGACCGAGCCAGTCATTCCCGTGCTAAATTTTCAAAAATAGTCTTCTATCGGCCCGGAAATAGACATTCAATAAGCAAATGTTTTAATTTTCTTGAGCAAATTTAGTCAGTAAAGGGCTAATTTAAAATAGGAATTTAAACATGTTGAAAATACTTTATTACTCAGATCATATGTTGCAATGACAAATTCATTCCGATCAGATAATCTGCTGAGTACATGTAGTTTAGACTAATTTTACTTTCAAAAGCGTTTGTGTCGTATGACAGCAACAGCTTTTTTTTCCGATTAGTTTCAAAATATTCAACAGCGTTCCAGTACACTAGTTTAATTCCACAGCCACAAATTTCTATGCTATACCAAAATGGTTGATGGCTTGACATTTATCAATGACATTGTACTTTGATCTTTATCAGCACGCTTATGTGAATTTACCTTAGCTTGGGTATACTTGCTGAGCAATGATGTCCTAAGCTGGCCTATTCAATAGGATATAAAGAAAAGAACAGGACATGCTGTTAACACATACTGTCATGAATATGGCGGATTTTAACTTTCTTTTCAATTCAATATTTGGTGTTTTAATCCTTTTAACCTTTTGGCACTAAAGCTGTACAAAACAGCTTTTGCAGTCATTTTGAGAAATGTCCATTTTCAGAAGATATTTTTGAAAATTTACGACAAGAATGACTGGCTCAATAACCACGCCAGTAATTCCAGGGGTAAATTTTCAGAAATAATCTCATGGTCTGCAAATGTACATTTTCTGTGAGAAAACTAAAATTTTCTTCAACAAATTTAGTCTTTAAAAGGTAACTTTTCTAAGCTAGATTAATGTAAAATATGTATAAGATTTAAAATAAAGTTTGTTGTCTTGCGTAGCGATAGCATTCAGTCAGATTACCATTACTAACAAGTATATTTTGAGAATAATACCATGTAGTAAATATCACATATCCAGATATAGAGTGTGTTATCCCTGTAATGGTCAAGATAACTTGACAGATTTGTTATAATGCCATCATTGCATAAATGAATTGATTTTCAAATTGTTTATTTTTTATGTGATTTGGACGTAGTTTATTTCTGTTTTCAAGTATTAGATGAATACTAAAAGCTTTTCAGTCGACATTTGATTCATAAATGGGGCATACTATTTTAAGAATCCTTATTTCACGATGCTGCCACACATGAGGTGTGGTATGTGGAAAGGCTAGAGCTGGACATATGGACTGCAGTCCATCTGGTATATTACTATATTATTACATTCATGAACGAGAGGAATTAGGCTTGCACTATTATGTGATTAAATCAAAAATCACAATTATGTTTTAAATCGTGAATTTATATGATTAAAAATTCAATAATCGAATAATTGTGAATACTTTCTATTGTATAAAATATTTCAAAATCAAACTTTCAACTACTTTTTAATGCGATCGGTTATGAAAAATGGCATTTTGCTTAAAGAATGTTTGTCCATTTGCAGGGCAAGACTATTTTTGAAAATGTATTACTGGAATGCCTGGCTCGAGAATCGAGCCAGGCATTCGAGTGATACATTTTCAAAAATAGTCTTCTCTTGCCCTGCAAATGGACTTTTCTAACCACCATTGCAATCTTCGTCATTGATATTCTTTTGTTGTTATTGTCTTGGTAATTTGTATCCAAGCTGATTAATCGAGTAATCATGATTATTTTTTAATAATCGATCGCGATCACTCAACGCAGTAATCGCACAAGCCTAAGAGGAATCAGAGATTGCAGACCCTTACCCTCCCAGTGCTATCAGCTGTAAACAGTTTTCAGATACTTCAGATTTTTTATGGATTTTCAGGAGTTTGTGGAATCACACAGAGTTGGGGGGAATCCTAGTGTATATTCACAACCTTTCCTTCATGTCCTATGTTAAAATTTGAGCCAAATCAGACAACTAATTTCTGAGATACCCATAGATCCAGATCTGATCTGATCCGGATCTGGGTTCTTTTATCCGGATCATGGCCAATGTGTGGAAATCCTCTTGCACAGAAAGTTCCTTCGTTATGTTAAAATTTGAGCTAAATCGGATGAATGGCTTTTAAGATACACTTCCCGGCACAGGCACACATGTGCGCACAGACAGCGAGGGAGAGGCTAATAATACTGTCTAAATAAATGCATTGTGCTTGTTGCAATTCATTGTAACAGATTTAACCAGTTGTCCAAACCTGACAAAAATAGCTTTAACAATCGTCTTGAAGACCGACCATTTTCAGACCAAAAGAAGACTATTTCTGAAAATTCAGGCACGGAAGCAACTGGCTTGAGAATCGGGCGAGTCATTGCAGTGGTAAATTCTAAAGAGTAGTCTTCTCTTGGTCTGCAAATAGACATTTTTTAAGACTCACAGAAGCCATTTTAGATTGCGTGTTAAAGGTTTAATTACAGTCTCTATGAACTAATATCACTGTTTGTAATTCAGTTGTTGATGCATGCATGAGTCATAAAGAGGCGTGGCCATTTCTGGAGAAAGTCGATGAGGAATATGCTCCTGGTTACTACGACATTGTCAAGGTACACGAGTAGCCAGTAAGGATAACTACACTCTATACATACATGGTCCTTGCAGTGGTCTTCAGGAACCGCTTTCAATCAGACTTAGTTAATCGCTCGATGTTGGTTGTAGCAACTATAATTAGTTTGCTGTTGTCTTTGGTAATTTTTCTGGAGCATATGCAGAGTTGCGCCTTCAATAGGATTAGACTTGTGTGATTATTCAGTTTTCATATTCACAATGATTAACCCTTAGCACCCTCCGATGTCACAATCTTTAATTTTCAAATTAAATTAAAAGATGAACTGGTGGTAATTTTTCTACAAATTTGGTGGAAGATGGTGCTGTCGTAGACAGCAACATCATCCACCAAAATTGTTGAAAAATGTACACCGGTTTCTCTTCTGTTGACAGAGTAAAAGATAGAATATTGATATCAGTGTAGTAAGGATTAAAAAGAATAATCACTGAAAGGCCAAGTGAGCATATGCTGTGGCGACCATCCGTCATGTGTCCGTCATCCATCGTCCATCCGTCGTCCGTCAACTTTTCCTTTAAGCGACCTCAATAACCTCTGGGCCGATTTAAATTATAATTGACAGGAAGCATCCTTAGGGCATAGGGATCCAAGTTTGTTCAAATGAATCCGATTGGGCAATTTGGCTGGAGGCCATCTTGGATTTCGACCGATATTAGGAAATGTTTTTAAAAATATCCGAAACCGCTTGGGGAATCGATTCAAAACATCATCTAGGGAAAGAAGTAAGCCAAGTTTGTTCAAGAAGACTTGATTGACCAAATGGTTTGGTGGCCATCTTGGATGACCTAGTTTTCCCTAAAACGACTACTCCAATAACGCTGAAGGAATTGGGCCGAAATTTGGGAGATATGATTATGGAATAAGGACCATTACAGTTTGTTCAAACGAAGATGATCTTTAAAAAAACATGGCTGCCATGGGTCACTTAAAATATAGCATGTTTGGCAGCCATATTTAATTTTTTTATTTGATGGATTTTGAGGCTGAAATTGATTTTATATATGTTTTCGGGTATTCTGATCTCAAATTTGCAATTTTTGAAACTCGGATGAACGGGTTGCTGGCCATCTTGGATAATTTTCCTGCAAAAATCTCCTATACTAAAGCAATGGGAAATTTAAAATGTCTTCTCGAGAACTACGGGACCAATTTCAATTATGTTTGGCAGGAAACATCCTTAGGGCATGGGGATTTAAGTTTGCTCGAACGGAGGCGATCGGCCAATTTGGCTGGCGGCCATCATGGATTTCGGTAGATTTTTAGAATGTCTAAAAATCTTCGCCAAAACTTCGAGCGATTGATTCAAAACTCACAAAATATTTAGGGCACGAGTTGAAACAGGTTTGTTCAAGGGAACTTGATTTGCTAAATGGTTGGGCGGCCATCTTGGATGGCCTGATTTTCATGATAGCAACATTGTCTCCAGAGCCACTGAACGGATTGTGCCAAAATTTTGGGAGATAAGGACCATTAAAGTTTGTACAAGAGAAGGTGATACATAAAGAAACGTGGTCTCTGTTTTCTTGTTACAAGTCTGCTCAACTCATTAGAGTTCTACTTATTGTTAATGACCATTCTAGTTGAGATGCCTATGGTCCAGGTGAGTGAGGGGCCTCTTGTATTGTATAAGTCATGGTGGTGTTGGGGTGGAGAATTAAAGTTTTACTCACCACAAATAACTATATCCTTGTATCACTCAATACTAGTAAAGGATTCCCAAATACATTGTCAAGTACAATGGCTGTGATCAGTCTCATTTGGAGATTCTATTTCCACGATTCTGTAGTGAATAAAGATTTGGAATGTATTTAGATTGGATATAATCTGCATTTGTTTTCAGCGTCCGATGTATCTGATTAAGATCGAGAAGCGTGTTAAGCAGCGACGTTATGCATGTAGGAAAGAGTTTTTGGCAGACTTCAAACTCATGTTCAACAACTGTTATCGCTTCAACGGGCATGACCATGGTAAGATTTCTCATGTTAATGAAACTTTCCACTTTTAGCTATGCCCCGCCCATCTCAATCTGAGCTCCACCTACACCATGTCTGTGTTGGGATCGATCAACTCCCTGAATATAAATTTCCAGAAAACTATACATGAAAGCTGTTGAATATTTTGAATATTTAATAAACATGCTGTTGAATATTTTGAAACTTATTTGACTGGGTGCTGTTGCTGCCTACATCATGTTTATTAAATAACAAAGACATACAATTCGTACAATGTGTCAGACTATTAAGCGTTAAAGATGGACTATTTGGAATCTCTCATGACGTCATGATTATGACGTCATCCTACATGTCACGTAGTTGATTATGACATATGATTGATGGATAAACTGGAAAGGTCCGTTACATGATGTTCATTTATCATAAGCTTGGAATGAACGAGGAAATGCATGATTACATCCCCAGTTATCTTTGATGTTATCATGAAATGAAAACTCATATGTTAACCTGAAAAGGTTTAGTAAAATCTTGACAAATCCTGACCCCACAAATAATTAATTAACACTGATCCTCAAATTTGTTCAAGAAAATTTTCTCACAAATGGCCATTTGCAGAAAAAGGAAATTCTCTGTTTTGAAAATTTATCACTGAAATGACTGGCTCCGTCATCAGGCCAGTCATTGCAGTGATAGAACTTTATAAAATAGTCTCTTGGTCTGCAAATGAATCTTTTTCAAGACTGTCAGACGGTGTTTTTGCCCAGGTCTGGTGTTAAAAGGTTATTACGATGTTAAACAGACTTGCCTGACTTTCCTGGTGGCACATATGTCTGAGATGAGTTATTAGTGGCATAGTGGTAAAACCTGAAGGGACTATATGTTTGATCTCCGTCAGTGTGCCCACCTCATCTGTGTGCCCACCTCATCTGTAAGGCCACCTCATCTGTATACCCACCTCATCTGTGTGCCCACGTCATCTGCATGCCCACCTCATTTGTATACCCACCTCATCTGCATGCCCACCTCATCTGTGTGCCCACTAGAGCTGGGCGGTATTGATATTTACATGACGGTATCGGTACCATGAAAAAATACCACGGTATACCGTCATCTGAGCTTGAGGCATGCCACGAAATTAGAAAAAAAATGTCCATTTCCTTGTCACTTCCATCTCCAATCAATGGTAAATATAGGTAAAATAAATAAATCGTCTTCCTGATTTAGAGAAGAAAAACATGGCTATTTCGACTGTTTAGTTTCACGATTTTATTAGGACACTATTTTTATTGACGTAATATCATTCACGGGAATATCGGTCAAAGGGTGTGGTTGACTCGCTAATTATAACCCGCTGTTTGAGACATTGGGTGCACTATTTTCAATCTGCATTGTTCTTCCTATTAATTTTATTTTGGCAGTCGAGCGCTTTGCTAAACAGAGTCCAGACAAAATCCGCGAGTATTTAAACGGGGCAAGTGTTGTACTCTTTTATTTCTGTTGGAGTTGTATATTCTGTTACTCTCGAAAACAGGCCTATACACATACATATAACACGACATTGAATATAGCCGATTCCAAAGCTTCTGATAATTACCGAGTACCGGATGTACAGACTCGTTACTCGCCATGCTTCACGTGAACAATGCGTCTAAAAAGCTTTTTCCGCGAACTTCCGACGTGTAGCCAGTTGAAAAATGAATTACAAAAACTAAAACACTAATTTTTAGGTGTCGTTGCTTAAACTGGATTTAATCCGTAAAGAAATTTTGTAAAACAAGGCAGAAAAAAAAAATAACGACTTCAACGCTACTCATTGTTAATAAATTAGCACGTGATCAAAATGGCGCGAGCAAATACTACGTTTTAGTAAATTTTCATTGATAAATTCAGCATAGTAATGTATTTTCCCACGGTCTAGTTCATGAACAACCAATCAGATACGTCTGTGCGAGATTGCTGTTGTGTTTGAATAGCACGCAGTTTGTATGTTATTTTGTTATTCTAGCGTGTTTGTTCGGTGATAAAATGCTTAGAGTAATAAATTACAAATAATAGAAACGGGAATAGGGAATATATTATAGTGTAATTACTACCGGCGGACGGCCAGAGAATGAGTTTAGATGTTAAAGCAATTTTACCGTGAGACTTTCAAGACGTACGTTTGACATACAATTCTGCCTGTCATTATTTTGTAATTGATGTCTTGATGTTTGTTTTTACAACGACCCTTTCACCTCAACTCGGCTAATAGTTAGGGATGCCTGTATTTTTGGCACTATTAGCACCTATTTACTCTTGGTCAAGTCAGATTTTATGAATATATTTCACAAATATTGTGCAAACATTATGGACGGTATTCACAGTATTTGGAAATGTCAACGGTCACGGTATCGGTTCACGGTATACCGCGGTCCTCACAGTACTACCGTCAGACCGCCCAGCTCTAGTGCCCACCTCATCTGTGTGGCCACCTCATCTGTATACCCACCTCATCTGCGTGCCCACCTCATCTGCGTGCCCACCTCATCTGCGTGCCCACCTCATGTGTGCCCACCTCATCTGTATACCCACCTCATCTGTGTGCCCACCTCATCTGCGTGCCCACCTCATCTGCGTGCCCACCTCATCTGTATACCCACCTCATCTGTATACCCACCTCATCTGCATGCCCACCTCATCTGTATACCAACCTCATCTGTATACCCACTTCATCTGTGTGCCCACCTCATCTGTATACCCACCTCATCTGTATACCCACCTCATCTGCGTGCCCACCTCATCTGCGTGCCCACCTCATCTGCGTGCCCATCTCATCTGTCTACCCACCTCATCTGCGTGCCCACCTCATCTGCGTGCCCACCTCATCTGCGTATCCACCTCATCTGCGTGCCCACCTCATCTGTATACCCACCTCATCTGCGTGCCCACCTCATCTGCGTGCCAACCTCATCTGTATACCCACCTCTTCTGCGTGTCCACCTCATCTGCGTGCCCACCTCATCTGCGTGGCCACCTCATCTGCATGCCCACCTCATCTGCGTGCCAACCTCATCTGTATACCCATCTCTCCTGCGTGCCCACCTCATCTGTATACCCACCTCATCTGTATACCCACCTCATCTGTATTCCCACCTCATCTGTATACCCACCTCATTTGTGTGCCCACCTCATCTGTATACCCACCTCATCTGCGTGCCCACCTCATCTGCGTGCCCATCTCATCTGTGTACCCACCTCATCTGCGTATCCACCTCATCTGCGTGCCCACCTCATCTGCGTGCCCACCTCATCTGCGTACCCACCTCGTCTGCGTGCCCACCTCGTCTGCGTACCCACCTCATCTGCGTGACCACCTCATCTGCATGTGGATTTCTGGACATTTTGTCGACATGCTTGAGCATATTGAAGTGAAAGTTAATTATAAGATGTTACAGAACACGTTACAGGTCCAGTTATCTCCCTCAATTGATGGAGTGATGCCCCATTTTGTCTTATAAAATATGAAAAATGTTGGTTTTCCGGACTGTAGTCCGCTGGGTTTAAACAGATGGATATGAAACGTGGTACATTGCTTCATGAGACGTTACAGATCATGTATATGCCCTACTCTGAGCCAGCAAGTACAAAGTCAGGAGAGGACGTCATTGCATAAATCTTCTAAGCGTGCTACAAGAAGGCAGGATTAGGTACAGTCAAGTCAAGAATGGACCTGAGGAAGCTAAGGATTTCGGCTGAGGACAAGACAAAGCGGGCAAAAGTGAAGAAGGACAGGTTGCAGCTGGATGTTTATACTACTACAGCCACAGAATACAGTAATCATACATATAGATAATGTTTGAGTTTCCAGCTTTCTTGTCACTTTTATCCCTTTTTGAAATACTAAAAATATAATTTTTCAGGATTTTTCATGCCAGGTAGCGGACATGTATTGCAAAGGCTTTGCTTATTGTTATAATACCTGTATCGTTCATAATGGAAAGCACAAGCCATATCCCGCTAGAGCTTTCCATAACTGTATAGAGTTTGCATGTGATTGGTTAATGTACCCTTCCCAGTTTATCCATCCATCATATGATGTCATAATGAACTATGTGACGTGTAGGATGACCTCATGAATGATTTGATATAGTCCGTCTTTAACGCTTAATAGTCAGACACCTACGAATTGTATGTTTTTGCCATTTAATAATTATGCTGTTAAATATTTTGAAACTAATTTGACTGGGCACTGTTGCTGCCTATGGCAGCAACAGCACCCAGTTAAATTAGTTTCAAAATACTGAACAGCTTACCTGTATAGTTTTCTGGAAATTGATGGTCAGGGCGTCCCAACATGAGCGTGGTGTGGGTGGAGCTTAGATAAAGATGGGCTGGCCATCGCTAAAACTGGAAAGCTCCATTGTTGTCACTTAATCCTTTGATGTTTAGTCACGCTTGCGCAAACTGACCGTGACAGCAATCTTGAGAAATGTCCATTTGCAATCCAAGATTATGTATTTTTGAAATTTTTCCGGGTAGAATGACTCAATCAATAACAGAGCCAGTTATTCCGGTGGTAAATGTTCAAATAATTCTCTAATCAAAGATTTCAGTTTTTTGACAAATCTGGCAGATTAAAGGCTTAATTGGGGGGTGGGGGTTTAGTATGTAATGTATCTATAGATTTAAAATATACTTGTTAGATCAGTCATGACCCTCTCAAAAGTGGCATTTCAGAGTTCAGTACTTTCTCTATGGATGTACAGTCTCCAAAATAATATGGTTTGTTACTAAGCCTATGATATAGTCAGATAAAGTGTCAGATTAATTATAGACAATACAATTTTATTTCTGATAAAAATATGTAAATATTGTGTCTGTTCAATTTGTCTTCAATTTACCAAAAGATAATTTAGTTATTTTTGAAGGCTCATTTATGCATCTGAATAGCTCCAGTATGGGGTGGAGTTTGAAAGGAGCCATATCAAAATTAAGATTGATCTCAAATCGTATATTTCAAGAATATTTGAACATCAATTTCTGATTATCATTATTATTTTTCTAGATATTTCAAAAATGGGCAAATCTTTGGAGCGATTCTTTAACGTTACGCATAAAAGGTTTCTGCCGAAAGACGATGACATGTTTCAAGTGGATGAATCTGATACAAATTACCACGGCTCTGTGCCGCGACAAACAGGACGTGTTTTCAAGAAGTATTTACCACGTCGTGAGGCGGGGAACAAAGCTCTGGAGATTTTACACGAAACAGCTAGAAATGGGCATGGGGTAAGTGCGACTTTTTATCTGAATATTTTAACACTTAAGCCGAGATTTAATAAATCTTTCTGTGCAAATATAATCATCTACAGAGTGCACTTGTTAACCATTTCACTGATGATTTCCTCTCTCATTTTTAATGCAACCATACAGGAAAACCGTTAAATATTTGGAAATTAATTTGATTAAATTTAATTAAATTTCAAAATTTTCACTAGAATAAATAGGTAAGAATATGCTTTTTCATGGATTTGCCGTTGAAAGGGATAATGGTCAAGCAGGCCAAAAACAGCTTATCTAGTGGTCTAGGGAAATGGACATTTGCAGACCAAGAGAAGACGATTTTTGAAAATTTATAACTAATCACTTGCTCAATAACCGAGCCAGTCATTTCAGTGATAAATTTTCAAAAATAACATTTTATATGAGAAATTTTAAATTTTCTTGAACAAATATGAGGGTTAAAGGGTTGATTGGAAAGGTTTAGGCAAATATCAGATGTCTGCAGCATCCGTGTTTGTCTGAGAGGTGGACATATATTTAGAATGGGTTGTAATGGATTTGTTGGCTGTGCACCTATTTTAAATGCTTTGTATTGTATTTGTGGTTTCATGGAAGGATTTTGTATTGGGTTACATATTTATTGAACTAGTTTGTTAGTTCATGTGGCCAGAATAGGCTAGAGATCTTAAGACATCGCAACTGTCCCTCAACTTTTTGCTTTAGCGACTTCTCAAGAACTACTCTTAATAAAATTTGACAGGAACAGGTTTCCCACAACTTTGAATATCCTTAAAAAAATATTGCATTTTTAAGGCTGTTTGCCCAACTTCTGTGGCTGATGAATGGACGGCTCGAAGGGAAGGTAAAGTAGGCCGTACCGTAAAAAAATCCGTGAATATTCTTTTTATTGACCTTTTAAAAGACCTTTTTAATCCTTGAAAAGACCTTGATTTCAGCTTTCAAAAATCTGTGTTAACCCTTTAACACTCATATCAGCCAAAAACGGCCTCTGCATTGGTCTTCAGGCATGTCCATTTGCAGACCAAGAGAAGGCTATTTTTGAAAAATTTTCAGTGGAATGACTGGCTCGGTTCGAGTGATAAATTTTCAAAAATAATCTCTTGATCTGCAAATGCAAATTAGATTTTTCTTGAAGAAATTCTGGGTTAAAGGGTTAGCCCTGAGAAAGTATCATTGCGGCACAGAAACTGATGATTTTTCAAATCACTTGGTCAGTGGAGGTAAAACACAAGAAACAGCATCAGAGCACTAGATCAAGCAAGTTTCTTCATGACAGCTTGATCGATCGATTTTCCTTGTGGCCATCTTGGATGACGGTATTGGCCTAGTGTTCATGGACGACTTGGAATCACTGAATGGATCAGGCTGATACTTAGCAAATATAATTAGGGATTAAGCACCATTCAAGTCTGTTCAAGGGAAGTTGATATATGAAAAAACATGGCCACCATTGCCGAATCAAAATACAGGGATCCATCTCTAGCTATGCTCTGCCCATTTCTAGTTTAGAGCTCCACCCACTTCTTTTTTTTATAAGCGTTGGAATCAATTTGAAACTAAAATTTGAGCTCCTGAAAATTTAAAGGTAACTAACTATACAATGTAGCTGTTGAATATTTTGAAACTAATTTGACTGTTGGGTGTTTTGCTGCGTCTGGCAGCAACAGCTCGCAGTCAAATTAGTTTCAAAATATTCAACAGAAAGTTTATTGAATTGTAAATTCAACAAAGACATACAATTCGTACACTTGGTGGACAGACTTCTATTTTCATGACTGAATCAACATATTTATGATTGTAACTCTGGCTATCAAGTGATGTATTTAATTATGATGTCATATACAAATTGTATCCTTTTCTTGATAAGTGATGGAATCTCACATGGAAAATTGTGATATATACTGTAGGTTCTAAGGTTTTCGGAATTATAGCAATTTGATAATTTAATTTGATTGATTTCGTCAGTAGCAATACCGTAATCATTTCTTTTGTTTCGCAATTTAATTGTCTGACTGCCACAAGCCTCGGCACATAATTTCAATGGCCAATAACTCTGGACCTGTTGAATATTTTGAAAACAATTTGACTGAAAGATTGTTTTCGAAATATTTGGCATATCCAGAGTTAAACCCCTTGGAAAATGTAGTCTGCAAAAATTCAGCAGGCAGGCAGTTGATTTAAGATTCTAATTTAGTGTTTCGATGAAGTTTTTGGTGAACTTATTCGGTTTTGTTGGAAAAATGGTGAAAACTTTAATGATTAATGGTCGATGAAAATTTTGCCGAGTTCTCAAAATATTTGTCGCAATGTATTAGTCAGATACCGCTTTAACCCTCACCAGTCTTTTGAAAAGCCAGTAGAATACAGTCTGGTATACGTTTTCGAAACAATGTTGCTTTAAGTAGTTCCAAAATGTATACCAAACTGTATTCTACTGGGTCAGTGAAATGCAGAATTTTGACATACAGAGTTGTATGATTTAACAGTTTGACTGCTGAGTTTTTGCAGAAGATATGTTCCAAGGGTTATATCTCTGTACCTGCTACATGTAAATATTTTGAAAACAATTTGACTGAAAGTTGTTGGTGGATAAGCCACCAACAACTTCCAGTCAAATTGTTTTCAAACTATTCAGCAAGTCAAGAGTTTTCCCTCATGGAATTTATTGTCTGCTGGCTTGCAGCAGTGATACAGTATAATTTAATCATCAAGCCGGCCAGAACTGGCCTCTGCAGGCGTGTTGTGGAGGCCAAGAGAAGACAGATGGTCACATATAAACATTCACTCTTGAGAAATTTCTGGAAGTAAATTCTGACTATTAACCCTTTAAGGCTCAAGCCGGCAAATAACTTCTTCTACAGTCGTCTGGACTCTGGAGAGATGTCTACTTACAGTCCAAGGTAAGAATATTTTGGAAATTTACCACTGAAATGACTGGCTCGCTAATCGAGCCAGTCATTCTAGTGGTAAATTTTCAAAAAATACTCTTACCTTGGCCCTGCAAATGTAAATATTTTGATTTTCTTGACAAAATTACACCAGTTAGGGGATAATGGTTTAATAAGAGGCTATTTTAAGGATAAGTTTTGATTTTTTATATAAATGTGTGTTCTGTGAGATAGGCTTGTGTGATTATATGATTAAATCGAAGATCATGATTATTCTTTAAGTCATGAATTTCTATGATTAAAAATTAAATAATCGTGAATAATTTCTACTGCATTAAATATTTCGAAACCTACCGTATAATTACTCTTTGATGCGACCGGTCAAGAAAATTTACATTTTCATCAGGGAATGTCTATTTCCAGGCCGGAAGAAGACTATTTTTGGGGGTTATGGCACAAGCATCGATCCAGGCATTCCAGTGATACATTTTCAGAAATGGTTTCCCCATTGGCCTGGAAATGGGCACTTCTAAACACCATTGAATCTTTTATCATTGATATGGTATTCTACGTTATGTCTGGGTGATTACTAATTTGTATCAAGGCTGATTAATCGAGTAATCACAATAAATTTTAAGTTATCGTGATCGCTCAAAGCAATATGAGAGAAACCTGATGATTGTGAAGCAGCTCTAGTTATGAAACTTGTCAGTGAACATTGAAGTAGAGCTTAAGCCCTATGATGGGCGAGAGTTGTCAAGGAATTTGCAATATTTGCTTAGTGAATGTGTATTTGCATGACAACAGACAACTATTTTTTAAAGTTTACCACTGGAAGGACTGACTGGCTCTGTTATCAGGCCAGGCATTCCAGTGGTAAAATTTCAAATCTCGTGTTCTCTTGGTCTGCAAATGGACATTCCTCAAGACCAGTGCAGTGGCCAGTAGTGGATGGCTTGACCCTTATGGTGTTAAGTTAATGTGTCCTTAGATCATGTTACATTTTTGTTTTCGATTGCTTCTTCAAAATTCTTTGTGATTGTTTTCAGGACAATGAGCTGAGTTTAATGAGACAAGAAGATGAGGAGATACAGGAGATTAAAGTTAAGATGCCAAAGACAGAGACAATGTTGCGTTGCCTTAACAGCTATCCTCGTCCAGTGACAATCACACCTGGTATTCGACCGAATATCTTGTCACGGCCAAGGATTATCTCTCCTACCAATCAGATGCGAATCATCGGACAAAACACGGGAGTGAGGCAACCCCCAGCGCGTGTTACGATCATGTCACCAGGTGGTACACCAAAAACTATTCCTATTTCTGGACCAAACAGCCCCGCATGGTTGCAGAACCTCTTGGCGAATTCTAAAATTGATCCATCGAAGGCAAAGATTTATATTGCGAATTCACCGTCAATACCTGGTGTGAGACCTAGTGCAGCAACAACAACAACAACAACAGTCCCAAGATTCAGCTCACCAGCTGTTCCGCCGAATTTACAGAATGCTCTAGGACAGCCTGGGATCAGGACAACGATTCAGAACACGCCCACTGGACCGGTTAAAATTGTACACCTTGTTTATAAGCCAACAGTTCAAGCTACAGTTGCACCTATTCTGACCACAGCCCCACCCGGGAGTGATTTGATAAAAATAAACGGGGCTCTTGTTTCTCCGAATACAGCTAAACAGTTAATAGTGCCTAGTAGCACAACTGGTGCAAATATTCCAGTTATGCAGGTTGTCTCAAACTCTAACACCACACACCAGTTTATCAGGCACAATGCCCCGACGACCACCGTAATGGTGAGTCAGCCTCAAGCGCAACAAACAGTCTCTCAGAATCTGATCAATGCTATTGTCAATCAAGGTTCACCGCTTAAGTCAACAACAATATTAACGGCTCCGGTTCAAGGCCATCAGCAAGTTAACACAAGCATAAATATTCCACACACACCAACAAAATCTGTACAAATTATAGGAAATACGCTTCGAGTGCCAAGACCACAGCTTAGCACCGCGTCACAGATCTTAAGTAGGATGAAAACTCTTAATCCGGAGACGGAGAAACCCCATATGCTGCAACAGCAACTGTTAACTGGCAATGTTCAGAAAGTGATGACGGTACACAATACTGTGACATCATCAGAACCTGTGTTCCTAGCGAATAATGTGAGTAGGCCCGCCGCACCCACGCAGGTGCAGTTTGTTAGTGCTACACCAGCAGTAGCAATTCAACAGAACAATCTTATAAATCCATTAAACTCAGGATCACAATTACAGGTACAGAACCTTAGCAATAATAATGCAAGAATTGCTGGTAATACACAGCCAATACAGCTACAGACTTCACCTGTGAAAAGTGTCAATGTTAATATATTAAACACTTTATCTAATTTAAATAATCAACAACATATTATCTCTAACCAATCCAATAGTGGTATTCAATTTCAAAATGTTAGCCAATCAAACCAAAATACTATTCTCATTTCGAGCCAATCAGCTGGCGGTATGCTACAAACACAGTCCAGCTCACCAGGTGTGATAAATATCGTTCAACCACAAATTAATCAAATGCCGAGGGCAGTTATTCAGCCGGTTCAAACCAGTCAAATAGTTACTAGTATTGTGCAGACAGTTAGTAATTCCGTAAATCAGTATGGTATTCAGGTGAAGAATGGGACACACATACAACCTGGTACAGTGGTAATCCAGCCAACTGTACCATCATCACCCATAGTGAAATCTCATTTGTACAATCTGACAAACTCTAACCTTGTATCATCATCGAGTACGTCAAGTTCCATCCCTGGTACAATTGTCACGACACTGAACCCGTCTCAGATAAGCACACAGCACAGGATAAGCATTCCTACAACATCCGTGGCAGCAGTAAAGCGGAAACTTTCCTCAGGTGAAAATGAACACGCTACACCAGTACACATGCTACAGATATCTCCGAACAAGTTTACCAAGATAGAAGACAGCCCCGAACGTAATATATTCTCTGATGCAAATGTAATTTTCAATGACCAAATTACAAAATTTGTCCCTGTTCAAGTTGAGGCTAGTAACGCTAGAACTGTTACTATTCCACAGCCAATTCAGAACTCGGTCAATATCACACAGAATAGAAATGTTATACAACTGATACCAAACTCTGGACTTGGCGGGAAATTACTGGTTAATAACTCGCCAAGTAAAGTTCTTCAAGTACCCAGTTCTATTCTAACTGCTACCTCCAGTCCGTCATTTGTTTTAAAAGCAACTAACTCAGTACAGTTGACGGGACCAAACGTGAGACCTGTGTTGAGCGCGGTGAATGTGGCGACAAATATAGGAAACCCACAAGCAATAGGATTGAATCCAGCTAAGAAAGTACTGTTTATTCCGAACATACAGTCAGGCAGTGGTCATTCTATGAGCGGCGTTACACCAATAGTTCAAACATCAGCTTCCAACATACAGCAAGCAAACATGGCGACGAGTTTCTTGGACAGCCAGGCTACTGTTCTGCTACAGGCACCTGATTTACAGGTTAGTGCACATATTTTATTACATTAGCAAGCTTCTAATCCATTCTATAACATTTAGTAAACTATTATATGTCATTGTCTCGCCTGAGTAGCAGAAAGCGAGACATAGGGATCACTCATTATGCCATCGGCAGCGGCATCATCACACTAGGAAATCTTTTGTATAAGGTTTTCAAATCAGCTTATTTATCCACAATGCAGCATATGATTTCGATGAAACCGTGCATTTAAGCTTATATAAGTATTCTATACAATACAGGGATACATGGATACAGGGTTACATGGCTGTAATTTGCATCATTACTGATATGATTTTGTGTATTTTTACTACTTTCTTCACGGTTTGAAAAATTTGTGAACTTTAGGTTTTTAACTCACCTGGCCCAAGTGAGCTTACACCATGGCGACCGTCCATCTGTCCGTCCGACCATCAACTTTTGCTTAAAAACGCTACTCATTAACCGCTTGGCAGATTTCAACCTAGTTTGGCATGAATACTCCTATGGGGGTAGGCTTTATAAGTTGCATACAGAATTTTGATTGGTCAATTTTTTCCACAGCCATCTTGAATTTTTCGAAAAATGGCGGGAAATTGTTTAAAACACTACTCCTCTTTAGCTGATTGGGCAATTTCAACCAGACTTAGGCCATCCATAAAAAAAAATCTGTTTCCTGCAAACCACCCGGTAGGAATAAACGTCAGTAGGGGAGGGAGGAAATTTTTTTTTTTGTAAATTTGTATTTCCTTTTCAGACAGGATATAGTTTGAATTAAAATAAGACATAGATATGCTCAATAAACCATAACTTTTTATTCACAATACTAGTGATCGAAAAATTCCAGAAAACTTGTTGCTGCAGGATATTTAGTTATTCTTTTATTTAATATAGTTTTAACCGGCGACGATTGTGGTTTTTGCAGAGTTATTGTAACGCAAACTGTAGTTGGAGAAATATCTTTAGTTTCCATCGTCATTGACACTGCAGATTACAATTCATATCTCTCGCTGTATCCGTCGTGAAGAAGTAATGTAAACAGGGTGTTGCACATTAAGCAGAGTATATATTGTTCTTCACTCGTGATTGGATAGTTTTCATGCGCATTACCGTAGTGGCCAATAGAAACGCTGTAGCAGTATTTCCATGACGTAGTGTCACAAATAATCTGATTGGTTCTGATCGGAAATGCCCATCAGGGAATCAAAATTTATCAATGAAATATTACTACCAGGAGTAGAATCATAGGCTGTTTCCGATTGGGAATTACAAACGCCGTTTAAAACACAAAAACGGGTCGGATCACGGAATACTGTATTTCGCTTAATAATAGCCTAGGCTTCTATTAGGACAAGAGGTGTTCAATTTCCAACCAAACATCTCTGAGGAAAGGGGGTGGACTTATATTACAGAGTTTTCCCAAAGAAGTTCTCAAATTGATACCACGGAAATTCAACGTATTTTCTCCCGTAAAAATTCCCACTGCCTACGTTTAATGTATACCTCAAAACATCACCGGGGAAGTGAAATTATTTGATTTGAGCGCCTAAATATTGCGTATCCTTTAATAAAGCTCGTTTATTACATCAAAATTAATCCACAATTTGATATAAAATGGCGTCGCGAAAAAATACAAATCATGTGATTCGCCTCCAATTGAAGAGTTTATTTTAGAGCAAGTACTCGGATATAAATATTCTGGAATCGGGGACTCGGAACTCGTGAATATCTATATATTATCATTGCGTGATAGGAACTGAGTATTATCCTGATCTTAAAAAACTGGTACCATTTGATAAACTCCCGTTAGCGTATAATATCTCGCGAGAACATGGTGCCTCCCATCTCAAGAACCGCTGGCTCGCCAACTTAAGAAGCCGGCTATATTGTCGTTCGTAATAATTCAATTTGGATCATTTAATGTTAATCAGCGTTACAAAATGATGCACATTTTCTCCCGTGCTTGTTGTTTGGTACATAAATTTGGTCTTAAAATATATTTATAAGGAAGGTATTTAATCACGCCAAGACTGTTTTATGCGCATTTTGACAACAAAAGTGTGGAATAAACTTTATTACATCTTGAACATACATGGCTTACTATTAGTATTAATCTAATAGGCGGTCGAGATTTACAAATCCGAGGCCTGTATTGACTTCTAGAGGGGCCGGGAATGTATCAGGGCAGAGATCGGTCTTAAATTGCTAACAACGCGATTTTCACAAGCTAACAGTGTCATGGAAATATCACACATTGGGGGAAAAAAAATTATTTTGTTGCCGGCCGTGTCATACAGGCCAAAAAGTTCACCCGGGCACTATTTTTATTTTGGCCTTAGCTAGGAGGATAGTATACGTCACTAGGGCGATTTCAACCAGACTGGCTAGAATGAGCTTATAGGGCGGTAGGCTTCCGAACTTGTATACATAATTTTGATTAGTCAATTCTTCCGGCGGCCATCTTGAATTTTCTGAACATTTTGGGAAATCAGTTAAAAGGCTACTCCTAATTAACAGATTTCAACCAAACTCAACTGGAAGAACCCTTGGCCAGTACGCTTCAGAACTTGTAGACAGAACTTCCATTCAGAATTTTGATTCATCAATTTTTTGGGTGAAAATCTTAAGATTTAATTGAAAAATGTACCGGAAATTGTCAAATTCCTTCTTCTTACCATTCGGAGTGATTTCAACCAAATTTGGCTGAAAGGATTCGTCAACTTTTTGGGTTGAAATCTTAGATTTTATTTAAAGTGTACAGGAAATTGTCAAATTACTTCTTGTCTTTACCATCTTGACAAATTTAGCCGAAAGAATTTGATGTTGATAGGCTCTAGATCGTCCATTCAGAATTTTGATTTATAAAATTTTTGGCCAAAAATGGTAGATTTTATGAAAAAGTTTACTGGAAATTGTCAAATTGCTTCTCCTTACACCATTTGGACCGATTTTAAACAAATTAGGCTGAAAGGATTCTATGATGATATGCCATAGAATTCCTTTCAGATTTCTGATTCGTCAAGTTTTTGGGTGACAATGTGAGATTTTATTAAAAATGTACTGAAAATTGTCAAATCGCGTCTTAACAGTTTGACCAATTTCAAGCCTATTTGGCTAGAAGAAACCTATTGGGGTAGGTGCCAGATCTATTCAGAATTATGCTTCCTCAGTTTTTTTGAGTGAAGATCTTAGATTTTATTGCAAATTTAGCGTAAATTGGAAAAAAACATCTTAGCTGTATGCATTTTAAGCAAATTTGGCTGCAAGGATCCTACAGTCATAGGCTTTAAAACCTTTAATCTGAATTTTGATTAGTCGGTTTCTTTGGTGACCATCCTGGATTTTTCAAAAATTTTGTGGAGAAATTTAAAATCCTACTCCTTAATCAATGGTCGGATTTCAAACGATCCTAGGGCAGTCGGCTTCACCATATTAAATGAGAATTTTAATTAATCAATTCCTTTTGGTGGCCATCTTGGATTTCCTGGAAGTTATCCATCATACATGTCTCTATTTAATTGGAAATTCTTCAAATTCTAATTGTTCAGGTGAGCGTCACAGGCCCTTGGACCTCTTGTTTGTTTAAGCTTTTTAAATCGCCTTAGTATTCAACAATGATTCATCAATGAAACTGTACAGATATGTTCTATGCTATACAGGGGTACAGCATCATCACTGGTTTGAATTTTGGGAATTATACTTAGAATATTTTTCATGTTTTTTAGGTTATGGGTTTTAAATCGCCTTATTATTGAGCAATGGTTCATCAGATTCGAATGAAACTTTACTTTGTGTTCTGTGCAGTACAGGGATGCAATCTGTATCATCACTGTTTTGAATATTGGTAAATTTTGCAATTTCTTTCATGGTTTTGACTTTTGGATTTTTTCTTAATATTTTTTTAGGTAAATGCTTTTTAATCAATATACATGCATTACACAACAATGACTACTAATTTCAATGCAACTTTACAAAGCCATTCTATGCCATGCAGGGATACAATCTGCATCATTATTAATTAGATTTTTGGGAATTTTGTCTACTTTTTGCGTTGGTTGTACTATTTTTAAGAATTATTTAGGTTACAGCTTTTTATGGACCATTTCTTTTCAACAATGGCTCAGCGGATATCAACTAAATTTTACAATAGTGTTATACTAAGGGGTTTGGGGTGGGGTATGCGTGGGGAGGGGTGGCGTTGAGGGGGTTGGGGAGGGGGTGGGGAGTGGTTTACTCCGCATCATTAGTAATTTCATTTTGTGAAGTTTTACAAAATTGTTCATGTTTGGTGTGTTACCTTTTGTTTGTTGGTGTCTCACTGAATATATGTATTACGAACCATTCTTACTTTACATTAGCAATCCATACTATCCATGCCTTTACAGCCGAGACATTGCATGCTTCGTCATTCTTGTTAGCTCACCTGGCCTGAAAGGCCAAGTGAGCTTATGCCGTGGTGACCGTCCGTCGTCCGTCAACTTTTCCTTTAAACGACTTCTCAAGAACCACTGGGGTATTTCAATTATATGTGGCAGGAAGCATGCTTAGGGCATCGGGATCCATGTTTGTTCAAATGAACCCGATTGGCCAATTTGGCTGGCGGCCATCTTGGATTTAGGCCAATTTTAGGAAACGTCTTTAAAAATCTCCAAAACTGCTTAGGGGATTGATGCAAATCTCATGAATATGATTTAGGGCAAGAGCTGAACCAAGTTTGTTCAAGGGAACTTGATTGGTCAAATGGTTTGGCGGCCATCTTGGTTGACCTTCAGGCCAAGTGAGCTTATGCCGTGGCGACCGTCCGTCGTCCGTCAACTTTTCCTTTAAACGACTTCTCAAGAACCACTGGGCCAATTTAAATTATATGTGGCAGGAAGCATGCTTAGGGCATCGAGATCCATGTTTGTTCAAACGAACCCGATCAGCCAATTTTGCTGGCGGCCATCTTGGATTTAGGCCAATTTTAGGAAACGTCTTTAAAAATCTTCTCCGAAACCGCTTAGGGGATTGATGCAAATCTCATGAATATGATCTAGGGCAAGAGCTGAACCAAGTTTGTTCAAGGGAACTTGATTGGCCAAATGGTTCGGCGGCCATCTTGGTTGACCTAGTTGTAGCTAAAATGACTTCTCCAGAACCGCTGAAGGGATCGGGCTGAAATTTGGCAGATATGATTACGGCCTAAGGGCCATTAGAGTTTGTTCAAGAGAAGTTGATCCGTAAAAAAACATGGCCGCCGTGGGCCAATCAAAATATAGCATGTTTGGCAGCCATATTGGATTTTTTTATTTGATGGATTTTGAGGCCGAAATTGGTCTTGTATGTGTCTTGCGGTATTCTGATCACAAATGTACAATTTTCGAAACTGTCGGATAAACGGTTTGGAGGCCATCTTGGATCATTTTCCCGCCAAAAGCTCCCATACTAAAGCAATGGGAAATTTAAAATGTTCTTTTCTCGAGAACTACTGGTCCGATTTCAATTATATTTTGCAGGAAGCATCCTTAGGGCATAGAGATTCAAGTTTGTTCAAACGAAGCCGATCGTCCAATTGGGCTGGCGGCCATCTTGGATTTTGGCCAATTTTTAGAAACGTCAAAATCTTCTCCGAAACCGCTTGGGGGGATTGATGCAAACATGAAATATGATTTAGGGCAAGTTACTGAGCCAAGTTTGTTCAAGGGAACTTGATTGGTCAAATGTTTTGGTGGCCATCTTGGTTGACCTAGTTATAGCGAAAATGACTTCTCCAGAACCGCTGAACGGATCGGGCCGAAATTTGGCAGATATGATTATGGCCTAAGGGCCATTAAAATTTGTTCAAGAGAAGTTGATCCATCAAAAAACATGGCCGCCATGGGCCAATTAAAATATAGCATGTTTGGCGGCCATATTGGATTTTTTTATTTGATTGATTTTGAGGCCCAAATTGGTTTTGTATGTGTTTTGGGGTATTCTGAGCTCAGATTTGAAACTTTCGAAACTGTCGGATAAATGGTTTGGCGGCCATCTTGGATCATTTTCCTGCCAAAAGCTCCCATACTAAAGCAATGGGAAATTTAAAATGTTTTCTTCTGGAGAACTACTGGTCCGATTTCAATTATATTTTGCAGGAAGCATCCTTAGGGCATAGAGATTCAACTTTGTTCAAACGAAGCCGATCGTCCAATTGGGCTGGCGGCCATCTTGGATTTTGGCCAATTTTTAGAAACGTCAAAATCTTCTCCGAAACCGCTTGGGGGGATTGATGCAAACATGAAATATGATTTAGGGCAAGTTACTGAGCTAAGTTTGTTCAAGGGAACTTGATTGGTCAAATGGTTTGGCAGTAATCTTGGTTGACCTAGTTGTAGCAAAAACGACTTCTCCAGAACCACTGAAGGGTGCGGGCTGAAATTTGGCAGATATAATTACGGACTAAGGGCCATTGAAGTTTGTTCAAGGGAAGTTGATCCGTCAAAAAACCTGGACACCATCGGCAAATCAAAATATAGCATGTTTGGTGTCCATATTTGATTTTTTTATTTGATGGATTTTGAGACCGAAATTGGTTTTATGTGTTTTTGGGTATTCTGATCTCAAATTTGCAATTTTTGAAACTGACGGATAAATGATTTAGTGGCCATCTTGTTGATAAAGAGCATTCTAGTTGAAATTCCTATGATCCAGGTGAGTGAGACAGACCCCTTGGGCCTCTTGTATTTTATTCAGATGGTGTCAGTGTGTCACCTGCAGTATAGCTTACATATAACTTAATGTGTTTCCAAAACAAACGAATACGTACTATTAAACATTTTGAACATAATTGGATTGGAAGATAATCACGATATTGCTGCCTAAAGCATGAAACACATTAGTACCATTGCGAGTGCGAGGGGCATAGATAGTGTATGGCTGTGCACAGATGCCTTGCAGGAAATATGCATCTGTATGGAAATTATGTCACTTTTGCATATACACGAATAAAATGTGAAACATTTTAAAGTTAAATAAAAGGTTATCTATATATTGCAAAATTACATAAATTGTATACAGATGCAATAATTTCCTGCATGAGAACTGAGCCACTATGCAGTAACTGTCGCCCCCGTTCTCGCATTCGCTCTCGTAGTTGCGCTAATGTGTTTCAGGATTAAGTCACTCATGCATTTGGATTGTGATGTCAGCCTGCATGTAACATAATGGACCTTTCCAATCTATCCATCCATCATATGACGTCATAATTAACTACGTGACGTAGAATGACATCATAATCAATGACGTCATGAATAACGTAGATAATTACGTCATGAACGCATAATTGAAGCCGGAATATGCGTTCTTGTACGACTTGTATGTCTTTACTATTTAATACAGATTCTGTTGAATATTTTGAGACTAATTTGACTGGATGCTGTTGCTGCCATAGGTCAAACTAGTCTCAAAATATTTAACAGCTAACGTGTATAGTTTTCTGGAAATTGATAGTCATGGTGTTCGGGTATCGATCAATTCCAACACGATCGAGGTATGGGTGGAGCTTAGATAGAGATGGGCGAGGCATAACTAAAACTGAAAAGGTCCATTGCTTATGACGTTATATATTTGAGTAACGGATCTGAACCATCTATCATATATATGTACAGATATTAGTGTGCTTTGTGCTTTTGACACTTGTGTTGTACCTTTGTAGTACAATCCATTCTCTGATCTCGCTCAAGCAGAAGCTGCTGTACCTTGCACATGTCATGCATGTTGCATGTCAGTTTTCGCACAATCACCTTACATGTATCAGGTATTCTTGATAATTTGAGATATTCTTACTGTTTCTGGTTGGGTTTTCTGCAAAGGTTCTCATGTTCTGCTTCTTTGCTTATTTCAGTATTGATAAACTGATGTCAATATTTTATCTTTTACTGTGTCAATAGCAAAGAAACTGGTGTACATTTTTCAACAATTTTGGTGGATGATGTTGCTGTCTATGACAGCAACATCTTCCACCAAATTTGTTGAAAAATGAACACCAGTTCATATTTTAATTTAATTTGAAAAATTAAAATTTTGACATCAGAATGATAAGGGTTAAGATTGTTTTATTACCCTTGTTCCGTAAGAGGGTATTGTGATCGGGTCTATGTATCTGTTTGTTTGTGTGTCCGGAGCTGTATCTAAAAAAACCTACTGATCTGATTTGGCTCAAATTTTAAAGCAACAAAGGAACCTGTTGTGCAAGAGGATTTCCAGACTTTGTCCAGATAAGAATACTCGGATCTGGATTGGATCAAATTCTGGATTTGTGGATATCTCTGAATTATGAAACTGCTGTTCTGATGTGGTTCAAATTTTAACACATGAAATGGTATGACACTGCACTATGATTCCACAACTTTAGACATGGTCCAAGACATCCCCAAAAATTGTGAAAGTCCTTAGAAATCCTAAAAATCTGGAAAATCCAAAAACATTACAATGTGATAAAAATGGGAGGGCGAGTGTGTGCAATCCGTGATTGCTATTGTTTAATTTGTTTTCAAGGCTGCATCTTTTAGTATTGCTATGTATTTTGATTTCATTGCAGTTTCAGAAAGTCGGATGTTTTAGACATAATTTGATTGAATGCTGTTACAAATTTCATTTTAATGTAAGAATTATCCGGTTGAATATTTAAATACAATATTAACTTGAAGCTAGTCCTACATGTTCCACATCTGATCTGTATTATTGCTTTGAAAAAGATTCTAGGCACATACATGTAACGCTTAAACTCTAGTACTGCTTTTTTTAAAGGTGCATATTCACACTAAAATGTTTGAAAATAAAATTGTTAAAAGTGGGCATTAAATTGTGTGCCTAGATGTAGTGAAATGAAATAAATCTTAATATACGGTGATTAAATTACATATAAATTAATATAATTGAATTAGAGAAACAAGTCCCTATTTTCAACCTCACATCTGAAAAAATTATCATGTTAATTTATTCGAAATGAAATCGTCATGTGTTAAGATTTATTTTGTTTAATTACAATGAGGTACACATTTTAAGCCTCTGAAAGTACACAATTTTAACAATTTTATTTTCAAGTATTTTGCTGTGAATATGCACCTTGAATAGTTTTTTAGCTGTCCTAGGTGAACTTATACAATCGTGATTTGTTTGTCTGTCATCTGTCAACAATTGAGGTATGTTTTGCCATTTGTTGATGGATTTAAACCAAATTTGGCAAATATGTTTCTTTAGGCAATATCTATTTAGAATATGAAGATGAAGTGGGCACACCTTCAAATAGCAGAGTTATGGCCCTAGCTATATTTTCTAAAGCCTATGGAGAACGTATGTTTGTGGCATGTTTCATCATTTATCCATGTATTAGAATCAAATTTGGCACATATCTTCCATTAGGCAGCAGGGTCAGTCCATGTCAGATCAACAAACGGCTTCCACCACACCATCTCAGAATTGCCTGATTTTTTAATATCTTAATATTTAATATTTAAGAGTAATATAAAATATGTAGAAAGCCAAAATTTTAGACTGATCGGATTATTTCCCAATGTTTTACAGCATTTCCAAATTTTGACTAGAAACCTGTTTTACGATGACTTGGTGTCGCGATGTGATATTTTCATATTTTCATGCTGTCATAGAATCATTAATATCTAACATAACATTCTGAAACTTTGCATCTAGACTAATTCAATGCTGTAGAATCAAATAGGTGAGTATCTATGCTACCTCAAAATGGGCTCGAATCTGAAGATTTACTCATTCTGACCGATGTTCAGAAATTAATATGAACACATTCTCATTCAATCAGAAAGACATTGCTGTCCAAGCTAATACCTATGGTATTCTACTTTCTATTCCAGCAGAAATCAGAGGTGCTGTACATGTTGTATGGGCCAGGTGCTTCCAGCAATTTAGAAAAATCATTTTTTCTTCATTACAAAGATTCACATCTCCAAGGGTATATGTCTCACATACTTGAAACATGGCAGTTATAAAGACTATATGTATGTTATTCACCTCTGAAAAAAATCAGAAATGTGTTCTTATTAGTTAGAGTTATGAAATTTCTAAAAATGGCATATTTTTGGCATCGCGAATTAATGTTATCTGACTGATCATTTCTAAAACTCCATTCCCATTGCATCAGCGCTGATTTTATACAATTAATTCTATGTCTAGACAAGAATTAATGTACTTCCATTTTATAATAACATACTATGGGATAATCTTTGACTGATTAAATTACACATCCAGTTAGTACTGCTTAAATGAGTCAAACAACGCCACACAATTTTCGATTACATCTTTTTCCAATCTATACTGCCTGGCTGAAAGTCCTGTTATTCCTGGAGTTGGAACTACCCGCAAGATGTTTAACAGGGGAACCCAGCATTCATCCAGTGATGCCCATGTCAAGCTCTGGTTACGCTTATTCCGCTTCATGAACCTAACATGCACATCTGCATATTGTTCCGAACGTTAAAAAATCAAGCCTATATACCAGTCATTGCTATAAACAGCAACAATATACTTTCCCGGCTGGTACTGCTCATGAGCAGCATCTGATATGTCTGGTGTGATTGTTGTTGACACTGACATTCTAGTGCTCACATGATCTTCTGACAACCTGTACATTAACACTGTATCTTTATCTACAGGGACAAATCTGTGATGACTCCTTGTCCCCCCAACAGTTTTAACCGTAGACATCCATGGGGCGAGTACCTGCTCATGATCCATAATGGTGTCTCCTGTAATATATAGGAAATCTATTCCCTTGATGGTTGTCCTAGCAAACTGGTACAGGTCCTCAGGAGTTAGAATGTGACCTGTACTGGTTGACTGCAGACTGGCACGAGCAGCCAACCTTTTCACCATTCCACCTACACCATCACACGGGCTTTTGCCATGTGACGTGGCAAAAAAGTTCCATTCCGCTTTGATGCCGAAGTCTGTTTCATGAAAACACAGGTTCCTGAAGTTTTTACAGTTTTTGTACTGACCTGCGCAACCATCACTGAAATAATACACATATTTCAAATTTGGTTTTAAACGTATGGCCTCTGCCAATATAGCCTTTATGAAGGTATGCATGACAATGGTAGAGTGTGTCCTATCATCACTGATTACACAAGTGCTTTTACACTTCAACTCACCACCCATGTCACACCTATGATATAATACAACAGGATGGAGTGTAGCTTGTGCTGTGTCCCAGTGGAAGCTGTGGATTGCATCTTGGCAAAGAAAAGAGTAGTTTTCAGCGAAATCTAACAATATTATTGCGGACTCATTATCGATTGTTTCTTGGAGATGCCTCAGATAAGAGGCCTGAGCTTTAGCTGTGTAATGATGAATGGTAGCCTCATTGGTGGCTTTAGTAACTACATCAATCATCTCTTGAACAGTGCAGGTAACAGTTTGTAGTTTATTCAGACTGCTATGAGACCATTGTTTGTAGTGTACAATATCGTCCAGGTCTATATCTACTTCTTCGTATATTCGCTGGATGTACTCTCTAAGATTGTTTATCCCAAGACAATCATCACACCGACTTACCATACATTCACTGGAGTCCATATTACATACAATTTTGCTGATTAAATCCTTGTAATCTACATGTCTACTTTAATTTCTGGATTTTGTTTTTTAAATTCACAGTAAAGTTCTTTTAAGTTAGTCAACAACAGGCGTTTTTGTTTGTGTGTACGCTCTCCATTTATTGTAACGGAAACAAAATCCTTCTTGCCTGGGCACATTCTACTATGTTCATCATCCTCATAAAATTGCAGAACAGTTTGCACCGTTGTATCAGGAAGTCGTTTGCCCTTTGATTTCAAAGGTTCTGCTAGTATGCCAGAGTCCGCTTTCAGTTTGCGTGCTTTCCTCACAAGATATTGGGATACCTGAAATTCATCAGCAGGTTTCTCTATTGACCAGCTTTCTGGAGCAAGTGTTAGCAACTGTACTTTTTCTAATTGTCTGGACTGTGAACACTTAACCTTTAGTTGATTCATCAGGACATGTAAGTCTTTACACTTAGTACATGTCTCACTAGTTGATGGGTGGAGTATATCATCTGAGGAAATGTCTAATATTTTGGCCATTTTCTCTGAAAATGATATCTGCACGTTTTGCATTTTTCGCTTGCCATAGACAGCACAGTCTTTTACCCGTATACCATGTTTCTTTATAGGTGAAATATCGATTGTTTGTAAACTATCATTTAAACTGTCTTCACGTTGTTCATATTCACAAACAGAGCTGTCATCAGTACTGTCCTCAGTCGCAGATTGTGGTTCATGTTCATGAGAGGAGTCTAGAAACCTTTTTGAACAGGTTGGACAGACTTTCTGACCGGGCTTCACATTTGATCCTGATACAGCAGAAATCTTTGTTGCTGAATCCGCATTAAGTTGCCTCAGTGATCCTTTAATCACTCTCTTGTGTATTCTGTATGGATCACAACATTTTACTTGTAGCGAGGAATACTTTGACAGCAGAAGCTTTTCATGGTGCAAGCAAACAGTGTAGTCAGCGGAGTTACGTAATGAATCTGAGTCACTTCTCCATAACATGAGTTTCCTGTCTTCATGTGAAAATTCAGACAGAGACTTTAAACCAATCTTGCCATGTGTCCATGTTTTCTTATGGCATTCACTCTGTACAAGGGCAGCGAATGAGCACTGATCCAAGCAGGATGATCCAGATGCCATTATCGTTTCTATTGCAGATCAAGTTGATGAGTCAGATTCTGAAAATATACAAGTCAGTACAATATCTATTAGTAGTGCTTAAAACCAGACTGGTAATTGGGTCATTTGTATGAATGCATGTATGCACTTTATAACAGAAAACTATAACAAGTTATTCCAATGGTACCTTGTCTTGTTTTATTTATTTTAGTACAATTTCATTCAAATATCATGTTTGATACACTGAACATTGGTGAAATGACCAAACTGGTGATGAAATAGATATTGCATGTACACTATTTTGTTTTGAACATGTTGTATATATATCAATGTCCCATATAGACATATAATTAATTATATAAAATAAGCGCTGATGCAATGGGAATGGAGTTTTAGAAATGATCAGTCAGATAACATTAATTCGCGATGCCAAAAATATGCCATTTCTAGAAATTTCATAACTCTAACTAATAAGAACACCTTTCTGATTTTTTCAGAGGTGAATAACATACATATAGTCTTTATAACTGCCAAGTTTCAAGTATGTGAGACATATACCCCTGGGGATATGAATCTTTGTAATGTACAGCACCTCTGATTTCTGCTGGAATAGAAAGTAGAACACCATAGGTATTAGCTTGGACAGCAATGTCTTTCTGATTGAATGAGAATGTGTTCATATTAATTTCTGAACATCGGTCAGAATGAGTAAATCTTCAGATTCGAGCCCATTTTGAGGTAGCATAGATACTCAGCTATTTGACATGCTGTAAATCTGATGGCAGATTTGGATTCTTCTACAGCATTGAATTAGTCTAGATGCAAAGTTTCAGAGTGTTATGTTAAATATTAATGATTTTATGGTAACATGAAAATATGAAAATATCACGTCGCGACAACAATTCAGCCTAAAACATGTTTCTAGTCAAAATTTGAAAATGCTGTAAAACATTGGGAAATGGTCCGATCAGTCTAAAATTTTGGCTTTCTACATATTTTATATTACTCTTAAAGACATAAAAAAATGAGCCAATTCTGAGATAGTGTGGTGGCAGGTTCCTAGAATATCTGTTGAACTGACACGGAATGACCCAGCATATGTTTGAGTAATGAATATGAAGGTGCCACACCATTAAACAAGGGCATTAACTCTGGTTCATTAAGGCTTTAACCTCACGAAAATCTCAATTTTCTCGTAAAAAAATGTCCATTTCCAGAGCTAGAGACGCAGTGCTGTAACTTGGTGTTCTTAGGTGAAATGAAAACAGAGTGCCCTCTCTTGGGTTAGGCTGCCCTCATTCTAATGTCATATAATAAGTCAGTACACATACTTGCATTATTATAGTAAAATAATAGTCATTGAATGAAGCTGCTATTTATTAACATTAAAAGTGACAATGATTCTGGAATTGCATTTGTATTATGCCATGATATAAGATAAAAATCAACAAACTATGGAGTTATACATATTCAAGGCACTGATATTTTTCCCAAACACGAAAAATTGGCATGCTCATGTGAGGGCATCTGACTTTTGATATCCAAATGCCCTCAGTGATTTCCAAGTGCATTTGCATCAGGGCACTCAATAAGTTACAGCACTGGGAAGACTATTTTTTGAAATTCTACTGCTGGAATGACTGGCTCAGTTATCGAGCCAGTTATTGCAGGGGTAAATTTTATGAAATTGTCTTCTTGATCTGCAAATGGACATGTCTGAAGGACACTGCAGAACCCGTTTTTGGCTGATGTGTGTTAAAGGGTTAAAGTGTTAAGCCCTATGGGTGAAGTACATTTGTTTTGTCAATCCTTCCATAAAATATCTATTTGAATTATGAATATAAAGAGGCCACACCCATAAACAAGGGCCATAACTCTGGTTCATGTAAAACTTTAAACTATTGACCCCTATATAGGGAAATACATAGTTTTTTTCATCAATTCACGTTTCCAGAGTATCCATCCATCATCTGACCTCGTATGACATCATAATCAGTTCAGCGTGTGTATGATGACATCACAATCATTACATCACAAAGGGTTCCCATATAGACCATCATCAAATCTCGGAGTCAGACACGTATAAATTGTATGTCTTTGTAATTTTTTGCTATTTAATAAATATGCTGTTGAACATTTCGAAACTAATTTGACTGGTCGTTGTTGCTGCCTTAGGCAACAGCACCCAGTCAAATTAGTTTCAAAATATTCAACAGCTTATCTGTGTAGTTTTTTGGAAATTAATAGTCAGGGTGTTCAGAGATCGATCGATCCCAACATGAGCGATGTGTGGGTGGAGCTTAGCTAGAGATGGGCGGGGCATAGCTAAAACCAGAAAGGTCCATTGTTGATGGATTACAACTAAATGTAGCAGACAATATCTAGTTGCACTATAGACATGAATAGGACAGGGCTTAAAAACAAGGGCCATAACTCTGGTTCATAATGTGTTTTAAGTATTAACCCTATGGAGAGGTAACGTCAATTGTTAATGGATTAAAACAAGATTTGGCAGAATAATTATTATAGTATAGTTTAACCATTTGACAATCGTGTCAGGGATAGCTGCCCCATTGATTACTGGTACATGTACCTTTCCTGTTGGTCAATAAGGTCAAGCATGCCAATATTCTTGTATGCCCTCATCAAAATTTGTGATGGAGCATTGACCCTTTGGTAAATGACAGTTTTGGGACAGCTGCTCCATTGGTCAGTAGTGTCAAGGATGGCTGAGCCATTTGCCAATGGTTCTTTTCCCATTGATAAGTAGTGTCACGGATGCCATACCAATATCTTTGCATTTGCTACTCAAATTTTTGCTTGTTGCCATTGCCCCATTGGTCAATGATATTTCTTGGTACACTTGCGAGATTTGACAATGTAGTGTCAGGGAGGGCTGCTCCATTGATCAATTGTACCTTTCCCGTTGGTTAATAATGTCAAAGACACCAATATTTTTGAATTTCTACATCCAAATGTTTTACTGCGACCGTTGTTCCATTGGTAAATGGCTTCTGTTGATACACCTAAACCATTTGACAACAGTATCAGGTTTGGCTGCCCAAATGCTACATTTTCCATTGGTCAGTAATGTCAGGGATGCCAAAATTCTTGCATATTCTCTCTAATTCTTTGCCTGTGACCAGTGCACCATTTCTAAATGACATAATGCCCCATGATTTAATGGAGCTTTCCATGGTGGTTACCCATGTTAGGCATACATACTTTGTTTTTCCCGCACATATTTTCATATTTTTAAACTTTGTTTTCCCGGGACCCTTGATTCATTGATCATTGAAATCAGTTACACTTTTCTCATTGACCACTGCTGCTTATCCCATTGGTCAATAATATAAATGTCACTTGATTTAATGGTCATTAGTGTCACGGATGATTGTCTCATTTGTCAATAGTGCCAAGGATCATTGCACCATTGGTCTAGATGGCAACGGTTATGTTTTTCTGATTGATCCATGGTGCTTATTGTGCATTAATTAATGTGGACATGTTTACAGTTCCTCATCAGCCAGGTGAGCACTATTGCCCTTGGGCAATAGGCCTTTCCCACATTAGCGTATTTTGGGAAAATACCTTCCCGGAATGCATCGCGCATACCACTTGCAGCTGGTAACTGCGATAGCCGACGTGCAAACAGCATTACTTTACTATGGGAATCGGATACAGTGCACTTTAAGCAGTGCGTATGAAAAACTATGTTCATAATATTATTGAACTCATACATCATTAGAAAGAAAAGCCAATTTTCTATACATTACTTTATTAGTTATTATCGTTTTGTAAAATTTAATACAGTTGATTGCAATTTTAAAATATCCCCTATTGTCCACTTGATTTAATGAATCTAAGTCAAATGATGTATTTTATATACTCGGTGAAAAATTTTACAAAAACAAAAAAATGTATTAATGTTTCGGCAATTGAATGTTCTTTCCAATGATATATGGTTTAAATTGCGGTGTATTTTAGTGCAAAAGTAACTCAACGCGGGTCAGCGGCTTGTTGGCAGCTATACCAGCCAGCAGTTTTGCTCTCAGCATTGATTTAGGGGAATTCCGGCGTAATGACCTGTGTGGGAACGGTGTAATATTTATTCTGTTCTTAATTAGATATATCTGGTCTATAGCAGTCTATAGCAGTATCTAGCAGTCGGCTAAATTGCCATAGCAACCAGAGGTTACTATTACTTTAGAAATGTTCATTTGAACTACCAGAGAAGACTATATGCGAAAATTTTCCATTGGAATGACTGGCTCGATAACTGAGCCAGGCATTCCAGTGCTAAATTTAAAAAATAATCTCTTGATCTGCAAATTGACATTTCATAAAACCACTTCAGAATGGACATTTTCTATGAGAAATATACATTTTCTTGACCAATTTTGACGAGTCAAGTTTTAGAACATGTATTATGGTTGGGGAGTAGAGGGTCCAGTTTTAGCTAAGTTCGCCCATTTCTAGCTATGGCCCACCCATCTATAGCTAAGCTCCACCCACACTTTTCCCATGTTGGGATCGATTGAACCCTGAATTTCCAGAATCTACATGTATCAAGATAACTACAGACATTCCTAAATACATTTGTTATGTCATTCATTACGTATCTTGATTGTGACATCATCCTACATGACTATGACATCATATACTTGTGACAGATCAGATCCATCCATTGGCTTAGGGGAGGAATGATGTGAGTATTGCCGGCATATATACAGTACTGCATTAGTGTAATACAGGAATCCAGCTTTGTTTGTCCATCTCTAGCTAAGCTCCACACACACTGCCTGTGTTGGAATCAATGGATTCCTGTACTCCCTGAATCTCAATTTCCAGAAATTACAGGTAAAATGTTAAATATTTTGAAACTGTTTTGACTGGGTGCTGTTGCTGCCACAGCGCCCAGTCAAATTAGTTTCAAAATCTTGAACAGAATGTTCATTAAATAGTAAAGACATGCAATTTGTACAACTTGACAGACTGTTAAGCTTTTATGACGGACTAAATCGCGTCATTAATGATGTAATTGATTACGACGTCAGCATACATGTGACGTTGATTATGATATGATTAATCGATAAACTGGATTCCTCTATTATTTTCAGGAATTAGGTTATGGACAATGGAGAGTCCTGCGCACTATTGCTGATATTTCATCTTCATAAACCATTAACTGAACGTTATTTACATGCTTTCATATCATATTCTTCATTGCAGTTTGAAACCGTGCCAGCAGCTAGCCAGAGCGCAATTTCTCTTGGTCAGTCAGTTGTCCAAACTGGTCAGGCTGGACAACAAGCAGGTAAGATAGATTCAGAATTTAAATTTGTTGTTACATGTAGGTGTGAAAAGAAAGCAATTACGTTGATAATCTTTCCATTGGTTGATGAAGTTAAACAAGAAATATCTGTGAAACAAATTGTTTGAACTACATGTATTCTGTTAATGGAGGAATCCAGTTTAAGCTATGCCCCGCCCATCTCTAGCTAAACTTTATTCTTATAAAGAATTTGTTGTTTCTTGTCTTTACGGTTTAACGTTTTAATGACAAAATTTGTCAAAAAATCCAAATATATTCTTCTTGAATGTCCACTTGCAGTCCACAATAAGGCGTTTTTTGAATATTTATCACTGGAATGATTGACTAGGTTACCGAGCCAGTCATTCCAGTGGTTAATTTAAAAAAATGGTCTTCTTGGCCTGCAAATGGACATTCCTCAAGACCACTGAAGAGGCTGGTTTTGGTTTGCTTCATCACAAGGTTAAATGGTTAAGATCCACCGCTACGTCTCTGCCAATTCACTTTTGGTGTACTGGATTAATTGTTCTCATGAAAATTTGTCATTGCCAAAATAATTAACGGTACAGATTTTCCATGATTTCTATGTTTACAAAATGCTTAAAAAGATGTTGTCTTCAAAAAAAACTCTCAGTGATAGACATGTGTGCACACAACCACCATATTTTATGAATAAGTACAGTTTTACTTACATTCAGACATTCACCATTTCTGAGACCAGTTCTGCTTCCAGAAAGAAATTAATAATTTCATTAATTAGCTCAGCTGACAATACACAAGATATCATAGAATATGCTGGTTTGTTACTGTGTACATTACTCTCTGATTGCCTTGATCCCGTCTATGTTTTGTTTTATTTCAGATAACTTCATGTACATAAGTCCTTGATAAAACACGCCACATCAGATGAATATCGAATCAGCCGTCATATACCTCTATTAGGCCCGTGGTCACTCAGAGATTAGATGACCACTGGTGAATGCATCACAAGCTATAGAGTCAGTCTTCTCGGTAGGATTTGTGCCCAACTTTAAGACTGGAGTGTCAAGACTTATTTGAACAGACAGCTTAGCAACCAGGAAAAGTGCTCACTAGGGATTCTGTGACGTCCAACCTTTATACAAGACGGAAACAGAATTTTGGGGACGATAGATAGATAGTGTTCTGATAAACGTTCTAAACCCGTTGACACTCATGCCGACGAAAAACAGCTTCTGCAGTCGTCTTGAGAAATGTCCATTTGCAGAACAATAGAAGTGTTTTTAAAGATTTACCACTGGAATGACTGGCTCGATTATCGAGGCAGTCATTCCCGTGATAAATTTTCAATAATCTCTTACTCTGCTGATGGACAGTTTCTTTGAGGGAATTGGAATTTTGTTGAATTTATTTTTAGTTTAAATGACTAAAGGCACACCTGTCTTTGGATTCTAAGTTCATGTGATTTATGATGTGTTGTAAGCTGCTGGTCAGAACATGAATGTTTAGACGTGGACGATGACAGTCAAAATCTCACTTCGTTTTCAAATGATAATAGTAAGATTTATTTATTGTATTTGTTTGAGTGTAACACGGTCTGGCATATGGATTCGGGGTGTGCATCCGACTTGATTGTGACGATGAATCAGATTTGCTAGGCATAGATGCTTGAGCTGAATGCTGGGTGGTCGTTTCAGGAGAGTTGCATGAAATGCAGTATTATGGGTTACAATTTCTTTCTATGTTTTAAAAGTGCATATTCACATCAAAATGCTTTAAAATAAAATTGTTAAAATGTTAGATGTAATGAAACGAAATAAATGTTAACATATGATGGTTTCCTTATGTACAAATTAATATAATTTTTCAAGTTGTGAAATTGAATTAGGTAAGAGACACGAGTCCCTAATTCCAAATAATAAAATTATGTTAATTTTTATCATATGAACAAGCCTTCTAGCCCGTTCCATATTTTTCGATATGAGCACACGTACCATATTCAACGGAGTATTTTCATTGGCTGTTTTGGTGCGCAACCCATTTAAATCGACCAATTAAAACATCGATTGATGTGAGCATGACGCGTAGGGATTACTACGCGGTACTGTTTTACTACGATTTGTTTACTACGATTTGTTATTCATGAAACGTCATCGCAAAATGTCATCGTTTGACAGTTTATCAGTCGGCAGCGAAGTAACTATTATGAACCTCATTGAAAATTGTCAATGACCAATTAAAATACTATTAACGGCGGACATCGTCAGATTTTTTGTTTGCCACTATATTTTGCTGCGACATATGTTAAGATTTATTTCGTTTCATTACATCTATGCCCACAATTTAAGCCTCTAAAAGTATAAAATTAAAAAAATTGTATTTTAAAGCATTTTGGTGTGAATATGCACCTTTAAATCGCTGAATTTCAACTCACTTATTTTCAACACAACTATGAAGCGGAGCTGTGAACATTCTGAAACAACAGTTGACTCCCAGTTAAAATATTACTTACATCATAAAGGACTGCTTCTACCAGACAATAATTTCAATGGACAGTAACTCTGGACCTGCTGAATATTTTGAAATCAATTTGACTGAAAGTTGTTGGTGGCTTAGTCACCGACAACTGTCAGTCAAATTGGTTGCAAACTATTCAGAAATTCCAGAGTTAAGCTCATAGAAAATCTAGTCCGCATAAATTCAACATACCGTAATTTCTCGACTAAAGGCCGCCCTCGAATATAGGACGCGGTCCCAAATTTGACCAAAATCCGCCCAAAAAACTTATAATCAAGTATAAGACGCTGTTAAATTTGGAAAAAACGTACCTTTAAAAAATAAAAAATTGGTATAAAAAATAACCATCACTCAGCGCTTTGTTTAATGCATGATTAAAATTATCATGGTGGAACAGAAATTATTAAATAGGACCGCCTAAATATCATGTATCTTCAATAAAGATTGTTTATTACATCAAAATCAATCTAATTTTGGCATAAAATGTCTCCTTGAAAACATACAAATCGCGTGATAGAAACAGATTGTAATGGCTCTTTTGCGTTTGGAGGCGCTGTGTGATCTTATGCGCTAACAGGAGTTGGTTATCTGGCTCTTTTGTGATTGGAGGTGCTGTGTAATCTTATGCGTTAACGGGAGTTGGTTCTAAAACGGGTATGGGAATATTCAGATGGTCACTAGTTGTAATGACTCTTTTGCGTTTGGAGGCGCTGTGTGATCTTATGCGCTAACAGGAGTTGGTTATCTGGCTCTTTTGTTATTGGAGGCGCTGTGTAATCTTATGCGCTAACGGGAGTTGGTTATCAAACGGGTACGGGAACATTCAGTTCCTATTGCGCAATGATGATATATAGCAATTTCCGAGTCCAGAATATTTAGATCCGAGTACTCGCTCTAAGTAGAATAAAGATCTTTTGCGATTGGAGGCGAATCACGTGATTTATACACGTATCTTTTCTCGACGCCATTTTATGTCAAATTCTGGATTAATTTTGATGTAATAAGTGATATGTATTAAAGAATAAGCAATATTTAGGCGCCCCAATTTAATAATTTCACTTCCGCTTGGTGTTTTTTTAGTATACATTAAACATAGTCGTCAGGTGGCGCGAATTGTCTAGGGTAACATTTAGTTCAATTTCCGTGGTATAATCTGTGAATTTTTAAGAAAAATTTTGCCCCAAAAATGTGCGGAAGGAATGTTCTCGATTATAGGATGCACCCCCCTTTCTAGTAGATGTATTTTGACAAAAAAACTGCGTCCTTTAGTCAAATTTTTACGGTAATATTTATTAAATTGCATATGAGTTCAAATTTGGCCTTTGGTGCGAACGGGTAAATAAAACTTAAAACACTGGCCTTACACCAACTATTATCAGATCTTCATTACGGATGAGACTTTTCACCTTAATTAAATTAATTAATTAATTAGATAGAATAGCAGCATATCAATCCAAACATTAATTGAACAATTATTTAGTTTATTTTGTACCAATAAATCAATGTAATTATTATACACTGTGTATATAATATTCTATAAATATGTAATTAAAGTGTAGAATACTGGTGTAATTTATTGCCCTAGAGGTGCCCTGAAATTAATTAATTAATCCGTTAATTAATCGTCCATCCGTTTTAGTTCTACACCATCATTTGGGGTTAGTGAAGACGTTGTTTTGTATTACAATTGTTATTTAAAAGATGCGCATGTTTTATAAGATATCGATAATTTTCTCTGCTAAGTTTATTTTTGTCCCACGCTTTTGATGAGGTTTAGTTTGCTTCGACATGCTTTTGTGAAAATTCTACACAGCGACAATAATACAGACAGCATCGTAGTTACATGTTTAGCTAGGTAGCTGTGTATATTTTCCTTATTTATAGCTACATGTAAAATCTGTCGGAATTCAAAGTCCCATCATTTCAATTTCATAGCAACTATGTGCAGGTGTGCATGCCTAGTCGTTCCCTTAGCTCGAGGAAGAGGTGTTGGAGAAAAATTCCTTTTGTTCTGGATCAAAATGTAAATAAATTGTTACTAAATATGAAAGCATTATTTCAGTCTTGCCATGCCTGGGAATCAAGCGGTTGTCGATAGTATGCACAAATAAATTTAATTTCTGTACTCTAACTACCAATAATACTTTACCCAGAGGCAGATATAGAAATTTTGGAAGAAAGTGGCTCACATAAATTCCTTAAAGGAATGTCTGAATAGAGGAGGATTGAGTAGGATGAATAGGACCTGTCTCTTTCTCTGTCTCTGAGAAATTTGAATTTTTAAAAACAAATTTGATGGTTAGCCGGTTACTACTACTAGTGTTTGTAGCCTTTTAGTGGTCAACATCTGTCAATAAAATCCTAACCTTTGCTTCAGTAAATGTACATTTACAGGTCAGAAGACTATTTTTGAAAATTTATGACTGGAATAACTGGTTCGGTTATTGAGCCACCAACTCCATTTGCAAATGTACAAAAAAATGTCTTCTCCTAGGCTGCAAATGAGCATTTTCCAAAAAGCATTTAATGGCCAAATTTGTCAAGAAAATACATAATTTGTGCTTATGTGAGCATTCATTTGTAGGCAAACTAGCTTTTGAAAACTCCCTAATATACTGACTGACTCAGTTATCGAGACCAAAAAGCATCTTTTGTCCGGCCTTGTTATTAACCCTTTGAAACTCAGGGCGGCCAAAAAATGTTTTTTTGGAGGGGGGGGTTGTTGAAAAATGTCCATTTATAGATAATTTTAGAAAATTTATCACGAATGACTGGCTCAATAAGCGAGCCAGTTATTCTATTGATAAATTTTCAAAAGTAGTCTTCCTTGGTCTGCATATAGAAATTTTCTGAGAAAATTTAAATTTTTATGAACAAACTTGAGGGATAAAAAATTTAAGTTTTAAAATCTATAACTGCTGAAAATTTCTGAAGTTTTTATTTCCGCGAAGTGGGAATTGGCAATAGATATGGATTGTGCTGTTATTATTATTGATATCTAGCATCTGCACATGAACTCTCATGAATATAGGTCAAATTGTATGATATATCTTTGTACATATTATCTGTCATCGGGGCTGATCTGACGACATGTCACTGATGTATATAATAAACTGGTGCCAGTCGTTATAATACTGCTTGTTTGTATCTTGTAGACAGACACCTCTCTGGAGACTGAGTATAAAATAGAATTGATAATCATCTTGCTGACTGGCACGCAAGCACGCACGCACACACTTCACCCTGCCATAAAATTCACTAACACACCCTCTTGAACCGTACACACACACACCCACATCCACCCACACGTTTAACCCTAGTATCAGCCAAAAATGGCTTCTGCAGTGGTCTTGAGAAATGGCCATTTGTAGACCAAAAGAAGACTATTTTTGAAAATTTATCACTGGAATGACTGGCACAGTCATTCCAGTGGTAAATATTCAAAAATAGTTCTCTTGGTCTGCAAATGGACATTTTCTATGAGAAAATTTAGGTTTTGAATAAATTTGATGACTAAAGGGTTAACCTGGGTAAGAGGTTATGTGATGGTGTGCAAGTTGGCAGTCATGTATCTGATGTCATGATCAAATATGCCAGATCCTAGCTAACATCACAGCCAAAATAGCTCCACCATCAACACAATGGCGATAGAATTTCGGTAGCTGCGGCTGAAGTGTGAAAACTAGGTCACATTGAGGTCACACTGACATACATTTGGTAGGCTACATGATACATACATGCATAAGCATACAGTGCATGCAGTAGGCTTGTGCGATTATTACTTTGAGTGATCGCGATCAGTTATTATAGTCCGGGAGCCAATTTTCAAAAGGGGTCTAGAAGAATGGTTTCGTAGCACACCCAGTATTCAGAAGGTTTGTCTCTATATTATGCTAGACCGATGTCTTGGGTATATTCTGAGCCGTGTTGTACAAGAAAATTGTGGTATCACTAACCCATGAGAAGCCCATTTACAATAGGTGTTGAATGTAGCTCTCAAACAATTTTCACAATGGTAAATTTTTCACAAACTTAAGCGCTTGTTATATCAATACAATCTTAACCAAAATGGAAAGGAGTGATCGTATATCGCAGATTTATACATAATCAACCTCGTTTAAGACACCCGTATGTTGCTTTGTACATATTGGGGCACTTAGGTCTTCTTGTGACTAGCAATACCTTAGCTACAACAATGCCCATGTTTTCTACATTTTTCATAATTAAACTTTTAACTGACATGCAGTGCATGTCTACACAAGCTGGCAGGACATATTTATCACGTGAGCAAATGAGAGAATGTTACTCATCCGTGTCAGAGTCATCTTCGACAATTGTATGCTGAACATTGTCACACATTTCACCTCCCATACAAAGGCATGCTTCAGTGCAGAGTAGATTGTTAGCCTTGCATTGACAGAGATCTGTTCTTTTGCAGGCAGACTTTTGACATCTACATGATGTGAGTTCAATTAATCCAAATGGAGCAGGATCCTTTGACATTAGAACAGGTTTGAGTAGACCATCCACTATCCATGTCCATTTGGAGATGGAAGATTCTGAACAGCTTACAATGAACGTCTCCAAACAAGAGCTTGAAAATTGGCCCTTTCGGAGTGATGCTTTAGACTATTCGATGTAGGTGGAAGATTTTCATTTCTTTGTCTCTTTTGACAAAAGAGCCAATAACGGGTTTCATCAGCTGTCTTTCCCACATCCCTGGTGGTATACAACTCATTTTTCTCACATAGAATTGCAGTATTCGGTGATAAGTCAACATGTTCGCCGAGTTGGGCTAAGCTAAGCTGATGACATTCAGATGACTTTAAGAGATTGAATGCTTTTCTCTTAGCGACTCCAAATAATGCACTAGTGCTATCACAACCTGTAAGAGAATGAAACCCAGGCAAAGACAGACAGATAGCTGGGCCCAGTACTTGAGCAACTGTATGTATTGGTATGTATCGCAATTTGTCCTTTGTGCCCGTACGGAACCATAGTTCAGAACAGTGAAGCGAACGATACGTATATCTACTAAGTACTGCCACGTCTGTATCAGGAGACTATAACAACACGCATGTGGTCTTTTGAAGCGTGTAGCGCGTGCAACATCATACGCGTATCTGCGTCCTCGTGATCTGATCGAAGTTCTTCCAAATACGACGAATTGTTCGCTGAAATGACAACAACATCCATTCCATCGTTAAAGCCACCAGCAAGAATGACGCAATTGTTGGCAGATAGCATATTTGGACCAGTATCACGCCACCGCTTGCTGAGAAATGCAACCAGGTTGCTTGGATTGCTGATGTACTTGGCCCATTGCTTTGGAACGGGAGTATTTTCTCCAGCAATCTTTACTTCCAATGCTGTTGATGACCCACGTTTTAGCCGCTCTTCCGCTTTGAGAGATTCCAGTCTATCATATCTGTCAAAAACTATATCTACTCTGTTGCAGTCTTCTTGATTCAGTGGAACTGTAAAGATGTGCCAGTATTTATCAGCCAATTCTCCAAATGTAGACGTACCCCCAGTTTTAACCATTTGCACAATTGCCATGCCATCTACTACATAAGCTGTTGTGCCTGTCTTGTCAACAGGTGGAAGCCGTCCATCAACATTTACTTCCTTTTCTAGTTCACTTAACAAAACACTTTTCACATTCTTTCTTAGAGTCCCATCCGTATGTGACAATGATAGTGGAACAGCAGACAGTTCATACGTCATCACTAGTTTTAAATCAACATCTCTGGACCTTGCGGCAATAATTAATCGACCAAATAGTTCGCGGTCAGATCTCACATTGTGAATTTTTTCATCATTTGTTTTGAGTTTTTTCTTCTGTGCAAGGCTGGCAAATGTTTTAAGTTTTAAGTGTGGCAACGTGTCCCAAAAGCTTCTCGTGTTAGTGTCCAGCCACTCCTGAACAAAATTTTCCATAATCTTACCAATGTCACAGGCGGAAACAAGTCTCTTGGCGATTTCACTAGGCAATACCACGCCAGTTGCAATGTTTACAAGCGGAAGACACTCGCTGTTGTCGTTTTCCACAATATTAAAGGGATTGGTCATTATATCTGATGAGAACATCGAAAGTATCTTCTGCACATCGGTTTCATCCCTGTTCATTCGATTATTCCCCATTTCCTTATGTACTCCAAACATGTGACTATCTTGTAACCCACACATTTGCTTTGTGACCGTTGTTATGGCTGCCCTCTCGTGGCTAGTTAAAAACCACCTCTCCAGAGCTCCTGGCTTTTGTGTTATTCCAATAATACCACCTCACTTTTTGGAATCCAAATTAATCGATTGCTCTAAGGCCATATCTGTCCACACTTGATTGAATGGATGGTCTGAGCGACTTACGGAATGATTTCCATTCAAGAATTGTTCATGTACATGGGGATGTGTACTTGGAAGCATCTTCATGTCCGGAAGATATATTGGCAGCCATCTTGCATAATTGCGTCTAAGTCGTCAATGCTGCTTCGGCACATCTTAATTTTCTCATCCAGACTCTCCAATTCTGTTGGAGTAATGTGGTCTTCATGTTGTCCATTTTGTTGAACCCATTTGGAAAAAGACTGCCGTTGTAATCGCAGCAGCGCTTCCATAACCAATTTGTGAGCCCTCACTCCTCGATTATATGACTTCCCTTTAAGTAGAGCAGCAGCCGTGCTGCTACCATATGTGTTGGCCTAAGCCAGAGTCATCAAACATCTTTCCAATAACAGCTAAGTAGTTTATCGCAATGTGGAATCCCCCCAGTCTGATCACAGTGTCACTAAACTCTTCTTTATATCGCCACTGTATCTCCTTTGCCTTGACATATATGGCCAAGTCGAATGTAATGACCGAGTCATTCTGTCCTAGTGTTGTCATCATTCTTTGAACTTGTTTCATGACCGTATACACCGTATTGAATTCAGTTGGTGATCCGGAAATCATTGGACAGTAACCGATTTGTGTAAAAGGTGCGTTAGCACATGATACAAGTGCATTAAATCCACTCCAACTAGGGACTGTTTGTGTTTCTGTGGTCATCATGGGTACAAGATCTACCGCAAACAATTTTATTGGACACATTCGAACAATGGCCCATGCAAGATCCATGACTATAGTCCAGGAGCTAAAGCTAGGTCAGAATCGTGACGTAGCACACCAAGTATTCGGAAGGTCTGACACTTGCTGTGGCTTGGGGGATATATGTTAGGTCGATATCCGTCTAAATATCATATATGGTGAATCTAATACGATATTACTTTGAGTTATGACACGATCATGCTTATATCGTTGTGCACTGTGGATACAGCCAAAGCCTAGACCCCCTATGCAAAGAAATCAGGATAACTAATTAGTGCTACCACAATTTGTCCCCCAAGCCACAGCAAGTGTCAGACCTTCCGAATACTGGGTGTGCTACGTCACGATTCTGACCTAGCTTTAGCTCCTGGACTATTATCTCACCTGGCCTGAAAGGCCAAGTAAGCTTATGTTGTGGCGACCGTCCGTCGTGTGTCCATCATCCATCCGTCAAATTTTCCTTTGAAACGACTTCTCAAGAACCGCTGGGATGATATCAATTATATTTGGCAGGAAGCATCCTTAGGGAATAGGGATCCAAGTTTGTTCAAACGAAGCCGATCGGCCAATTTGGCCGCAGGCCATCTTGGATTTTGGCTGATTTGTAGAAACGTCTAAAAATCTTCTCCGAAACCGAAAGTTTGTTCAGGGGGACTTGATTGGTCAAATGGTTCTGCGGCCATCTTGGTTTACCTAGTTTTAGCGAAAATTACTTCTCCAGAACTGAAGGGATCAGGCCAAAATTTGGCAAATATGATTAGGAACTAAGGGCCAGTAAAGTTTGTTCAAGAGAAGTTGATCCATCAAAAAACATGGCTGCTGTGGGCCAATCAAAATATAGCATGTTTGGTGGCCATATTGGATTATTAGCTCACCTGGCCTGAAAGGCCAAGTGAGCTTATGCCGTGGCGACCATCCATCGTGTGTCTGTCTGTCATCTGTCTGTCTGTCAACTTTTCCTTTAAACGACTTCTTAGGAACCACTGGGCCGATTTCAATTATATTTGGCAGGAAGCATCCTTAGGGCATAGGGATCCAAGTTTATTCAAATAGAGCCAATGGGCCAATTTGGCCGGTGGCCATCTTGGATTTCGGCCGATTTTAGGAAATGTCTTTAAAAATCTTCTCTGAAATCGCTTGGGGAATTGATTCAAAACTTATGAAACCTCATCTAGGGAAAGACATAAGCCAAGTTTGCTCAAGACGACTTGATTGAGAGAATGGTTTGGCGGCCATCTTGGATGACCTAGTTTTCCCCGAAAACGACTTCTCCAGAACCGCTTAAGGGATCAGGCCGAAATTTGGGAGATATGATCAGGGACTAAGCGCCATTAAAGTTTGTTGAAGGGAAGTTGCTCCATCAAAAAACATGGCCGCCGTGGGCCAATCAAAATGTAGCCTGTTTGGCGGCCATATTGGATTTTTTTATTTGATGGATTTTGAGGCCAAAATTGGTTCTGTATATGTTTTTGGGTTTTCTGAGCTCAAATTTGCAATTTTCGAAATTGTCGGATAACCAGTTTGATGGCCATCTTGGATAATTTTGTCTTCAAAAGCTCCCATGCTAAGTCTTCTCGAGAACAACTAAGCCGATTTCAATTATGTTTGGCAGGATGCATCTTTTAGGACATAGGGATCCAAGTTTGTTCAAATGAACCTGATCGGCCAATTTGCCCGGCGACCATTTTGGATTTTGGCCGATTTTAGGAAATGTTTTAAAAAATCTCCGAAACTGCTTGGGGAATCTTCATCTAGGCCAAGAGGTAAGCCAAGTTTGTTCAAGAGGACTTGATTGACCAAATGGTTCGGCGACCATCTTGGATCACCTAGTTTTCCTGAAAACGACTCCTCCAGAACCGCTGAAGGAATCAGGCCAAAATTTGGGCCATTAAAATTTGTTCAAGGGAAGTTGATCCATCAAAAAAACATGGGCGCCTTGAGCCACTCAAAATATAGTGTGTTTGGCGGCCATATTGCACTTGCAAAAATGTCCACAAACTTATTTAAAAGACTGCTAAACCACCCACCAACAATTTTGACAAAAATTGATGGTGCTCCAGGTGAGCGACACGGGGCCCCTTGGGCCTCTTGTTTTATTTGATGGACTTTGAGGCTGAATTTGTTTTTATATAGGTTTTTGGGTATTCTGATTTGAAATTTGCAATTTTCGAAACTGTCGGATAAATGGTTTGGCGGCCATCTTGGATCATTTTCCCGCCAAAAGCTCCCATACTAAAGCAATGGGAAATTTAAAATGTCTTCTTTTCGGGAGCTACTGGGCCGATTTCAATTACATTTGGCAGGAAGCATCCTTAAGGCATAGAGATTCAGGTTTGTTCAAACGAACCCGATCGGCCAATTTGGTCGATGGCCATCTTGGATTTCGGCCAATTTTTAGAAATGTCTTTAAAAATCTCCAAAACTGTTTGAGGGGTCGATTCAGAACTCACGAAATATGATCTAGGGTAAGAGCTGAACCAAGTTTCCTCAAGGGAACTTGATTGACCAAATGGTTTGGTGGCCATCTTGGATAACCTAATTTTTGCTAAAATGACTCCAGAACCACTGAGCGGACTGGGCCGAAATTTGGGAGATGATTAGGCACTGACCAAATGGTTCAGTGGCCATCTTGGATGACCTAGTTTTCACAAAAACGAGCTCTTCTAGAGAACTGCTGAAGCGATCAGGTCAAAATTTGTGATATATGATTAGGGACTAAGGGGCATTAATGTTTGTTCAAGAGAAGTTAATCCATCAAAAAACATGGCTGCGGTGCATCAATCAAAATATAGCATATTTGGCGGCCATTGTGGATTTTTTTATTTAATGGATCTTGAGGCTGGAATTGGTTTTATATAGGTTTTTGGATATTCTGATCTCAAATTTGCAATTTTCGAAACTGTCGGATAAACGGTTTTGGAGCCATCTTGGATCATTTTCCCGCCAAAAGCTCCCATACTAAAGCAATGGGAAATTTAAACTGTCTTCTCGAGAAATACTTGGCCGATTTCAATTATATTTGGCAGGAAGCATCCTTAGGGCATAGAGATTCCATTTTGTTCAAACGAAGCCGGCCAGCGGCCATCTTGGATTTCGGCTGATTTTTAGAAATGGCTTTAAAAATCTCCAAAACCGTTTGAGGGATCAATTCAGACCTCATGAAATATGATCTATGATAAGAGCTGACCCAAGTTTGTTCAAGAGAATTTGATTGACTAAATGGTTCAGTGGACATCTTGGATGACCTTGTTTTCGCAAAAACAACTACTTCCCCAGAACCGCTGAAGCGATCAGGCTCAAATTTGTGATATATGATTACGACTAAGGGCCATTAAAGTTTGTTCAAGAGAAGTTGATCCATAAAAAAAACTGGGCGCTTTAAAATGTCTAAAAATCTCCAAAACTGCTTGGGGGATCAATTCAAAACGCGTGAAATATCATCTAGGGCAAGAGCTGCACCAAGTTTGTTTCAAGGGAACTTGATTGGCCAAATGGTTTGGTGGCCATCTTGGATGACCTAATTTTGCTAAAATGACTCCAGAACCACTGAGCGGATTGGGCCGAAATTTGGGAGATGATTAGGCACTGAGTGCCATTAAAGTTTTTTCAAGGGAAGGCGCTACATCATAAACATGGCTGCAGTGGACCAATCAAAATGTAGCGTATTTTGCGGCCATATTGGACTTGCAAAAATGTCCACAAACTCTTTTAGAAGACTACTCCTAAACCACCCACCAACAATTGTAACAAAAATGCATAATGCTCCAGGTGAGTGACACAGGCCCCTTGGGCCTCTTGTTTAAGAATAATCGCGATTACTCGATTAATCTGCATGGTTACAAATTGCACCGATATAACAACAAAGGTATATCAATGACGCAAACTGCAATGGTGTTTAGAAATATCCATTTGCAGGCCAAGAGAAGACTATTTTTTTTAAATATATCACTGGAATGCCTGGCTCGAGCATCCAGCAGGCATTCCAATGATAGATTTACAAAAAATAGTCGTTTCTTGGCCTGCAAATGGACCTGCACTCGGTTAAGAAAAATTAAAATTTTCGTAGCCGATTGCATTAAACAGTAATAAAAAGATAGATTTTGAAATTCTATTCACGATTATTCGATTATTTCATTCTTAATCATATAAATTCATAAGTTAAAAAATAATCATGATTTTCGATTAAATCACATAATCACGCAAGCCTAGTGTACAGTGCATACATACATCAGGTTTGATTACAGTATATGAAACTCTTGAAATGAGAGTCTAGCTATGCCAGAATAAGCTTTTGTGACTGACTGATGAATGAACTAACTAAGGGACACTGCAGTTTCTTGAGCTACTACACACACATCACCTTTATATTTGACCTTTTAACCCCAAATTTATCACATCTTTCAGAAATCCACAGGCAAAAAGGCTTTATGGTTCAGTCTCCAAGCTATGCTTGCCCGATGGGTAGTGCCATCGGTGTTTTGAATCGGCATGTTGATTGTCAAATTTCAAAATGAGACTCCGATGGTCCATCATATCCTGTGATGTACAATTAATATACAATACAGGTAAGCTATTTGCTATCTTCTGATAGCTCTTGTGCAATTTTGGTATGGCCCCGGGGGTGGGAAATTTGGGGGGAAAAATTAAAGTTTTTCCAAAGGTGGTCATGTCACATTATTTTGAAGCCAATGATGAGTAGATTACAGTACAAGGAATTATTTTGATCTTGGGTCTGAGGGTAGGGGGCGGAGCCAAAAGTGGATACCAATCGATTGTAACGCAACTCCTAGACCATTTCACATAGAAGCTTGAAACTTTCGGTATGATTACACATGGCCAGGGATGTGCATGACACATTGGAATTTTGATATTATCCCCAGGGACAGGGCTGGCGGAAATGGTGGGCAGAAAATTTTTATCAAATGTGGTCGCCACATCATTTTGAAGCTTGGATTTAGTAGTACAACAAATTATTTAGTTTTTGAGTCAATCTGAGGGCAGTTGCCAGGGGTAAAATGGGCAATCTAATTCTATATATGTACATGGCTTGGACATTTTTTCCCCACAGAATATTTGGTCCTGGGCAGACCGGGTCCTGTGGCAGCCGGATCTTGCGGTAACTTAAATATGTGACATATTGGTATCTTCTGATACCTCGTGTTAGAAATATATTTTAAAATCTCAGAAACCACCGTGGGAATTGATTCAAAACTCATGAAACACCATCTAGGACATGAGATATGCCAAGTTTGTTCAAGAGAACTTCATAGCCATCTTGGATGATCTACTTTTCGCAAAAATGACTTCTCCAGAACCGCTGAATAGATCAGGCCAAAATTTGAGAGATATGCTTAGGGACTAAGGGCCATTAAAGTTTGTTCAAGGATAGTTGATTTTTTTTACTGGCAGAAATTGGCTTTGTATATGTTTTGGGGTATTCTGACTTCAAATTTGCAATTTTCGAAACTGTCGGATAAACGGTTTTGGAGCCATCTTGGATCATTTTCCCGCCAAAAGCTCCCATACTAAAGCAATGGGAAATTTAAAATGTCTTCTCGAGAAATACTTGCCCGATTTCAATTATATTTGGCAGGAAGCATCCTTAGGGCATAGAGATTCCATTTTGTTCAAACGAAGCCGGCCAGCGGCCATCTTGGATTTTGGCTGATTTTTAGAAATGGCTTTAAAAATCTCCAAAACCGTTTGAGGGATCAATTCAGACCTCATGAAATATGATCTATGATAAGAGCTGACCCAAGTTTGTTCAAGAGAATTTGATTGACTAAATGGTTCAGTGGACATCTTGGATGACCTTGTTTTCGCAAAAACAACTACTTCCCCAGAACCGCTGAAGCGATCAGGCTCAAATTTGTGATATATGATTACGACTAAGGGCCATTAAAGTTTGTTCAAGAGAAGTTGATCCGTAAAAAAAACTGGGCGCTTTAAAATGTCTAAAAATCTCCAAAACTGCTTGGGGGATCAATTCAAAACGCATGAAATATCATCTAGGGCAAGAGCTGCACCAAGTTTGTTTCAAGGGAATTTGATTGGCGAAATGGTTTGGTGGCCATCTTGGATGACCTAATTTTTGCTAAAAATGACTCCAGAACCACTGAGCGGATTGGGCCGAAATTTGGGAGATGATTAGGCACTGAGTGCCATTAAAGTTTTTTCAAGGGAAGGCGCTACATCATAAACATGGCTGCAGTGGACCAATCAAAATGTAGCGTGTTTGGCGGCCATATTGGACTTGCAAAAATGTCCACAAACTCTTTTAGAAGACTACTCCTAAACCACCCACCAACAATTGTAACAAAAATGCATAATGCTCCAGGTGAGTGACACAGGCCCCTTGGGCCTCTTGTTTAAGAATAATCGCGATTACTCGATTAATCGGCATGGTTACAATGCTCGAGCCAGGCATTCCAGTGATATATTTACAAAAAATAGTCGTCTCTTGGCCTGCAAATGGACCTGCACTCGGTTAAGAAAAATTAAAATTTTTGTAGCCGATTGCATTAAACAGTAATAAAAAGATAGATTTTGAAATTCTATTCACGATTATTCGATTATTTCTTTCTTAATCATATAAATTCATACGTTAAAAAATAATCACGATTTTCGATTAAATCACATAATCATGCAAGTGCATACATACATCAGGTTTGATTACAGTATATGACTCTTGAAATGAGAGTCCAGCCATGCCAGAATAAGCTTTTGTTACTGACTGATGAATGAACTAACTAAGGGACACTGCAGTTTCTTGAGCTACTACACACACATCACCTTTATATTTGACCTTTTAACCCCAAATTTATCACATCTTTCAGAAATCCACAGGCAAAAAGGCTTTATGGTTCAGTCTCCAAGCTATGCTTGCCCGATGGGTAGTGCCATCGATGTTTTGAATCGGCATGTTGATTGTCAAATTTCAAAATGAGACTATCCGGTGGTCCATCATATCCTGTGATGTACAATTAATATACAATACAGGTAAGCTATTTGCTATCTTCTGATAGCTCTTGTGCAATTTTGGTATGGCCCCGGGGGTGGGAAATTTGGGGGGAAAAATTAAAGTTTTTCCAAAGGTGGTCATGTCACATTATTTTGAAGCCAATGATGAGTAGATTACAGTACAAGGAATTATTTTGATCTTGGGTCTGACTGAGGGTTGGGGGCGGGGCCAAAAGTGGATACCAATCGATTGTAACGCAACTCCTAGACCATTTCACATAGAAACTTGAAACTTTCGGTATGATTACACATGGCCAGGGATGTGCATGACACATTGGAATTTTGATATTATCCCCAGGGACAGGGCTGGCGGAAATGGTGGGCAGAAAATTTTTTATCAAATGTGGGCGCCACATCATTTTGAAGCTTGGATTTAGTAGTACAACAAATTATTTAGTTTTTGAGTCAATCTGAGGGCAGTTGCCAGGGGTAAAATGGGCAATCTAATTCTATATATGTACATTGCTTGGACATTTTTTCCCCGCAGAATATTTGGTCCTGGGCAGACCGGGTCCTGTGGCAGCCGGATCTTGCGGTAACTTAAATATGTGACATATTGGTATCTTCTGATACCTCGTGTTAGAAATATATTTTAAAATCTCAGAAACCACTGTGGGAATTGATTCAAAACTCATGAAACACCATCTAGGACATGAGATATGCCAAGTTTGTTCAAGAGAACTTCATTGACCAAGTGGTTCGGTAGCCATCTTGGATGATCTACTTTTCGCAAAAATGACTTCTCCAGAACCGCTGAATAGATCAGGCCAAAATTTGAGAGATATGCTTAGGGACTAAGGGCCATTAAAGTTTGTTCAAGGATAGTTGATTTTTTTTACTGGCAGAAATTGGCTTTGTATATGTTTTGGGGTATTCTGACTTCAAATTTGCCATTTTCGAAACTGTCAGATAAAGCCACCATTTTCCAAAGCTCCCATACTAAAGCAATGGGAAATTTAAAATGTCTTTTTTTGATAGCCACTGTGCTGATTTCAATTATATTTGGCAGGAACAATCCCTCCTGGATTCAACTTTTCTTAAACGAACCCGATCGCCCAATTTGACTGGCGGCCATCTTTGATCTTGGCCGATTTAAAAAAAATATCTAAAAATCTCCGAAACCACTTAGGGCATCGATTCAAAATTCATGAAATATGATCTAGGGGGAGAGTGGAACCAAGTTTGTTCAAGGGAACTTGATCGGCCAAATAGTTTGCGGGCCATCTTGGATGACCTAGTTTTCGCGAAAGCGACCTCCAGAACCGATAAACGGATCAGGCCGAAATTTGACAGATATAATTATGGACAACTTGAGGGCCATTAAAGTTTGTTCAAGGGAAGTTCATCCATAAAAAACATGAAAATGTAGCATTTGGCGGCCATATTCGATTTTTTATTTGATGGATTTTGTGGCCGAAATTGGTTTTATTATGTTTTTCGGTATTCTGATTTCAAATTTACCACTTTCGAAACTCAGATAAATGGTTTGTCAGCCATCTTTAATTGTTTTCCCCCGCCAAAAGCTCCCATACTAAAGCAATGGGAAATTTAAAATGTTTTCTCGAGAACCACTGGACCGATTTCAAGTATATTTGGAAGGAAGCATTCTTAGGGCATAGATATCTATGTTTGCTAAAACAAAGCCGATCGGCCAGTTTGGCCAGCACCCATCTTGTATTTTGGCCGATTTTTGTCTAAAAACCTCCGAAACCGTTTAGGGGATTGATTTCAAACTCATGAAATATCAGTTCGGATAAGAGCTGAACTAAGCTTGTTCAAGGGAACTTGATTGGCCAAATGTTTCGGTGGCCATCTTGGACGACATCGTTTTCGCAAAAACGACTTCTCCAGAACCGCTGGACGGGTGTGACAAAATTTGGGCGATAGGATTAGGGGCTAAAGCCCATCATGGACATATCTCAAAACAACATCTCTGCCATGAATTGATCAAAATTTTGCGTTTTTGCTAGGCATCTGGTATTTTCTGCAAATTTCTGAGAAAATCATAAAAGGCAACTTATTAACCACTGGGCCAATTTTAGTAAAACTTGAATAAACCTTCACAGAAATTTGATTGGTAAATTTTTCCAGTGGTCATCTCATTTTGGTCGGTTGTGCCAGTGGCCAAAAATTGCAGGTGAGTGATACACGCCCCTTGGGCCTCTTGTTTTATCTTCTGTTGTCTTCGGTGGTGCGCAATTGTTGGTATAAAACCATTCTGGTAATGCTTATGCTAGTCATTCCTCTGCTGGCGTTCACGGTGAGAGCATAGTAAGCCTAGTATAGTACAATATTAGTTGTATATTTCCTATGGTGCAAATAAAAACAAATATATCTAACAAGTTTACTGAAAACTGATGCTGCCTAAAGCAGCAACAGCTTTCATTCAAATTGTTGTCAAAATAGTCAGCTGATAATACTTTTGTCACTAGATAAAGATTTGATAACAATTTGGCTGAAAATCATTGATGCAACAACTTTCAATCAAATTGTTCACAAAATAATCAACTTTGCAAGACTTGCTGAATATGTTTCGAGCAACTATATTGTCAATCATTTCTGACTATGGCATTTACAGCGTTGTCAATTCTTTCTCAGAATAATCAGCGTGCTTTCTGTTTTGTTAGCTGACAAGTGCATACATAATTAATTAGACCTATATCATATGTGTATTCCAGTGTGAAATATATTCACAAAGACCAGTCCACCAGCACGTGCACGATCGCCTCCGACAAGTGGCATAGCAAGGTTGACCAGGCCCCCCCCCCTGCAAGAATTATTTCAAGGCCACTCCACTAACCTGCGTTCAAATCCAAACCAGAAATTGGATTAGTAGAGGGTATGTATGTCAAAATTATGAAATCTATATTTCCTAAACTAATCTCATTCGAGATCAAGACAATATAAATTACAAAAGTACAATAGTCCAATCAATCTGTTCATAGATCAATCATCAGTTACAATGTACCTACTTTAAAACTTCTGTTTTCTTGCCTTCCTTTGTGCAAAGGCATCAACTGCCTTTTCCATGTTCAGTTGACATGCACATTCTGATTCAATGCTCAGTAAACTGAGGCCCTTTAACCTTTCTTGTGACCTCGTGCTTCTCAAATAGTTCTTTATTAATTTTCCTTTTGAGAATGATCTCAGCGCTGGCAACTGCCACCGGTAAGGTTAGGAATAACATCAAAGCTGTACAAGTGTCAGGGAAGCCTGACGACAAAGTATAATGTCTAACAATTAATAACCGTGCCAAGCCCTCGGTTGTATTATCTTGTCCAATCTGATCCTGTAGTGCAGTTCATAATCGGAGTATTTGATTGGCAAAATCATCATTTAAGTTATCCTGGTAATGATTCGCTAGCTCACAAGCTTCTTTGAACAACACATCTGTTTCAGACATTAAAAGACTTCGCTTCAAACAGTTGAAACGATAGTCCATCTCAGATATTACAATATCCAGACTTGAACACATTAACCATGAAGTTTGCCTCAGAGCCCTCTAACTGTTGATCCATGCAGACTTCATCAAACTTCTTTCTCCTAATTCGACACATCAAGAATTTTTCCCTACCTTCCCATTGTCTTGCCAATGAAGTAGCAGTGATGCGCATCTCATCAAAACTTTCTCTGTATGAAGAAAGCTCTCATAGCAGGTTCAAAATGTGTCACTGCAGTCAGGTCAGCCTGCAAAAGTTTGGATGCTGTGGCAGCTGCTTGAAGAATTTTGCCGATTAGAATTACTAGAAACATGAAATCAAACTGCTCTAATTTTTTCTTAATGGCCAAAGATTCTTCTCGTGTGTCAGCTTGTTTACTGTTCAAACATATTGTACTGAGTGTATTTATTATTTGAAGATACTGATACCTAATGGCAGTCACAGGCTGATTTCACTAGACCACCGAGTATAGCTTAGTCTTTCCAGAGTTAAATTAGATGTGACCATCATTTTAGACGACATATCCCACCGCTTTATGCTGTGGGCAAAGAAAACACACACTTGCTCCAGCGTAACAAAAAAGTTAGAAATTTCTGGAATTTTGTTCACTGCATCATTTAGAATTAAATTCAAGTTATGTGCAGCACAGTGACTATATATGGCATTTGGCTGTTTTTTCTTAATCAGTGTTTGTACTCCACTGTATACCGCACTCATTGTTGCTGCTCCATCATATGATTCATATCTCTACCGACAACATTTTGAAAGATCCAATCCTTTGGAATCCATTTGCTGTAAAATGTCTCCTTCAATACCAACAGCAGATTGGTCCATCACAGGATAAAAAACAGGACCACTTCGGACACTTTAAAGTGTAAGTAAAACGCTACGCCAACTTACTGCGTTAGTGTATGGAAATAACTCAGTATATGCCAACATAATGATATGGTTATATAATATTTTTATAGACTATTACTATTTATATAAAATTTCATATCAAAAGTGCTAATTTTCGTAACTTCCGAAAACGAAACTCGAACACCCGGAGACAAGACTTATGACGCAATATCAGGGACCTGCGTACGACGGAAAATTGACTGGCTAACATTCTGACAGCTCGCTTGCATGTTGGTGATCATTTGATGCGTCAAGATTTTGGATATAGCGGCTCACATTGGTGAGAACTCAGCATATACATTATTATATTACCTTTTAAATACAAATACAAATATCTCATGCTGTGTTGTTTAGCGTATTAATACAGCAAATCAGTTTCAATGGAAATGAAATGTATTTCCGTGATTCTGATAGCTGTTGCACGTCTATTTCATGAACTTCAAAAGCTAGTTGTAATGGATATAAAACAAGTTTTCAATCTTCCTATGCGCTGATACACTTTTATATAAAAGCCCCGCTTATGTAAACAGTGCCTCAAAATGATACTTAACCCTTTCACCGACAAATGCCTGAAAAAGTATGGGGCCTATCTTTTAAAGTATTTAGCATATTATGTTAAATATTTTGCAATTAATTAGACTGGAAGACAAATATATGTTGCTGCAACAGGTTCTAGTCAAATTATTTGCAAAATATTTAACACTTCCTGTATGGTTGCCTTGGGAATGAGGTATGAGAAAATTAATTAACCCATTAATGGTCAAGATTTTCCAAGAAAATTTGAATTTTTGCTGTGATTCAGAAGGTTCCGGATTCTGCAATGATCTTGCAAAAATGTACATTTGTAGGTCAAGAGAAAACCATTTTTGAAAGTTTACCACTGCAATGACAGGCTCACCTGCAAATGGACGTTCATCAAGCAAAGCTTTCAATTTTCCTGACCAATCAATATTGTTTTTCAGCCAATTTGACGAGAGGCCATCTTGGATTTTAACCAATTTTTAGAAACCTCTAAAAATCTCCGAAACCACTTGGGGGATTAATTCAAAACTCATGAAATAGCATCTAGTATTAAAATTTAAATTGCATGGCAGTCATATACAGGTCAGCTGTTTTTAACAAAGTTTTGACAAAGTAGGTGCTGTATTGAGAAATATCCTTTTGCAGCCCATAAGAAGATTAGTTTTGAAAATTTATCGAGCCAGACATGCCAGTGGGCCATTAAAAAAAAAAAGTCTTCTCTTGGCCTGCAAATGGACATTCAATAAGCAGATATGTCAATAGTCCTGACCAAATGTAGTTATTAGAGTTAATAGGCAAAATTGGTCTAAAGAACATCTAAAATCTTGTTTGGTAACTGTTCATTTACAAGCCATGATTAATTTTTAAAGTTTACCACCGGAATCATTGACTTGATGTTATCATGCCACTCATTCCATTGTTAAATCTTCAAAAATGGTCTCTTAGTCAGTAAACCAACATTCATAAGATAGATCTAGAGGCCTGCTTTTTCCAGCTTGCCCACCAAAGGGTTACAGTGTCTGTGAGAGAGACAGAGAGAGAGAGAGAGAGAGAGAGGGGGGCGAAGGGAGGTGTGTATTATATATGATACGTTCCTGAATCTGTTGTCTTTTTATTCAATTTCACAGTGTGTCTGGCATTTGTCAAGGAACTATATATATGGTACTATACTTCAATATGCTTACTTCCACATCGCTAATAACAATTGATAAAGGACTGACAGCTCAGAAGAAGTGGACAATATATTTAAATAGTTTAATCAAAACAATGTTCTTTCTTCTAGGATTTCTAAATGATGTTTGTTGGTATTTGGTGTTATTGTATGTGTTCATTAGTAATAAGTACTATCACATTCACATGACTAAATAAATCACAATCCATGCATTTCTGTATCCCAGGTTTTGCTTTCTCATATACTTTTTAGCTGCGACTGTCTCAAAATCTTCTGATCCGATTTGGCTCAAATTTTAACATGAAGAAACTTGCCATCAAAGAGAATTTCCAGTATTGTCCATGATCCGTATAAAAGAACCTGGATTCCGATAGGATCAAACTCTAAATCTGTGGATATCTCGATCGGAAACTTCTGGTCTGATTTGGCTACAACTTTAACACATGAAAGGGTGTGACCATACATTAGGATTCCACAACCTGATGTGTAATCCGAAAAACATCCAGAAAAATGTGAAACAATCTGGACTCACGATTAGTATAAGTTTCTGTCTGTCAATTTTCTTTACATTCCTGACAAAGATGCCAAAGTCGCAACTTTAGCTCGTCCTCGTGTGTTTTTAAAAACTAGGATGGAATATTGCATCGGTCAGTCAGTCTGTCTGTCCATCCATCTGGCTATCTCATCTGAAACCTATTGGTGGAATTCAATCAAATTTGCTATGCGAGTTACCCATAATATTGAGATGACGTTTACATTAGGCTCCAATTACATGGTGGGGCTGGGTGGAGGGGGGGGGGGGGTTCGCAGAAAGTCAAAGTTGGCGGAAATCAACCAAATTTGGTATGTTAATTACCCATTTGATTGCGGGTTACAAGACAATGTTTACGTTAGGAACTAAAATGTGCAGTCGATGGCATGCCTTCGCAAATCCCCACTTCGAGCTTTACCCTCACTTTGACCCAAAACACAATAAATTCCTTGAAATGTAGTTTCAATGGGTAATGGGTTTCAAAATGAAATGCGACATGGCCACCTTTGGATAAATTTAAGTTTTGACTCACAATCCCACCCCCTGAGCCCCACCCCTGGGGATCATAACAAAATTTCAAAAGTGTCATGCACATCCCTGGCCATATGTGTAATCATACCCAAAGTTTCAAGTTTCTATCTGAAATGGTCTAGGCGGAGTTGCATTACAATCGATAATTACTGGCCAATTTTTACTTTTTGATCCTGCCCCCTAATCTCGGTTTGATCCAAGATCAAAATAGTTTCTTGTCCTGTAGACTACTAATCATTGGCTTGATATGCGACATGACAACCTTTGGAAATTTTTTTCCACCCCAAGGGCCCTGTCCCTGAGGGGCATGCCAAGATTCCAAGTGTCATGCACATCCCTGTCCTTTTGTGCAATCATCCCCAAAGTTTTAAGTTTCTATCTGAAATGTTCTAGGAGTTGCATTACAATCGATAATTACTGGCCAATTTTGACATTTTTACCCCCTGGGCCCAGCCACGGTGGGGGTTGGGTGTGGATGGGTGGGTGGGGGGGCATCAGAAAATTCCAAAAGTGCCATGCACTTCCTTGCCCATAGGTATAATCATCACCAACGTTTCAAGTTTCTATCTTAAACGGTCTAGGAGATGCGTTAAAATGAATAAGTGCACAGATGGCCGACACGCACGCACACAGGTCGCATCACATAATCCCAACCGTTTCTTCGAAAAGCATGGAGATAACTAGATTGATCGGTCGATGACGGGTCAACACAAATCCCCACGTTCAGCGCTTTGAACTTTTGCCACACCCCACACCTCGGCGGCGGAGCCAAATGTAAATGTCAGTTTGCACGCCGCAATCATATGGATAATTCATATAACAATTTAGGTTGAATTTCGTCGAAAAGTGTCAGAGGAGTTGCATTACTATCACTTTCATGACCTTTTGACCCCCCCCCCATCCCATACACCTGTGGGGCAGGGCTAAATGTAAATGTGCTCATTAACTCCACATTGATATGGGTAACTGACATACTTAATTTGGTTGGATTCTGTCAAACAGTGTCAGAGGAGTTGCGTTACAATCAATTTCATGAACCTTTTGACACACACCCGTGAGGGCAGAACCAAATGTAAAGGTGCACATCGGAAAATTAACACACTGAAAGCGTCTGGCATGCGGCAAACCACAATGACATATACGCATGCCATCTTTACGTAGCAGTAGCAGTAGCAGCAGCAGCAGCAGTTTTATCAGCAGAGACGGCTATGGCTGCTACTACTACTACTACCGCCACCCCCAGGAAATTGTGTAGGCAGTGATTTTATTCAATGAACTCCCTCCCTCCCTCCCCGCTCTCCCCCCACACCCTTACACTCACACCCACCCACTCACACCTGTACATATTCCCTGCTCTTGGATATTTTTAGAATTAGTTTGACTAGGAGTTGGTGCTGTCTATGACAACAGCAACATAATCCAGTCAAATTAGTTTTAAAAATATTAAAATAAGAGCTTTCTTGTGTTGTTTTCTTATAATCGAGACACTGGAATTTCAAGGGATAAGTGCCAACAGATCTACAGTTGACCTAGTCTGCCGAGATCTTTGTTGAATGACAGAGGATTGATATTTACGACGTAATTTAACAATGTACATTTTGTTCGTTCCCACGCATTAGACTACTTGAATGTGCTGGGTAGGCGTGTAGGATATATATATATATATATATATATACACACCTAAAAAAAAGTAAGCTCCCCCTCTAAATATGGTCTAATCTTTTCTAGGATATATATCTGATTGTAATAAAAATTCTCACAGGTGATTAGTGCCACTATAGCGCTGATATGTGAAATCGATTACCTCATAATGTCAGTCATGCCTGACCGAGCACACACTAAATGCAATAGTGGTCCATTTCAAAAATTGCGAAATTGGACATGGTCTTTGCCAGAGGAATATCACCGAATCTGTCACTAGTTGTGCATAGAGTAACGTGTTCGCAGTTCTGTGCTTCAATAATGCCATGTTATCAAACCAGGATAGGGCAATTGCCATTGGTCTTCTGGAGGCCAATTTCGGTGTGAAGCAAGTTGCGCGTAGAATGGGTGTTACCCCAAAAGCAATAAGAAAGTTGCGTCACAAATTCGAGCAGCATGGTGAGGTAAATGACCAACCGAGAAGTGGCAGACCAATGGCCACAACGCAACATCAAAATCATTTCATTACAAACATAGCACTTCGAAACAGAATGTCAACCGCACAGGCCATCAGGGATCAGCTACACGCAGCTGCTGGAGGTGGAGCCAGAAGAATCAGTGATCAAATGGTGAAAAACCGCCTCCGTGTTGCTGGACTGCATGCTCGAGTCAAGTGGCCAGTCTTGTTATTACGCCATAAACAAACACCGCTTGAATGGGCCAGTGACCACGTACGCTGGACAAGGCAGCAGTGGGCAAATGTCATGTTTAGTGATGAGACACGTGCCTGCCTTCGCCACATTGATGGAAGGTCTCGGGTTTGGCGTCGTCGTGGTGAACAATATGCTGAATGTTGTGTGCAGCCTACCACAGCATTTGGGGGAGGAAGTGTGATGGTGTGGGCAGTGATCAGTGCAAGAAGAAAACTTATTCCAATCAATGGTAAGCTTAATGCCGAGCGCTATCTTGCTGAGGTCCTGGTGCCACATGTACTGCCATAGGTGATGGTTTTGTGTTCGTGGATGACAATGCACATCCGCACTGGGCAATAATTGTGAATGATTTTCTTACTAACCATGGCATCAAGCGGATCCTGTGGCTAGCAAACTCGCCAGATCTGAACCCAATAGAACATTTGTGGGAGCAATTAAAGAGAGCGGTGTACGGGAGAGTGACTGACGTTACTGTTCTTGGTGACATCCATCAGCTGTTGCAGGAGTGGATGGCGATCCCACAACATCGGATCACCCGCCTGATCAAGTCCTTTGTTGACAGTTTGTTATGATGTAACACATCTTTTGACATTTTGAAATGAAATCTTTATTATGGTTTACAAGTAATGAAATTAATGGATTGTCAATACTGTTACCGAAAAATCTGCATTCTACACTTTAACTGTTGTTATGATTCTCTTGTTACTGAATAAAATCTGTATTGTTTGTTCTCTGCAATTTTTGAAATGGGCCAATTTTGCATTTAGCGTAAGCGCATTGAGGCAAAACACGACATATGGGATAAGCTTTATCACTGATTGTTGCCATAGTCGAACTAATGATCTGTGCAAAATTTCGTTACAATTAGATACATCTTTTAGAAAATATTGGTCAATATTTAGGGGGGGGGGGGAACTTACTTCTTTTGAGGTGTATATAAATATATATATATATATATATGGTCTATGATTGTATTATAATAATCTTTGGGTTCGCGAAAATTGCTTGTCTTTTAGAATAAGTCGCCTCTTATGACGGCGCGTCAACCTTGAAAACGTTATTTCGCTCAGCTGTTTCAGGCAAGCTCAGCCGATCCCCTGAAATGATGTCACGCGCCAAGGCCGTTCTTATTTCGTTTTTCAGCGAGTCGGCGCAGGATAGCCGAATTTAAAATAAATCCGAATAATATCTACTAATAACACATTCTATTTCATTCTTTAATGCCCAATGTTGTATATGAAAGCCACTTTCAATGCCATTGTACTTCTTCTTTAATGCCAGATGGGATTCCATTATCATCATTTTTCAACTTAACATATCTATAAATCTGACTCAGTTGGGCTACCTTCGAAATGTCATGTGTTGTATCAACTATTATTAAGAAGAATGCGTCATTCTTAATGTCCTGAATTAAAGACATTTGCAAGGTATTTGAAAATAGGTTAATAATTTCAGTCTGAATTGTTGTACTAAGATATTTCACTGAGTGATCCAGCATTTTCAAAAGCCTCTGAAGTACAGGATCATACTTAGCTACCAATTATACTAATGCCAAGATATTACCATTGTTAACAGTTCCTAGTTTCTCCCCGTGTCCTCCCTGTGTAATGTTAGATTATTTGTAGCTAATGTTAAAGTTATGTTCACGATATGATCTAGACCTGTTACGAAAAGTTAATTTGTTTCTGGGCTTGTGCCGCTACCTCATGATCAATTGTTTCCCCACATTTCCAACAATTAAACACAACACATGCGTCATTGGGGAACAGGCACATTTGCTATAGTGTTATTGCACTCTGTCTCTAAACAATTCCCCTCTTCCTCCCGCTCTCATCCCCAAAAAATTTGTTTCCATTGAATCACAGGGCCCCTTCCAGGCCTGGGCCCCCTGCAGTTGTGGGGGTGATCCCTATGCCACTGCCTCTGACATGCCTACCGTGAATAGAATAATATGCTTATCTCATGATTGACACTGAAATGAAGTTTTCGGACACATCTGAGACTGGTTCTCAATTCGGTATATCATAGGCCTAATAATTGTATGCACTTGGTAGCTAACAAAACAGAAGTCCGCTGATTATTCTGAGAAAAATTTGACACTTACTGCCTTCGTAAGAAATGCCTCTCAATAAAGTTGCTTGAAATATCTTCAGCAAGTCTTGCAACATTGACTGTCCTGCTGATTATTTTGAGACCAATTTGATTGAAAATTGTTGCGTCAACGATTTTCAACCAAACTGTTATCAAATCATTACCTGGTGACAATTGTATTATCAGCTGATTATTTTTACAACAATTTGACGGAAAGCTGTTGCTGCTATGGGCAGCAACACTTTTCAGTAAACTTGTTATAAATATATTTGTAGTCACTTGCACAATATCAAACATACAACTGGTATTGAACTATGCTAGCCACTTACTACGCGCTTACCTTGGAAGGCTGCATATGACTGAATATCATTAGCATTACGAGAATGGTTTTATACCAACAATTGAACACCAGCATAGAAGTTGAAATAATGACAACGTCAAATATCGATCGAAAATGGTGGCTACAGCTCTAGTTAGTTAGTGTCCATAAAGTAACAAATATACCTAAACATACATAAATTTAGCTAGGATATGTTTCTTTTATCAATAGATGAGAGCTTTAAAGGAAAGGTTAACTAAACAATGGAACCTGGAGTGATTAGGCCATCATCAGCCCTTTCGGCATTGCCTACCAGGTTTGTGCCCAAGAAAGGTGACATTGATTACAGATCTCTGCAGTTTGTCCCAAGGATTATTACCCACTGCTGAACATATTTATCATTCAATATATAATATATAACTAAGACATCGAAAAAAAGACATCTTTTCTGCTTAGGACTATTTGAATGGGTCAGAATGCCATTGGGTTTTACAAATAGGGTGCAGTTTTTCAGTGTGCAAGGAATGCTGTATTTCAAGGCTATGTTGGAAAATTTATGGATTTAAAACTTGTGCATGGTGATAATTTTCAACATGGTTGATAATAATGATATTAAATGGGACCTCCTTCAAGATCTATGTCCTGCTTCATCTATTTACTCCAACAGAATTCTGACATGTGACATTATTTCACTGTGACATACATGAGTTTACTCAACAGATAATGTCCTGAGATTATTGACCATTGTCAATGATAAAATGTGGATGAAAGTATATAGAGACATGCAGTGGGTTTGCCGGAATGGTGTGTGTGCATGGGTGTGTTTCTGTGCGAGTCTGCATGCGTGAAAAGACGTAGCACATCAGGATCAATGTTTAGGATAGAGAAACACTAGACACGTGTCAATATTATTCATTGGTATTTATTTATTTATTACAAATTGCTGCATTTAGTCATGGTTCGGTATTAATAATTATTATTGTGGTAATTTAATTTATTACTAATAATATGATTTATTATTACTCTTATTTGTCCATGTGGTCCATTGTGTTCTTTGGGTGGAAATCGTTATGCAAATTATGATATTCATATGGAAATGACTTGTTTATAATTTCTACTCATTTATATATGAAAAGAATGGAGAAGAAAAGCATCAATTAAGGAAGATGGATATGTTAAGCGGCAGGCCGTGATGCATGGTAAACGAATTAACCCTTTAATCACAGAAATTCAATATCTTAATAATAAGACAGGTAAACTGTTGAATATTTTAAAACTAATTTGACTGAAAACTGTTGCGGCCCAGTCAAATTTGTTTCAAAATATTCAACAGAATATTGCTTTTATGAAAAATAATTTCTTGTCTGTATGGTTTAACGTGTTAACTGACCTCGATGTATATATAGTGAATGAGAGAATGAAATAAATACATAATGTATGATATGTTATGTCAGATGGGTTTGTATTTCTGTTTGAATACTTGCTATCTATATGTACCAATAATTTATTTAATCAGCCAATGCTAATTTACATTATAATGATGCATCCGTTTCTTGATTAAATTATAGTGACTCCTTCCTCACATCTGAATAATAGTTTTGGTTGGCAGGTTAGTCTGGTAATACGGGGCATGGATCGCTCACATGCAACGATTATTCGAAATTGAAACAGGATAATGTTGGCTGGAAATAGATGTGGGTTACAAAATGAAAAATGGAGGAATTAGATCTGTCACTCAAGTACCAGTCATCATAGTCTATGGTTGAATCCAGTTTTAGCTATGCCCTGCCCATTACTGGCTAAGCTCACACATTGTCCATGTTGGGATTGATCGAACAATCAACTCCCTGAATCCCAATTTCCAGAAAACTATACAGGTAAGCTATTAAATATTTTGAAACTAATTTGACTGGGTGCTGTTGCTCCCTTCGACCAGTCAAAATCCTTTCAAAATAGTCAACAGAATGTTTATTAAATAGTAAAGATATACAATTTGTACAATTTGACAGATTCTTAAGCGTTTATGACAGACTTAGATGACGTAATTCATTGTGACATCAACCTATATGTGATGTAATTCATTATGACATTTGACTCACAGCTTGGATTCCTCTTTTACATATTAGCTGACACCACAATCAAAATGAAGAGGTCTCCATCAAGAAATTCTAAAAGAACAAGTGTACGAATTGTATTGAAATCTACAATTAGTTCTGTTGATTATTTGGAAACTTATTAGACTTGGCACTGTTGCCGAAATAACACAGTCAAATTAGTTTCAAAATATTCAACAGGTTACTTGTATAATTGTCTTGAAATTGTGATCTTCGGACCTCAGGATTCAAAGTATATAAATCGATTTTAACACACGTAAAAATGTGCGCGTGGCATAGCTAGAAATTCAATAATTTACTGATCCGCTCAACCAATCAGATTGAAGTTAAAAATTTCCTTTTTTGTCAACGGTAAACCCTACTAAAAAAAAAATGTAACCCTAAAAACCAGAAACAACTAATTTTTTATACTGTAACTTGTAAGGTATATTCCACTGAATATTTTATAACTAATTAGACTAGGATCTGATCTTCAAGTTTTACTGCATAATTGTCTTGAAAATGAGCCATTAGAATTTCAAGTATCAAAGGGTTAAAGGTGCATATTCACGCCACAATGCCTGAAAAAAACTTAAAATTGTAACATTTTAGAGTTAAATTGTGTGTCTAGATGTAGTAAAACGAACATATGACGATTTCATTCAGGAAAAATTATAATTTTGTTAGTTGTGAATTTGAATTAGGGACTCGTGTCTAATTCACTTTCACAACTTAAAAAATTATATTAATTGATATTGAATGAAATCAGCATATGCTGATTTATTTTGTTTAATTACTTCTAGGCAAACAATTTAAGCCTCTAAAAGTATATAAATTTATGTTCAGACATTCTGCTGTGAATATGCCACTGTAAGGGGAAAACCTTTTTTGTGTTAAAGTTTGTGTTTTCCTAAAACCAAGCCCCCAGACAGACAGACCCAGAGGGCAAGAGCAACAAAAGAAAGCAGAGATTATAGACCATCGGACTCCCAATTTTCTCACATTGTAAAGTTTTAGGATTTTCCAGACTTTCTGGACTATTTCGGATCACACACAAAGTGGTGGAATTCTAGTGGATGACCACACCATCTCCTGTGTTAATTTGTCCAGATTTTGGCCAACATCTGGAAATCCTTTTACACGGCAAGTTCCTTTATTGTGTTAAAATTTAAGGTAAATCAGATCAGTAGGTTTTGAGATTCAACTCTGGAGACACAGCTAAACAGATTCGATCGCCATATCCTCACTCTCTTACGCGCCGAGGGTAATAACCATATCATTGGTACATACTGACAACCTATTCATATGATAAATATTTGTATATATGTAGGTCCATTTGTATAAAATGGTTATAAATTAATATGCTTATTGGTGTGATTTTTAGTGATAAATTTATCTACTTATATCATTGCACGACCCTTATGTACAGAAGAAAATATATGATAATAATACATTATAGAATATTGCAAACTATTTACAGTATGGTTTATTATTTGACACATGCATGGTTGGTTGGTTTGTTAGTTAGGTCAGGTTATATACTATATAATAATTGCGCAAACACAAATCAATCTCACTTGTAGAACCACTGCGCTAGGGAACTTAAAGCTGAAACAAAAACTGTGTTATCTCGTAACTGGGGTACTCAACTAATCTCACACGTTGTATTTGGTGGTCACACTTATTTCACATTGCAGAGATAATCAAAATTCTACGGTCATCATACTTTTATGACCTTGTGGTCTAAATAATTCATGTTTTCTCTAAATTATTTAATTCATAACATTTTAGACACAAAAACATTCTCAGTTTTGAACCCGAAAGATCAAAAATGAAAAATCAATTCTAATTTAATAAATATTGTTGAATATTTTGAAACTAATTTGACTGGGAGATGGTGATACCTCTGACAGCATCAGCTTCCAGTCAGATTAATTTCAAAATATTCAGCAGCTTATCTGTATGATTGCCTCGATGTATGATGGGATTTCAATTTTCAAATGGTAAATTTTCTAAAACAGTAAAAACACTGATCTTACAGCATTTCCAGTCTTTGAATCTAAATTCTCAGATTTCCATAATCCCAGTATAGCTTAGTACAAAATGAGTTGAGCATTGTTTTAAAACAAGTCAATTGCCATGGAAATGGCTTTGCCAGATGCTGGTTATTTAACACTTTAATTTTAAATCCAGCAAAAAGTTTCTGTAGTGGTAAATTTCAGACATTTATTTAGAAGCCAAGAGAAGACTATTTTTTAAAATTTATCACTGGAATGACTGGCTCGGATTCCAGTGGTAATTTTTCAAAAACAATCTTTTCTCGTTCTACAAATAAACGTTTTCCATGAGAAAATTTACTTTAATTAGCTAATAAATATTTATGACAGGTGGTTGAAAAGAAGCGTCCCCAAAAGAGAGGTAGGTGACTTAATTGTAACTACCATTTTGAACCATGATCTAAGTTGATGCTAGATGTATACACACACAGGATATAACGGTGACCAATCACTTCTTCAAAAACAATAAACAACTAATCGGTAACTAGTACTATGTTATTAATAATAAGTTAGCAAATCTCAACTGAATAGAGAATAAACAGTAACAATGCTAGAGTTTACAAAATAAAATATGGCACAAATGCGTACACACTCATGTGCCGTGCACGCGCGCAAGCACACGCACACACACACACGCATGCGTAACTGCACACACGCATACGCATAACACACATACACCGGTTAAAAGAAATGAAGTACGGTACAACAGAAATCCTCAGACCGCAAAAGATTTGACAACAGTCGAGGTGGGTGAAAACCTTTTTTAAAAATTTTATAGCCTCGCAAACTAGACTATAAAATTATTGATGTTAATGTTATGATAAACAGTTCAAATTCAACCACCTTATTTCCTCCCTGCCCTCAACCACAAACATGTTACATTACATATTTCAACGCAAATGTCTAACATTACTTTTATAAGCACATGGGTACTAATCAATCAATCAATCACTTTTAATTAATTAAAATTATTTAATTAATTGATTAATTAATTATAACTACGTGCTTATAAAATTAATTTTCTCTAATTAATTAAAATTTTATTAATTAGTTAATTAATTTTCAAAACAAAAACAACAACAACATTAAGCTACTGTTCTTATAATTATAATCAGTTGCATAGATTTAATCGTTTTTTTTTACTAAATCAAAAAATATGCTAGAAAATTCTAATTTTACAAAAGCATATATACCAAGCGGTGGGAGTTCTTGCTAAAAAAAACAACACATTTTGTATAAATGACAGGCATGATGGACTGACTGACAAACAAATAAACGACATGTAGTTTGTAACAATAACTTCATAAACAGCTAAAATTATTGAAATATAGCAAATTATTGGTGTAATCTTAATCTAATCTTGTTTTATTCGGTGTTTGGTAGAGAAAACCACTTGACAGTTAAATTGTTTTGAAATTATTCAGCAGCGTTAATCACACCGTAAACCCTGGCGTTGAAATTCTCAAATACAAGACGACTATACAGGTGAGCTGTTGAATATTTTAAAACTAATTTGAATGGGAGCGGTTGCTGCCTATGGCAGCAACAGCTCCCAGTCAACTTATTTTCAAAATATTCAACAGAGAATCTGAGAATGAGTATACTTGTATGTTTGCAGGTCATCGGAACATGTCACGTAATAGCACAATAATAACGTCAGAATGTTGATATATATGTAAAATGTAGATTTGTGATCCAAAATCACAATATCTAGCCAGACAAAAGTTGGCTAATAATGGCATAGAGACAACCATAACTTCTGTAAGCCCTTACCGGTACATAAAACTGTTATTTCATGACCAGAGGTTTAGGTCCCTTGCACGCTTTAGAATACACGGGATAATTCGGCAGCTGTATTATATTATATAATATCATACACATACCTTTCTAATAAACTAACAATACTTGCCTGAAAAACAAAAGTGATTTACTTGAAAATACTGGAAACTCCTCATAGGATAATTATATAATGCCTTAGTAAAAAAACCGGAGTCACAACCATTTCAATGATCACAATGGTCGTCATAATTCATTAGTCTAAGTAGCCATTATTAACAACAGCAACAAAAACAGTGCGGGTACAAGCCATGCCAGCAGCGTCTACAAGGCGAGGCAATGAGGGAACCAGTGCCAGTTTCCACTACCGTAACAATTTAATGGTCAAATTTGATAAATTTTCTTAAAAATATTTTCTTATTCAATGCCAATTTACGGGACAAAAGAATACAATCTTTGAAAATTTATCAAGCCAGTCATTCCAGTGGTAAATTTTCAAAAATTGTATTCTCTTGGCCTGTAAATGGACATTCCACAAGACAATAGCAGAGGCCGGTTTTGGCCGGTATGGCCCTTAAAGGGGTAAGGGGCATGGACACAGCATGACTACAGAATTTCCCCCGAGGGCCCTGCATTCACCTTCAGTCTGAATCCTTATGTATTTGATGAATTTCCAATTTAAAGGGATGCTAATCTCATCTCAAATGTTATACTGCACCGATAGATTATGGTATATCGATTCCATATCATTCATATTTTGTCACATTCCGGTCACTCTATCATAATTATCTGCTTTATATCGCGTAAATGTTGAACAGTGATCGCCACCATTTTGTCTCCTCACGCGATAGTGTGTGATGTCATGTAAGTGTCAATGCATTACATTCTTTATTATGTAATACTCATCTCCTTGAATATTTTGAAACTAATTTGACTGGAAGTTGTTGCTGCCTCAAATTAGTTTCAAAATAGTCAATGACTTACCAGTATGATTGCTTTTATAACACCTTGCCAAACTATAGCTGGCGCCTCTATGACTGAGTGTATATACCTAGACAGACACGCTAGGCTTTTTCTGATTGGTTGAAAAGTAAATAATGACAGTCAGCATAGGCTGTACAAATGTAGCAACATATAGCTACTAAAGCCTGAATATCTTTCTTTAGCGCCGGGATAAAAAGCTTAAAACTACCTGCATAGTTTATGAGTGGCATATTAGAGCACTTGAATAGCTATCAAGAGATGAGGTTAGTTATCCTTTAAAAAACATGTTATGGTAGCAACAACCCACAGTTAAATTAGTTCCTATCTTATCTTACGCTGGTTCTGACCGCAGACGTAAGCCCCTGTGGTCACATCTCTTCATACGTCTTCCATCCTTCATCTTGATTCTGGGGGTACAGCTTTTTAGTCATACAATAACTCATCATTCTTCCAGTAATTGTCTAGCCTACGCTTAAGTCTCTAAAATAGGGTGTTCACTTGTTCGTCTGATAACCTGTTCTACTGTAAATGATTATTTGCTTGTGTTTTTCTTTACAGTTCGTTCATGGAATAATTTAAATTGATGTCCTCTTGTTTCCTCAAAATATGATCTGTACAAATACATAGTCAGGACCTGTGACACATTTGGGTTGTATATTCCTTACACACTATCATGTCACCTCTTAATCATCTATCCGCTAGTGATGGTAATTTCATTTGACATAATCTGACATTTTCTATCATGTGTTTGTGTTCTTGATTAAATGGGCTCCAAACTGAACTAGCGTAATCCATCGGACTATTTTTGAAAATTTACCACTGGAATCGAGGCAGTCATTCCAGTAGTAAGTTTTCAAAAATAACCTCGGTCTGCAAATCGACATTTTCTAGGAGAAAGTTTAAATTTTCTTAAACAAATTTGATGGCTGTTTAATGAAAGAATCAATAATCAAGCTTTTATTTTACAAGAAGATAGTTAATAAATAATATAACTTACTTACACAAACCAAACAAAATCTGTAATAATATTAGTAATTTCCTGAAAAATTGATAATCAGATGGGTCACATTAATATGGCCATTTCAAAGACTTAAGAGATTTAGTTTTAATGTATTTGAAATCTGACCAATTAACTATTAGCTACTATAATTACATGACTTGCATAGATTACAAAAGATCGTTTCCTGAAATACTACGCCATAAATCAATCCAATCATGGCCAAGTCTGTAAAATACAGCCTTGAGAAATGACCAGTTACAGAAGAATGGAATCATAAGTATATTTGAAAATTTACTACTGCAATGACTAGAGAAAATTTAAATCTTATTCACCAAAAATTTGACCATTAACTTGCCAGAAACAAATGACTTCCTATACACATGGACAAAAAAACTGTGATGTTTCCTTAACATAGAAATGATGCTATTGAATAACAGCAGAAAATGTCTGAATATATGCTCCCTTATATATGCACACTCCATACTGACGTAACAACCGACCACAGATGAAGCAACTTAACTGACCATGCCGGGCAGCGCTTCCGTGAGAAATATGATTAACGTTTATTTAAAAGATGATTCAAGCTGAATGTATAGAATGTCATTGTTCATGCAGCCTGCTGCATATGTATCAGTCAAAACATGTTTGGCTTTGCGCAAAGATATCATTTCTTGAGGTAATATTTTTAGTGGGAATGCAACATTTTCATAAATGATATATTTATATTAACATTTATGTTTAAATTTCCGATGTTCATTAATAGTTAACCACTTAATGGTCACTGACCAAAAATAGTTTCCGTAGTGGTCTTGTGAAATGTCCATTTGCGGGTCATAAGAAGACATTTGTGGATCAAGAGAAGACTTTTTGAAAAATACCACTGCGCGAGCCTGTGATTCCAACGCTAGATTTTCAAAAATATCTTCTCTTGGTCTGCAAATAGAGATTTTCTGAGGAAATTTAAGTTTTTTTTAATGGACCATTCCAGTTTTAGTTATGCCACACCCATCTCTATCTACGCTCCACCCACACCTCATCAGTGTTGGAATCGATCGATCTCTGAACTCTCTGAAACTAATCTGGACGGGCAACAGTATCCAGTCAAATTAGTTTCAAAGTATTCAACAGAATATTTATTAAAAGGTAAAGAAAGACATACAATTCGTACAACATGTTGGACTATTAACCGTTAAAGATGGACTTTATTATCGAGTCACTCATGACATGATTATGGCATCATCTTACACATCACATAGTTCATTATGACGTCATATGATGGATGGATAAACTTGGAAATGTCCATTGACTTGTTAATGATACCGCTATATATGAAAATCATAATCAATATCACGAGAACCCTGTTAACGCTACAGACTACCATAATTTCTCGACTAAAGGCCGCCCTCGAATATAGGACGCTGTCCCAAATTTGACCAAAATCTGCCCAAAAATCTCTTGTATTCAAGTATAAGACGCTGTTAGATTTAGAAAAAACGTACCTTTAAAAAATCGAAAATTGGTATCAAAAATAACCATTACTCAGCGCTATGTTTAATGCATGACTAAAAATTATCATGGTGGAAGAGAAATTATTAAATAGGACCGCCTAAATATCGTGTATCTTCAATAAAGATTGTTTATTACATCAAAATCAATCTAATTTTGGCATAAAATGTCTCCTTGAAAACATTGAAAGCGTGTGATAGAAACAATGGCTCTTTTGCATTTGGAGCGCCGTGTGAACTTATGCGCTAACGGGAGTTGGTTATCTGGCTCTTTTGTGATTGGAGGCGCTGTGTAATCTTATGCGCTAACGGGAGTTGGTTATCTGGCTCTTTTGTGATTGGAGGCGCTGTGTAATCTTATGCGCTAACGGGAGTTGGTTATCAAACGGCTACGGGAACATTCAGTTCCTAGCGCGCAATGATGATATATAGCAATTTCCGAGTCCAGAATATTTAGATCCGAGTACTCGCTCTAATTAGAATAAAGATCTTTTGCGATTGGAGGCGAATCATGTGATTTATACACGTATCTTTTCTCGACGCCATTTCTGGATTAATTTTGATGTAATAAGTGATATGTATTAAAGAATAAGCAATATTTAGGCGCCCCAATTTAATAATTTCACTTCTACTTGGTGTTTTTGGAGTATACATTAAACATAGTCATCAGGCGGCGCGAATTGTCTAGGGTAACATTTAGTTCAATTTCCGTGGTATAATCTGTGACTTATTAAGAAAAATTTCGACCCAAAAATGTGCGGAAGGAATGTTCTTGATTATGGTACGCACCCCCCTTTCTAGTACATGTATTTTGACAAAAAAACTGCGTCCTTTAGTCAAATTTGAATGGTAGATAAAATTTAATTCTTCATGATATCTGTTGGATATTTTCTAATTAATTTAACTCCATGACAGCTGTCAGTGCAATGATTTTCAAAATATTCAACCGCTTATCTGAATGTTTGCTTCAAAATTGAGATACTTATACTAACAATGGTTTTTTAGCCCTTTAACACTCATTCTGACCAAAAACAGCTTCTGCTGTGGTCTTGAGAAATGTCCATTTGCAGACCAAGAGAATATTACTTTTGGTTAAATTTACTACTGGAATAACTAAGCTAGTCATTCCAGTGATAAATTTTCAAAAATAATCTCTTGGTCTGCAAATGGACATTTTCTATGATAAAATTGAAATTTTCTTCGCCAGATGCAAGGGGTTAAATGGTTAAAATTGCGTGAATTATTTTGTGAAACAAACGTAACGAAAACCTTAACAAAAATCTTAAACAAATGTTTAGATCAGTGCCACCACTGAGTCCGTGTTATTCTAAACGTCATCAGCATTGGCACAGAAAATGCATTTACGGTTGCAAAAATTGACAAAAACAGTTTGAATGACGCACAGGCTATCCCTGACCCACTAAATTATTTCACGTTATCTTCATTGTAAGATAAAGCATAATCCCCAATATTGTACTATATTTCAGTAGGAGTGTTTATTAAAATTTCGGTGGGCATGGGGGTGGGGAGGTACGATCGATGGTATTCAATTTGAAAACATTGCCAACAGCATTTGTACAATACTATGAAAACATTTGGTGGTGGGGGGGGGGGGCAACTGTTGATGAAATCCAGTACCGCTTCCAACACTCGGTGGGGGACTGTGGGGTGGGGACAACTGTTCGCTAAATCCAGCTACTGCTTCCAACACTCGGTGGGGGGGGGGGGACAGTGGGGTGGGGACAACTGTTCGTTAAATCCAGCTACCACTTCCAACACTCGGTGGAGGGACAGTGGGGTGGGGACAACGGTTGATGAAATCCAGCTACCACTTCCAACACTCAGTGGAGGGACAATGGGGTGGGGACAACTGTTGATGAAATCCAGCTACCACTTCCAACACTCAGTGGGGGTGGGGTGGGGACAATTGTTCGTTAAATCCAGCTACTGCTTCCAATACTCGGTGGGGGGGACAGTGGGGTGGGGACAACTGTTGATGAAATCCAGCTACCGCTTCCAACACTCGGTGGGGGGACAGTGGGGTGGGGACAAATGTTGATGAAATCCAGCTACCTAATCCAATGTTAGTGACAGGTGATACTAAAAATGTATCCATAGAAACATGACAGCATGTGAATAAATGTGACACAGTCAAACCTGCTCAAGAGACCACCTGGCCTGGGGGGGGGGGGCTACGGATAGTGGTTCCTTAAGACTGGTGATTGCATAACACTCTAATGTTCAAACTGGCCAATTCAAGTCTAGAAGAATGTTCATTTTGTAGTCCAAGAGAAGGCTACTTTTACAAGCCAGTCATTCCAGTGATAAATTTTCAAAAATATGTTTCTCTTGACCTGTAAATAAATACACATTTGTTCTGCCAAATTGCCCATAAGTATCAGAGGTGAGTGACCGTAACATTTGACCTTGTGACCTCAATGTAAACACAAACAGGTTATTGAACCAGGTATCCAAGCTTAGTTCCGACAGGATTTAACACTTTCATGACGAAAGCGGCCAAAACCGGCCTGCGCAGTAGTCTTGAGGAATGTCCATTTGCAGACAGAGACCTTTTTTGAAAATTTACCACTGGAATGACCGGCTCGATAACAGAGCCACGATAACCAAGCGAGTCATTCCATCGGTAAATTTTCAAAAATAGTCTTCTCTCGGTCTGTAAACAGACATTCAATAAGCAAATATTTAGATTTTCTTGACAAAATTTTGTCATTAACCCTTTAAGACTCAAATTAGTTCAAGAAAATTAAAAATTTCTCATAGAAAATGTCCATTTACAGACCAAGAGGACCATTTTTGAAAATTTACCACTGGAATGACTGGCTCGGCTATTGAGCCAGTCATTCCAGTGGTAAATTTTCGTCTTGGTCTGCAAATGGACATTTCTCAAGAGCACTGGAGAAGCTGTTTTGGGTTGATGAGTGTTAAAGGGTTAACCAAGCTTAAAATATAAGGTGGCGTGATTTACACAACACGAAACTTAATGCTGATGCCGGTGTCGCAGTCGTCGGGACAGTAATACATATCTTTGACTCACTTCTGCCGTGATAAAAATGCTAGTTCTCTTGCCCAATTTTGTTCATTCAGGAACCACTATTTTGTACCCACTCAAAGCTTGTTTTAACCCTCAAATTTGGTCAAGAAAACTTAAATTTTCTCCCAGAAAATATCTATTTGCAGGTATAGTATATTTTTTGCAAATTTACCACTTTTATGACTGGCTCAATTATCAAACCAGTCATTACAGTGGGGAATTTTCAATGATATTCTTCTCTATGTCTGCATACGAACATTTCACAAAAGCACTATAGAAGGCGTTTTTGGCTTACTTAAATGATAAATGGCTAAGTTCATTCATGTCGAGTGACTTATTGTTGAACACGAAAAAACTAATTTGATTTATGATTTAATAAATATTCTGTTGAATACCTTGACTATGGGCAGCAACAGCTAGCCTTCAAACTAGTTTCAAACTATTCCACATCTTAGCTGAGTGTATAGTTACGTTGGAATTGAGATTCTGAGAGTTTAAAGGGTTACGAGACGTGGCCACTTATAGGTGCGCCATGTAAGGTGGTTTCTTAACACAGGCTTGACTGTGTTAATTATCCTATTAGCACACAGTATATTCGATGAAAATAATAATAAAATGGCAGTATCCTATCAATAGTGACCCTGGCTTGCTAGTATTTATAAATTATAACAGATATGGTGTATAAACGATATTGCGAGGACGAAACCCTTTGTCAGACTTTATCCCTGCGACAGTTTTGGTCCATTAGAATCGGGCGTCGTCCATTCGTAGACGATCTCGACGGCTCTCTTCTTGGCGTTGGAGGCGGTCTCTTCTCTTTTTCAAATACCTGAGGAAAGATTAGTTTAATTGAAAATCTACAACATAGGTGAGTTAATGGTCAAGCCGGCCATAAATAGCTCTTGAGAAAGTTCATCTACTAAGTTTTTGAAAATTGATCCCAAGAACGACTGGCTGGGCTATGGCGCCAGTCATTCCAGTGGTAAATGTACAAAAATAGAAAATGTCCATTAGCAGAGCAAGATTTCTGAAAATTTATCACTGGAATGACTGGCTCGATTATCAAGCCAGTCATTCCAGTGGTAAATCTTCAAAAACAATCAGCGTGCAAATGCATATTATTCAAGAGCACTACAAAGGTCAGTTTTAATAGACTTGTCCAGGAAAGGGTTAAATATGTTATTTTTATAATAAATTTTTTTTTTTAATGGATGGAGGCTGTTGAGTTTCAGAAAAATTTGTTTCAAAATACTCACGATCTAGTTTTAAAATAATCAAGATTATTCTTGTATATTTGTACTGACATGGGGAGACCATAACCTGGTTGAATGGGGTGTTCATTCCAACAACTGTGGAATCCTAGTGTATGGTCACACCCTTTCTTGTGTTAAAATTTAAGCCAAATTGGACAAGAAGTTTTCGAGATATCCACAGATCCAGAATTTTATCCGATCTGGACTCTTATCAGGATAATTAATGACCAATGTCTGGAAAACCTCTTTTACAAAAAGTTCCTTCATTTGTGTTAAGATTTGAGCTAAATCAGATCTGCAGTTTTTGAGATACATCTCCAGACAGACACACATAGACATATGGAGAGACAGATAGACAGACAGACACAGACAGGCCTGACCACTATACCCTCTTTCCCGTACAGAACAAGGGTAATTAATTACATTATTTGCCTTACATCATCATCTCCATTTTCTTTCGAGGTAACTGAGCATCTTGTTGGTGAAGCGACAGAACCATATGGTTCACGCTCGGACGTGTACGATGAAGCGGAGCTATCCGTGCTGACCTTTCTGAGGCATTCACTACCTCCTCTTGGACAGAACATTAAATGTTGAATATGCTCACATACCCGACGAAACCGGCGCACAGGACCTTGAAATACAGAAATCAAATAAAATATCGCTTGTAGAACCAAAATATTAAGGCTATCCTGGTAACACGAGTGGTTGAAATTTAGCAGGGCTGTACATATTTCTGACCATCACTTTGGGCTAGTTACAACTATGTGTAGATCATCTGACTAGTTCCTCATATAGACTAATTTCAAATCTACCTCAGTACTGTGTCATCTCGCTTAAATTTTGAACCTAATTTGACAGCAACACCTTCCAATCAAATTAGGTTCAAATTATTTAGCAGCTTCCCTGCATGGTTGCTTTTACACCACATTGCCAAACTATAATATATATATATATATATATATATATATTACAGCGTATATACCGAGGCAGACAACCACGTATTTATGATTGTTCACCGATCAATGGAATTTTACGGCTTTAGCCATGCCCCACCCATCTCTAGCTAAGCTCCACCAACACCTCGCTCGTGTTGGGATCGATCGATCTCTGAACACCCTGACTATCAATTTCCAAAAAAATACACAGGTAAGCTGTTGAATATTTTGAAACTAATTTGACTGGGTGCTGTTGCTGCCCGAAGGCAGCAACAGCGCCCAGTCAAATTAGTTTCAAAATATTCAACAGCATGTTTGTTTAATAGCAAAGAATTACAAAGACATACAATTCATACGTGTCGGACTGTTTGAGATTTGATGATGGTCTGTCTATATGGAACCCTTTGTGACGTAATGATTGTGATGTCATCATACACGCGCTGAGCCGATTATGATGTCATACAAGGTCAGATGATGGATAGATACTCTGGAAAGATGAATTCCCTATATCTCACTTTCAACGTAAACCACACAGGACAAGGGGATTGTATCACTCATCTCTAACTTAGGCATTTCAACTAAAAACACCATCAGCTATAAGTAGAACCCTAAGAGATCCTTGATCAGCATAGTAACAAGAACACAGCAGCCATGTTTCTTTATGTATCAACTTTCCTTGAACAAACTTTAATAGCCCTCAGTCCCTAATCATATCTCACAAATCTCGGCCCGATCTGTTCAGTGGTTCTGGAGAAGGCGTTTTCATGAAATCTAGGTTATCCAAGATGGCCGCTAAAGCATTAGGCCAATCAAATTCGCTTGAACAAACTTGGCTCAGCCATTGGCCTAGATGACCGTTCATGAGTTTTGAATCGATCCTCCAGCAGTTTCGGAGACTATTTTTAAAGATGATTAAAAAATCGGCCAAAACCCCAAGATGGGAACTGGGCAAATTGACTGACCAGCTGCGTTTGAACAAGCTTGTATCTCTATGCCCTAAGGATGCTTTGCCAAATATACTTGAAATCTGCTCAGGAGTTCTCGAAGACATTTTAAATTTCTTATTGCTTGAGTACATGGGAGTCTTTGGTGGGGAAAATATTCAAGAAGACGGTCTAACCATTTTTCTGACAGTTTCTAAAAAGGCAAATCTGAAATCAGAATAACAAAAACCCTATATAACAAGAGCTCCGCAAACGGCGCATAATACCCCGCCATGATGACAAACCAATGAATGAGAACGATCAGAAAATATTTATTTCTTCCTCAGACCCAGACCAGTCATCCTTATGAAGTCTCAAAGCGATCCGTTAAACGGTCAAGGAGGTATCGTCCGTAAACCAATTTTCAAGATGGCCGCTGCTGACTGGCAGTCATATTGGATTTCGGATTATCGTGAATTTCGATAAGTTTCTTCACCAGACATATTCCAACGATCCTATGAAGTGATCCGACAAGTGGTAACGGAGATATCATCCATAAACCAACTTTCAAGATGACAGCCCGTGGCTGGCAGCCATCTTGGAGTTCGGATCATCGTAAATTTCGATAGGTTTCTTCTCCAGACCTAGTCCAACCATCCTATTGAAGTTTCATAGCGATCTGATAAATGATAACAGAGTTATCATTTCAAGCCAATTTTCAAAATGGCCATCGGTGGCTGGTGGCCAGCTTGGATTTCGGATCATTGTCGATTTCGATAGGTTTCTTCCCCAGTCCTAGTCCAACCACTCTATTAAGTTTCAAAGTGATCCGATAAACAGTAACGAAGTTATCATCCGGAAACCAATTTTCAAGATGCCTGCCGGTGGCTGGTGGCCATGTTGAATTTTGGATCATTGTCACTTTCGATAGGTTTCTTCCCCATACCTAGTCGAACCATTCTATGAAGTTTCAAAGCGATGCGATAAACGGTAACAGAGTTATCATCCTAAAACCAATTTTCAAGATGGCCGCAGATGGCTGGCATCCATCTTGCATTTCGGACCATCATCGATTTTGATAGGTTTCTTTCCCAGACCTAGTTCAACCACTCTATGAAAAGCGACCCGATAAACGGTAACAGAGTTATCATCTGGAAACCAACTTTCAAGATGGCCACCAGTGGCTGGTGACCATGTTGGATTTCGGATCATTGTCAATTTCGATAGGTTTCTTCCCCAGACCTAGTCCAACCAGTCTATTAAGTTTCTAAGCGATCCGATACATGGTAACAGAGTTATCATCCGGAAACCAATTTTCAAGATGGCCGTTGGTGGCTGGCAGCCGTTTTGGATTTCGAATCATTGTCGATTTCGATAGGTTTCTTCCTCAGACCTAGTCCAACCACTCTATTAGTTTTCAAAGCGATCCGATAAACGGCAACGAAGTTATCATCCGGAAACCAATTTTCAAGATGCCCACCAGTGGCTGGTGGCCATGTTGGATTTCGGATCATTGTCAACTTCGATAGGTTTCTTCCCCAGCCCTAGTCCAACCATTCTATGAAGTTTCAAAGTGATCCGATAAACGGTAACAGAGTTATCATCTGGAAACCAATTTTCAAGATGGCCACAAGTAGCTGGCAGCCATCTTGGATTTTGGATCATTGTCACCTTCGATAGGTTTCTTCTCCAGAGGTAGCCAAACCATCCTATTGAAGTTTCATAGCGATCCAATAAACGATAAAACTTATCATCTGGAAACCAATTTTCAAGATAGCCACCGGTTGCTGGCGGCCATCTTGGATTTTGGATCATTGTCGATTTCAATAGACTTCTTCCCCAGACCTAGTCCAACCACTCTATTAAGTTTCAAAGTGATCCGATAAACGGCAACGGAGTTATCATCCGGAAACCAATTTTCAAGATGGCCGTCGGTGGCTGGCAGCCATCTTGGATTTCGGATCATTGTCGATTTCGATAGCCTTCTTTCCCAGACCTAGTCCAACCACTCTATTAAGTTTCAAAGTGATCCGATAAACGGTAACAGAGTTATCATCCGGAAACAAATTTTCAAGATGGCCACCTTGGCTGGCGGTCATCTTGGATGTCGGATCATTGTTAATTGCAATAGGTTTCTTCCCAAGACCTAGTCCAACAACCCTATGAAGTTTCAATGCGATTTGACAAACGGTAACAGAGTTATCATCTGGAAACCACTCTGCCGCCTGCCCGCCCAGACGGATGGCGCCATTACATAATACCCCGCCAAATATTTTGGCAGGGTATAAAAACAATTTGGGGCTTCAAAAGCCATCAAATAAAAAAATTCATTATGGCAACCAAACACGCTACATTTTGATTGGCCCATTTCTAAAAATTGGCAAAAATCCAAGATTGCCACCGGATAAATTGGCCGATCGACTTCGTTTGAGCAAAGTTGGCCCACTATGCCATAAGGATGCTTTCTGTCAAATATAATTGAAATCGGTCAAGCGGTTCTAGAGAAGTCATTTAAAGAAAAAGTTGATGGAGGGCCGGATACCGGATGGATGGTCGCCACGGCATAAGCTAACGTGGCCTTTTAGGCCAGGTTAGCTAACAATGGAAGAATCCAGCTTTAGCTATGCCCCGCCCATCTCCAGCTAAGCTCCACCCACGGCTGATTGTTGTAATCAATCAGTCCCTGAACTCTCTTAATCACAATTGCCAGAAAACTATACAGTCAAGTTGTTGAATATTTTGAAACTAATTTGACTGGGTGTTGTTGTTGCCTATGGCAACAGCGCCAGTTAAATTAGCTTCAAAATACCCAACAGAATGTTTATTAAATACATACAATTAGTACAACAACGCTTAGTCCGTCATCAATTAAGCATCTGTGATGAAATTAATTACGTCATTCATGACGTAATTGAATGACGCCAGCCTCTATGTCACATAGTTGACTATGACATCATATGATTGATGAATATACTGGAATCCTCCATTAGCTGGAAGTTACCTATCTGTCCAACAGTTTGTATATTAATTCATTTCAAATCACATAAAATTGCTAGGATAATCAGTCATCATCTAAGAAACCCTATCTTCCCAATCACCCAAAAGCAAAAAACTGTATTAACACAATAACCATTGAATTTTTTCAGGAAAATTTCAATTTTTTCCTAGAAAATGCCCATTTGCAGACCAAGAGAATATTTTTGGAAATTTACCACTGTAATGACTGGCTCGGTTATCGAGCCAGTCATTCCAGTGATAAGTTTTCAAAAATAGTCTTCTCTTGGTCTGCAAATGGACATTTCTAAAGACCACTGCAGAAGCCGCTTTTGGCTGATATGAGTGTTAAAAGGTTAAGAGATAACATCTTGACCTTTTAACCACTTCAAATTCCAGTATCTTTCAATACACCTAAACGGGAATCGTGCTGAATATTTTGAAAACAATTCCATATTCAATATTTGTGACATGTTAGGGTTAGCTCACCATAACTGTCTTACATAGCGACATCCTTTAGTAGCAGACCCGTGCCTGATAAGGTCATCATATAACAAAGGTTGACTGTACACACACACACACACACAATTCCATTTTCAGCAGACTTCCTGCAATTCCTTGCACTTACTACTGTTTAAAGTTAATCGGAACCAGTTCCTGCAGGTCCAGGTTCAGATTAACGATAAACAGCAGTAATTGCAAGGAATTATGCGGAAGTTGGATGAAAACACAATAGAAAAATCTTTCAAATTTCGAACTCAACGAAGTCAAAAATCATTTATAAATTGTTACCTGAGATTAGTGTGAAGTTTAAGCAGTAGGAGTCGCCACTGCGATCACTCGGTGTCGGTGAGATATCCACCTGAAAGCGTACATTGCGAGAAAACATGGAAGACCCACCGCTCCGTCGGTACTCCGCCCGGAACGATGTTGTTGATACTACACTATGACTGAGGTCGGCGGTCTGTGGAATTAAGAGAGTAATATCAGTCATTATTTATAAGTCTAACAACTGTGAACTAAGATTTATGATTCCAATGACCTTTTCCAGTTTATCCATCCATCATATGACATCATAATCAACTAAACAATGTGTAGGATGATGCCATAATCAATTACAGCATGAATGACTTGTTATAATCAAGTACAGCACGAATGACTTGATTTAGTCTGTCTTATATGCTTAATAGTCTCACATGTTGTACGAATTGTATGTCTTTACTATTTAATAAACATGCTGTTGACTATTTTGAAACTAATTTGACTGGGTGCTAGCAACAGCACCCAGTCAAATTAGTTTCAAAATAGTAAACAGCTAACCTGTATAGTTTTCTGGAAGTTGATGGTCAGGAGGTTCAGGGATCGATCGATCCCAAGATGAGCGAGATGTGAGTGGAGCTTAGATAGAGATGGGTGGGGCATAGATAAAACTGGAAAGGTCTATTATCCTATCTCATCATTGTAAATCATTCACAGGTTCTGGAACGCTTAGACTAATATAAATGGCTTAGTTTATCTATTTTGAAACTAATTTGACTGGGAGTTGTTGAGGAAGTAAAATTGTTTTCAAAATATTCAACAGCTTACCTGCATAGATACCTTTAAATTTAGATGCTGAAAAGTTAGGTTTGAAAATTGGAAATCATTTCCAACACATAACAAGTCAGCTGAGCTTAGCTAGAAATGAGCGGGGCATAGCTAGAAATGAGCGGGGAATAGCTAGAAATGAGCGGGGCATAGCTAGAAATGAGCGGGGCATAGCTAGAAATGAGATAGGCATAGCTAGAAATGAGATAGGCATAGCTAGAAATGAGAGGGGTATAGCTAGAAATGAGCGGGACATAGCTAGAAATGAGCGGGGCATAGCTAGAAATGAGAGGGGAATAGCTAGAAATGAGACAGGCATAGCTAGAAATGATAGGCATAGCTAGAAATGAGCGGGGCATAGCTAGAAATGAGAGGGGTATAGCTAGAAATGAGATAGGCATAGCTAGAAATGATAGGCATAGCTGGAAATGAGAGGGGTATAGCTAGAAATGAGCAGGGAATAGCTAGAAATGAGGTAGGCATAGCTAGAAATGAGGAGTATAGCTAGAAATGAGTGGGGAATAGCTAGAAATGAGCGGGGCATAGCTAGAAATAAGCGGGGCATAGCTAGAAATGAGCAGGGAATAGCTAGAAATGAGCGGGGCATAGCTAGAAATGAGCAGGGAATAGCTAGAAATGAGCGGGGCATAGCTAGAAATGATAGGCATAGCTAGAAATGAGAGGGGTATATCTAGAAATGATAGGCATAGCTAGAAATGAGAGGGGTATAGCTAGAAATGAGCAGGGAATAGCTAGAAATGAGGTAGGCATAGCTAGAAATGAGAGGGGTATAGCTAGAAATGAGCAGGGAATAGCTAGAAATGATAGGCATAGCTAGAAATGAGAGGGGTATAGCTAGAAATGAGGTAGGAATAGCTAGAAATGATAGGCATAGCTAGAAATGAGAGGGGTATAGCTAGGAATGAGGTAGGAATAGCTAGAAATGAGAGGGGTATAGCTAGAAATGAGCAGGGAATAGCTAGAAATGAGGTAGGCATAGCTAGAAATGAGAGGGGTATAGCTAGAAATGAGCAGGGAATAGCTAGAAATGATAGGCATAGCTAGAAATGAGAGGGGTATAGCTAGAAATGAGGTAGGAATAGCTAGAAATGATAGGCATACCTAGAAATGAGAGGGGCATAGCTAGAAATGAGGTAGGAATAGCTAGAAATGATAGGCATAGCTAGAAATGAGAGGGGTATAGCTAGAAATGAGGTAGGAATAGCTAGAAATGAGGTAGGAATAGCTAGAAATGATAGGTATAGCTAGAAATGAGAGGGGTATAGCTAGAAATGAGATAGGCATAGCTAGAAATGATAGGCATAGCTAGAAATGAGAGGGGTATAGCTAGAAATGAGCAGGGAATAGCTAGAAATGAGGTAGGCATAGCTAGAAATGAGAGGGGTATAGCTAGAAATGAGTGGGGAATAGCTAGAAATGAGCGGGGCATAGCTAGAAATGAGCGGGGCATAGCTAGAAATGAGATAGGCATAGCTAGAAATGAGATAGGCATAGCTAGAAATGAGAGGGGTATAGCTAGAAATGAGCGGGACATAGCTAGAAATGAGCGGGGCATAGCTAGAAATGAGAGGGGAATAGCTAGAAATGAGACAGGCATAGCTAGAAATGATAGGCATAGCTAGAAATGAGCGGGGCATAGCTAGAAATGAGAGGGGTATAGCTAGAAATGAGATAGGCATAGCTAGAAATGATAGGCATAGCTGGAAATGAGAGGGGTATAGCTAGAAATGAGCAGGGAATAGCTAGAAATGAGGTAGGCATAGCTAGAAATGAGGAGTATAGCTAGAAATGAGTGGGGAATAGCTAGAAATGAGCGGGGCATAGCTAGAAATAAGCGGGGCATAGCTAGAAATGAGCAGGGAATAGCTAGAAATGAGCGGGGCATAGCTAGAAATGAGCAGGGAATAGCTAGAAATGAGCGGGGCATAGCTAGAAATGATAGGCATAGCTAGAAATGAGAGGGGTATATCTAGAAATGATAGGCATAGCTAGAAATGAGAGGGGTATAGCTAGAAATGAGCAGGGATTAGCTAGAAATGAGGTAGGCATAGCTAGAAATGAGAGGGGTATAGCTAGAAATGAGCAGGGAATAGCTAGAAATGAGGTAGGCATAGCTAGAAATGAGAGGGGTATAGCTAGAAATGAGCAGGGAATAGCTAGAAATGATAGGCATAGCTAGAAATGAGAGGGGTATAGCTAGAAATGAGGTAGGAATAGCTAGAAATGATAGGCATAGCTAGAAATGAGAGGGGTATAGCTAGAAACGAGGTAGGAATAGCTAGAAATGAGAGGGGTATAGCTAGAAATGAGCAGGGAATAGCTAGAAATGAGGTAGGCATAGCTAGAAATGAGAGGGGTATAGCTAGAAATGAGAGGGGTATAGCTAGAAATGAGGTAGGAATAGCTAGAAATGATAGGCATACCTAGAAATGAGAGGGGCATAGCTAGAAATGAGGTAGGAATAGCTAGAAATGATAGGCATAGCTAGAAATGAGAGGGGTATAGCTAGAAATGAGGTAGGAATAGCTAGAAATGAGGTAGGAATAGCTAGAAATGATAGGCATACCTAGAAATGAGAGGGGCATAGCTAGAAATGAGGTAGGAATAGCTAGAAATGATAGGCATAGCTAGAAATGAGAGGGGTATAGCTAGAAATGAGGTAGGAATAGCTAGAAATGAGGTAGGAATAGCTAGAAATGATAGGTATAGCTAGAAATGAGAGGGGTATAGCTAGAAATGAGATAGGCATAGCTAGAAATGATAGGCATAGCTAGAAATGAGAGGGGTATAGCTAGAAATGAGCAGGGAATAGCTAGAAATGAGGTAGGCATAGCTAGAAATGAGAGGGGTATAGCTAGAAATGAGTGGGGAATAGCTAGAAATGAGCGGGGCATAGCTAGAAATGAGCGGGGCATAGCTAGAAATGAGATAGGCATAGCTAGAAATGAGATAGGCATAGCTAGAAATGAGAGGGGTATAGCTAGAAATGATAGGCATAGCTAGAAATGAGCGGGGCATAGCTAGAAATGAGAGGGGTATAGCTAGAAATGAGATAGGCATAGCTAGAAATGATAGGCATAGCTGGAAATGAGAGGGGTATAGCTAGAAATGAGCAGGGAATAGCTAGAAATGAGGTAGGCATAGCTAGAAATGAGGAGTATAGCTAGAAATGAGTGGGGAATAGCTAGAAATGAGCGGGGCATAGCTAGAAATAAGCGGGGCATAGCTAGAAATGAGCAGGGAATAGCTAGAAATGAGCGGGGCATAGCTAGAAATGAGCAGGGAATAGCTAGAAATGAGCGGGGCATAGCTAGAAATGATAGGCATAGCTAGAAATGAGAGGGGTATATCTAGAAATGATAGGCATAGCTAGAAATGAGAGGGGTATAGCTAGAAATGAGCAGGGATTAACTAGAAATGAGGTAGGCATAGCTAGAAATGAGAGGGGTATAGCTAGAAATGAGCAGGGAATAGCTAGAAATGAGAGGGGTATAGCTAGAAATGAGGTAGGAATAGCTAGAAATGATAGGCATAGCTAGAAATGAGAGGGGTATAGCTAGAAATGAGGTAGGAATAGCTAGAAATGATAGGCATAGCTAGAAATGAGAGGGGTATAGCTAGAAATGAGCAGGGAATAGCTAGAAATGAGGTAGGCATAGCTAGAAATGAGAGGGGTATAGCTAGAAATGAGCAGGGAATAGCTAGAAATGATAGGCATAGCTAGAAATGAGAGGGGTATAGCTAGAAATGAGGTAGGAATAGCTAGAAATGATAGGCATAGCTAGAAATGAGAGGGGTTTAGCTAGAAATGAGGTAGGAATAGCTAGAAATGATAGGCATAGCTAGAAATGAGAGGGGTATAGCTAGAAATGAGCAGGGAATAGCTAGAAATGAGGTAGGCATAGCTAGAAATGAGAGGGGTATAGCTAGAAATGAGCAGGGAATAGCTAGAAATGATAGGCATAGCTAGAAATGAGAGGGGTATAGCTAGAAATGAGGTAGGAATAGCTAGAAATGATAGGCATACCTAGAAATGAGAGGGGCATAGCTAGAAATGAGGTAGGAATAGCTAGAAATGATAGGCATAGCTAGAAATGAGGTAGGAATAGCTAGAAATGAGGTAGGAATAGCTAGAAATGATAGGTATAGCTAGAAATGAGAGGGGTATAGCTAGAAATGAGATAGGCATAGCTAGAAATGATAGGCATAGCTAGAAATGAGAGGGGTATAGCTAGAAATGAGCAGGGAATAGCTAGAAATGAGGTAGGCATAGCTAGAAATGAGAGGGGTATAGCTAGAAATGAGTGGGGAATAGCTAGAAATGAGCGGGGCATAGCTAGAAATAAGCGGGGCATAGCTAGAAATGAGCAGGGAATAGCTAGAAATGAGCGGGGCATAGCTAGAAATGATAGGCATAGCTAGAAATGAGAGGGGTATAGCTAGAAATGATAGGGATAGCTAGAAATGAGAGGGGTATAGCTAGAAATGAGCAGGGAATAGCTAGAAATGAGGTAGGCATAGCTAGAAATGAGAGGGGTATAGCTAGAAATGAGCAGGGAATAGCTAGAAATGATAGGCATAGCTAGAAATGAGAGGGGTATAGCTAGAAATGAGGTAGGAATAGCTAGAAATGATAGGCATAGCTAGAAATGAGAGGGGTATAGCTAGAAATGAGGTAGGAATAGCTAGAAATGATAGGCATAGCTAGAAATGAGAGGGGTATAGCTAGAAATGAGCAGGGAATAGCTAGAAATGAGGTAGGCATAGCTAGAAATGAGAGGGGTATAGCTAGAAATGAGCAGGGAATAGCTAGAAATGATAGGCATAGCTAGAAATGAGAGGGGTATAGCTAGAAATGAGGTAGGAATAGCTAGAAATGATAGGCATAGCTAGAAATGAGATGGGCATAGCTAGAAATGAGAGGGGTATAGCTAGAAATGAGGTAGGAATAGCTAGAAATGATAGGCATAGATAGAAATGAGAGGGGCATAGCTAGAAATGAGGGGTATAGCTAGAAATGAGGTAGGAATAGCTAGAAATGATAGGCATAGCTAGAAATGAGAGGTATAGCTAGAAATGAGGTAGGAATAGCTAGAAATGAGGTAGGAATAGCTAGAAATGAGGTAGGCATAGCTAGAAATGAGAGGGGTATAGCTAGAAATGAGCAGGGAATAGCTAGAAATGATAGGCATAGCTAGAAATGAGAGGGGTATAGCTAGAAATGAGGTAGGAATAGCTAGAAATGATAGGCATAGCTAGAAATGAGAGGGGTATAGCTAGAAATGAGGTAGGAATAGCTAGAAATGAGAGGGGTATAGCTAGAAATGAGCAGGGAATAGCTAGAAATGAGGTAGGCATAGCTAGAAATGAGAGGGGTATAGCTAGAAATGAGCAGGGAATAGCTAGAAATGATAGGCATAGCTAGAAATGAGAGGGGTATAGCTAGAAATGAGGTAGGAATAGCTAGAAATGATAGGCATACCTAGAAATGAGAGGGGCATAGCTAGAAATGAGGTAGGAATAGCTAGAAATGATAGGCATAGCTAGAAATGAGAGGGGTATAGCTAGAAATGAGGTAGGAATAGCTAGAAATGAGGTAGGAATAGCTAGAAATGATAGGTATAGCTAGAAATGAGAGGGGTATAGCTAGAAATGAGATAGGCATAGCTAGAAATGATAGGCATAGCTAGAAATGAGAGGGGTATAGCTAGAAATGAGCAGGGAATAGCTAGAAATGAGGTAGGCATAGCTAGAAATGAGAGGGGTATAGCTAGAAATGAGTGGGGAATAGCTAGAAATGAGCGGGGCATAGCTAGAAATGAGCGGGGCATAGCTAGAAATGAGATAGGCATAGCTAGAAATGAGATAGGCATAGCTAGAAATGAGAGGGGTATAGCTAGAAATGAGCGGGACATAGCTAGAAATGAGCGGGGCATAGCTAGAAATGAGAGGGGAATAGCTAGAAATGAGACAGGCATAGCTAGAAATGATAGGCATAGCTAGAAATGAGCGGGGCATAGCTAGAAATGAGAGGGGTATAGCTAGAAATGAGATAGGCATAGCTAGAAATGATAGGCATAGCTGGAAATGAGAGGGGTATAGCTAGAAATGAGCAGGGAATAGCTAGAAATGAGGTAGGCATAGCTAGAAATGAGGAGTATAGCTAGAAATGAGTGGGGAATAGCTAGAAATGAGCGGGGCATAGCTAGAAATAAGCGGGGCATAGCTAGAAATGAGCAGGGAATAGCTAGAAATGAGCGGGGCATAGCTAGAAATGAGCAGGGAATAGCTAGAAATGAGCGGGGCATAGCTAGAAATGATAGGCATAGCTAGAAATGAGAGGGGTATATCTAGAAATGATAGGCATAGCTAGAAATGAGAGGGGTATAGCTAGAAATGAGCAGGGATTAGCTAGAAATGAGGTAGGCATAGCTAGAAATGAGAGGGGTATAGCTAGAAATGAGCAGGGAATAGCTAGAAATGATAGGCATAGCTAGAAATGAGAGGGGTATAGCTAGAAATGAGGTAGGAATAGCTAGAAATGATAGGCATAGCTAGAAATGAGAGGGGAATAGCTAGAAATGAGCGGGGCATAGCTAGAAATGAGCGGGGCATAGCTAGAAATGAGATAGGCATAGCTAGAAATGAGATAGGCATAGCTAGAAATGAGAGGGGTATAGCTAGAAATGAGCGGGACATAGCTAGAAATGAGCGGGGCATAGCTAGAAATGAGAGGGGAATAGCTAGAAATGAGACAGGCATAGCTAGAAATGATAGGCATAGCTAGAAATGAGCGGGGCATAGCTAGAAATGAGAGGGGTATAGCTAGAAATGAGATAGGCATAGCTAGAAATGATAGGCATAGCTGGAAATGAGAGGGGTATAGCTAGAAATGAGCAGGGAATAGCTAGAAATGAGGTAGGCATAGCTAGAAATGAGGAGTATAGCTAGAAATGAGTGGGGAATAGCTAGAAATGAGCGGGGCATAGCTAGAAATAAGCGGGGCATAGCTAGAAATGAGCAGGGAATAGCTAGAAATGAGCGGGGCATAGCTAGAAATGAGCAGGGAATAGCTAGAAATGAGCGGGGCATAGCTAGAAATGATAGGCATAGCTAGAAATGAGAGGGGTATATCTAGAAATGATAGGCATAGCTAGAAATGAGAGGGGTATAGCTAGAAATGAGCAGGGATTAGCTAGAAATGAGGTAGGCATAGCTAGAAATGAGAGGGGTATAGCTAGAAATGAGCAGGGAATAGCTAGAAATGAGAGGGGTATAGCTAGAAATGAGGTAGGAATAGCTAGAAATGATAGGCATAGCTAGAAATGAGAGGGGTATAGCTAGAAATGAGGTAGGAATAGCTAGAAATGATAGGCATAGCTAGAAATGAGAGGGGTATAGCTAGAAATGAGCAGGGAATAGCTAGAAATGAGGTAGGCATAGCTAGAAATGAGAGGGGTATAGCTAGAAATGAGCAGGGAATAGCTAGAAATGATAGGCATAGCTAGAAATGAGAGGGGTATAGCTAGAAATGAGGTAGGAATAGCTAGAAATGATAGGCATAGCTAGAAATGAGAGGGGTATAGCTAGAAATGAGGTAGGAATAGCTAGAAATGATAGGCATAGCTAGAAATGAGAGGGGTATAGCTAGAAATGAGCAGGGAATAGCTAGAAATGAGGTAGGCATAGCTAGAAATGAGAGGGGTATAGCTAGAAATGAGCAGGGAATAGCTAGAAATGATAGGCATAGCTAGAAATGAGAGGGGTATAGCTAGAAATGAGGTAGGAATAGCTAGAAATGATAGGCATACCTAGAAATGAGAGGGGCATAGCTAGAAATGAGGTAGGAATAGCTAGAAATGATAGGCATAGCTAGAAATGAGGTAGGAATAGCTAGAAATGAGGTAGGAATAGCTAGAAATGATAGGTATAGCTAGAAATGAGAGGGGTATAGCTAGAAATGAGATAGGCATAGCTAGAAATGATAGGCATAGCTAGAAATGAGAGGGGTATAGCTAGAAATGAGCAGGGAATAGCTAGAAATGAGGTAGGCATAGCTAGAAATGAGAGGGGTATAGCTAGAAATGAGTGGGGAATAGCTAGAAATGAGCGGGGCATAGCTAGAAATAAGCGGGGCATAGCTAGAAATGAGCAGGGAATAGCTAGAAATGAGCGGGGCATAGCTAGAAATGAGCAGGGAATAGCTAGAAATGAGCGGGGCATAGCTAGAAATGATAGGCATAGCTAGAAATGAGAGGGGTATATCTAGAAATGATAGGCATAGCTAGAAATGAGAGGGGTATAGCTAGAAATGAGCAGGGATTAGCTAGAAATGAGGTAGGCATAGCTAGAAATGAGAGGGGTATAGCTAGAAATGAGCAGGGAATAGCTAGAAATGAGAGGGGTATAGCTAGAAATGAGGTAGGAATAGCTAGAAATGATAGGCATAGCTAGAAATGAGAGGGGTATAGCTAGAAATGAGGTAGGAATAGCTAGAAATGATAGGCATAGCTAGAAATGAGAGGGGTATAGCTAGAAATGAGCAGGGAATAGCTAGAAATGAGGTAGGCATAGCTAGAAATGAGAGGGGTATAGCTAGAAATGAGCAGGGAATAGCTAGAAATGATAGGCATAGCTAGAAATGAGAGGGGTATAGCTAGAAATGAGGTAGGAATAGCTAGAAATGATAGGCATAGCTAGAAATGAGAGGGGTATAGCTAGAAATGAGGTAGGAATAGCTAGAAATGATAGGCATAGCTAGAAATGAGAGGGGTATAGCTAGAAATGAGCAGGGAATAGCTAGAAATGAGGTAGGCATAGCTAGAAATGAGAGGGGTATAGCTAGAAATGAGCAGGGAATAGCTAGAAATGATAGGCATAGCTAGAAATGAGAGGGGTATAGCTAGAAATGAGGTAGGAATAGCTAGAAATGATAGGCATACCTAGAAATGAGAGGGGCATAGCTAGAAATGAGGTAGGAATAGCTAGAAATGATAGGCATAGCTAGAAATGAGGTAGGAATAGCTAGAAATGAGGTAGGAATAGCTAGAAATGATAGGTATAGCTAGAAATGAGAGGGGTATAGCTAGAAATGAGATAGGCATAGCTAGAAATGATAGGCATAGCTAGAAATGAGAGGGGTATAGCTAGAAATGAGCAGGGAATAGCTAGAAATGAGGTAGGCATAGCTAGAAATGAGAGGGGTATAGCTAGAAATGAGTGGGGAATAGCTAGAAATGAGCGGGGCATAGCTAGAAATAAGCGGGGCATAGCTAGAAATGAGCAGGGAATAGCTAGAAATGAGCGGGGCATAGCTAGAAATGATAGGCATAGCTAGAAATGAGAGGGGTATAGCTAGAAATGATAGGGATAGCTAGAAATGAGAGGGGTATAGCTAGAAATGAGCAGGGAATAGCTAGAAATGAGGTAGGCATAGCTAGAAATGAGAGGGGTATAGCTAGAAATGAGCAGGGAATAGCTAGAAATGATAGGCATAGCTAGAAATGAGAGGGGTATAGCTAGAAATGAGGTAGGAATAGCTAGAAATGATAGGCATAGCTAGAAATGAGAGGGGTATAGCTAGAAATGAGGTAGGAATAGCTAGAAATGATAGGCATAGCTAGAAATGAGAGGGGTATAGCTAGAAATGAGCAGGGAATAGCTAGAAATGAGGTAGGCATAGCTAGAAATGAGAGGGGTATAGCTAGAAATGAGCAGGGAATAGCTAGAAATGATAGGCATAGCTAGAAATGAGAGGGGTATAGCTAGAAATGAGGTAGGAATAGCTAGAAATGATAGGCATAGCTAGAAATGAGATGGGCATAGCTAGAAATGAGAGGGGTATAGCTAGAAATGAGGTAGGAATAGCTAGAAATGATAGGCATAGATAGAAATGAGAGGGGCATAGCTAGAAATGAGGGGTATAGCTAGAAATGAGGTAGGAATAGCTAGAAATGATAGGCATAGCTAGAAATGAGAGGTATAGCTAGAAATGAGGTAGGAATAGCTAGAAATGAGGTAGGAATAGCTAGAAATGATAGGTATAGCTAGAAATGAGAGGGGTATAGCTAGAAATGAGCAGGGAATAGCTAGAAATGAGAGGGGTATAGCTAGAAATGAGCGGGGTATAGCTAGAAATGAGCAGGGAATAGCTAGAAATGAGGTAGGCATAGCTAGAAATGAGCAGGGAATAGCTAGAAATGAGCGGGGCATAGCTAGAAATGAGAGGGGTATAGCTAGAAATGAGAGGGGTATAGCTAGAAATGAGTGGGGAATAGCTAGAAATGAGCGGGGCATAGCTAGAAATAAGCGGGGCATAGCTAGAAATGGGCGGGGATTAGCTAGAAATGGGCGGCGCATAGCTAGAAATGGGCGGCGCATAGCTAGAAAAGGAATCCTCTATTTCAGGGAATTCAAATTATAATTACCTTGAAATTGAGATTCTCAGAAATCATGGATCAAGGTGTTAAATTCGATTAAAGCGCACACACAGTGGGCTTAACCCAGCAAGAAATGGCATGGCCTAGCTAGAAATGTCTTTGTACTTACAGACAGGAATGCATGCACAAGATCAGCTTTGATTTGGCTGAGAGGTTTGTCTCGTATCATCATGAAGTGATGCTCGTCTCGTTCACCCATCAAAGAGCCGAACCAAGACTTCTTGGTCATTCTGAAAAACATAAATACACTGCAATATTAGAACATTACTGCGCTACTAGCACATTTGTTAGATAATAAATTTACTTAGCAAGATTGAAATTTGTTTGTTAGACACCTTACTGAGGGTACCGGTTGGCTAATTTAAATACAGCAGCAAGCCATCTAGTTAAATTACTTTCAAGATATTCAACAGCATGTTTTAGAACTATTAAAACCCTCGCATTTGTTTTATAAAATACAATTTTCTCATAGAAAAGGTCCAATTGCAGACCAAGAGAAGACTATTTTTGAAAATTTAGCACTGGAATGACTGGCTCGATAACAGAGCCAGTCATTCCAGTGGTAAATGTTAAAAATAGTCTTCTCTTGGTCGGCAAATGGACATTTCCCAAGACCAGTGGTGAAGCCATTTTCTTTGCTGATATGAGTGTTAAAAGGGTTAACAATGAGATACTGATACTTTAACTTGAAGAGGGTTAATTATTTGATGGTAATGCCGAATAAAAATGCCTTCTGCAGTAAAAAAGTATTTTTGAAAATTTATCACTGGGAATGCCTGACTCGGTAATCGAGCCAGTCATTCCAGTGATAAAGTGGAAAAAATACACTTCCCTTGGTCTGCAAGTTGACATTCGATAAGCAAAAAGTGTAATTTTCTTGATTAATTTTTATTTCCTAAACAAGTTGAAAGCAATGAAAAGAACATTTAAGTGATTGAGCTGTCAGACACACCATCGCTCCAAACGCTGATTTTCTGCAGGCTAGATTTTCCATGGGGTTTAACTGAGAATCCGCTCAATATTTTGAAAACAACTTGACTGAAAGTTGTTGGTGGCTTAGCCACCAACAACTTTCAGTCAAATTATTTTCAAAATATTCAGCAATCAAGAGTTATTGCCCATTGAAGTTATTGTCTGGTGGCACGCAGCAGTGAGTCAGACAGTTAAATGCTGCTGTTCTTGGCATGCAAATGGTCACCCACGAAGTAAAACATTAAGATTTTCTTTCTTATCTTGATGATTAAATTGTTTTTACATGTTTGTTAGTGTCGAAGTTTGATGGAATAATGGATAACTTACTCAGGAGAAGACTCGGGAGTAAATGCCACATCTTCGCCCATACTCGGCACTGAAACATAACAAAGTAAATGTCACTCAATATTATTTCATCAACTAGAGTTATAATACTTAAGAAAACGACATTTCCGGACTGAAAAACAATCTTATATTATAAAACATGACAATGGTAAAAAAAATTCACTTTGCCATCAGACTTATTTATGCGTCCTGGATAAAGAGGGTAGATACTGTACTTAATTAGGTCATTAACCGTCTGCTTGCCGGCTTTCTGCAGACTATATTTTCCATGGAGTTTAACACTGGACCGGCTAAAAATTTTCAAAACACTTTGACTGAAAGTTGTTGGTGGCTAAGCCACCAACAACTTTCCATCAAATTGTTTTCATAATTTTTAGCAAGTCCAGAGTTAGTGCTGTTTGAAATTACTGTCTGGCAGCTTACAGCTGTCAGATAATTAATGGCCACTAGCCAGGCTGATAAAGAGTGACTTCTGCAATCATCTGGAGAAATGTCAATTTGCAGGATAAGAGAATATTTTTTGAAATTTTACTATCCAGAGGTAAATTTTCCCCAAAAAATAAATTGTTTTCTCTTGATTTGCAGATGTACTTAAAATTCAGATTTTCTTAATTAAGCTAATATAACCCATGTTATCTGCCAATGGATGAATCCAGTTTTATCTATGCCCAGGCCCATCTCTAGCTGCACCCACGCATTTACTGTGTTGGGATCGATCGATCCCTGCACTCTCTAAATCTCAATTTCCAGAAAGCTACACAGTTAATATGTTGAACATTTTGAAACTAATACAACTAGTACAATGACCAGTCAAATTAATTTCAAAATATTCAACAGAACATTTATTAAATAGCAAACACATACAATTCGCATGACATGACAGACTGTTAATCATTTATGACGTGCATAATCATATCATTCATGACGTAATTGATTATGACGTCAGCCTACATGTGATGTAGTTGATTATGACATCATATGAATCGATTGATAAACTCAATGCCTCCATTGTGACTGTGTGGAAGAATTCCTCAGATTCAATAAGTAATATTACGCAATTGTGAAACATATTGCCCAAACCATCACAGTACACAATTTCACACCATTTAACCCTTTAATGACTAAATTCCTTTGAAAAATTAAAATATTTACTTATTTAATGTAAATTTGCAGGCCAAGACACCTATTTTTTTTAATTTACCACTGAAATGACTGGCTCGGTTATAGATAGATAGTAATTTCAGTGGTAAAATTTCAAAAATAGTATTCTCCTGGCCTGTAAATGGACATTAATCAAAACAACTACAGAGGCCGGTTTCGTCACGAAAGGGTTGATTTACATCATAATATAGAAATATACAATATACATAGTTACTGTGTATAGATTTCTAGTAGTTAATCATTAAAAGAATTGAGTATGCATCAATTAGCGTTCAAATTACACATTGTTTCTATAACATGCACAAATCTCTAAATCTTAAAGGAAAATGCATCATGTTGTTTAATAGACCTTTCCCACATTAGCCTATTTTGGGAAAATACCTTCCCAGAATGCATCGTGCATACCACTTCCGGTTGGTAACCGCGACAGCCGACATGCAAACAGCAATACTTTACTATGGGAATCAGATACAGTGCACTTTAGGCAGTACATATGAAAAACTATGTCGATAATATTTTTGGTCATACATCATTGGAAAGCTAACCCAATATTCTATACATTTCTGTATTAGTTTTTATAGTTTTATAAATTTAAGACAGTTGATTGCAATTTTAAAATATCCCCTATTGTCCACTTGATTTAATGAATCTAAGTTGAATGGTGTATTTTATATACACAAATAACTCAGTGATAACGCTACAAAAATATAAACAATATTGCATTAATGTTTGGGGAATTGAATGCGCTTTCCAATGATACATGATTTAAATAATATAAGGATTTTAGTTTATCATAGGAAAGGTTTAGATTGCGGTGTATTTTAGTGCAAAAGTAACTTAACGCTGGTCAGTGGCTTGTTGGCGGCGGCACCAGCCAGCAATTTTGCTCTGAGCGTTGATTTAGGGGAATCCCGGTGTAATGAAGTCAACGTGGGAAAGGTGTATTGTGGAAATCAGGCAGCGTAGGTTTATCAGCATCATTAGGATCCGTGATAAATACCAAACAAACTAGGGATCATGCCGAGAAATATGCACAACTTAAAAATAGGTTAGGGGTACTCTCTCCGCATACCCATTTGTTTGGTTACTCGCAAGCAATTTGCGTAATTATTTTCAGCATTATGATTTTGTCAGTCTCGCCTTTTATACATCGGACACAATTGCCGCATTTAGAAGGAAGCAATGGCTTTCAGTCATCTTAATTTTTAAATATTCAAATAGTATTTCTGTTTGCTCCCCTTGAGATTAAGATAATGGGGAATTTATCAGTGAAAGGGTTAACATTATCTGTACTCTAACTCTGAATAGCCCTATGTGATCTGTTAAAGCTTTAATGGTCAAATTTGGTCAAGAAAATTTAAATATCTGCCTATTGGATGTCCATTTACAGGTCAAGAGAATACATTTTTTGAAAATTTATCACTGGAATGACTGTCAAGGTTATTGAGCCAATTATTCCAGTGATTAAATTTTCTAAATTTGTATTCTCTCAGCCTGTAAATGGACATTCCACAAGACTATAACAGAGGTCAGGTTTGGCCGGCATGACCATTAACCCGTTAATCTTCATATCAGCAAAAAACAGCTTCTGCAATGGTTTGAGAAATGTCCATTTGCAGACCAAGAGAAGACTATTTTTGAAAGTTTACCCCTGCAATGACTGGCTGGTGGCTCGATTAACCGTGGGACTTACAAAGGGGAATCCGCCAAAAGGAACATCTGCGGATTATAACTAGGTTTATGCCAAGTTTCATTACATTATTTTAAGAGATTCTATATGATAGGGTGCTTACGAGAAAATTGACAAAAATCATTTTGCATTAAAAAGCCCTTTTCACCCAAAATATTGGACCTATAAACATGAATCCTTCAAGAGGCACACCTACATGTGTACCCATCATAAAGAAGCTACCTGCCAAGTTCCATTAAAGGTGCGTATTCACAGCAGAATGGTTCAAAATGAAATTGTGAAAATTATTTACTTTTAACGACCTAAATTGTGTGTTTAGATGTAATGAAACGAAATAAATCTTAACATATGATGATTTCAGTACGTATAAATTAATATAATTTTTTTAAGCTGTCAAATTGAATTAGAGGCTTGGGCCCCCAATTCAAATTCACAACTAAACCTACAAAATGTATTTATATGGAATGAAATCATCATATGTTAAGATTTATTTCGTTTCATTACATTGAAGTACATAATATAAGCCTCTAAATGTATATAGTTTCAACAACTTTATTTTCAAGCGTTTTGGTTTGAATATGCACCTTTAAATTAACTTCAGCGATTATGTATATGGTGTTTACAAGGAAATTGACAAAAATCGTGAATTTTTGCATTAAAAATCCCATTTTCAGCCAAAATATTGGACCTATAAACATAAATCCTTCAAAAGGCACATATACCCATCATAAAGAAGTCACCTGCCAAGTTTCATTAAATTATCTTAAGTGATTCTGTATAATATGGTGTTTATGAGGAAATTGACAAAAATCGTGAGCTTTTGCATTAAAACGCCCATTTCACATAAAATATTGGACCTATAAATGTGAATTCTTCAAAAGACACATCTGCTTATCATAACTGAGGCATACACCAAGTTTCATTAAAATATCTGAAGCAGTTCTGTATGATATGCTGTTTACGAGATATTGTGGATGGACAGACACGGTGATTACGAATAGTGCTTCCGCACCGGAAAGGCCCTAATTAATTTCAAAATATTCAACAGTTTTTATGGTGAAAGGGTTAACAAAGCATGCTGTAAGATTCAATATAATTTATTTAGTTAGAAAAGAATAACTGTGATGTAGTGGGTAGGTACATATCATTACAATTATTAAGTACTACTCATGTCACAAGCGTCGTTAGTAGGGAGAAAGTGTTATTACGTGGCAAATGTTTGCATCAAGCACATTAATTGTTAAATGTAAGGGAAGCAGTGATAGAGAAAATAACTCGATGCAAGCAAGGAAAATGCATTTTCAATAACATTCAACTTACATGACTGGCTATGAAGATGAGTCATTTAAGTGTAAAGTTTTCAAAATTATATTTTCCCATCACATTATCAGTGATTAATAGATTTAGGGACAAATTTCCTGTCGAATATTTAACAAGCATTCTGTAAGTAATGTGTCCACGACCTGGTGATATAAATCTTTAGAGATTGACAGTTAAAAACTCCATTAAAAATTTACAGAAGCAGGTCAAACTCGAACTTAATCTGTAACTTCACACAACAAAGCAATATACCAAGTTTTATTTATATATGATGAAGGAGAACGTAAACGTCTTGAACGCTGATATGTTTGTATTTTATAAGTCGGAAGGGGACATAACTCCATCAAAAATTTACGCAAATGCCTGAAACTCGAACTGGCTCTGTAATTTCTCATAACAAAGCAATGTACCAATTCTCAGTTGAATAACTCCATGAAGAATTGACGATAATGTTTGAAACTCGAGCTTGCTCTGTAACTCCTTATACTAGAGCGATGTACTGATTTTCCCTTAAATATCTTGAAGGAGTGCGAATAAAAATGCAGAAGGATAATATTTTTTGTATTTCTCCATCAAAAATTGATGCATACACCTGAAACTCAAACTTGGTCTGTAACTTCTCATAACAAATCAATGTACTAATTCTCAGTTGAATAGCCGGAAGGACTGCGAAAAAAAGTACGGAAAACCAACTGCGACAGACGGAGTGCAAACCTATAGTCCCACCTGGTTTTACCGGTAGGGGATTAATAATCAATAATGTTGTCCACGGTTATTGTAGGAGAATGCAACTGCAAGCCATGCCCAAACCTTTAGTCACCTAGTGGTGGGGGCGGTGGTGGCAGTGGAGGCATCAGCTGCGGTGGCAACGGCGGCAACAAAAGCAATGTTTGTGGTGGTGGCGGCGGCGATAATGGAGGTAAGTAAGGAACTTGAAAGTAATATTGGTCCATGATTGGTCGTCGTGAAAACCCGTAATCGTAGTCATTTTCTGGTATGATACCTAAATATGAAGTGGTACCGAAACAGTGATAAATATAACTTTAAATATAGACACATTCTATGGTTATTTTGAAAATGAATTAAGTTAAGTCCATCACTCCAAGCATTACGTCTCAAGCTACTGGATTAAATAATTACTATATTACTCTGCACTTAGTGTTGGGAATTGGTCCTATTTTGGTGATCGATGATTGGTTTTATATATTAACCGATGATCAATTAATGATTGATCATAACAGGTTCTCATTTTTGACTCAATTTGAATGCAGTAATTATATGCATGTTCAAGGATAATTACCCCTTTCAAACCAAGACAGATTATTAATAATTTAAGAAAAATCTGTTGAATATTTTGAAATTAATTTAACTGGAAGCTGCTGCTGCCTAAGGCAGCAACAACTTCCAGTCAAATAAGTTTCAAAATATTCAACATGTTATTGGTATGGCTGCTTTGAAATTAACATACTATTTTAGTGCTGAAAGAATTAATGTCTTGGACTAACGCGTAATACTATATAGTTGTAACAATTAAATTTAAATTCTTTTCCAAAAAGTATTCGTTTTCTAGCTTGACCAGTTAAAATATTTAATAAAGTCAATTTAAAAACAACTAAAATCGATTTCTGAAATCAATATCGATTGGTTGGTTGAACACACAAACCAATCAATCATCGATCAAATCGATTAATCGGAACAACACTATCTGCACTATAGTTAGCTTGACTGTAAGCTGTGCCTTTCCATTACTAACTGATGTGTTTTAACACTTTACTGGACAAGCCAGCAAAAACTGCAGTGAGAGATGCTCATTTGGAGGCCAAGAGAAGACAAGTTTTTAAATTTTACCAGTACCCAAGCCAGTAATTTGAGTGAAAAATTTTCACAAATAGTCTTCTTTTTGCCTGCAAATTGACATTCAGAGCAAAAATTTTAATATCATGACAAAGCTTGACCATACACAACCGTCTGACCATTGAACTGTAAAACAGCATAACATATTACACGTTACAGCACCCAGTCAAATTAGTTTCAAAATATTCAACAGCATGTTTATTAAATAGTAGAGACATACAATTCGTACGTGTCAGACTATTAAGAGTTAAAGACACGCCTAATAGACGGGCCTTTATGAGATAATGATTATGGCATCATCCTACACGCCGCGGAGTATGACGTCACATGATGATGGAGACTTTTGAAAGATCTATTACCCATTCAGCTACTAAACGATGCTGTTTAATGTCATTACTGTTCATACATGATTGACCTCAGTTTTTGAGTTGAACTAATTCTTGTATATAATCTCTGTATATGTTCCACTCAATACCTGATGAAGCACATTTGTGTGCAAAAGCTTGTCAAAACAAATAGTTCGTCTACAAAAAGTACCATCTCTACATCCTATCAAGAGTAACGCCACTCCTTTCTCTAGCTATCTATAACGGCCAGCTTGCAGACTATGTGGCATGGTAGAAAGGGGCGCTTTCTATGGAGGGTCATATATATTGTTTCACTGGCTTTAGGATCAGTCGGTAAAGCTGAACTTTATATAACGGTGGAATTTATATAGAGGTGGCGTTTACACACATTAATTTTATATAGATTTGGTTTTTATAGACATGATACTTACATATAACGTAATTTAGTGTCTATGTTGCACAGATTTTTTGCCCATTTTGCTCCAGGCCAGACGGTATTATGCATTAGTATAAACTTTTATCCCATTTTTGGTCTCAGAATTTTGGGCCAGAACGGCCTCCCTGATGTACAATTCAGACAAAAAATGTGATATCGTCAAAGGGAAACCGTTATTTCCTCTTGCCTGCCATATTGCAATAACCAATATTGTGGGCTACATTGTGTGTAATAATTGTATTCTATGTAATATTTGTAAATCTTACGTGTATGATTCTTAAATGATGAAATAAAACTCAAATTGACAAGCCATTGTACATGTATTGTCATAAACCAACATAAAATGACCCAAAACAACGTAAGAAATAAAATGATGTTAGATCCCTTCTTAAGTTGGATGACCAAATTAAAGCTCTCTTGTGATTGGAGGCATTCCACTGAACTTTATCTGGACTAGAAGGAGACCTCCCAAATAAAAACAGATTTTGCAACGTCGCAAATGCCAATATCGCAAATTAATAATAAATATATAGATGTTTTTAAAACAATTAGAGCAATAATTTCACTATTACCTAATCATCATATTGTATTCAGTAGTATATTTACTGGCAAGATTTTTGTTCACTTGGGTGATTTCGTCCTGTCCGACTTATTACATTACATTCTACTGAGTATTAATCGCCGTACTAATCAGCTATAGGACGAGCTTATGCCATCACTCTCGTAGCTACTCAAAGCTCCCCTCCTATTTGTGGATTGCGCAGGTCTCTAACCGGATACTACTATTAGCCTCTTCGCGCTACTCGGGCAACAACCTAAACTCGTCCTATAGCCTAATACATCAAATGATTTCTATTTTGTCTCGCTGTAAGAATTTCTAGCGTGAAAAATTAAAAATGTGTTCTAATTTCGTGTTATTTTTTGTATCATTTTCCCCCAATTTTTTCATGAAATATACCCAAATAGAAGTCGCCACTCTTTCTCAGAGGTTTGGATTTAAGGAATTTACAGCCCTTGTCCTATTAGAAGCCACGGTTGCTAATGAGCATTTTACGACTCCAATTTTCGTTCGACGGCTAAATGTTTTGCAATCTTTCTGAACTACGATTGTGTGTTATATACCTGTATAAGGCTTTTTTGGCTCACATTTTGCCAAATTTTGCCCTGCGTGTTATCTATTAGTGTGCAATATAGACACGAAATTACGGTACAAGTTGACAACCACCTTTTCTCGGTTATTAAGCTGTGAAATCTGTTGAATAGCATCAATTTTAAAAGCAGCATAGCTAACTATTATTTTGCAATGTAGAATTTAAACAATAAGCGTTACGCTACAATAAAAGAACTATCTTGATTACTTTGAAAATAATTTAACTGCAAGCTGTTGGCTGCCTTAAGCAGCAACAACATGCAGTTAAATTTTTTTCAAAATATTCGACACCGTATAACTTTTTTTACCTTGAAATTATCAATGGCAAATATTATCTAAGATAACAAATGAAATGTGTATTTACCATAATTTACAATACCTTGCATTTTTCTTCTGTGAAACCGTGGAGAACCGAGAAAACTATTTTTAATTGTATGTAGCCGCGTCTTCCACGGTTGAGCGCCGCCGTGAATTCCGGGAGAACCTGGCGGTGTGGCTGAAGGACTGTGGGTAGGTGTGGCGTGACGGGAAAGCCGCGGAGAACTCAGCGGGGAAGAAAGTGGGCTACCAGATGTTAGGCTGGCTTTGCGACTGAAAGTATAATAATATATAAATATATATTGTAGCAATTGCAATGACAGAAATGTAAAAAAATTTGACAAACTGACTGACCGACCAACTGATTGATTTATACTGCAGCTACGAATGAATTCACATTAGAAGCCTTAGCTTGGTTATGTCATAAACAAACACATCACAATGTTAGTAAAGAATTTTGATGTACAGAGAATATATTTAATGTTGAAATATGGTGAAATTAGTATATTATTTAAACTATATTCAGTAAATGTAACAAATTTGTCCAAAAAAAATTATTCAAGATTATTAGTATTAATTTTGAAAGACTTCATATATTGCTATAAAAATAAACCTATAAAATTATAAGTAAATTTGTCTAAATTGACATAGATGTAAGATGACAACACGAACACAAAGAACAACAATAATCATGGATGATCATAAATTTGATTAATAACTGTTACTGGATGGAGGACTGGTGTGGTTTAAAAATCATGTTCATCGTGGGTTTGTGAAAACTCTGCCTGGTCTAAGAAATTAATTAATGAATCTTTACAAGATTCTGCTAACAATTACATGATATATAACTAGAAAAGAATATTGAAGAAGATTGTCCGTACATCCTACGCTAAAAGATCCACATCATGCAAATTTGCATAGGGGTAACAGGGGTACCCCTCCCCATCTGATGTATCATTTCTCGTCACATATTCAAGCAAACTATCAAGGGCCATCAATTCCAGAAATGTGGAGGCACACTCTAAAGGCATCTAAATTTCAAATGATTTACGGGGGAGGACCAGCATGTGTGTATATCCTACTCCAAAACTCCCCAAAAATTCAAGTAAGATCACAACCGATATTAGGTCTACCTCCAGAAATGCCGAGGTCATCTAAATTTCAGAAATTATCTGGTGTACTATCAGTACCATTTCTACCCAACACCTACACAGATTCAGGTGAGATTTCAACTGATATTACATCCAGAAATGTATAAGCGTTAGACAAAATCGTGAGGGCATCTACATCTCAAAGGTTTTCTGGGTGAGGACCATGGGCACCTACCTAAATGGGTGGGAGGGTCACACCCTTTCAGGACACCCTCACCATAAACAGTTACGTGGCCATTTATGCAACCCTGCCCCACAGAATTCCTGTATTTGTCGTGTTACTCTCAAGCCACTCTCAGGTTCACATATGACATGACGCGACTGAATACACTATCACTTTAACCCTTTAACATTGGTGAAAGAAATCAAAAAATATTTTCATATTCATGTTCATATGCAGACTATTTTTGAAATTTACTACTGAAATGGCTGGCTCGGTTCAAAAGTAGTCTTCAAAGATAGTATTCTTTTGCCTACAAATGGACATTCCTCAAGAGCATTGCAGAGTGCGGTTTTGGCCAGCTTAGTCATGAATGTGTTAATCCCATAATGGGTTAAAATTTTAACCCGTAGCAATTTGAAATTAAATTAAAAGATGAACTGGTGTTCATTTTTCAACAAATTTGGTGGAAGATGGTGCTGTCGTAGACGGCAATACCATCCACCAAAATTGTTGAAAAATGTACACCAGTTTCTTCGTTAGTGGCACAGTAAAAGATAGAATATTGCCATCAGAGTGGTAAGGGTTAACAATCATGCTGGCCTAAACACTTACAGACTATTTTTGAAAAGTTAATCATTGGATAACTGGCTCGGTAACTGAGCCGGTCATTCCAGTGATAGATTTTCAAAAATTAATTTCTCTTGGTATGCAAATGGACATGTATTTTCTATGAGAAAATTTATATTTTCATTAACAAATTTGAGAGTTAAAGGGTTACTTTCAGACAACAGTGGTATGACAATAATCATGATTGAAAAAAAATATTTCAAGAAAAAGAACCCTCGCCATAAAAATGTCACCATATGTACCATGTTCTATGCCATAAGCAGGATATATATATATAGATAGATCAAACCAGTCACCACCGGCTAATGCATTTTAAAGGTGCATAAACAAATAAATATATACACAATAATGGTATTAACCCAGAAATGGCCAAGACGGCCAAAGACAACTTCTGCGGTGATTTTCAGAAATGTCCATTTGCAGGCCAAGCGATTATTAAAAAAAATTTTACCACTAGAATGACTGGCTCGAAGTCGCTCCCGTTGTAAAGTTTTGAAAATAGTTTTCTCTTGGCCTGTATATGGACATTCACTAATCAAAATTGTTTTTTTTTCTTTCCCAACCTTGACAATTAAAGGGTTAATTAAGAAATGATACAATCACGTAATAGCTGATCTCTCATTGAAGAAACTAAGCATTTATTTCCTAAACACGTTAAAAGCAATGAAAAGAATAGCCAAGTAACTCAGCGGCCAGACACATTATCCCTTGAAGCACTGCCTGTGGAAGCAATGGTTACAAGCCAAATGATTTTCAATGGAGGAATCCAATTTATAGGTCAATCATACGATTTCATTATGAACTACATCACTTATAGGTTGACAGTGTCACGATCCACAATCATAATAGTCCGTCATAAACATTGAATAGTCCGTCAAGTTGTACGAATTGTTTGTCTTAATTTACTATTTAATAAACATGCTGTTGAATATTTTAAAATTAATTTGACTGGGCCCTGTTGCTGCCATAGGCTGCAACAGTGCCCAGTCAGATTAGTTTTAAAATATTCAACAGCTCACCTGAACAGTTTTCTGGAAATTTAGATTCAGAGAGTGCAGAGATCGCTTGATCCTAACACGGGAAAGGCGTGGGTGGTGCTTAGCTAGAGATGGGTAGGGCATAGTTAAAACTGGATTCATCCATTGCCCTCTGTGCTTGCTTTAAAATTGAGATGATAGGAATTCAGTTGCAAAAGGGCTAAGCAAGGATATATATATACATAAATATATACAAAGTTTTAAAATGTTTTCAAAATCCAATAAATGAAAAAGATACGGAAAAATAAATTATGAGCCATCTAAATATGGGACCATGTTCTAATATTGTCATCTTAATGACAACGTCACTGACACGTACATGCATGCAGCGCGCTCACAAACATATATTCCAGGTCACCTTTATGGAAAAATCACAGTAGCAGATTTAACACTCAGATCTTTCAAGCAACACTACATTAAAATCTGTCTAAATCTATATGATAATAGCCAAACTACAACAACAATGACAGCAATCATATTGACATTATGAAACACGGTAATCAATGAAATAAATCTGACCAAATGGTATAAAATACACAGACCAACCCACCCCCTCCCCCACCACAGACACACACACTGGTAACACAGGTCAAGGTTTGTGAAGATTCCATGAGCATAACTTGAGTTTTCATATTTCACTAATTATGTCACTATGACCTTGACCGTTGAACCCCAAAATTAATATGGACCTTCAGATGCCCTTCACAAGTTTGCCAATGATCCCTTCAATAGAACATGAAAGTTATGCCTGGATAGATTAATGGACAAACAAACAGCAGCTCCACCATCCCTATCTCTATATGGGGGGGGGAAGGGGCAAAATCATGGGAGATAACTTATTTCGTTAAAAAAAGCATTCCCATTAAATGTTTAATCTCCCGATAATTGTGGAGAATATAAAGACTATCGTAAGCAATGAACAAGGTAGCCGTGTTCCAAATGTAAAGCGATTTCATGCAATGGTTCTAGAGTTATGGTATGGAGTTGTTGAGAAATTGTAGGTCTATCAACAGCGCAAGTAACTTATGCTTTCACAGCGAAAACAAAAATAATCTCTAGACCTTCAAATAGATATTTCTCAAGGACACTGCAGAAGCCATAACAGTCTCATTTAAAATGCTATCAAACAAAGTGCACCATATAATTTGCACTCATAGGCAAAAAATTCTTAAATGTCTTTTAACAAGTTTTTCTATGGTAAATTCAAGTTTTGTTCATAGATTGCTTTGACTCATGATCAATAATGGTGGACTGTGGACTATGCCATGCACAGGTGAAAACAGGAGAATTTTGCCACTATATTCCGCTAAGCACAAATAAACAAGTAATCAAGACAATTCAGATTCTCTGCCACCGGTGCTTTTCGATGACCAATTGGTGGATAGTATTGAGTTACCATGACTATTGCCTTTTTAACTGCTTTATCATAATGTCAGGAGGTTACTTCTTGATCCCAGGGGCAACTTCCCAGCTAAAGATATTTCCAGTAGCACTTAAATTATTGTGCCAGGCACAGACAGACAGACACATACACATAGAGATATTGCAATAGTCTCGCAACACATAGTCAGACTATTCATGTCAACAAATTGAAGGCAGGTGGATAAATAGACAAGAGGCTCAAGTGCCTGTGGCGCTCACCTGGACCATTGACATTTGAACCATTTGCATTTAAATAGACATGATGGATAATTTTCAGAAAATTCAAGATGGCCACCAAAACAAGTAACCAATCAAAATTCTGTATATACATTCTGAAGCCTACCCACCTAGGGTCCTTCTAGCTGAGTTTGATTGAAATCTTCCATGCGGTTGATGAACTGTAGGCTTGTAATTTATTTATCAAATCTTTTGGAAAATCAGATGGCCACCAAAAAATTGACTGATCAAAATTCTGCATACAAGATCTGAAACCTACCTTCCAAGTCTGGTTGAACCCACCCAAGTAGTTAATGAGGAGTAGCATTTTAAACGATATCTGGTAAATTTCCTAAAATTAAAGATTTTCAGCAAAAAATTTACCAATCAAAATTCTGTATACATACTCTGAAACTGATACCCATAGGGTCCTTCCAGCCAAACTAGGTTTAAATACCACCAAGCGGTTAATGAGGAGTTAGCGTTTTGACAATTTCCGGTAATTTTCATTACAAGATCTAAGATTTTCACCCAAAAAAATTAATCAATCAAAATTCTGAATAAAAGTTCTAGAGCCTACCAGCATAGAAGCCATCTACTCGAATTTGGTTGAAACATGCCAAGAAGCTGGAGTAGCATTTTGACCATTTCCATTTGAAGATTTTCACCCAAAAAATTGATCAATCAAAATTCTGAATAAATGTTCTAGAGCTTACCATCATAGAATGCATCTAATTAAATTTGTTTGAAACATGACAAGCAGCTAAGGAGGAGTAGAATTTTGACAAGTTCCAGTAAATCTTTCATAAAATCTAAGATTTCCACCCAAGAAATTGACCAATCAAATTTCTGAAACAAACGTCGGGATGGTACCAGCATAGGATCCCCCAGGCAAATTTGGTTGAAATTGGTCAAAACCGTTAAGGAGAAGAAGCAATTTGATGGATGGCCGACGGCCAGCTGCCATGGCATAAGCTCACTTGGCCTTTCAGGTCAGGTGAGCTAATAACACTGATATAAAAAAACAAGTATAAATATATATACACAACATTAACCTGTAATGGTCAAATTTGGTCAAGAAAATGTAAATATCTGCCTATTGAATGTCCATTTATAGGCCAAGAGAATACAATTCTTGAAGATTTATCACTGGAATGACTGGTCTTCGATTATCGAGCCAGTCATTCCAGTGGTAAATTTTCAAAAATGGTGTTGTCTTAGCCTGTAAATGGACATCCCACAAGACCATAACAGAGGTCAGTGTTGACCGGATTGATCATTAAAGGCTAAAAACAATACAGCAAGTATATCAAGAATAACGACGATAGTGACCATCTGCTGTCTCTAATGGCAAAAAAATAAATATACAAAGATAAAGTGAAATTAAAAACCATTGACGCCCTAACTAAGGCTAAACCCATCAGCTACAACACGCAGCAGTGAACTAGAAAACTCAGAGAGAGAGAGAGAGCGAGAGTAAGATTACTCATTGATAGACTTACACTTGTTGTATTGCTAATGCGCGTCTAGATGCTATTGGAGAGCCTTCACTTATACTACCCAATGATAATCTGTTGAGGACATTCACGGTAGTCATAAAGAAAAAACGAACATTACAAGTTTAAATTAAATTCTAATACTACAATTGAAAATAAAAACTAATTCCGGATATGTATACATGTATGTGAAATAAAGAAATTTATGTTTAATTTGACGGCTAATTTACCGTGGATATATAAAATCGTGCAAATTTGATTAACTTTTAATCATCCAGTTTTAATCTTATTTTTGTTATCCTGTCAGATTAAATATCTGTATTTTCAAAGAATAATGATGTAAAATGCCGCTGCAGACGGTAGCTCCACACCCGCCTTGAATTCAATAACGCAGGACCTACTTTGAAGATAGCCGGATCGTTAACTCCAAGGATACATATATGACACAAAAACTTTTGAAATTTGCTGCAAAGAATATTTTGTTGACTATTTGGAAATTAATTTAACACAACCATCAATGGTATTAAGCAAAATTACATACACCAGATCTTCTGTATGGGTGCCTTTGATCATGATGATGATCATGATCATGATGATGATGGTGATGATGATGATGTACTGTGTTCTGCGGCTGACATAGTTTGAAAATATCCTACAGCTGCAATCAGTCTTTCCTTCTTGGTCACTGTCTCTTACCAGAGTCCCTCACTCATGGTTTCATTGGTTCCGCATACACATTCCTGCACCTCTCAGTCCGGTATATAGCCTGTTTGTGCAGTAGTGTCCTCCTGCGCATGCTTTCTAGGTGTTGGATCTGAGCACTGCGTATTCCAAGCCTTTCTGTGCAGGCATGTTTACTGGCGGTCAACGAACATGGCCAGACGTAAAACATCTTTGCTGATCCACATTCACTGACAGCATGACCAAATGAACCTTTCCATTTTTAGCTATGCCACGCCCAATTCTAGCTACGCTTCACCCACACCTCGCTCGTGTTGGGATCGATCTCTGAACTTCCTGACTATCAATTTCCAGAAAACTATACAGGTAAGCTGTTGAATATTTTGAAACTAATTTGACTGGGTGCTGTTGCTGCCTATGGCAGCAACAGCGCCCAGTCAAATTAGTTTCAAAATATTCAACAGCATGTTTATTAAATAGTAGAGACATACAATTCTTACACCGTGTCGGACTACTAAAGAGTTAAAGACAGGCAATATAGAATCATTTATGACGTAATGATTATGATGTCAGCATACATGTCACTTAGTTGGTTATGCCGTCATATGATCGACGGATAAACTTGGAAATGGCCCTTGCACATGATGTATAGTGCGTCATTCAAGATTATGCTAGTGGTTTCCTTTCCTCATCTATGAAGTGTACATTGCCTGAATATTTCATCTTTAGTGGTAGACCAAGTGTAGATACTGGTGTGTTTGTTCTTGTGGAGTGCTCCCATATGGATGACAGGACTGAGGCCAGATAGCATGTAAAAGCACTGGAGAAAGGTCTTCTCCTTGTGTACAGCTAACAGTGGTCTCAAGATCTGCAGAATACACATTTTCTCCTTCTTGTACTTTAAGTTTGATGTCTGCCAATAGTAGTCTCACTAGTCACAGTTCGTCGTCATCACATACAGCCTAGTGTTTTATATCCAGAATCTTAGATTGTTTGATAGTGTTGAAGACGTGTGACATGTCAACGTCCTGCTGTTTTGGATACGACCACTGAAACAATCATTCACTATGCCCACAGAGCTGTCTTCATTTAAAGCCGCTATGGCAGGCTCCAGTGAAAATCAATCCCTTCCCGAATGCGATACAGCATCCGGACAGGATCTTTCGGATGCTTTTGAGAGGAATGATAGCCCGCAGGTTTGCTGATTGTTCAGGTGGATTCTTGGACAACAAAGGTGTGAAATCGGTCGTGTGGTGTCTCATTGTGTGTGAATAATGGCCTTTTCCAGTTTATCCATCAATCATACAATGTCATAATCAACTGTGTGACATGTAGGATGAAGTCATACACAATGACATCATGAATGACATAGATAAGTTCATCATGAACACCTAATATCCTCATGGACTAAGCGTTGTATGAATTGTGTTGTATGAATTGTATGTCTTTACTATTTAATAAACATGCTGCCATGCGCAGCAATAGCACCCAGTCAAATTAGTTTCTAAATACTCAACAGCTTACCTGTATAGCATTCTGGAAATTAATAGTCAGGAAGTTCAGGGATACATATATGACACAAAAACTTTTGAAATTTGCTGCAAAGAATATTTTGTTGACTATTTGGAAATTAATTTAACACAACCATCAATGGTATTAAGCAAGATAGATCCCAACACGGCAAAACATCAGTGGAGCTTAGCTAGATGGGTGGGGGGGGGATAACTAAAACTGGATTCTTCCATTCATTAGGCCCAGATGCGCGCTCATTACTTAGGGCTTTACATGCCTTCTCAACCTCAGTTGTTTTGATCAGTGGTTGTAGTGGCCTGGGGTCATCTACCAAATGGTGGAATGCTTCAACATCTGCATCCGTGAACTGATTTTTAACCCATTATCTAATTGCATCTGCCTTTACCTGGTCTGTCCCGATGTAGTTGTCCTCAGTGTTATGAACAGAAAGCGATATAAACACATGGGTGCCTTTACATCAGGATAATGGGGTTTCATCAGTGAAATGGGTTACTGGTAATATCTGATAAACAGGGCAACAGACGGGCCAACAAAAAGCTAGATATTATATAACATAGACATAATCACAATATTGTCAAAATACACCTTTAAACCTATATGTATACACAAGTATGTATACATCCAGGGACAAATCGCACCCACACACACTTCCAATGAACCATCCAGAATGATCTGCGGATATACAAGCGCACGTCCACACACGCACGCACGCACGCACGCACACACACACACACACCATACCTCGGTTGGCCATTCAGCTGTACAACATCGATTCGTTTTCGAGGAGGGTCTGCAAGCAAAGAAATCAGTAAACATTTGATATTATTAAGACTTTAAAAATAGTTTAATATTAAGAGAGTGGCCACAAACGGAATCATAATGGACTCGGGGGCCAGACACAAGTCAGACACAGACAACAGGCTGGCCAGCTGTTGGGCAGGCAAGCAGGGGGACTGACTGACCGCCTGTCTGACAGACAAACACACCTATACTAAATGCAAAATGCAACTTAAAATAGCATACAATCTGAATGGACCTTTCCAGTTTTAGCTATGTTCCGCCCATCCTATGGCAGCACCAGTGCCCAGTCAAATTAGTTTCAAAGTATTTGACAAAATGTTTATTAAATAGTAAAGACATACAATTTGTATGTGTCAGACTATTAAGTGTTCAAGACAGACTAAATCGAGTCATTCATACTGTAATTGATTACGACGTCATCCTACGCATCCCGTAGATGTTTATGACGTTATATGCTGGATGGATAAAGTGGAAAGATTCATTATAGCAATATGATCTAGTTACCAATATACCGTACTGCCAAAACTGACCTCTGTAGTGGTCTTCAGAAATGTCTAGTTGCAGACCAAGAGAAATCTACGTTTGAAAATTCACCCTTTAAATGACTGGCTCACGGTGAATTCCCAAAAATATATGTCTTTTGGCCTGCAAATGGATATTGAATAGAAATGTACTTTTATCTTATTTACTGGTAAGTGGTTAAAATGCAATTTGTCAAACCCTAGAATCAAATGAATGCCGTATACAGTAGATCTCATAGATAACTTAATGTGTTTCCAAAGCAAAATAGAATGTACTGTTGAATATTTTTAACATAATTGGATAGGAAAACATTTCTACATGTACCTCAGGCAGCCATGTTTTGTTAAAAATATTCAACAGACCATATATTTGGAAACACGTCAACTTATTTATGAGCTGTACTATACATCTGTATTAACAGATTGAGAACGAATCTGGCGAGGGGTCTGGTTTACAGGGGAACAATGACCATATGATAATTGGACCTGTTCTATAAAACATGTTCACATTAGAAGCTGTTGGTCTATAGAGGATTTGGCTTTTTGGTCCATGGGTGAAGTCGGTGTTTCCAATGAAAATGTACATTCCCGACTGATTTTGTTACATATTGTCATCAATATTATATCATATTATGGACAGCTAAACTGTTGTCAAATTATGTGTCAGGTTCCCTGAAGTGGTTTGGTTTATTGCACAAATACACTGGTAACACTTACCGTTGCCTATCCGCCCTCGAATTTCTATGTCATCTTCTAAGCTAGGATTGCGTAACTTTCTATCTAATAATAAAAAATAAACTACTTTTTCTGTATTGTGCCTGTAAAGAAAAAGGAAAATAAATTTAAATTAAAGAAAATATTTAATAGACATTGTAATTAAACATTTATAATGTGTTTTATTTTTTATTTAGATTTATTTTATTAAATTATATTGATGAACACAATTTCAGCTTCTGAGTGCATGCAAGTTTAACCATTTTATTTTCAAGCATCCTGGTCTTTTAACCCTTTAACCCACGAATTTGTTCAAGAAAATTTCATTTTTCTCACAGAAAATATCCATTTGCAGACCAAGAGAAGACTATTTTTGAAAATTTACCAATGGAATGACTGGCTTGGTTATCGAGCCAGTCATTCCATTGGTAAATTTTCAAAAATAGTCTTCTCTTGGTCTGCAAATGGACATTTCTCTACACCACGGCAGAAGCAGTTTTTGGCAGATATGAGTGTTAAAGGGTTGACTACCTGGCCGCTGCAAGCCAGCAGACAATAATTTCAATTGGCAATAACCTGCTGAATATTTTAAAAATAATTTGACTGAAAGTTGTTGTTGGCCCTACCACCAACACCTATCAGTCAAATTGTTTTCACAATATTCAGCATATCGAAGGAACTCCATGGAAAATAAGAAAATTTACCAAATTTCTTTTCACAAGTGAGATGACATACTTACCTCCCTAACACTCTTGATATACTAGTATATCGGCTCTAAATTCAATAATATTCAGAATTATATAAAGTTAGGTGCCCCTAATGGGCAGGTGGATGTACACAGTCATGCACATGACAGACCCCACCCTCTGCGCATGTGCATACTGGTACTTCCGTTACTAAATATTGGCTGACATAGAAGCAACTATTTAAATAACCAAAGGACCAGACCTCCGTGGGGTGGAGAGGCCGGGATCCTGTTAGGGAGGTAAGTATGTCATCTCACTCATGAAAAAGAAATTTGATAAATTTTCTTATTTCACATCATGAGAACATACTTACCTCCCTAACACTCTTGATAAAAACCAGAATTTGAAAGTAAATTTGGTGGGAGGGAGGCAAGGTCCTGAAAACCAGCACACCCTCGAAGAGACTAGGCTCTTTGAATTTTCAAGAGATTTAAAATATCTGAAATTGTGACTGAAACACAACCAGGAATAGAATTTTGCATCGGATAATCGACCGATGAAGAGAGATTGATCAAAAGGCAAATGCGCTCACCCCCCCCCCCCCCCCCCACCCCCACCCTCTTTCTGAGGAAGGTTAGGAAAAAACGCTGCTCTAAATGACTAGCACGTTCTCTAATACTTAATGAAAGTATTACTAGACATTGGAAAAAAGAAGAATTGCTTCAATTTCAAAACTCTCTGAAAGAACCACAATTAAGAGACATTAACCATCACCATATTAAAATAAAAAATGACACCATCACCAAGACAAAAAAACAAAAATGGTCATATATACTGACCTCTGATGTCTTGGACGCGGCACTCAATTATTCCCCCACCGGATGAAGAGAATTGTACCAGCTAATAGTAAGGATACCCTACCAACAGATGTGATATTTGTAAATAGCAGAGGAGGAAACTAATTACAAACATAAAGCTCTACATTATTTTATTTTCTGAGGACTGAGACGGCGAGCGGGTTAGAAGTGTCACGAAGGTAATGGTCGATAAAATTTGATTCACAGTGCCACTAGGCTACTGACATAATGTCTTCAATAGAAACACCATTAAATAATGCTGTGGAAGTTACCACACCACGGACACTATGAGCCTTGGCTCTATCTACTTGGATTCCAGTGGCTGTCTTATGACAGAATTGAATACATTCTACTATCCATCTGGAAATAGTGTCTCTTGACGCCCTACCATGGGGTTCAATATATGACAACCATAGGGAACATGGGTCCGTCCGCCAAACCTGAGTTCTTCTATTGTACTTATTTAAAGCACGGACAGGACACCATACTTTAGCACCAGGATCATATCTGGTTAAGGCAGGTAAAATAATAGGTTTACCCGGATATTTTAGATTGATTCTTAGCCAAGAAATTCAATCCTGGTAGAAGCTTAAGGCCTTCACCTGTAACTATATAACGGTCAGGCTCAGCAGACAAGGCATGAATTTCACTCCTGCGTCTGGCTGATGCTGCCGCAACTAAAAATACAGTTTAAGTGTCAATAATTTTACAGATATAGCACTAAGTGGTTCAAAAGGTTTATCACTCAAAACCTGCAGAACCAGAGAGACTCCATGACGGTGTCAGTGGAGGGTTTCTTGGTCTGAGATTGCCCATACCTTTAATAGAGTATTTAAAACACTTACTTCCCCTCTTTGCCAAGCAAGGGATAACAGTCATTAATGCTGATTTGTATCCAGCAACAGAATTAGGCTTAAGACTATAGGCATCATACAGGTGACAGAGAAAATCAGCTACTACCTGAATAGATGCTTCCATCGGATTGATACATCTCTTTGAGCACCATTCTGCAAATCTGTTGATTTTATAATTATAAGCTCTGGAGGTTGACCCCCTTCTGGGTCTGGCCATGAAAGTGGCTGCTTGCTCAGAAAACCCCTCCTTAATCGCAGATTTTTTGACAACATCCATGCAGTCAATTGAAACATTGACGGAGTGTTGTGAAGGGTCTTGCGCTGGAAGATAATATTGTCCATCAGAGGCAGAGGAACCGGATTGCAAACCAGAAGGTCCAGCAGATCCGTAAACCATGATCGGCTTGGCCAATTCGGGGCGATCAGAAGTACTTGGCATTCCTCTTGTTTGATCTTCTGAAGAATCCTTGGAATCAGGATTGTTGGAGGGTATGCGTATGCATACATTCCCTTCCAACTGATAGCTAGCGCATCTATTGCGATAGCGCTTGGATCTGGAATCGGAGAAACGTACGTCGTCATCTTCGCATTCTTCTTCATTGTGAACAAATCTATGTTGGGCTTTCCCCTATGATTGAACAGGTGATCAGCCACACATTGATTTAGTTGCCATTCCGTAGGCAGAATGCTCATCCTTCGGCTCAATGAGTCTGCTAACAGATTCAGCCTTCCCGGAATATGAACTGCTTTCAAGGTGATCATATGATCCATGCACCAGCAAAGCAGCTTCCATGTCATCATACAGAGACTGGGCGACTTCATTCCGCCCTGGAGGTTTATGTAACTCACTACTGTAGAGTTGTCTGAACGTATCATCACAAATTTTCTCTCCACTTCTTTTAAGAAGTGTTCCAGGCCTAGAATTACAGCCCGCAATTCTAGCATGTTGATATGTTCCTTTGACTGTTCCAGATTCCAAAGCCCTGATATAGTGGCTTCTTCCAGGCAAGCTCCCCATCCCTCCATCGATGCATCCATAAACATCGTTACTTGAGGGTGGGGAGGGGTCAGCATGACCCCCACCAGGAGATTTCCTCTCTCCATCCACCAATGAAGGTGATGAATGAGAGGGTCCAACACTTGAATGCGCGAGTCCAGTGATCCTGAACTCTGTGTCCACTGAGCCATGAGAAACAATTGAATCGGCCGCCTGAGGAATGACTGGTTCCATTGAAACCATCAGACCTAACATACTCGTGCTAGAATATAACGACTGTTGCAAACCAACTGAATGCATGAGAGATTTTCCACTCTCTTCTGGGATGGATAAACATATCCTATCTCCAGATCGAAGAACATACCCAGGTAAACATACTTCTGGGATGGAGTCAGCTCTGATTTCTGAAAGTTGATTATCCAGCCTAAATCTGTGAGTTTTCAAAACTATCTCCAGATTTGCTGTCAAACTTTCTGGGTTGTGTACTTTCAGCAACCAGTCGTCTATGTAAGTGTGAACAGCTATATTTCTCCTGCGGAGGTATGCCGTGATAGCAAGTACCACTCGAGTGAAGACCCTTGGAGCCGTTGAGATGCCGAATGGAAGAACCTTGAATTCCCATTGGCGTCCCTGAAAAGCAAATCTCAGGAACCGACGAAAACTCCTCGCAATTGGAATGTGGAAATAAGCATCCTTGAGATCTATTGATGCTGTTCACATCCCCTTCTCTAACCCCAACAACACCGATCTTACTGTTTCCATTTTGAAACTCTGTGTATCTATAAACTTGTTTAGAGGTTTGAGGTTGAGAATTGGTCTCCCCCCCCCCCCCCCATCCCCCGTTGTTCTTTGTCACAAGAAAAACGGTTGAATAGAAGCCCGGGCAATCTTGCGCCAGTTGAATTGCTTCCTTTAGAATTAGAGATTCTATCTCCTCTTCTATGCCCAACCGCTTGTCTGGATCTCTTGGAATTTGAGTCCAGACCGGTACCAGAGACAGATGCAACAGCGGACCTCTTATCCATTCTTGACTGTATCCGTGCGAAAGCCATTGCAAGACTAAGCGGTCCTGAATTAACCGCTCCCACTTCTGAATGTGGCAAGTCAAATGACCTCCCACTAGTGCACCTAGGGTTGATGGGGTGCCAATAAATTTTAGAAGTGGGAGTGTCTCTGGTATGAGTGACAACACCCAAGTGGTACCTGTGGTAACCGGAAACAAATTTAGCCCATCAGGCCCTGTTACTACGCGCCGCGACCAGCGCCACATGCACCACGATGCACGGGCTGCTGTCTGGCTGGTTGCGCTTGAGGCGCTGGCTGACGTACAACAGCACACTGCTGCTGGCGCGGCCGGTTTCTGAACAACCATGAGCGTACTGCTGTCGAGCAGCCGAGGGCTGAACACGCACTTCTTCTCTGCGTAGCACTTCAAACTGTGCGCACAGCGCCCTCTGGTCGTTCACTAAAGTCACTGTCTCTTGGAGGTGCCGACAACCTTCACCTCCAAAAAGACCAGGGCCCGCCATCCCGAGATGGGCACAAATTGTCCAAAGCAAAAGTGCGCCTCGTTCTCAGTGACTTTGTGACTGACCTAGTCAGACAGTCCAGCGCCAGCTTGATGCCATCCTGGATGGCTCGCTGGACTGTCACAGGACTAGGTTGTTGCGGCACCGAGTCTGTTACTACCCCAGATAGCAGCTGAGAGACATGGGACAGCGCACTAATCGCCGCTCGTGAGCTCGCCTCGGTGTCGCGCAAAATGGCATTAGCCGAGCGCATAGCATCCATGCACAATGCTCCCGTGTCAGCACAGGAACCTGGCCGCGTATCTTCCCCCAAAGCGGTGTGGTCGTCTGCGCTCGGTCTGGGCGCTAGGCCATATCGAGCATACTGACTAGCAGTAACCCGACATCGCCTAGCAACCTCGCGGGGGGCCTTCGTGAGGCAACCTTTCGGTCTGATCGACTCCTCTGCCGCCGAGAACATATCTAAGATATGTTCAGCATACGGCAGAGACAGAGTCGTGTTGGCCAACGGCTTTGCCTGTAACCATGCCCAAGGGTTACCAGCGGCCGTCTCGTCCACGGAGAGCTCTGGTCTGACAGCGAGGAGCCACGCACACGCTTCTGACCAGTCTTCATCCGTGGCTACCTGCGAATTGCCGACGAGCAGCGGGCCCTCGTCATCTTCAATGGCATTCACAGGTAAGGCTGAGGAGGAGGCTATAGACGAACCTGGCTGCCCATGGAATGTATACGGGCCCGCGAGGGCTGGCATAACATTCGCCATAGGCTGACCAGGCACCAAGGCCGTGCTTGTGTGTGGCGATTCATGCACACCAGCACGGCCCGGAACGTCAGTATGAGATTCCACGCTTAAGCGTGGAATCTTATACGGGCGGCCGTCCGCTCCAAACCGGCCCACAGGCTGAATCATGAAACCTGCTCCCGAGGGAACAGTGCCATAGGTGCGAGCGACCGCGCTCCCCATGAGAGGAGTGTAGACGCTCGCATCCATGTCTTCATGCTCATCCTGTGGGCCGAGCAGGTAGTCTTCATCATCTTCCTGGTCAGGAAAGTTAGACTCTGGATTAGTAAGGAAAACTAACCCAGACTGATCAGGAGAATGCTCGAAAGCCGATGATGAGGTTACTCCGCGAGTGATCGTGGTCAGGCCCGCTGGTCGGGTCCCGCCTGATGCTGCTCGCGCCGCTGGAACACCAGGCGATGCGAACATCAAGCCTGGGTCCAAGACGGCCGCCCCTGGATCACTAAACACTTTGTCCGAGCTAGTAGGGCATGATCCAGGGACGGGGGCTACCTGCACTGAGGTCAATGCACAGGAAGTTGAAACACCCGTGCCCGGCAACATGCCGCAAAGCATGTCAGGCATCAGATCTTTCAAAGTCCTGCGCATCTCACTCACCAACTCAACCTTGAAGGCCTTGAGCTCACCCTTCTTCTTAGTCTTCTTGCCCTCCTCAGCCATCAGCTTAGCCTGGGAACAGAAGAATTCAGAGGTTAGATTCCAACCCCCCCCCCCCCCCCCCCCCCCCCCAACTCTTTACAAATGACACATTTGTTGGACAGCCTACAAACTGAGCAAAGATGGCAAGGGTGGGGGAGGAATCTAGCCTTCATAGGCTTAAGACAGGATGGACATGACTTCTGAAAGGGAATGGATACGAAGACAATGAGTATTATAGTTTGCAAAACCTTGTTAATAGACTATTAGTACACACAAGAACAAACTCGAGAAGACATCCACCTTTTTTTATACAGACTACCCTGACGGGACAGATGATTTCTCTAGTTAATAATAACCAATCACAACCAGGATCCCAGATTAAGAGAGAGAAAGGAGTAATGACTAACTAGATATCTCTCCACCGTCATAATAAAGGGTGATAAAACATCAAGGACTTTCTCTAAACTAGGATTATGACATCAAGAAAGAGAAAAAACTCTGGCTGATTATGACATCAAGCCTCAATGCAACAGCTCCTTCAAGGAGAGGGGACATCAGAAACGAATGCAAGAAACATCTAGAGACTAAAGACATTCATTACTCCCGAATAATATACTTTATATTAAATATATATATTCGAGAACCCATGCACATACAAGAGAGAATACAGTGCAATAACAAATGGCAGCAGAAATTTGTGAATATTTTCAAATAATTAAGTGCCATAACTAATAAACTTCCTTAGCCTGAGCACAGGCAAACCATCCTCTTGTGCAGGAGAACATGTCCATCCATCCGCCGAGACTCCTCTTCCAGAAGAACTGATGAGGGGGACGGGACAAAAGGAAGATATTTCTTTTATTAATTTAATATATCTCCAACCCGTAGACATATCACGATGATAAGTAAAAAAAGAGACGTGAACAACCTTTGAGAGAAGAACAGAAACCCGTACACATACGTAAGTCGAACCTGTGAACACAAAGCACAAGAGATTAATAGCCCTAGGCGCTGTGAAAAATTTAACAAGGATTCCCCGCGCCTGAAAACGCGGTACCGCCGAAACGGCCGCGACGAAAACCGATAACAAATAAAAGTTACAAGTCTTAAATAAATATATGGAACAATATCACCTTAGCAGATGAAGAGGCGGACTCCTCTAACACTTTTGCATCAGCCATGATGGAACCAGATGATAAATTATAGTGAAAATTCTCAATAGAGAGCGCGTTAAAGTTTTCCACAAGTTGATTTCAGCCAATATATTAGAAAACGGAAGTACCAGTATGCGCATGCGCAGTGGGTGGGGTCTGTCATGTGCATGACTGTGTACATCCACCTGCCCATTAGGGGCACCTAACTTTTTATAATTCTGAATATTATTGAATTTAGAGCCGATATACTAGTATATCAAGAGTGTTAGGGAGGTAAGTATGTTCTCATGATGTGAAATGTAGTTTGCACAATTTCAGCAGGCAGACAGCTAAGCATGTGTGCTTCTAAACAACGAATTCATTTTTCAGAATTTTTGCTGCCAAATGTTGCAAAAACATTCAGTCAAATTGTTTTAAAAATATTTAGCTCTCAGAAAGGCCTAATCGCATTCTAGTCCGATGGTCAAAATATATTCATATACATAAATTTTAACTCAGAATTATGAGTTTATCAAGCAGGTTCTAGAGGAAAATTTGAAATCATCACGTCTAAAACCTAAACAAACCAATTTCAGAAGTCGTGAAAATTAGGTCATCCAAGATGGCCATTGGAGCCCTCGAACACACTTGGATCAACCTCCAGAGGTTTTGGAGAAAAGTTTTAAAGACATTTATAAAAATTGGACAAAATCCAAGATGGTCGCCAGCCAAATAGGCTGAAAAGCTTCATTTGAACAAACTTAGATCTCTATGGCCTAAGGATGCTTCTTGCCAAACAAAATTGAAATCGGCCCAGCGTTTCTCAAGAACAGATTTTCATTTTCGTATTTCTTTAGTATGGAGGTTTTTGGCGGAAAACAAATTTATCAGAGTTTTGAAGTGGCAAATTATGGCGACCAAACACACTACATTTTGATTGGTTCACAACGACCATGTTTTTTGATATATCAACTTCCTTTGAACAAACTTTTTTAGAAGTCGTTTTCACAAAAACTACGTCATCAAAGATTGCCGCCGAACCATTTGGCCAATCAAGTTCTCTTTCACAAACTTAGTTCAGCTTTTCTTGCCCTAGATGATATTTCATGCATTTTGAATCATCTCCCCAAGCAGTTTTGGAGATATTTAAACATATTTCTATCGGCAAAAGTCCAAGATGGCCACTGGTTAAATTGGTCGATCAGCTCCATTTGAACAAACTTAAATCTCCATACCATACAGATGCTTCCTGCTAAATATAATTGAAATTGTCCCAGTAGTTCTTGAGTTGTTTAAATAAAAAGTTGACAGACAAACAGACACATGAAAGACGGTCGGTCGCCACTGGCCAGGTGAGAATGGCCAGGTGAGCTAATAATCGAAATCGGCTAGGTGGTTCGTGAAAGAAGTAGATTAAACAAAAAGTTCATGGACGGACAGATGAACAGTCGCCACTTGGCCTTTCATGGCACGCGAGATAATAAATGATTTTCAGCTAGTATATAATATTTTCACCTAGTATATAATATTTTCCAGACTTACTTAGAACTAAGTAATTCTTCTATTAATTTATCTTTATCTTTAAAACATTGTAAGGAGTTCATTGTAGACAGGACATCGGGATCTAGCTCCTCCACACTGGGTATAATGGACGTCTGAAAGGCAACAACAATACAAACATTAACATACCTGTAATCACTTAAAGTTAGCGCTACCTACAGTATTCGCTCAAATTCTGACAAAACTACCCCAAATATTTAAAGGATAACTAATCTCATCTCTTGATCGCTATTCAGGTGATCTAACACGCCGGTCATAAACTATCCAGGTAATTTTAAGCTTTTTATCACACCGCTAAGGAAAGATATTCAGGATTTAGTATTTAAATGTTGGTACATTGCTACACCCTATGATGGATGTCATGATTTACTTTTCAACCAATCAGAAAAACCCTAGTGTGTCTGCCTCGGTATATACGCTCAGTCATAGAGGCGCCCGATATAGTTTGGCAATGTGGTATAAATGCAATCCTACGGGTAAGCTGTTTAATATTTTTAAACCAATTTGATTGGAAGTTGTTGCTGCCAATACAGCAACAACTTCCAGTCAAATCAGTTTCAAAATATTCAATGGGATGAGCATTACATAATAAAGAATGTGATGCATTGGAGCTTACGTGACATCACACACAATAGCTTGAGGAGACAAAATGGTGTCGATCACTGTTCAACATTTACTGGATATTACAAAACAGATAATTGTGATACAGATCAGGGAATGTGACAGGATATGAATGATATGGAATCTATAAACCATATTCTATCGGTGCAATACATTTGAGATGAGATTAGCATCACTTTAAGCATGGAAAGTCCAGTTCATTTGTTAATACAGAATCTAACCACATGTGAATTTGAATCAGGATGGGATATATACATATTCGATATATCTGCTTCCACATACGCACTGCTATTACGCCTTTACCACCCAAGCCAACCAAAAACAGCTTCGTAGGTGTCTTGAGAAATGTCCATCTGCAGACAGAGCTATTTTTGAAAATTTACCACTGGAGATACTAGAATGACTGGCTTGGTATAAATGAGCCAGTCATTCCACCGGTAAATTAAAAAAAATAGCCTTCTCTTGGCCTGCAAATGGACAATCATTACACACAAATTTTCATTTTCTTGATAAATCATAATTTCAATAATTAAATTATTACAAAGTTATTAACTCAATTACATCACATTCGATAATTAATACTTGTTCATTTATAGAACACATGCGAACGCACTATATAATTATAGGCAGCTGTAGTAAAATTGTAAAAAAATTTGACAGACAGACAGACCGACTGACTGACGGACAGACGACCATCCGACAGACAGAAAGGTATGCTAGTTGTGAGTTGCAACCAAAAATTAGTTGTATATCGCTAGGCCTGTTGCTGCTGTACTATTCCAGTAATAAATTTTCAAGAATAGTCTTCTTTTGGTCTGCAAATGGATATTTTCTATGAGAAAATTTAAATCTTTTGAACAAATTCTAAAGGTTTAATTGAAAAGTCGTAACTGTCTAATTGCTGCAAGCCATCAATCAAATATTTCAATGGGCAATAACTCTGGAGATACTGACTATTTTGGAAACAATTTGACTGAATGTTGGTGGTGGCTTAGCCACCAGCAACTTTCAGTCAAATTGTTTTCAAAATATTCCGCATGTCTGGAGTTAAGCACGCGGACAGTTAAAACTACAACTGTCGCGTGTGTATATTGTCAGAAAACAAGAATAAACCTTTCTTCCATCACTTCATTATCCGTTAGTAAATAACTTGTCTCAAAATGTTAAATTTGACAAAACAAGAAAAATAAAACAAAACGTATATATATTTAACGAGGTAATGGTTGGTTATAAATGACAGGTTTTCTAGAACGCGGGAAAGATAAAGATACATGAATCAGTAATATTAAGGTAGGGAAGTCTGGAGTAAAGTTATAATAGCTACTAGGTACAGAAATATACATCAGCCAATTGAAGCCATTACCACGTCTAGACGATAAAATGATTAACCCTTTCAAGTCAAACAGACACAAAAGTAAAATAATTTGAAATTAATAAGACTGACAGCGAAGGCTCTAGTCAAATTATTTTCAAAATATTTACCACCCCTTATTTGTCTCATTGCCTTGAAAGTGAGATTCAGCAGTGAAGGGCTAAGCATTTAGCACTCAAGGCAGTCAAAAATGGCTTCTGTAGTGGTCTTTAGAAATGACCATTTGCAGACCAAGAAGTCTATTTTTGAAAATTTACAAGTGGAATGACTGGCTTGATAACCGAGCCAGTCATTCATCAAGCAAGTTATTCCAGTGGTAAATTTTCAAAATTAGTCTTCTGTTGGTATCTAAATTGACATTTTCTGAGAAAATTGACATTTTCTTAAACAAATTTAAGGCTTAAATGGTTAAGACCTTCTCTATGATATCCATCAGAAAGAGGCTCTGGTCACATTATTATTTGAATAGAAAATAGTAAAGACCTACAATCCATACAACTTGCCAGACTATTTGTTTGTGACGGACTAAATCGCATCATTCATGACGTAATTAATTATGACATCAGCCTATATGTAGCATAGTTGATTATGACGTCATATGATTGACTGTGAAAAATGATTCCTTAATTAAACCTGGCCAATATAGTATGTGACATATCTGTTCCTTTGTCAGAAATCTCAAGAATTTGACGGCCTGATAAAATATCTCATAATACTTGTGAGTCGCAACTATTCTGTTCAACTATTCAAAGGGTCTGTTGAACATTTTGAAACGAACTTGGCTGGAAATAGTTTCTGCCATTGAGGAACAGGAATGCAACTTATTTCTCGAAATCGAGTTAATTTCTTAAATATGGGTAATAAAACCAAATGATGGCTTCAATTAGTCGAGCTATTATAGTTCCGGATACTGGGTTTGATAAAAAAACAAACACTTCATAAAATTAAGGGTATAAGGGTAGAGAACACACTACTGATGGGAAACAAGAGGCCCAAGGGCCTGTGATGCTCACCTGGACCATTAGCATTTAAATATACATGAATCTTTTTATATTAAACAGATGGCCACCGGAAAAATTGACCAATCAAAATTCTAAATAGAAAGTCCAGATTCTAGCACTGTAGGATCATTAAAGTCAAATTTGGTTAAAATCTGCCAAGTTGTTAAATATTTCATTAAAAAAATCATGATTTTCACCCAAAAGATTGACCAATCAAAATTCTGAATACAGCATCTGGAGCCTACTCACATATGATCATTCCAGCACAATTTTGTTGAAATCCTTTGAGCGGTTAAGAATGAGATGCGTTTTGACAATTTCCGGTAAATTTTACATAAAATCAAAGATTTTCACCCAAAAAAATTGATCAATCAAAATTCTGAATAACAGTTCTAGAGCCTACCACCATACAATGCATCTAGTCAAATTTTGTTGAAATATGTCCAGCAGCTAAGGAGTAGCATTTTGACCATTGCCGGTAAATTTTTCATAAAATCTCAGATTTTCACCCAAAAAATTGATCAATCAAAATTCTGAAAAGAAATTCTAGAGCCTACCACCATAGAATGCATCTATACAAATTTGGTTGAAATATGTCAAGTAACTAAGGAGGAGTAGCATTTTGACCATTTCCGGTAGATTTTTCATAAAATCTAAGATTTTCACCCAAAAAATTGATCAATCAAAATTCTGAAAAAACATCCGGAGGGTAGCAGCTTAGGATCATTCCAGCCAAATTTGGTTGAAATCGGTCAAACCGTTAAGAAGACGCGATTTCACGGATGGACAACAGATGGACGGACAGACGACAGACGGACGACTGCCATGGCATAAGCTCACTTGGCCTTTCAGGCCAGGTGAGCTAATAATGATCACACGCATTTTATTCAGAATTTCAAATTTTGTAACCTCTTATCATTTTGTCAGAAGCTAAAATTATATTTTTTAAATTCATTAGATAAAAAATAAAAAGATAAGTATGTAGACTAAGATAATCTAACTTATTAACAGATGATAGCAAGACGCTTTAATAATTTTCTGTCGTGTCTTCATGGCCTATGAAAATGGGTTATTTTTGTCCGCAAAGACGTCAAAATGAGATAAAGCGGGAAGGAAATGGGCCGTAGGAACATTGATATATATAATTTCATCAAACTTATGCTATTTAGTGAAATATTTACACTTTTATATTCATTTATTTGAAGCAAGCGAGGGGTGTCCACCACTGTAAATTGTACGCAAATTTCATACTAAATTACTAACCATTTACGACCGAGTTCAGGTCCTCGGTCAACTATAGTTGACCAGCTAGTTAACTATTTCAAGTTCACCTGGGATCTAACTAACTATAGTTAACTGCGGTTCGCCAGTCCAACTTGACCTAGAATGTTTCACCATCTTTTAAAATAGGTTAAATAATGTCTCGCTCTAAATTAAATTAGGTAAATAACAACTATAAACTACAATATCGTTGGGTAACCTAAACAATAAGAATTCTGCAAAATTAAATGTCTCAATGACTCTGTTAAATAGAAACAAAAATTGTTGAAGGTGAAGATAATAACACCAACACCAGAGAAATTGATACCTATATCTCAATTTCTGCTGGTCTGCCGAGACAAAAACTCGACATACATAACTATGAATACGGAGCTACATCTAGTGTCATAATCATTCTAACATACACTATTATAGTACATACAATGAATTTACTACTCTACTATCATACAGACATCCATGACAAATCTAAGATGATGGGATGCATTAAACTCAACAGATCAAATATGCATTATTAATCCATACAACAAAATCAGTAACTCAAGATTTAATTTTAAAAACTTAACCCTTATACTACTGAACTTCAAAAATTGAATTTTAGTCATCCATGTCAGACAGAGTTCAAGCTGTTCATTTGAAAATCGTGTTATTGAAATTTGTTGTTGCGGCAGCAACCACTTTCAGCAGTACAATATTCTTATGAACATCATGGGGTCTTTGATGGTCAAGATTCGTCACCCAAATCAAAATTAATGAATGTCCATTTGCAGGCCAAGAGAATATTTTTGAAAATTTACCACTGGAATGACTGGCCGGTTATCGAGCCAGTCATTCCAGTTGTAAAATTAAAAAAAATAGCCTTATTTTGGCCTGAAAATGGACATTCTTCAAGACCACTGTTTGACTGACTTGACCATTAAAATGTCAATGATGACCACTGGTCACTAGCCAGGCACTGGTTGAGCAGGATAAGGACTAAGATTATGTCTGGCTACCTGGACTACTTGGCAGACAGGTAACTCTAACTCAAGGTCTGCGCCATTCTCCCTACAAGAAATAACCACAGCGATTGAAAACAAGGACAAGAACAAGAAAATAAATACAGCATATACATTTAACAGGGTTCTGCCGAGGCAGGACCTTTTGCACCATTTAGAACCAAGATGGCTAATGTCTCTAATAAAATTGCCAAAATATTTAGCTTTACTAACCATTTTTCAGGTCAAGATTCATAATTTTTATTGAGATGGTACACATTTATTTAGTGAAGAGATGGATTAAATTAATAAATTTTATTGAAGAAATGGGTCAATTTGATAGATTTTATTGAGGCGATGAGGGCAAATTCATAATTTTTAGTGAATGATGCGTTAAATTCATTTTTTAGATTGGGTAAAACCATAATGTCTAGAAAAGAGATGGGTAAAATTCATAATTTTTAGTTGAAGAGATTGTCCATATTCATAATTTTTATTGAGATGGGTTAAATTAATAATTCTTAATGAAGATGTGGGATTTGTTCCAAATTTTCATGTACCTCGGCAGAACACTGACGTAATATTCAATAATAATATTTAATATAAACTGAAAAGCAATAACAAATATATTATAATAATAATGATGATCATAATAAACAAATATCGATCCAATGACATGTAGGTGATATTTGTGAAATGTTTTTGAGATCATGTTTGGGAAAGCGTAATATTTGAAATCGCTAGAAGTGCAACACAATTAATACCTTCAACTTTACTGAAAATGGTATCTAACAAATTTTCTTAAAGAAACTTAAATTTTAAAGATTTATCTAAGTTTTATCGTGACTATTGATCACGGATAACACTGTATTCAAACTTGATCTCAAACCACAGGTTCTACACTGCAGCTGGCGTTGTTACTCTGCGCCATATTGACAAAATACAGAAAGAAATTGGCGAGTCGAAAATTCACTCTCCATAATGGGTCTACCTGTACAACTTGCATCATGGGTAATTCGAGTTCTAATTCGTGTTTTGAACTTCTACAAAGCAAAACAGCTCATGTATTAAGAGTTAATATTTTTAACGTTTGTAATGTAATAATATTATGTGAGTAAATATTCCTAACCAACGTAAGTGCACAATAGAGTGATCCAATACTAGCTATGACTCGCACATTTCTATGCCCCGCCCATTTCTAGCTAAGCCCTGCCCATTTCTAGCTAAGCTTCACCTTTTCTAGCTAAGCTTGACTGTTTCTAGCTAAACTTTGCCAATTTCTAGCTAAGTTTCACTGTTTCTAGCTAAAATTTGCCCATTTCTGGCTTAGCTCCACCATTTTCTAGCTAAGCTCCACCCTTTTATAGCTAAGCCCTGTCCTTTTCTAGCTAAGCGCTGTCATTTTCTAACTAAGCGCTGTCCTTTTATAGCTAAGCTGTCCTTTTCTAGCTAAGCTCTGTCCTTCTCTAGTTAAGCTCCGTCCTTTTCTAGTTAAGCTCGACCCATTTCTAGTTAAGCTCCATCCTTTTCTAGTTAAGCTCCACCCTTTTCTAGTTGAGGTCCACCCTTTTCTAGCTAAGTCTGCCCTTTTCTAGCTAAGCTCTGCCCTTTTATAGCTAAGCTGTCCTTTTCTAGTTAAGCTCCACCCTTTTCTAGTTGAGCTCCACCCTTTTCTAACTAAGTCTGCCCTTTTCTAGCTAAGCTCCACCCTTTTCTAGCTAAGCTCTGTCCTTTTCTAGCTAAGCTGTCCTTTTTCTAACTAAGCTCTGTCCTTTTCCAGCTAAGCTGACCTTTTCTAGCTAAGCTCTGTCCTTTTCTAGTTAAGCTCTGTCCATTTCTAGTTAAGCTCCACCCTTTTCTAGTTGAGCTCCACCCTTTTCTAGGTAAGTCTGCCCTTTTCTAGTCAAGCTTGACTGGTTCTAGCTAAGCTCCGCACACTTTTTACACAGGTAATCAATTTTTATACTTTGAATCCTGAATTTCCAGAATCCGAATTTCAAGGTAATTATACAGGCAAGCTGTTGAATATTTTGAATTTGATTGGGAGTGCTTGCTGTCTATTAGTCAAATTAGTATCAAAACATTCAACAGAATGTTTATTTCATTGTAAATTCATCAAAGACATACAATTCGTACACTTCATGCCAGATTTGTGGATTTTCATGACAAAGCATTACCTCATTATGATTGTGACATCAGCTAATGAGTGCCGTAATTGATTATGACTTCACATAATTGAGTGTCAAATCGGGTCTCTACATCAATATCATCAGCCAGAATAATTATCATCATCATCAGCAATAGCATTAGTAATAAGATTTTCTGATTTTCTGATTATTCACTAACAAGGCAATCGCCACAGAATATTCTCTGATAACTTTTTCATTAACAAGTTTTGGATTAAAGGCGCATATTCACACTAAATGCTTGAAAATAAAATGGTTAAAATTGAATACTTTTAGACGCTTAAATTATGTGGCTAGATGTATTGAAACGAAATAAATTTTAACATATGATGATTTCATTATGTATAAATTAATATAATTTTTTAAGTTGTGAAATTGAATTAGAGGCACGAGCCTCTAATTCAATTTCACAACTCAAAAAATTATATTAATTTATACATAATGAAATCATCATATGTTAACATTTATTTCGTTTCTGTAGATTTAGGCCCAAAGTTTAAGGCTCTAACAGTATTCAATTTTAATAACTTTATTTTCAAGCATTTAGTGTGAATATGCGCCTTTAATAAATATAGTCATTATATTTAGCTAAATAAATGTACATGTATGTATGTCATAGAAGGATAGGTTAGCGTGGACATGTATGTCATAGAAGGATAGGTTAGCGTGGACATGTATGTCATAGAAGGATAGGTTAGCGTGGACATGTATGTCATAGAAGGATAGGTTAGCGTGGACATGTATGTCATAGAAGGATAGGTTAGCGTGGACATGTATGTCATAGAAGGATAGGTTAGCGTGGACATGTATGTCATAGAAGGATAGGTTAGCGTGGACATGTATGTCATAGAAGGATAGGTTAGCGTGGACATGTATGTCATAGAAGGATAGGTTAGCGTGGACATGTATGTCATAGAAGGATAGATTAGAGTGGACATAAGGAGATATATTTACATAAACAAAGTGTTAGAGCCGAGTAGATATCTTCTGACATTTGTGAATTCAGAGAGCCATTCAAAAGTTAATGCGGAAACATGATTGCTTAGTGCTTCCACGGATATCAACAGATTTCACAGAAACACAATCCCAATGAAGGTCTTAATCTTATAGCATAGTATGGTATTCACATAACAAATCTGACGTAAATCCAAGCAGACTTTCTAAATTTATAAAAACAGAATCACGTACGACAAAAAAAGATAGACCGCTTCTTATGTTGGCGAGCCGCTGGCTCTTGCGATTGGAGGCACTGTGTGATCTTATGCGCTAACGAGAGTTCATTATCAAACGGGTATGGGAACATTCAGTTCCTATCGCGCTATGATAATATATAGAAATTTCCGAGTCCCCAGAGTCTTTATATCCAAGTACTCGCCCTAAATAAAGATCTTTTGCAATTGGAGGCAAATCACATGATTTACATCTTTTCTCGACGCCATTTTATGTTAAATTCTGGATAAATTTTGATGTAATAAGTGATAGTTATTAAAGAATAAGCAATATTTAGGCATAACAATTTAATAATTTCACTTCAGCATGATGTTTTTGGAGTGGACATTAAACATAGTCATCAGGCGGCGAGAATTTTCTAGTGCAAAATGTAATTCAATTTCCGTGGTATAATTTTTAACCCTTTTAGAAAAAAATTACATCAAAAAATGTGCGCAAAGAATGTGCTCCATTATAAGATGCCACCCCCTCCTAGAAAATGTAATTTGACAAAAAAACTGCGTCCTTTCGTCAAATTTTTACGGTAGTAACATCATTAAAGATAGAGAAGTCGTACACTTGACAGACTTTTAAATGTTCATGACGAAGCTAGATAGGGCATTCATTACACATTTTGATTTTGACATCAGCCTACATGTGACGTAATTAATTATGACCGCATATACGAGTGACAGATCGGATCCCTCCATTACCACGCACTGTAAAATCATATAGACCGAACTTCATGTGAATCTCAGCAGGCATTCCACAGATATTCTTCAGGAAAGAACAAGAGAAATATTATATACACAAACTCCAAACGCGAGATCCAATAGGATCAATCATGCAGGTGATTCCAAGGCACGAGTTATTCCTATACTACAGGAATACACCTGTATACATAGATGGACTGATACAGAGCTTTTACGTATTTCATTTTCAAAATATTCAACAGCTTACCACGAAATAATATACTGGAATGTAATGGATTATAGCCGAGGAACGGAATGCAAAGCACTGATCCAAGCTGCAAAGTTCAAATCGTTCAACAACCACCCGATGAAGATCAGGCAAGCACAGCAGTCATCAGGAAGACTTAAAAGATCAAGTTTTGTGAAAGAGACAAAAGCACTTCAAAGGAAACACCAAGAAATGTTGCCAGCACAAATAGAAGACCCAAACCACACCCTTGATCCTCCACCCTGGGAAAACAAACTAGAGAGCATAGCTATTCGCACCACAGTACCTCATCTCACAACCAAAGATGAACACAGTGATGTGAGCAAGAAAGCCCTGACCCTCGCCATGCTGGAAGAAATGTACCCTCAGGAGACATGGATAACGATCTACACAGATGGATCAGCCAAAGATGCAATTAGGAGCGGAGGTGCCGGACTGCACATACAGTATCCAAACGGACAACATGAGTCAGCTGCAATACCGACAGGCAAACACTGCACAAACTACAGAGCTGAAGTCGAAGCACTGGTTCATGCAGCTAATACCATCAGCAGAACAGCAGACCCTATTGCACAGATTGTCTTTTTATCTGATGCCCGCTCCGTCCTTGAGGCTATCACCAAAGGTAAGCTGCCACAACTTGAAGAAGCACTACAAACCATCAAATGCTTTCGGATAGCATTGCAGTGGATCCCCTCACACTGTGGAGTCCAAGGAAATGAGGAAGCAGACAAGATGGCAAAGGTGGGTACAGAAGAGAATCAGACAGAAAACATGGTTACGCATACAGAGATGAAGACTATCATCAAGTCACTCTATAGAACACCTCAATCAGAAGATGCCTACCATCATCTCTCGAGGCCAGAGCAAGTGACCATTTTTCGTCTCAGAACTGGACATAACAGACTAAACCAACACATGTACAGGCGGTTCCACCTTACGACATCGCCCGCTTGTCCTTGTGGAGAAGCAGAACAGACCACAGAGCACATACTTCAATGTTGCAGTACGTATCAGCTGCTGGGAGAAGAGATCAGGCCTTTGTCAACCTCTTTTCTTGAAAAGCTGTATGGGCCTGTGGAAGAACTGCAGAAAACCACAGATTTCATCTTGAGAACGGCTCTCCAAGTGTGATACCAGCGATCGAAAAGAAGAAGAAGATAGCCGAGATCTTATGACAAAGAAAATTAATTGATTTAAAAAAGTATATAAATGCATAAAAGCTTTAGGCAAAACTTACGCCATAACCCAAGGATGTCTGTAAATGTCTTCTAACTGTAATACAAACATACGTGTAAATCTTATAGCAAAGATCATCATATATGTTACGGCCACTAATGAAACATCAAGTACATGCACACGCATACACACACACGTCCCAAGCTTCTACAGTATAGCGCATAAATATGTTAAAATGGCTCCAAAACACAAATATGTTAGCTAGTACAACTATGTACTACGTGTAACACGATGTAAGAAACATTTTGTTGAATATTTTTAACATAATGGACATTTACAGAGCAATGACGTCATAATCAGCTAACCCTCGTGTAGGATAACATCATAATCATTACGTCATAAATGATTCTGTACGGCCCTTTAACGGTAGATATGTAGACCTATTTTAGATCTACGGTCCTTAACTCTTAATAGTCCAACACGTTATACAAATTATATGTCTCTACTATTTAATAAACATGCTGTTGAATATTTAGAAACTAATTTGACTGGGCGCTGTTGCTGCCATAGGCAGCAGCAACAGCACCCAGTTAAATTAGTTTCTAAATATTCAACAGCTTACCTGTACAGTTTTCTGGAAATTGATAGTCAGGGAGTTCAGAGATCGATCACAACACGAGCGAGGTGTGGGTGGAGCGTAGCTAGAGATGAGCGGGGCATAGCTAAAAATGGAAAGTCCATTGATTAAAAGACATCGCTGCCTTAGAAATATCGTCCAATCCAATTATGTTCAAAATATTAAACAGTATGTTTTTGTTTTAATTTAGTTTGGAAACATTACATTATGTCTGATCTGTATTGTACAGAATGTACGCATCATCAGGGAACACGGAGAAATAATGAGGATAAACGATTGATTATTCACACGCCTCATTATAAAGATTGTATACATATTCACCTATCATGTGACCATAACAATAGGTCAGTGCAGGCGCAAATATCATCAAACTCATCATAGTCTCAAAGTAAGAACAAATAACACGCTATAGATCTTTCCCAAATTATCATATTTTGGGAAAATCCCTTCCCAGAATGCATCGCGCATACGACTTCTAGCTGGTAACGGCGATAGGCGACGTGCAAACATCATTATTTTACTATTGGAATCAGATATAACGCACTTTAAGTAGTCTATATGTAGAAGTAATTTCATAATATTATTGAAGCCATACATCATTGGAAAGCGTTTTTATATTTTTGTGAAAATTTGATACAGTTTATCGTGATTTTAAAATAGCCCCTATTGTCCACTTGATTTAATAAATCTAGATATAATGGTGTATTTTATATACGCAAATGACCAGTGAAAATTTTACACAAATATAAAACATAATGCATTAATGTTTCGTCAATTGAATGCACTTTCCAATGATGTATGACTTAAATAATATAGTGATTTTAGTTTATCATAGGAACGGTTTAAATCTGCAGTGTACTTTAGTGCAATAGTAACTTACTGCACATCAGGCCGCTTGTTGGCGGCATTACCAGCCAGCAGTTTTGCTCCGAGCGTTGATTTAGAGGAATCCCGGCATTATAACGTCAGTGCGGGAAAGGTTTATTATGACAGTATCAATCTTTCTCAAGGAATAGGCATATACAAGCATACTCACACAAACACATAGGATGCAGCCACGCACATGCGAGCGATACACACACACACACACGCACGCACACGCATGTATGCACACATACACGCATGCACACACACACACATGCATGCACGCACGCACGCATGCACGCACGCACACACACACACACTTATGTAAACACATGAACATATAAATAAATGAAAACATGAATGTACATGCCGGCACACTCACACATTAACGTAAACTTTGAGAGTAATTTGGAAGCAACAACTTTCAAAGAAATTGTTCCCAAAATCTTCATATTAACCTCCATTCAGGTGAGATTCTTTGTAATTTGGAAGTAAAATTATTAATTATTTATTACGTGTAATCTTTTATCAGCATCAACTTCGACCATCCCTCGTAGCAAGTCTTGGCAATCGGGTGGCACAAAATGCGGAATGTGAAACACGCCTTTTTTCACTTTTTCTAAAAGCTGCCGTAAATTGTCATCGTCAAAAGGCAGAGCGCCCTGAAAGCAAACACAACGCAGGAATGAATGAGAGGGCCATGTCACGAACGCAGGCTCAACAGCAATCCTTTAACATTCAAGCGGCTTCTGTACTGGTATTGAGAAATGTCTATTTGCAGACCATGGCCAGAGAAGACTATTTTTGAAAATTTACCAATGGAATGACTGGCTCGATAACCGAGCCAGTCATTCCAGTGAGAAATTTTCAAAAATAGTGCCTCTCAGTCTGCAAATGGACATTTTCTATGAGTTAATTGAATTTTCTTGAACGCCGTTGAGGGTTAATAACACATGGCCTAATGGTGTAGTACAGACTGAAAAAAGAATGATTGACAGAACAAGTGGTTAAATACAGGAAATACAGTGCTCAGATCTGTGACTAGAGTATCCGATGTCATAAGCAATTTACCTCACTAAGTTAGCTGATGTCATAATCATATGGATGCATAGCTCCGTCACGAAAAAAGAAGTCTGTTTCTAGTGTACAAATTGCATGTCTTTGATGAATTAACAATTTAGTATGCTTTCTGTTGAATATTTTGAAACTAATTTGACTTGGAATCAAATCAAATTGGTGGTGTGGAGTCATGTCATGTCAAATTAGTTTCAAAATATTCAACCGTTTACCTGTATAGTTACTTATTTTATATTCTGAGAATTCAGGATTCAAAGTTTTAAATTGGTTCCAACACACATAAAAAGGGGGCGTAGCTTAGATAGAAAAGGGTGGGGCATAGCTAGCAAGGGATCCTTCTATTCTCTCCTAACAGTTTAACTCAGACACACTCGAAATGGACAATTCTTTAAGATGTAAGCAATATTTTGTTGAATATTTGGAAACTAGTTTCACTGGGAGATAGATGTTGGTGCTTATGGCAGCAATAGGTTACGGTTGAATTAGTTTCAAACTATTCACCAGCTTTCCTGTCTAGTGTCTGTAGGTTTCGATACTGGAATTTCAAGAGTTAGTGGTTAGCATGACAAACACAAGATGCAAGACAGAATAGAAAGATTTTGTTACATATTTGGACAAGAGAAAGTCAGTTAGAGGTGGACATACTACACGCACCCCCAACCACCCTCCACACCTTAAGTGCATCCTCAACCTGAGTCTTCCCCAATACTATACATACAAAAAGCCCAGTAGGGAGGGACGAAATTTAATTTTTTTTCAATTATTTATTTATTATAAAAAGGTCATATTTGTTTTTCAGATTTTTAACTATATCATTAAATATGGCTGTAATTGTCAAATTTGTCATGTGTTTCATTTCACAATTAGCAAAATGAACTCACATTGCATACAAATGACATTAAAACATTGTTATTTGTATAGTTTGAGTATACTAGTATGGATGTTTAAGCACTTATGCTGCGTAGAATTTGTTTTTTATTCCTGGCCAGTTGAAAAGACTTTGTCCTGTTAGACAAGTGTTACAGACATAATTAACCAATGGATAAAGCACCCTTGGTCAATGTGACATGCGTAACTGATGCCATGGACAAATGTGGGACGCGATGGTTTATATAAGCTCATCTAGATGATGAGCTGAAAATGTAATGCACTCATAGCACTCATTATGAAAATCGAGGGTCAAAACACGATGATTATGTTTATGTAATATTTCTGTTGGGTTACTTTTCTGTTTGTCAGGCAGATTTTTAGTTGCGACAGAAAACTAGTGTAAGTCGGCTCATTGGTGCAAGCTAGTATTGGTTTTCTGTTTGTCAGGCAGATCTTTAGTTGCGACAGAAAACTAGTATAAGTCGGCTCATTGGTCGGTCTATCAACATTCAAATATCAACATTTCTGACAAAGCTGCATAAGTTGCAATTATAGCATGCGACCCTTGTTAACCCTTACAACTCGAATATCAACATTTAAAAAACTTTAAACTAATTTAAAGATGAACTGGTGCTCAATTTTCAACAAATTTGATGGAAGATGTTGGTGTTGTAGACAGCAACATCATCCATCAAAATTGTTGAAAAATGTGCACCAGTTTCTTTGCTATTGACACAGTAAAAGATAGACCATTGACATCAGAGTAGGCCTGGAAATAACTTTTTCAACAGTGTCCAACACTTTGTTAGGCACCAGTACTTAGTACTGGAAATCCAGAATTTGCTGCCTGTCAACACTATTCTACTTCAGTGTTCTTTACTTGAACTTATGAGAAACATGTCAATAAGCAACTAATCATGAGTCATAATGATCGTGATACACCTTAGGTAGATGAATATTTCATGGCTTTGTTAACACTTGTATGCAGACTCTTTTGTTGCATACTGCAACTACTGGGACAGCTTTAATCTGTAGCTGACAAAAAGTCAGGAACCAGCAAGACTGTGCCTGACATTTGATAGTTTGGTGCCTGACAATGTCCTTGACAGGCACCTTATTTCCAGGCTTGCAGTGTGGTAAGGGTTAAATATCGACATGTGTGTGTATATAAGCATTCTATTATTCTAAAATACCTAGTGCATAAAAATGGTGGAAGTAAATCAGTGTCAAATTCATTTTAAAACGGAATAGGAGTTAAACGGCTTTATACAAATTAAAACCTACAATGTTATTGTCAGTAATTTTATCATCTGTTTAACCCATAAAGCACCATTTACAGATTGTTCCATATCATTTTGAATCATTATCGCCGAGCAAATAATGTTGTGTATTGATCACTTAATAAGAACGATATATATTTAGACACAACAAATCCACGCGGTTAACCCTGATAATCAACTGACGGTATTCAGTTCCTGCTCGGAGAATGATACATTGCATACTTTCGGAAAATGATATCGCTGGAAGTGGTTGCTGCCTTTGACAGCAACAACTTCCAGCGATAACATTTTCAAAATCTACACCATTCTTCATTTTTTGAGCTGATAAATAGAAAATATTCCGGTTCATATGTAGCATGGAATGCGTGTCTAATGATGCTAACTATACACCTCTCACACCTGAGCTCTATCATCTTCCTCTTCACCTACTATTCTAAGCATAATTATACCCTTGTCCCAGAGACATAATCAATGAACAACACTTCAAGGTAATAAAGGTGCAATCAACCTGCCAGATCTACCTGCCCGATTTACCTGTCCATCCTGATTATATATATATATATATATATATATATATATATATATATATATATATATATATATATATATATATATATATACAAGTTTATAGCGTGGTGAAAATAATCAATGCTATATATATAATGATATACAAACACAATGCATGCATGCACATATGGACAACACATGCATGCATGCACACTCGAGCCACACAAAGCGATTTTAATCATCATTTACAACCGGTTTATAATAATACTTCCAATATATAGATATTATTTCGAGGGTGCAAGGATGAGTAATGGCTTAACATACGCATACATAAAGCAGCGATAGACATGTAGCCTTACATTGTACAAACTGTAAACAAAACATACAGGTACGGGTCACTCTGAACCACACATATACACAGATCACATTCAACTTGACACAGAAAAAATTTAATTGATCACAAATTCCTTTTTATCAACAGGATTTTTAATGGGAAATGTGCTTGCAATAGAACCATGAAGCTGGCCTGATGATATAATTGCCAATCCAGGTTAATATTTGTGTTTAGAGGGAATTAATTGTCAGATTTACAATTATATCATCAGGCCAGCTTCATGGTTCTATTGGAAGCACATTTCTCATTAAAAGTCATGTTGATAAAAAGGAATTTGTGTTTTTGCTATGTCAAGTTGAATGTGTGCAGCGTAGAGGGAATCAATTGTCAAATTTACTAAGTCCCTATGCTGCACATACAGGCTTGGGGGGGGGAAGAAACATGGCCAGTGAAGTTTGAAGCAGTAGATTGCTTGGTTGATTGCTACACACATTTGGTTGTGGTATCAACATATTTTCCAGTCACAAACAAATATTTTAATATACAGATATCATGACAGTCCGGTCCAGCGAGTAAAACAGATTTTGGCACTTCATAACACCTGATTTTTCCCAATCCATAACTTCTACCACGAGTACCGACATACGATGGGATGAGTATCCCATAAGCTTTTTTTTAGTTCGCAAAGGTGAACTAAATATCATTCTGTTGGGTCTTATAATAAAATTATGTTGATTGTAAGCTTTTTAGAGTTCAAAGACATAAGTCTGTTTACCTGCCAATTGGCATCACACATGATGTGTTTTACCCTACCTAGCACACGTCGAGATGTTAACTATTACCACTCTGATGTAAAAAGCTTTAATTTTCAAATTAAATTAAAAGATGAACTGGTGTTCATATTTCAACAAATTTGGTGGAAGACGGTGCAGTCGTAGACAGCAACATCGTCCACCAAAATTGTTGAAAAATGTACACCAGTTTCTTTGCGATTGACACAGTAAAAGATAGAATATTGACATCAGTGTGGTAAGGGCTAAGAGATGTTAACATCACCCAGCAAGGATAGAAATTAAATTTTTTTAATCATGATCCATACTGGTCAGTACATCAGAAAATCCAGATCCCTGAAATTTTCTACCGATCCGTACTGTCATAACTGTAGCACTGCATAGAATATACCCCGGTAAAGGCTATTTGTGGTCGGTTTGACCACTAAAGGGTTAAAACGCCACAGATTACACCAACTGGTTGATGAATTAAGACTTGATAACAACGTAATCAGAAAATATAGAACCAAAAGATTGGTTATAAAGCCTGACGCTTGGATGCGTTGTGAATCCAGAAGTCTGAATGGTCTGAAGCTGTTTTATCAGCTCCTTTTATACCCTCCTGGGCTGAGCCTGGGGATTGGCTTGGATTTGCCTATATATGGGTATGGTTATGTTGGTTTGCCGATTTATAAGGACGCCATTTTTGAAAGTTGTGGTCTATTTTTACCGGTTGATGTTTTTACCGGTTGGACTGTCATGGCGGCTTAGGTGGTTTTTTTTACCGGATGGTGGTTTTTAAGGGGATGTTGGTTTGTTTGGCAGTTGTAGCTGTCATGGCGGCTCGGTATAATTTTTTACCGGTTGTAAGGTACTTTTACCGGTTGTGGTATTCATTTTTTACTGGTTGTGATTTTTTGGCGGTTGTTTAATTTTTTTTGGTGTTGTGCCAATTTTTTCTTATATTATGTATTATACCGGTTGTGTCACTCATAGGCGGTATATGTTTGGTATACCATTGGTAAGAGTTTGGGAGACGGGTGGGGGGTCCACTGGATGTGAGGTTTGACCTGGGTAGTCATTACCATTTTCAAGATTCAGACTTATGGCATTTCGTTCCTTGAGTGGAACTCATCAGAGGCGCATGTTGGTATGTGGATGAGTAAAGTTTTGTATGACCCATATCTAATCATTATGTATATCAATGTCAAAATGTGAGCTAAAAAAATGTATGAACTCAAAAAAATGTAATCTAACATGTTGTTAGAAAAAACATTGTTATCACCCTTCTGATGAATTAAGAGATAAATCCTGTTTGAATTGTGTTATAAAACTATTCCTGCTGAAACAGTGTTTTAAAGCAGTGATCTGTTACTGATCCATATGCGAAAAAGGCCTATGGATCACAGGATCCGTGGTTAATTTCTAGCCCTGCCAGGCAGTAGGTTTATATCACCGAAGCTGCATAGTGCATATCAAAGATTAGCTTCACAGAGCTGATACTTTTCATGTTATCTCCACGCGGAAGTCAGTAAGCTCAAATAACATACATGACAAAGAACAGCAGGTCTAGGTAAGGTAGAGAGTGGGTGGTGAGAAGACAGGTACTTGTGTGTTGGCATGCGGACAGGCAGACAAACAGACTGACACCATCACATAGGATCATTTAACCCTTTAACACTCAAATTTGGTCAATACAATTTTAATTTTCTCATTGAAAATGTCCATTTGCAGACCAACAGAAGACTATTTTTGATATTTTCTTTTTCAAAAGGTTATCGAGCCAGTCATTCAGTGGTAAATTTTTTTAAATAGTCTTCTCTTGGTCTGCAAATGGACATTTTCCAAGACAACCGCAGAAGCCGATTTGCATGGTAAACCTTTAACACTCAAGCCAGCAAAAACACCTTCTGCGGTGATTAAGAGAAATACCCATCTGCAGACCAAGAAAAGACTATTTTTTATAAATTTACTACTGGATTGACTGGCTCAATAACTGAACCAGTCATTCCAGTGATAAACTTTCAAAAGTACTCTTCTAGAAATCTGCAAATGGACATATCACAAGACCACTGCAAAAGTATTTTTTTGGTCATACATGTATTAAAGGGTTTATGAATAATTATACTAATTATGATGAGTTTTCACACATATCAGTGCTCATGATGTATATTTGTCAGAATTAAACAAAAATACAGTTAAAAAGTACAATGTTCCCCCCCCCTCAACCCCTATCACCATAAATGGAGTCAACTTTAACATTATATTACAAGTAGGCTTGTGCGATTATTGCGTTGGGCGATCGCGATCGATTATTAAAAAATAATCGTGATTACTCGATTAATCAGCTTGGATAAAAATGACCAACACATAACAACAAAAGATTATCAATGACAAAATTTACAATTGTGTTTAGAAAAGTCCATTTGCAGGGCAAGAGAAGACTATTTTGAAAATTTATCACTGGAATGTCTGGCTCGATTCTTGAGCAAGGCATTCCAGTAATACAGTTTCAAAAATAGTCTTCTCTTACCCTGTAAATGGACATACATTCACTAAGCAAACTGCCATTTTTCATGACCAATTGAATTAAACAGTAATTGAAAGTTAGGTTTTGAAAAATTTTTCGAAATCGAAAATATTCACAATTATTTGATTAATTAATTTTTAATCATATAAATTCACGATTTAAAATATATTCGTGATTTTCGATTTAATCACGTAATCTTGCAAGCCTAATTACAGGGATACTCACCACTAAAAGTGCATATAAAATAACGCCGCAGCTCCACACGTCCGCTTTTCTGCCGTCATATTTTTCACCCTGAAGTAAAATTTAACTCAAAGTTAGACTTCACAAAAAATTTTAATAATTAGAAAATGAAATAACACGTTTCAATATTCAAAAGTATTTAATATTTATAATGTTGGGCTTTGAGCTCAAATATAATAATAAATTATCTGTACCTCATACAAAATAGACTACTGTATTTTATATATGTGTATTATCAGGCCCTCCATTTCTATCCCCACCCAAGCCCATCAATACTTTACTGCGGGTTTTATCTCAAGCGATTGCTTACTATTCTTAATATATTGTTCAAACAAATCAACTGCACGCGTGTTACTCTGACTCATTCGCATGTCATGTGGTATGCTTGAATTAACCCTTTAATGGTCAACACCTGTCAAGGAAATTAAAATTTGTGCTTAACCCTTTAACACATAAATTTGTTTCCAGCAATTTTCTCATAGAAAATTCCCATTTGCAGATGAAGAAAAGACTATTTTTGAACATTTACATCTGGAATAACTGGCTCGGTTTTCGAGTGGTAAATTTTCAAAAATAATCTCTGCACAAGGACATTTTTAAAGACCACTGAAGAAGCCGTTTTTGGCTGATATGAGTGTCAAAGGGGATGTTGATTGCAGTCGAAGAGAATGATTATTTTTCAAAAGTTTACCAGTGGAATGACTGGCTCAGTGTTAAAATTTCAACCTTCTCTTGACCTGGAAATGGAAATTTTGCAACATCAGCTGAAAAGCTGGATTCTGGAAGGCTTGATCAATAAAATATTACAACAATATCTTTAAACATTTTCTTGTTTACTGTGTGAGAATAGCCTCAATTCAACTTGACCTTGCGACCTCTGATTCGATTGCGCAATCAATGATATAACAGATCAATGAAATGCATCAAGAGATATAGTATGTATGCTTTGTTGAACATAAATGCCCTGCCAATCTCATAGCCAGTCATCTTTGGTCTTTTGATACCCAAAATAATGAACCTCGGTGACAAAATATTACCTACTTAACGTTTCACCAACAAATAGTGATAATACAAACACAAAAAATGTTTATTAGAATGAATCTGAAGCAAATATTGTGCCACGCAATGAGTGCAATATTAAGTGAAACCAAAACAGTCATGCGTAAAGGAGCACAAGACTAACATTTATCAAAGACAATAAAAAATACAAATAAAACAAAATATCAAACTGAAAACAGAAATTAAACTCAAATCAACAACATTATTTTGCCTTCATTTCACAAAAAGGTGTATACACATTAGATAACACTATAATGATCACGCTGGCCCGAAGCAGTCTAATTGAAGTGGCCTATGAAATGTCCATGTCAAGGATAATTGAAGAATATTTTTGAAAGTTTCCCACATTGATTACTAGCTCAATAACTGAGCCAGCCATTCCAGTGGTAAATTTTCAAAAATAGTCTTCTCTTCGTCTGCAAATTTACATTTTCTTTGAGAAAATTTTAATTTCTTTGAAGAAATTGAAGGGTTAAAGATGGGATCTGAAATCATTATTGTTGCATACATACATGTAACATTAGTTAATAAAGATATCCTTAAGACCAGAAGACTCTTTTTGAAAATTTACAACTGGAATGACTGGCTTGATAACCAAGCCAGTCATTCCGGTGGTAAATTTTCAAAAATAGTCCTCTCTTGGTCTGCAAATAGACATGTTTTGATAGAAAATTTAAATTTTCTTCACTAAATTTGACCATTAGTGTTAAATAGTAGACATACAATCCATACAACGTCTAGTCCGTCATCAATTACGTGTTCATGACGAACTTATCTACGTCATTCATGACACCCTTGATTATGATGTCATCCGTACATGTCACCTAACTGATTATGACGTCATATAATTGATGAAGAAAATGGAGAGGTCCATTCAATGAGACTAAAGTTGCCATGCAGAAAATCATTGTTTGTACCAAAATGATCATGACCGTATAATGCTTTTAATGCCGATAAAATCAATGGGTATATTAGTTTCAAAACACCCATACAAGTAAGCTGTTGAATATTTTGAGACTAATTCAACGTGTAAATCCCAATAACCATGGGGATGAAAGATAATTATATTTTTTGTTGCAAGGAATTTGGTGTGCTTTGTCCATCACGTTGAAAGGGTCAAGAGCTCCATTACGTTTTAGCCTGACTATTGAAACTCTGTGCAGAAATTAAATAGGCAAATATTTATAAAACCGATGAAAATACATCTTCATGTAATCCTCAAAAACTCGATAAAACTTGAGGGTGGTATATTCTAGGGATAGGCGGGGGCGGGGTGTGTGTGTGTATTCTAGGGATAGCTCTCTATACACGTTGTGGAATGGTCTGGATTTTAGCTTGTATGAGCTTTTTTTAGGTGTACAAGTACCCTGTATATAAAATGAGACTGAAGGCATATTAATTAAATTTATTGTGTTGACTTATGTCAGATTCACATTCAATCCTTCGGCAACACAAGCAACATTGAACTATGAGGAAACCTGCTGTGAACAAACCCTTTAATGCCGAAGCCGGCCCAAACCAGCCTCTGGAAATGTCTTGAGGAATGTCCATTTGCAGTCCAAGAGAAGACTATTTTTGAAAATTTATCACTGGAATGACTGGCTCGCTTACCGAGCCAATCATTCCAGTGGTAAATTTTCAAAAATAGTCTTCTCTTGGACTGCAAATGGACATTCAATAAACAAATGTTTCGATTTTCATGAAAGAATTTGGCCACTAAAAGGTTAAACGCCACGAAGCCGTGTATATATTTATTTATTTATATGGACACCTGAGATCGATCTATATAATGGATGGAAACTCAGCATAATAGCAAATACCTGATGGTAGATGCAAAAAACATTTTACACAAAAACAATAAATTAAAAAACTGCAAAAATCAAACACGAACAAAATTTTAATGAACTGAAAATACATAGATACATATGACATGCTTTGAGCAGACTCTTACCCGTATCACTTCTGGGCAGGCGTAATGTGGAGAACTGAACACAAAGTTAATATATTTAAATTTTAACCCCTCTTGCGTCAACTTAACCCTTTAATGGTCAAACTGACCAAAAAACAACTTTGCAGTGGTGTTTAAAAGAACTAAGGAAGAGTATTTTTGAATATTTACCACTAGAATGACTGGCTCGGTAACCGAGCCAGTCATTCTAGTGGTAAATATTCAAAAATACTCTTCTCTGGGGTCTATCTTATTTTCTTTACCACTACCCCTTTAATGGTCAAGCGGGCGAAAAAGAAAATCCAGTTGTAAATTTACAAAAACAGTCTTCTAAAATTAAAATATCTTTAAAAATATTGACAATCAAAATGTTTAATTGATATATCAAGTAGTATTTTGAGCGCTGGGAGAAGTTGCTGTCATGAAATTATCACCAAACTCTTCAACAGCTTACCTGTATAGTTGTGTTGGTACTGAGACAGTGGAATTTCAAGGATTCGCCGATGAATTCCCAATATCTCATTTTCAAGGTAAACCATACATCAAGAAAACTGTTGGAGATTTTGCAATTAATTTGACTGGAAGCTATTGCTGCACTTAGGCCTTAGACAGCAACAGCTTCTCGTTACATTAATTGCAAAAAAGTTTTATATTGCAAAAGAACATACTTTTTTTCCCGGCATTTGTTGGTGTGAAATGGTTACTAAATTGGCAAAGACTGAGAAAACATTGGAATATTTTCAAATTTCTGACAAATCATCAGCAGAAATTTCCAAAAGATAAGGTAAGTTTATACTAAAGATGTCTATCTTAACACTTTAACCTTCAAATTTGTTCAAGAAAATTTTAAAATCTTCATTTGCAGACCAAGACTATTTTTGAAAATTGACCACTGGAATGACTGGCTCAGTTATCGAGCCAGTCATTCGAATGGCCAATTTTCGAAAATAGTTTTCTCTTGGCCTGCAAATGGACATTCCTCAAGAACACTGCAGAGGCTGATTTTGGCTGATATGAGAGTTAAAGGGTTAATTAATGTTAATCACATCACTGTATCCAAATATATTGATAATTTTTCAGACATAGTGAATGGAATTAGGGGGGATTATTTTAAGATTAAAAGTACTTAATGACAATGATTATGTGATTGCTAAATATATCCTAATAACCAAAAGGCACTTTCTATAGCGGTAATGAAGCATACGTTATTGTCGTCATCGCTGTCATATAAACACAATACAAATCTACATAGGTATTTGGATGTTACCCTTGGCAGGGAGGGGGCTAATGATGCTAATGTATCATTAGGAAGCTGAATAATTCTTGTTTATGCTCTCATTGGCAAATACCCAAGGTGAGACAAAAGCATGAAAACTTAGCGCTGAAGATAATGGCGAAACCCATTTCTAGCTATGCCCCGCCCATTTCTAGTTACGCTCCTCCCACATTTTGCGTGCGTTGGGATGATTGAATTCAAACTTCAAAATCTATAAATAGATCCCATTGGGATCTATTTATATATTTTGAAGTTTGAATTCAGATTCCGTATTTCAAGGTGATCTGTTGAATATTTTGAAACTAATTTGACTGAAGGCTGTTGTTGACTAATTGACAAATTAGTTTCAAAATATCCAATAGAATGTTTATTAAATCCATCAAAGGCATACAATTCATGCACTTAACAAACTATTGCAAACTTCATGATGGAGTATTATCTGTCAATTATGATTGTGACATCAGCCACAACTACATACTGATTCCAAAGTCATATATTTGAGTGACAGATCGGATCCCTGCATTGAATTATTAGATTCTTACAGTCAGATCACATCATTATTTTGAAAACAATGGTGCTGTAAGATGTTGGCGTCTAAAACAGTTACAGGTTTCTGATTGTCATTATTATCAAAATATACACTATTCATTTCTGTACTGGCTTGTTAAACTTTGGTTAATTTCTTACATCATGGTGATAGTCAGGTTAATTGAACCCTCTAAACATGCCTTATAACTCGTACAGAGGGATAGACAGGACATTGAATGTCTGTCTGTTCATCTACCCAAGTACCTACACCACACCACCCACCCAACCCTTTTTACGTCTAACTGTCAGCCTGCTGACTTTCTGTAGTCTACATTTTCCATGGCGGTTTTAACTCGGGATATGCTGTATATTTTGAAAACAATTCGACTGAAAGTTGTTGGTGGCTAAGCCACTAACAACTTTCAGTCAAATTGTTTTCAAGATATTCAGCATGTTTAGAATTATTTCCCATTATGACAGTTGGATACACGTTTGATTGACAGATGAGATGCATTATTTCACACACTTACCCGCAGCTTGTTTCTAACATGGAGCCTTCTACTTGCAAAGACGCCATGCCGAAGTCGGCTACACGAATATTATTCTTTTCATCTAATAGTAAATTTTCTGGCTTTAAATCTCTATGACTGAAAAGAGAACAAACAAATAAAATTAATGTAAGTTGTATTTCACTGAGCTACAATAGCCACGGCACAGATCAGCTCAGAAACAACGTACCATGTCTCCAAAAAACCTTCAAAACATACTGTTGAATATTTTGAACATATAGGCAGCGATGGCTTCCACTCAATTTTTTATCAGTTTTAGCTATGCCTTGCCAATCTGTAGCTCCACACACACTTTGCCATGTTGGGATCGATCAATCCGTGAACTCCATGACTATCAATTTCCAGAAAACTATACAGGTAAGCTGTTGAATATTTTGAAACTAATTTGACTGGGTGCTGTTCCTGCGTAGTCAAATCAGTTTCAAAATATTCAACATGTTTTTTTTAATTTCAAAGACATACAATTCGTACAACAACGCTTAGTCCGTCACCAATTATGCATTCGTGACCAACTTATCTACGTCATTGATTATGACGTCATCCTACACATCACGCAGTTGTTATATATTTGAATGGATAAACCGGAAAGGTCCATTATGTTAACACGATTCAAACGAACATTTCTTATTAACTAAGCATGTTTTCTGTTTTTGTTTTGGAAACATGATAGTTTATTTATGAGTTGTACTGTATAACCTTAAACCTAGGTTAATTGCCTCTTAACTAGATGGTACAGAATCACAGGATTTACAGCCATAATAATGTCTTACCCAGCAATCACTGTCAGTTCAGGTTTACATGTACAGTATATAACACTGAAAATAATAGCCCATTTCTAATCATCTCATTTTCATGGCAACCATACAGGAGAACACCTGAATATTTTGAAATTAATCTGACTGTACACCATTTCTCCCTTAGCCAACAATGACTTCCAGTCAAATTACTTTCAAAATATTCAAAACATAACAAGTTTTATATTGTAAAGAATTTGCTATTTCAGAGATCAGTCAGTGAAAGGGTTAACAGATTAAGGGCCAAGATGGGTCAAGAAAATCACAATCTTTGCTTAATGAATGACCTTTTGCAGTATACTATTTTTGAAAATTTACCACTGGAATGGCTGGCTCGATGACTGAGTCAGCTATTTCAGTGGCACATTTTCAAAAATTGGCCAGCAATGCACATTTACCAAGATCACCTCAGAAGCCGTTTTTGGTCAGCTTGACCATTGAAGGGTTCGCGTACTCTAGGATATACAGATGGATGGATAGGAGATAAGAGGGATCCTTTTCTAGCCACGCCCGCCTGCTTCTACCTAAGCCCCGCCCATTTCTAGCTATGCCTTCCCACTTCTAGCTAAGCTCTGACCAACTTTGTGTTGGAACCAATTTAATATACACTTTGACCCGTGATTTTAAGGCATAGTGATTTTACAGAAAAGCTATTGAATATTTTGAAACTAATGTGACTGGGTGTTGTTGCTGCAGAACGTTTATTAATTAGTAAATCACTCAAAGACGCAAATACAATTTGTACGCTTAAACAACATTTCAATGTTTAGAACTGTTAGCTAAATACATGTACATCATCATCATGACTGTGATGTCAGCTCATTCAAGTGACGTAATCTATTACAACGTCAGATACTTGAGTGACAGATCAGATCCCGCCTTTCTTGTATTTAAATGTATGTTCACTTCATTTTCATAAAAAGACGAGAATTACGTAAACTCAGCCGCACAGGTGAGCTAAAAACCAGCACAACACCAGCAGATGTTGTAAGCTTGCGTATTATATTCCCCACTGACATACGGTATGGTGAACACCTGTGTAATGCAGAGGCAAGTTACCATTTATATATGAAATAAGAGCGATAGTTGCTGTATGTTTTGACATGTCAAGGTGACCGTTTCACTGTTGATTTTAAGACAAGATTCACCTTTCCAGTTTATACATCCATTATCTGACGTCACAATTAACTAAGTGATGTGTATGATGATGGTATAATCATGTCATGAATGATTCGAAATAGTCCGTCTTTAGCGATTAATAGTCGGACACATTGTATGAATTTGTATTTCTTTACCATTTAATAAACATTCTGTTGAATATTTTGAAACTAATTTGACTGGACTCTGTTACTACCATACGCAGCAATAGCGCCTAGTCAAATTAGTTTCAAAATATTTAACAGCTTACCTGTATAGTTTTCGGGAAAATGATATTAGGGAGTTCAGGGATCGATCGATCCCAACACGGATGTGGTGTGGGTGGAGCTTAGATTGAAATGGGCGGGGCATGGCTAAAAATGGAAAGGTCCATTGGGTCAAGAAACTTAAACTTCAGAGAATAGTCAGTTATCAACAAGCCAGTCATATCAGTAGTAAGTTTTCAAAAATAGAAAATAATTCTCTTGACCTTTAAACGGCCATTTCATAAGACAACTACAGACACTAATTTTGGCGAACATGCCTGTTAAAAGGGATAACTCAACTAACTTTTGCATTCTATACATTGTGCAATTGAGGAATCCAGTTCATCGATCAATTATGACATCATAATCAACAACGTAACATGTAGGTTGACGTCATAATAAATTATTTCCTGAATGGCGCATATAGTCCGTCACCCGTCACAAACGCTTATTAGTCCAACAAGTTGGATGAATTGTATGTCTTTACTATTTAATACATATTCTGTTGAATATCTTGAAACTAATTTCAATAGGATAATTAGTTTCAAAATATTCACCAGCTTACCTGTATAGTTTTCTATAAACTGAGATTCAGAGTGCAGGGATCGATTGGTCCCAACATGGGTAAAGTGTGGGTGGAGCTTAGCTAGAGATGGGCGGGATATAGCTGGAACTAGATTCTTCCACTGCTATATGTATTATGCGAAAATCATTTATAAACTCCAGAGCTCGAAAATGAGAAAAATATGTTGTTGCCCCCAGGGCCAAGTTTGCCATTTAAATTAAGTTGCCCGACTACTTCCAGGTTGCCCCATTTCTGTAAATTCTGTTGGAAATATGTATTCTTTAAAGCTTTACAGACTAGAGAATTCTTGTAAATACCAACTCAACCATTATAGTAACCCTTTATCCCCCATATCAGCCAAAAACGGCTTCTGTAGTGGTCTTGAGAAATGTCCATTTGCAGACCAAGAGAAGACTATTTTTGACAATTTATCACTGGAATGACTGGCTCGATAACCGAGCCAGTCATTACAGTGGTAAATTTTTTTGGAAATTTTTTGGAACAAATTTGAGTGTGAGTGTTAAGACTAAATAAAATAAATATTCTCCAGGAGTACATATACAGGCCCTGAAAATAACAAATTATCTAGGTCTCCAAGTCAACCCATGTGCTAAAATTTGGTTTCCCTGCAGTAAAAAGCGGTTGCCCCGGACCACAGGAAGCTGTAATTTTCGTGGCCTCAGTGAACTCATATCCATAATATATGTTTACTCATTTTCTCTATGCAAACTATGGCTCAAGATGTGTGGATGTGGTCAGTAAGATGTACAGTCCGAATTGATGCTACAATACGCGGACGAGGATTCCATAGTGATACCAGACAACTGCGGTCAGTACTCATTAGCTTTCAGCAACTATACAGTCAGTATTTGTTATAAACATGAAACATAGCCAGTGTCAATTAAACTAATGGTGGTCAGTAGTAACTGACCGACAATGGATGTGTTGACTGACAATAGACATCATCATATGAGAGATAACTCAGTGTAATTAACCCTTTAATGGTCAAGCTGGCCAAAACCGACCTCTGTAGTAGTTTTGAAGAATGTCCATTTACAATCCAAGAGAAGACTATTTTAGAAAATTTTGACTGTAATTCCTGGCTCGATAACTGTGCCAGTCATTCCAGTGGTAAATTTTCAAAAATATTCCTCTCCTGCCTGCAAATGAACATTTAATAAGCAAATATTTGGATTTTCTTGATCAAATTTGAGCATTAAAGTGTTAAAGTTTGGATAAAATAGACACTGCAGGTAATATTTAACCCTTTTATTCCTGAAACCGTAACACATCCAGATATCAAAGCAGATATAGTTCAAACTGGTGAACATTTTGAAATCAATTTGATTGGGAGGCTGTTGTTGTTGCCTATCATGGCTATGGCAGCAACAGCTTCCAGTCAAATCAGTTTCAAAATTTTCAACAGATTTTTTATTAACTTGTAAATTCATCAGACCTACAATTCACACACTCTCGTGACAGACTTCATCATGAAGCTACATCATTACTCACGCCGCCGATGTGAGTACTGCGGATGGTGCCGCCTGTCTGTGTGTCTGTCTGCCTGTCTGTTTATCCGAGGCATAGCTCGGGAAGCCTATGAGGTAGAGTCATCAAATTTGGCATATACATTTATAGTGTGGCAAGAAAATTCTTGATGGGGAAAAAATTTAGGTAATGGGTTCATTTAGTGCATACTGGAATACACATTTCCATCAATAACTCTGCAAGGAAAAAAGGTAAAATCACCAAATCGGCAATATACATTCATATTTCGTTTGGTTAGAACGAAGATTTTGTTCCAGGTCAAAAGTTCAAATATCTAAGGGTTTCCTCTAAGTGCATCCCGAAATATATGTAATTTTTTACATATATCTGGAACGCAAGTAGGTAGAATCACCAAACTTGATAGATACTTTGATATTATGAGTGGCTAGAAAGATTTTTAGTTCGGCTCAAAATGTCAAAATCTAGGTCATGGGGTCATTTAGTGCATGTACAGGAATACACATTTTCGTCAATAACTGCAAGAAGGTATAATCACAAAATCGGTAACATAATGTACATTCATATTGTGCTTGGCTAGAGCAAAAAAATTTTCAGGTTATAAGTTCAAACATCTAGGTCATAGGGTCACTAAGTGCATCCATAATACACATTTTTAGCCATAAATTGGGAATCCAAGTACGTAGAATCACCAAATTTGGCACATCCTTCAATATTATAGGTTGATAGAAGTTCTATGAGTTTCAGGAAAAAGCATCACATATCTAGGTCACAGGGTCACAAAGTGCATATTGGAATACAAATTTTCGGCAATAACCCTGAAATGCAAGAAGGTAGAATTACCAGATTCAGCACCCGTCTTCATATTGCGCCAGTTTACAATTACTTTGAGTTTGAGGTCAATGGATCAACTGTCTAGGTTATTGGGGTCACTAAGGTCATTGTCAAGTGAGAGACTGTAAAGGTGTGAGTCAGTAACTCCCTCGAATCCATTCTAGTTATGATTGTGACAAGAGCCAACATGTGACATACATGTATTTGATTATGACATCAGATATTTGTTGACAGGTCAGCTCCCTCTACTGGGCAGTTGGGAAAGGGGTGGGGGGGGGGGTTTGAGTAATTCTTTAATCGTCAAGAGAATCGTACATTTTTCCATGTCCAGTCACTGGCAAAGATATTATTGTTTTAAAATTTACCACCGGAATAACTGGCTCAGTTATTGAGCCAGCCAACCTAGAAGTAAACTTTCAAAAATAGCTTTCTCTTGACAATGATTGATTGATTTCGATGGTCTATACTTCGGCTCCCTGTTAATAATGAAATTTTGTCAAGAAAATCCAAATATTTCCTTATTGAATGTCCATTTGCATGGCAGAAAAGAACACAGTTTTTGAAATTTTACCACTGGAATGGCTGGCTAGGTTACCGTGTGGACAGTTAAAAAAAACTAGTATTCTTTTGGCCTCCAAATGGGCATCAATCAGGACCACCGCAGAGGTGGGTTTGGCCGCTTTCCTCATGAAAGGGTTAAACAGTTCACATCAGGTTATTAACGATATTAGTGTCTTTGTTGGACTGAATTTATTGTTATTGAAATTTTAGTTTTTCGTAGTTTTGTTTTTCATGAGACTAATGGCCCTATATCCAAGAGTCAATAAAGAGGATGTATCAGGACTGACTGCTTGATGTGAAATGGACAAAGGAAGCTTGGTGTGGTGAGATCACCATTATTCGTGAAACACGATATCCAGGCCTAATCTAACTTAAATTAGTGATCCTCGATTCACCACATTTTTCAGCAACTAGGCCTACATTTTCTAGCCTTATAATCCAGACATTTTGACCAACGGGCCATCACAAAGAAATGTACCACTCAGTACAGCCACGGTACAATGCCGTGACTCTAAAACTTCCTCAGTCATTAGAAAATCTAACCATCTATTCTATTGGCCCCCCCCCCCCCCCCCCCCCTCGCCGATTATTTGACCTGGCCATGTAAATTTATCAGCTGGTATTGCTTATTAGTTGATAAAAGAATAGAACAGATTAGATAGTAGTTTGGCTAGTATACCCCGTCTCTTGGTCTGCAAATGGATATTTATCACATGCACTGCTGAGACGACACACTGACCATCATATTCACAAATGAATAGAATTCTCTTCAAGATAAGGATTTGGATATATAACTCATGTGCTACAATCTGCAATATCAGCATACAGTTTACTTCAAAAAGCTGTCAAAACTATATACATGTCTATCGCATGTATAAAATTACCATGTCACAGAAAAGTTGAAATGAGAATGGAGGGATCCAGTTTATCCATCAAGCATATGATGTCATAATCAACTACATGATGTGTAGGATGACGTCATAATAAATTATGTAGCTAAGTTCATCACAAACGCTTAATTGATGACGGACTAAACATTGTTGAACGAGTTGTATGTCTTTACTATTAAATAAACATGCTGTTGAATATTTTGAAAGTAATTTGACTAGGCGCTGTTGCTGCCTATGCCAAGTCAAAATAGTTTCAAAATATTCAACATCTCACATGTAGTTTTATGGAAATTGAGGTTCAGGGAGTGCAGGAATCGATCAATCTGAACACGGGAAAAGTGTGGGCTTAGCTCTAGAGATGGGCGGGGTATATCTAAATCTGGATTCCTACATTGTATTATATACAATTGCACTTCAGAGTGCTAAGAAGACATACGTAGGGTATACATTAAATTCTTTTTCTTTTACTCTTTTGCTTTGGACAAACGCCAAACTCTGACAGGGAGGGGTAAGATGCAACAGATTTATATTCCACAGAATGACAGGTAAATTCTCACAGGTGTTGATAGTATACACAAATTTTAGAATTTAATATTTTCATCATAAATTATATGCAGAATGGCTTCAGATGTTTGAAATTTGATAATCGGTAGAAAATAATTTGATGAGTCAATTAATATAAGATGCATGCTCAAATCCTTGCTTCGGTGTAACGTAAGCTTCTTGTACTAAGATTTCTGAGAAATTCAAGTTTGAGAATTGGAAAAAGTATTGTCAAATTCAAGAATCTAACGGCAGAATCTGTGATCGTCTGATGATTTCTAATGCAGATCTTAGCAGATTTAACACTTTTATGGACAAGCCAGCCAAAACCACCCTCTGCAGTGGTCTTGAGGCATGTCCATTCGCAAGTCAAGAGACTATTTTTGAAAATGTACCACTAGAATGACTGGTTTGATAACCGAGCCAGTCATACTAGTGATAATCTTTCAAGAATAGTTTTCTCTAGGTCTCCGAATAGACATTTTATGAGAAAATAGAATTTTTCTTGAACAAGTCTGATGATCAAACAGCTAAATTCAAGAATCTAGTGGCAGACTCACTGATTGGCCGACGATAACATGTGCTGATTTTAGCGCGTTTAAGTAGATTTGCGACAAGATTTAACTGAAGACGTTTCTAATTTAGGTTCCACCATCCCTCAAATTTCTCATTTTATTGTTAATACAGTGATACTTCGAAGACTAAATCATTGCAGGTGTTGATAATAAACCACAGATTGCACAATGTAACCACCATTTTCACTGTAAATTTCATGCTGGGATATGCATAAAATCTGTTGCATAGTTTGAAAACAAGTTGATTGAAACAGCAACAAGCTTCAGTTAGATTCTTTCAAATATAATTCGCTAAACTGGTAAATATGATTTATGATTAATTATATAAGATGAAATTCTGTCAGCTTTACTGATCACGTTTTGATACACGGACAATCTGATGTTGAATCGGCTCATAAAACTACAGTACCGTGACATTTATTACATCATCACACTTACCATATATTATGGCTATGACAGAAATCTAGAGCCGATATTATCTGGCGGAGGAATCTTCGCGCTTCTTTTGGCGTAAGTCGGCCTTTCTTCACCAGGTAGTCGAACAACTCGCCACCAGAAACATGCTCCAGCACCAGATAGCTGAAATATAGTACAATATATTAAAATGATCTGTCAGACAATGAATTGATCGAACAATCAATCATTCAATCAATCAATCAATCAATCCGTTGAAAAATCGAAAAATCAATTACATCACAATGTAGCTGACATCATCACAATCGTAATGACGCATTATAATTCAGACAGGAAAATCGAAAAGCCTGTCAAATTTATGAATTGTATGTCTGATGGATTTACAATTTAATAAACATTCTGTTGAATATTTTGAAACTGATTTGACTGGGATAGACAGGAACAGCACCCATTTAATTTAGTTCTAAAATATTCAATGAGCTTACCTGTATAGTTACCTTGAAATTGGGATTCTGTGAATTCAGGATTCAATGCATATAAATCGGTTCCAACACTCATATAAATTGATTTGATTGAAAGGGTAGTACAGAGGGGTGGGGGGGGGGTGTGTGTGTGTGATGGGATGGGTTAACCATTTAACACTCAAATTTTTTAAAGAAAACTTCAATTTTCACATAAAATATCCATTTGCAGATGAAGAGAAGACTATTTTTGAAAATTTACCTCTGGAATGACTGGCTCGATTATTTAAAAAATAGTCTTCTTTTGGTCTGCAAATGGAAATTTCTCACGACCACTACAAAAGCCGTTTCTGCCTGATATAAGTGGTAAAGCTTTAAGCTAGGCTATGACATGGTACAATCTTAGGTTAAAGACAGATGTTATAGGAAAAAGCTGTTAGAATAGGGGAGGTGGGGTATGGTAGGCGTGGATTAGGTATTGTTGAACAGGGTATGATAAGGCTAAAAGCATGATTAAAAGGGAACTTCAATCTAGTGCTCTGTAAATCGCACATTATATTCCACCATGAAGATGAGTCAAGGAAAGTGCAATCGGCAAGAGAACCAGCTAAATAGATGAATCCAGTTTTAGCCATGCCCCGCCCATCGCTAGCTAAGCTCCACACACCCTTTTCCTGTGTTGGGATCAATCAATCCCTACACTATGTGAATCTCAATTTCCAGAAAACTAGCTATTAAATAGCAAAGACATACAATTCGTACAACTTGACGGACTGTTAAGCATTTATGACGGACTAAGTCGCATCATTCATGAGGTAATTGTTTATGACGCCAGCCTACATGTGATTGACTCAGAAACTGGATTCATTAACTGTGTACTTAACGTTATTTGGAATAAGATTTCTTTTCCAGCCAGTCATCAATCCGGGCCTGTTTCAAATCTACTTGATAAGTTGGATTATCATCCAGAAAGCAAATTTCAAGATGGATGCAGTGACTGGTTGAATATTGGGGCAGTATTTTGATTGGAAGTCATTCGTGCCTTTGGTTACAATAACTTCCAGTCGAATAAGTGTTTAACACATTTAGTAGAATGTATGACAATTACATTTATATCAAGGATTTGCCTAAGACTGATGTGTAGGGTTGAACGGATTCATAAGTAAATCTAAAGAGACCATATAAAAAAGCTTTTATCAGACTAACAGAAAGCTTCATTAGTTATTTATTGAGCCATTTGCCATGGTACTTAAGCCCCTAATGCGACATCAGTACTACCTCTCAGGGGATGAGCTTAAAAACAGCATGATTTTTCTGAATAAAATCTAGTTTAGCAACAAATATATTCCATTCTAAATTTTTGCTTTAATGACATGTAGCAACATGGATATCCTAGAATACCAGATTCACAGAAATTGTAGAGCTGCTGAATATAATGAAATTAGATCCATGGAATACGGTACATGTAGCCATCCAGTAGTGTTGTTCCAATTAATCGATTTGATCAATGATTGATTGATTTGCATGTTCAACCAACCGATCACTCATGATTTCAGAAATTAATTTTGTTTGTTTATAAATTGACTTTATTAATATATTTTAAATGGTCAAGATAGAAAACAAATACTTTTTGGAAAATAATTTAAATTTACTTGTTACAACTATAGTATTACTCCTTAGTCTAAGACATTAATTCTTTCAGCACTGAAATAGTATATTAATTTCAAAGCAACCATACCAATAACAAGTTGAATATTTTGAAACTTATTTGACTGGAAGCTGTTACTGCCTAAGGCAGCAACAGCTTCCAGTCAAATTAGTTGCAAAATATTCAACAGATTATTTCTTAAATTATTAAGAATCTGTCATACCTGCGACTTGGTTTGAAAGGGGTTATTATCTTTGAACATGCTATAATTACTGCGTTCAACATGGGTATAAAATGAGAACCTGTTATGATCAATCATTAATTGATCATCGGTTAGTATATAAAACCAATCATCGATCACAAAAATAGTACCAATTCCCAACACGACCATACGGCAATGTTAGATTTCACTCAAAATTATCTGCAAAGTACGTGACTGTGTATCCAAGAGTAGATTTAAATTTATTTACACGTAAACTGTTTGTTCAGTAGACCTGGTTGCTATGTTTGAAAAGACGTTTACAAGATTATTCAAGTACTGTCAGTGCGTTTCTCATGCTGTAACTGTTTTGCACTCGGAAAACTTTGTTTTAAATGTCAGTGTATACAACCCTAGTCTAGCGATGCATCACATACGTAAAGAGAATTATACATCTTTCCCAGAATGCATCGCTCGCAGCACTTCTGGCTGGTAAACTAGCCAGCCGACGCTTGAACAGTATTAATTTATTAGGCTCAGATACAATGCATTTTAAGCTGTTTATATGAAGAATTAAGATCATAATCTTATTGAAGTCATGCATCATTGGAAAGCTCATCAAATTTGCTAAACATGTATGTATTATAATAAGGAAAGATTAGTTACCTTTCCGGGATGTAGAAATTGTTTGAGTGTAGCTTTCGTGACCATCTCGGTCACTTCTACAGCACTAACTGACGGTCGCTGGCAACGTCACTCTGGTCAGATCTTCCGTTAAAGAGGACATAGGAATATACAAGCATCAACCAACCATGAACAGAGACGACGGCTACCGCATACCAGCAGTCTACCAGTCCATGCTGTCACGTGACTCCACAAGCTCTGACCAGAGTGACGTTGCCAGCGACCATCAGTTAGTGCTGAAGAAGTGACCAAGATGGTCACGAAAGCTACACTCAAACAATTTCTATGTCCCGGAGAGGTAACTAATCTTTCCTTATTATGAATCATCCTGGGATTGGAACCAAGTTTTTCGGAAATATGTATGTATTAGTTTTTATATTTTTCAAAAATTCTGTCACGTTAATTATAATTTAAAAACACACATTATAGACCGATTGATTTACCAAATCTAGGCGGATTTTATATATGCAAATAACCGTTTTTAAAAAGTAATACATTAATGTCTAGAAAATTGGATGATCTTTCTAATGGTGTAAAATTGACTTCAATAATATTGTGATTGTAGTTTATCTTAGGAACTCTTTAAAATGTGGTCTTTTAGCGCAATGGTAACTCAAAGCAGGCCCGCTGCTTGCCTAGTCATTTACCAGCCAGTTAACAGGCTATGAGCGTTGATTTAGGGGAATCTTGCGTTAATATACGACGTCAATCTGGGAAAAGTTGCATTGAGTGAGTGATTGAGTTTGAACTAATCATGGCCTTTCTGGGACTGAGTGAGGGATAACCTGGTCAAAACAGGCCATTCCACTGGTTTTGAGGAACATGCCTTTGAAGTTCTACCACTAAAATATCTGGCTTGATAATTGAGCCAATAATTACAGCTGTAACCTTTCAAAAATACTCTTCTCTCGATTATTCACTAACTAAAGGAAACTAAGGAAATAATTTTTTTGAATTCAGTTCCGTTATTATGACTTTGAGATTTTAACATATGACGAACAAAGCATTTTAAAGATAAGTTGCTTAAAAAACAATCACTTTTAAAAGCAAATTATGAATTCAAGCAGTTGAATCACTTTCAATTAGTATCTCTATAAAACTTACACATAGCCATAAATAGCCTCAAATACCTGCAAAATTATACATTATAACTATTTATCTGTACACGAGAACATTAACCCTTACTTCTTGAACTTGGTCAAGAAAATTTTAACTTTCTCATAGAAAATGCTCATTTTACAGAACAAGAAGACGACTAACCACTGGTCAATGACTGGCTCAACTATCGAGCCTACATCACTCCATTTGTAAATTTTGGAAGGTACTCTAGCTTCTCTTGATCTGCTAATGGACATTCTCAAGACCACTGCCAAAACTATTTTTAAGTGTTAATAAATAAAGGGTTAGGAGCCATAAAAGGTCAACAGTTTCGTCAGCTTACCACAGACAAACTTTGCTACAGGTAACTTAATATTATGACAACAGTTAATTAATTAGTGCCTGCTTCATACAGGTATTTCTTGTTTTCATAGACGTCATACAGGCCGAGTACGTGCGGATGTTCTATCAACTTCATGATGGCAATCTCTCGCTCGACCTGTAACACACAGAAATAATGACATAATTACTATCTAATTATTCTTATTATTACCTGAACCATTTAAATGTCAAATTTCATCAAAAGAATCAAAATAATTGCTTTTTGAATGTTCATCTGCAGACCAAGTTTGAAGATGACTATTTATGACTATGTACAACTGTAATGCCTGGCTCGATTATCGCAACAGGTATTCCAGTTTGTGAATTTTCAAAAATAGTCTTATCTTGGCATATACCTGGACATTCCTGAAGAGCAATACAGAGGTTGATTTTGGCCGGCTTGACCATTAAAGTGTTAACAAGGGTCTCAGTCATGGCCTGTATCCATCATTCATCATAGCTAGGCGAGTTGATTAAAATAAGAAGAAAAACCAGAGACTGCTGAAATAATTATGCCCAGCAAAGCCTAACCATTTAACACTCTTATCAGCTGTGCAGTGGTCTTGAGAAGTGTCCATTTGCAGACCAAGAGAAGACTATTTTTGAAAATTTACCACTGGAATGACTGGCTCGATAAACCGACCCAGTCATTCCAGTGGTAAAATTCAAAAATTCTTCTTCTCTTGGTCTGAAAATGGACATTTTCTATGAGAAAATTTAAATTTTCTTGAGCAAATTTGAGTGTTAAAGGATTAAATCAGCCTCGATGACCTTTGACTGCATGTAGGTTTTATCTAAATTTCTCCTAAAATAATGAAATGTAATATGCCCTGAAATGGTTGGACAGACGGACAGACACCATTTATGAGGGGTAATGTTTATAGCTCAGCTAAATGACAAGTTAGCTGAGTTGAAAAACTAATTTAAAAAACAAAGGTTAAAATGACTTTCAAGACCTTTCCTTATGCTAGTCACACCAATTCACTGTGTTGCCGATTAACAGTTATGTGTCCAAGTTTAAGTTACACGAGGACTGACCAATCCTGACAGACTGGATAAGTCTGACGAAATTTAGCTTTGGAAGTACAGATATTTGTACCAAGATTACCATCATGCGACCTTTCACTGCAATGTTATCGTCCCAATTCCTAATGGCATGCAGACAATCATTCTTATGATTACCCTGATTCCTGAATTGTTATTTATAAGCTTTTGTAAATTCCAAAACTTCATGTTGGCAGAGTCTTCTAGCTTACGGTCCTGTAGTTAAACATTTATTTGTCAAAACGGCCAAAACCATCCTCTACAGTGGTCTTGAAAAAGGCCCATTTGCAGATCATGAGAATATTTTAGAAAATTTACCACTGGAATGACTGGCTCGATAACCGCGCCAGATTTTCTAGTGTCTTGTTCTACAAAATGCACATGCAATGAGTAAATATTAAATTTTTTTTGCAACTATTTTGACCATTAAATGGTTAACTTGACCTTTGAGATTGACCTCGGTGTCTTTTTGATGTATTTTAGCATAATAGGTAACAAGTTACAGTCCAGCTCTGGTAAACAGCTTGCAAACATGTTAACCCTTTAACCCTCAAATCTATTCAAGAAAATTTCAATTTTCTCATATAAAATGTCCATTTGCAGAGGAAGAGAATACTATTTTTCACACTTAAGGTCCTGTAGTTAAGCATTTATTTGCCAAAATGGCCAAAACCATCCTCTACAGTGGTCTTGTACTGAGAAATTAATGCATGGTTTTGTTACATCGAAGCTAGATTACTGTTAGCAATAGCTTGTTCTATGGTCTTCCGGACTACAAGATAAAGAAATTCAGCATATACAGAATTCTGCTGCTAGACTGGTCACCAGACGTAAGCTAGATCATCATGCGGATATTACTCCGGTACTCAACGAGCTTCACTGGCTCCCAGTCGGACAGCGGATTCTGTTCAAAATTTTGTGCATAATTTTCAAGGTTATACGTCATGGTGAGTCAGCACCTAGCTACCTCGCTGATATCGTTAAAGTTCAAAAGCCTTCATACCGCACTAGGAGTAGCGTTGAGGTGAAGCTGACCCCCTTCTCTTATAAATCCCATGGCAAGAAAACCTCGAAACAGTACGGTGACTGCGCCATGAGTGTAGCGCCACCGAAACTGTGGAACACTCTTCCACTTGAGGCGAGATCTTTCACTAAATTTACCAATTTTAAATCAAACCTAAAAACATTTATTTTTAAACAACATTTTAGTTAATGTGTATGTGTCACTGCTTTGTGTTATATACTATATGATATGCTTGTTTTTATTGTACATGTACAGACTGTTGAGACTTGCTTGTAATGGTCTTCAAAAAATATTATTATTTTTGAAAATTACCACTGGAATGACTGGCTCGGTAACCGAGCCAGTCATTCCTGTGGTAAATTTTCAACAAGAGGCCCAAGGGGGCTGTATCACTCACCTGGACTTATTGGCCACTGACATATCCGAACAAAATGAGATGACCACTGGAACTAGATGATATTTCATGAGTTTTGAATCAATCCCCAAAGCGGTTTCGGAAATTTTTAGACATTTTAAACTAGAGCCGACCTCCAGAGGATCCTTCTAACCAAATTTGGTTGAAATCTATTAAGAAACCAAGATGCGTTTTGACAGTTTTCGGTAAATTTTGCACAAAACCTAGGTTTTTTACACAAAAAATTAAAATATCAAAAATCTGAATAGAATTTCTAAAGCCTACCTCCATAGGATCCTTCTAGCCAAATATGGTTGAAATCTGTCAGTAAACTAAAGAAGAGATGCATTTTGACAGTTTTCAGTAAGATTTTCACAAAATCAAAGTTTTTTACCCCAAATGCATTTTGACACTTTTCGGTAAATTTAAAACAAAATCTAAGTTTTTTACCCCAAAATTTTAAACAAAAAATCTGAAGAGTGTTCTAGAGCTTTTATTTACCTCCATATGATTGTTCTAGCCAGATTTGATTAAAATCTGCAAAGAAACTAAGGAGATATATAAAAAATTTGAATAGAAGCTCTAGAGCCTATGTCGGTACGACCCTTCTAGCCTGAATAGATGTTCTAGAGCCTACACCCATAGGATCATTCTAGCCAAATTTGGTTGAAATCCGGCAAGCCGTTAAGGAGGAGATACATTTTAAAGCAAAAGTTGACGGACAGACAGACAGACAGACGACGGATGGTCAGCATGGCATAAGCTCACTTGGCCAGGTGAGCTAAAAATAGTATTCTCTTCCTCTGCAAATCGACATTTCTCAAGACCACTGCAGAAGCCATTTTTGGCTGATATGAGTGTTAAAGGGTTAAGTTATTTCTGAGCCGTATTGTATCCAAGCTTGAATTCCTGGTTGAATGGGGTTAGGTAATTCTGAAATATAATCTGAGATGTTCTGCTAACTGGTAAACATTAGCCTAATATTATCTGTCAGCGGTGCTGCCATCATCGCAGACTTGCAATGATTGTCATCGTTTTCGTTATCAGAAGTGATGGCATACTTTCTGTTTCAGAGCCGGAGCCAAGACAATGACAAGCAGCGTTTGATAACAGATATTTCAACATAACCAGTTCATGGCCGCTGGCCACCAGACAATAATTTCGATGGGCAACAACTTTGGGCCTGCTGAATATTTTGAAAAAAATTTGACTGAAAGTTGTTGGTGGCTTATTGAGCATGTCCAGAGCTAAACTGCATGGAAAATATAATCGGTATAAAGTGAGCAGGCAGACACTTAAACATTCTGATCTAATAACCCTTTAACCCTCAAATTTATTCAAGGAAATTTAAATTTTCTCTTAGAAAATGTAAATTTGCAGAACAAGAGAAGACTATTTTTGAAAATTTACCACTTGAATGACTGGCTCGGTTATCGACCAAGTCATTCCAGTGGCAAATTTTCAAAAATAGTCTTCTCTTGGTCTGCAAATGGACATTTCTCAAGCCCACTGCAGAAGATGTTTTTTGCTGATATGAGTGTTAAGGGTTAAATATCATGACAATGATCTATCCACCCACATCTGGATAAGACACACAGGTAATCAATTAATGCCTTATTAAGAATTAATTGAGTGTGAAATTATGTGCATCTGCAGCTTGAAATACATTTGGCCTGACACACCCTCAACACACCCACGCAGAGATTAAGATCTCATAGCTTAGACAACATGTGCACATGCTCTGTACATCAATCATGATCAATAGAACTTTCCACTTTATGCATCCATCATATGACTTCATAATAAACTATATGAAGTGTAGAATGACATCATAATCAATGACATCATTATGACATCACAAATGATGTAGATAAGTACGTCACGAACGCCTAATTGAAGACGGACTGTGCGTTGTTGTACGAATTGTATGTCTTTACTATTTAATAAATATTCTGTTAAATATTTTGAAACTAATTTGACTGGGCGCTGTTGCTGCCATAAGCAGCAAAAGCAGTGTCAGCACACAGTTAAATTAGTTTCAAAATATTTAACAGCTTATCTGTATAGTTTTCTGGAAATTGAGTCAGGGAGTTCAGTGATCGATCGATCCCAAAATAAACGAGGTGTGGGTGGAGCTTATCTAGAGGTGGGCGTGGCTTAGTAAAAAACTGGAATGGTCCATTAGGGCAGATATTGGTAGATATACATATTTCAGCCATAACACTCATAACAGCCAAAAATGCCTTCTACAGTGCGCTTGAGAAATGTCCATTTGCATACCAAGAGACTATTTTTGAAAATTAAGCACTGGAATGACTGGCTCTATAACCGAGCCCGTCGTTCCAGTAGAAAATTTTCAAAAATAGTCTTCTCTTAGAAAGTAGTCTTCTCAAATGGAAATTTTGTATGAGAAAATAGAAATTTATTTTGAACAAATTAAAGGTTTAATATTTAACGAATGTATTACAGATCTTTTTCTGGGATTTGTCATGAAATGGCACTTAGCCCTTTAACCCTCAAATTTGTTCAAGAAAATTTCAATTCTCTCATAGAAATTGTCCATTTGCAGACCAAGAGAAGACTATTTTTGAAATTTTAACACTGGAATGACTGGCTCGGTTGTCTAGCCAGTCATTCCAGTGGTAAATTAAAAAAAATATTATTCTCCTGGTATGCAAATGGACATTTCTCAAGATCACTGCAGACTCTGTTTTTGGTTGATATGAGGGTTAAAGGGTTAAATATCACCATATGGGGGGGGGGATAGGAAGGGGACGTTTACAATATTTAAAGAAACAAGATTATCGAAAAATTATACGAAGCAGCGAAGAAATGTAACCCTATTTAAACATTAAAAACATCACATTTCAATTTCTGGCCTCACTGCACTTTCCCAGATTTTCCTATTAAAGCTTAAAGACGATTCTGCAGTGGTCTTGAGAAATTGTCCATTTGCTGAGCAATAATATTTTTGAAGATTTACCAATGGAATGACTCGGGCTCGATGAGTGAACCCTTTTGGTCTGTAAATTGACAGTTTCTCAGAAAGTTTGAATTTTGTGGGCCAGTTTTAACCACTAAGGATTAACATTTTTCAAAAAGCATTCTTACCTTGGTCTACAAATGGAGATTGACAAAGAACAGTCCTATATTTTAGTTTTTCTTGACCATTAAAGGAATTAAAGCCGTTAATCCGTGAAATTTCAATCTCTCAATTTCAAGAAAACTGTTGATCGAATAATTTGAAACTAATTTGACTTAGGGAGTAAAAAATCTGATCATTAGTTTAGAACAGATGGACGGGTGGGGTGGAAGGATGGATGGATGGACAGATGGATGGGTTGGGTGGATGGATGGGATGAACGGATAGATGGATGGATGGATGGATGGGTTGGGGGATGGATAATAATAATAATAATAATAAGTACATTTATAAAGCGCTAATCCATGACAATGCGTGCTCTAAGCGCTAGATGGATGGACAGATGGATGGAAGGGATGAATGTATGGATGACTGTACAGATGGAAGGGTTGGGTGGATGGATGGGATGAATGGATGGATGGACAGATGGACGGGTTGGGTGGATGAATGGATGGACAGATGGATGGATGGATGGATGGACGGGCTGTGTGGATGGATGGACAGGTGGACGGGCTGTGTGGATGGATGGACAGGTGGACGGGCTGTGTGGATGGATGGACAGATGGATGGGTTGGATGGATGGATGGGATGAATGGATGGGATGGATGGATGAATAGAGACAGACACAAATGCAGTACCTTGCAAGGCATGTCACACTTTACAAGATTTAGTCTTTATCCTATCATTCGCATATACATGCAACTTTAAAAAATTTCAATTCTCTCCTAGAATGTGTCGATTTGCAGACCAAAAGAAAACCATTTTTTAAGATTTACCACAGGAATGACTGGCTCCGTTATCGAGCCAGTCATTCCAGTTGTATATTTTCAAAAATAGTCTTCTCTTGGTCTGCAAATGGGCATTTCTCAAGATCACTACAGAAGCTGTTTTGGCTGATATGAGTGTTAAAAGGTTAATAGTGATCCATTTCTTGTTATACTCCGCTCATTTCTGGCCAAAGCTGGGTCCACGTTTTGAGCACGATTTATATACTTTTAACGCTCAATTCTCAGAATCCCATTTTCAAAGTAGTTTTACATGTAAGGTGTTGAAAGTTTTGAAACTAATGTGATTGGCAATAGTGGCCAGTCAAATTATTTTCAAAATATTCAACAGAATGTTTATTAACCCATGAACACTCATATCAGCCAAAAACGGTTTCTCCAGTGGTCTTGAGAAATGTCTATTTACAGACCAAGAAGACTTTTGAAAATTTACGACTGAAATGACTGGATCGATAACTGAAAATGTGTCCATTTGCAGATCAAGAAGACTATTTTTGAAAATTTACCGGATATCGAGCCAGTCATTCCAGTGACAAATTTTCAAAAATAGTCTTCTCTTGGTCTGCAAATGGATATTTTTGTTGAGAAAATTGAAATTATCTTGAAAGATTTTCTATGGTTAAAGGGTTAAATAGTAAATTGCTCAGACATGCAATTCTAATACTTGACAGATATTTCAATGTTCATGACGGAGCTAGATATGTCATTCATTATCCATTATGATTGCTACATCAGCCTACATGTGACATAATTCACTATGACGCCATATGAGTGACAGATTGGACCCATCCACTAGAATCCAGTACATCGAAACATAACCCATTCAAGTCATTCTCTTCATCAGCGTTCAAATATGCATGCTTAGTGGCGAGACTCTTCACAACATTGAACGAATTGTCTATGCAACAGTCGCGGGATTACTACGATTTCTCAAAAAGGAACAGCACCAGCGCCTATTCAGCCGAGCAGAATTCCGACATCAGAGCTCTTTGTGGAAATCAATAAAAGCCAAAAAGATGTGGACAAGAAAATCGTCAAACAAATTCCATGGCAGGGATGAATCTGTGAAAATAGAATGAACAGTCTTGGATGTTCTAAGCATACTGATTAGCACTGTATGAGACCAAGGATAAACTTTAGTATTGTATATACGGGCTGGTTTCCTAGGGTATGGTGTAATAACCCTTTAACCATTAAATTTATTGCATAAAATTTCACAAATTTCTCATAGAATTAATGTCCATTTGCAGACTAAGATTATTTTTGAAAATTTACTACTGAAATGACTGGCTCGGTTATCGAGCCAGTCATTCCAATGATAAATTTTCAAAAATAGTCTTCTCTTGATCTGCAAATAAACATTTCTCAAGACCACTGCAAAAGCTGTTTTGGGCTGCCTTGAGTCTTAAAGGGTTAACCCTTTAACTACTTTTAAAAAGTTACCACAAACTGCATAAATTGTCGAAAATAGTCTTCCCTTGGCCTGCAAATAGACATTTCTCAAATGACCCTTGTAGAAGCCATTTCCACGCGGTATAATGTTCAAGTCGACAAACATGGCTTCTGCACTGGTCTTCAGACTGATGTCTATTTGCAGACCAAGAAAAGACTGTTTTTGTAGGGCTGAGGCCCGTGAAGATTTTTTTTCGCGACCCGAACCGGTCCACAATACACATGTCCGAACAATAAACTAGTTCATGAACCTTATTAATATGCTAATGAATGAAATAAATTACTCCTAAACAGAAAATAACATTTAAAGGAAGGTTGTTTTCCTGGCTAAATAGAAGAAAAACACAAATGACAAGTTCTGACAACAAATGATAGAAAATAATAGAAGATTAATAACCAGCTCCATTCTTGGACAAATGGGTAAATCAGACGTAGAACATTCAGAAATTGCTTGTCTATTAAGCTATGCGTGGTTCACGAATCACACGAATCCCAAGTAAGTGAACCGAACCATGGTTTGTCTTCCCTTGTTTTGCGATTTTCCAAACGAACAGATGTTTGTTACAGCCCTAGTTTTTGGAAGATGTTAGCAATGGAATGATAAACTGGCTTGATTATCGAGCCAGTCATTCCAGTGGTAAAGTTTAACAAATAAATCTCAATCTCTTGGCAAGTTGACATGCAGATGGACATTAAATCTGAAGCCCATTGCAAAGTACTGCTTCACCATTAAAAGCAATCTCACCTTGTTTTATACTAACCGTTCAGGGGAGAGAATTTGGCACCCATAAGCCATCCATGATATTTTAGCTTCTTATCACACCGACAACCAAAGATATTCATGCGTTTGTAGCTAAATGTTGCTACATTTCTACAGCTTATGATCATGCCTGTCATGATTTACTTTTCAACCAATCAGAAAAAGCCTAACGTGTCTGCCTCTCGGGATATATGCGCAGTCATAGAGGTGCTAGCTATAGTTTGGCAATGTGGTATAAAAACAATTACACAGGTACATTGTAAGCTGTTGAATATTTTGAAACTAATTTGACTTAAAGACTTCCAGTCAAATTAGTATAAAAATATTCAACGAGATGAGTATTACATAATAAAGAATATAATTCATTGTCGCATGCGGAGACAAAATCGTGGAGATCTGAGTGTTCAACATCGAGATATTACAAAGTAGATAATTGTGATACAGGCATGACAGATAAGGGAATGTGACAGGATATGAATTATCTGGAATAGTTAAACCATAATTTATCTGTACAATACAACATTTGAGATGAGGTTAGCATCCCTTTAAGGGGTGATTTCATATTCCCAAAATCCCATTCCCTTTCATATGATAGCTTCACCTGTATGTGACTTATATGTGGAAAATATGTTGCCATCATCAACAATTGTTTCCGAATCATCCACAACAGCAACACTTTACAGCAATGTTGTTTCCACGATATCCACGACAGCAACAGCTTATAGCAACATTGTTTTCAAAATATCCACGATAGCAACACCTTACAGCAACGTTGTTTTCAAAATATCCACAACAGCAACACCTTACAGAAATGTTGTTTCCAAAATATCCATGACACCAACAGCTTATAGAAAAGTTGTTTCCAAAATATCAATGACAGCAACAGCTTACAGCAACATTGTTTTAAAAATATCCATGACAGCAACACCTTACAGCAACATTGTTTTTAAAATATCCACGACAACAACAGCGTATAGCAACATAATATGTTTCTAAAATGTACACCGCCTACTTATATGAACTCTATCATACAGCAATTAACCTTTACATATCAGCCTGATGTGACTTAACCCATTAAGTCACTTCGGCCAAAAACGGCTTCTGCAGTAGTCTTTAGAAATGTCAATTTGCAGACCAAGAAGACTATTTAAAAAAATTTACCACTGGACTGACTGGCTCGATAACCGAGCCAGTCATTCCAGTGGTAAATTTTCAAAAATAGTCTTCTCTTGGTCTGCAAATTGACATTTTCTATGAGAAAATTAAAATTTCTTTGACCAAATTCGAGGGTTAAATGCTTATGATGACATAATCGTTAAAATGCAAACATCTCCCTCCGGGATGATGACTCATGATCATTAATAGAAGGATGTTAAAAATAAATGTCATGAAAAAAAAAATCAGAAACTGTAAATAGAGAAATGCTGGGATTGCGTAGAAGTACTAACCACAGCCCATGTCTGTTAAAATAAACACAAACATCAGCTCACCAGCTGGTGAGATGCTCAGTATAAATATGCTTCTGATCACATAGTAAGGTAAGAAAAAGTAAGGTAAGACATCTGGCAGATGCAACAGAAGCAAATTAACCGTTAAACCTTGAATTTGTTCAAGAAAATTTCAATTTTCTCATGAAAAATATCCATTTGGAAACCAAGAGAGAACTATTTTTGAATATTTAACACTGGAATGACTGGCTCGGTTATCGAGCCAGTCATTCCAGTGTTAAATTTTCAAAATAGTCTTCTCTTGGTCTGCAAATGGACATTTCTCAAGACTAGTACTGAAGCTGTTTGTGGCTGTTATGAGTGTTAACTCTTACCACTCTGATGTCAATATTTCTAAGTATCAAAGAAACCGGTGTACATTTTTCAACAATTTTGGTGGAAGATGTTGCCGTGATTGAATGTCCATTTACAGGCCAAGCGAATACAAATTTTGAAAATTTATCACTGGAATGGCGGGCTCGGTTATCGAGCCAGTCATTCCAGTGATAAATTTTCAAAAATTATATTCTCTTGGCCTGTAAATGGCCATTCCAAAAAAACATAGCAGAGGCCGGTTTTGGCCGGTATGACCATGAAAGGGTTAATACTTTAGCTCTCGATTTATTCAATAAAAATTTTAATTTTCACTTAGAAAATGTCCATTTGTACGCCAAGAAGACTATTTTTGAAAATTTACCAATGGAATGAGTAGCTCGATAACCGATCAAGTCATTCCAGTGGTAAATTTTCAAAAATAGTCTCTTGGTTAAAGGGTTAATGGCCATGAAGGAGGGAATTTGATGTCACAGGGTCAGTGAGCACAGTCACAATGGAGACTGTGGTCTCAGGACAGCATATGACAGTTTTCTAGATCATGCTCCAAGGATGGCTCTGAGGACCATGGGTGAAGGTCCACTATCCTTCCTAATATATATTTGTATGATTCTCAAACTGAAATAATAACCTGGGATTGCAACAGTTGATCAGTCTTACGATGCCATCTCTAATGGACCTTTCCAGTATTTGCTAAGCCCCAGCCACCTCTAGCTAAGCTACACCCACACCTCGCTCCTGTTGGGATTGATCGATCCCTAAACTCCCTGACTATCAATTTCCAGAAAACTATACAGATAAGCTGTTAAATATCTTGGAAGCAACAGCGCCCAGTCAAATTAGTTTCAAAATATTCAACAGAATATTTATTAAATAGTAAAGACATACAATTCGTACAACAACGCATAGTCCGTCTTCAATTATGCGTTCATGACGCACTTATATCTACGTCATTCATGACAACGTCATTGATTATGATGTCATTCTACACGTCAGATAGTTAATTATGACATCATATGATGGAAGGATAAAGTGTAAAGGTCTATTGTCACTTAACACATCTTACAAGTGGGCAATGGGAAATCTTAGTGCTTAATGCCACCATGAGACAGACCAGGTAACTGTTATTTTAATGGTCAAGAATGACACTTTTGCCGAGTGATTATATCCATTTGCAGGCCAAGAGGGATATGTTTCAAAATTTATCACTGGAAAGAATGGCTCGGTTTTAGCGGGTCAGACATTCCAATGATACGTTTTCAAAAACAGTCTTCTCTTGGCCAAAACATGAAAATGTCCTCAAGACCACTGCAAAAGCCACTTTTGGGGCATCTCAGAAGTTAAAAAGATAAAGCTAGCAATGATGCCAAAATACATCTTTCCAAGTTTTATATTAGCCAATGAAAAATTAAATTACCTATTTAATTCAGTTGGTGGTTGCGTATATATGTGACCGCCACAGGGATTAAATGCTAGGTAGAACAATAGACACCAAGCTAGTGAGTGTCTAAATGAAAGGAGCATGGTCAGCCATACAGACAGATATTAGTGAATTCTTCTCCTCAGGGCGAGAAATTGAGCATCTGTGTTGCCATTCATCGCTGATCCTACTGAGTGGTCTAGCAGACAATTGGCATTCAATACAGCCAGCTCTCAATGTGAGGAATTACCAAAATCCAAAGCATCTACATCAAATATGAGCAATATTTGTACCAATTTACCCTCATATACATACCGCAGGTATGATATATTTATTTGTATAGGTAAATTATTCTGATTAACTTCTGGAAACAATTTGACTGATAGGTCTTATATTTCCTTTCAAACACAGATTGTTTTGTAAATTATTCCATGCATGCTAATTCATCGCTGTAAAGCGATCAAACGGGCACTCCAAAATCAGGATTAAATGGAAAATAGCCATTACAACAATAACAACACGAGGGGAGGCGCAGAGAGTGTCTCTATCGCATCGATCACTCGGACGTTAATGCAACCTTATTTACCTAATACTGCCAGAAATGCCTACATGCAATCAGCTAGGCTTGCACGATTATTGATTTGAGTGATCACGATCGATTATTTAAGAATAATTGGAATTACTCGACTAACCAGCCCGAGGACAAATTATCCAGACAGAACAACAAAAGAATATGTATCAATGACTAAAGGTGCAATGGTGTTTAGATATGTCCATTTGCAGGCCAAGACTATTTTTGAAAATGTATCACTGGATTCTCAAGCCAGGCATTCCAGTGATACATTTTCAAAAACAGTCTTCTTATTGTCCAAATGGACATACATTCACTGAGTAATATGTAAGTTATATTGACATATCGCATTAAAGAGTAATCAAAAGGTAGATTTTGAAATATTTACGCAGTAGAATTCATTCACAATTATTCGATTATTTAATTTTTAATCATATAAATTCACGACTAAAAAAAATAATCATGATTTTCGATTTAATCACATAATCGCGCAAGCCTACAATCAGCCTCATCATTCTGCACAAAGCAGCACTTAGGAGCTATCATATCAATGGAAGAGTCCAGTTTCTCAGTCAATCATATGACGTTATAATCAACTACGTCACAATTGTACCAGTAGGCTGATGTCATAATCATAATGAACGAGACAAATTATTCTGACAGCTTAAAACGCTTAATAGTTTGCCAAGTTGTACAAATTGTATGTTTTTACTATTTAATAAACATTTTGTTGAATATTTTGAAACTAATTTCACTGGGCACTGGTTGCCATAGGCAGCAACAGCATCCAGTCAAATTAGCTTCAAAATATTAAACAGCTTAGCTGCAGTTTGCCAGGAATTGAGATTCAGCGAGTGCAGAGATTGAATGATCCCAACACAGGTAAAGCGTGGGCGGAGCTTAGCTAGAGATGGGCATGACATAGCTAAAACTGGACTCCTCCATTGACAACTCTCACTAACACAGTATAATATAAGCTAAATAACAGTCCAAAAAGATGTAACAAACTCAAAGAATTTAAATAAGCACCAATATATGAATTACTAATATAATAGTCATAATTTAATATCCAAATTTGGTCAAGAACACCCAAGTATTTACTTACTGCATGTCACAAGAAGACTATTTAAAAAATATTAACCCTTTAATGGTCAAATTTGCTCAAGAAAATTTAAATATCTGCCTATTGAATGTCCATTTACAGGCCCAGAGAATACAATTTTTGAAAATTTATCACTAATAACTGGCTCGTTTATCGAGCCAGTCATTCCAGGGGTAAATTTTCAAACATAGTATTCGCTTGACCTGTAAATGTACATTCAACTAGCCCATAACAGAGGCCAGTTTGGGCCGGTATGACCATTAAAGGGTTAATCAAGAATCGTTTCTTGGCCTGCAGATGTACATTCCTCAATACCACTGTAGAGTCTAATTTTGGCGCGCTTGACTATGATCTCTTTAAAACTCATATCAGCCAAAAATGGCTTCTGTAGTGGTCTTGAGAAATGTCGATTTGCAGACCAAGAGAAGACTATTTTTGAAAATTTACCACTGGAATAACTGGCTCGATAACCAAACCAGTCATTCCAGTGGTAAATTTTCAAAAATAGACTTCTCTTGGTCTGCAAATGTACATTTTCTATGAGAAAATTGAAATTTTCTTGAATAAATTTGAGCGTTAAAGGGATAAAAACTCTGCATTTTCTGTTTTAAGATCAAATTGTGACCCATGCAAGAGTTGAAACTGATGATGATGACGATGATGATGTAGGGATAAGCTCTAATTTTGACAATCCTAGATTTAGATGCCGAAAGGTGTCATATGCAGTGGTGTTGGTGTTTCCAAGGGCTTTCCTTTGAATGTCGCCATGGAGTAGTTATCATATTCGTTTTTTAAGGACACCACTTGTATGACTCTGAATGGAGGAATCCAGTTTATCGATGGAATCATGACATCATAATCAGCAATGTCACATGTACTGTATGTATGTCATGAATGACGTGATTTAGTCCGTCATTAACACTTAATAGTCAGTCAAGTTGTATCTTTACTATTTAATAGTCATTCTGCTGAATATTTTGAAACTAATATGACTGAGCCCTGTTGCCGTCAACTTCACCCAGCCAAATTAGTTTCATCAGCTTACTTGTAGTTTTCTGGAAATTGAGATTCAGGGAGTGCAGAGATTGATCGATCTCAACACGAGCAAAGCGTGGTTGGAGCTTAGCTAGAGATGGGCAGGGCGTAGCTAAAACTGGAAAGGTCCATTGGACAGCACCTTTGGAGTGTCCTGCATTGTGAAGTGTCTTGTTACCGGCATATCATATCCGTGTCACAGCTGATGTGTTTATGGAAGCTGACAATGTATAGACACATTCTTGTATCCAGATTTTAATCATTCTTTTTGTTTCTCCCATATATATTCCTTTTTTAGCAGATAAACAACATTCCAGGGATGACAGATGGGAATAGAATTTTGGCTTCCTTATATCTGCTGAGTGTGTGCACTTTAAACCGGCGTATTTTAATGGACAAAAGTCGCATTTCCCTTTGGGGCAGGATATTTCTGTGAGTCAGGACCTGTCCTCATCGAAGTTAGGCAAACATGACTTGATGATGTCATCTTTACTATGCACGCATATTAATCGTTATCCTATGCAAATGTGTGCATAAGATCATCACGGATAGAGAGATCCGATATATCCCATCCATCCAATATTTTTTTGGCAGCCGTCCAAAATTAGACACAAATACAACACACAAGCCACACAACCAATTGCACACACACATGCATTCGCAGAAGTGTGCGGCGCAGTGCCAACACTCAACAAACACAAAACTATACATGATCAGACATGGAGACGGCATGTAAACATCCATAGTGCATATCATTAATAAAGAAAAAGCAACTAGTTTTATTGCCAATGGCTTTGCGAGAGAGTAGAGATGGATCCATTCATTTCTAGCTTTGGCCTGCTCATTTCAAGCTAATTCTGTCCATTTCTAGCTAATCTCCGGTCATTTCTAGCTAAGCTCTGTCCATTTCTAGCTAAGCTTTGTCCATTTCTAGCTAGGCTCTGCCCACTTCTAACTAAGCTAGACCTGCCAATTTCTAACCCAAACTCCACACATTCTACCTAAGCTCTAGCCATTTCTAGCTAAGCTCTGCTCATTTCTAGCCAAGCCCTGTCAATTTCTAGCCATTGCTCTTCCCATTTCTAGCTAAGCTCTGCTCATTTCTAGCTATTGCTTTTCCCATTTCTAGCTAAGCTCTGCTCATTTCTAGCTTTGATCTGCCCATTTCTAACTAAGCTCTGCCCATTTCTAGATATGCTCTGCCCATTTCTAGCTATGCTCTGCCCATTTCTAGATATGCTCTGCCAACTTCTAGCCAAGCTCTGTCCATTTCTAGCTAGGATCTGTCGATTTCTTGCTAAGCTCTGCCAATTCCTAGCTAAGCTCTGGCCATTTATAGCTAAGCTCTGCCCATTTTTACAACTGATTTAATGAAACCTAAATTTCCAGAATTAAAATTTCAAGGTAACTTTACATGTAAGCTGTTGAATATTTTGAAACTAATGGAATCTTCAACAGAATGTTTATTAAATTATAATTCATCAAAGATGTACACTTAGTCACAGACGTTTAGACTTTCGTGACAAAGCTAATAAACATAATTTTGATTGCGATGTCAACTAACATGTGATGTATTTGATTATGACCTCAGATACTTGAGTGACATTAATCGGCTCCCTCCACAGGCGCTTAACCCTTTCACCGACAAATTCCGGAAAAAGTAGGTTTTTTATGCAATAAAACTTATTCTGTTGAATATTTTGAAATTAATTTGACTCGGGCAGCAACGGCTTCTAGTCACATTAATTTCAAAATATTCAACAGTTTTCCTATATGCTTGCGTTGAAAATGAGATATAGGGAATTCATCGGTGAAAGGGTTAAATAACACTGAAATACCTCCTCTCAGATGAGGTCCACATTGCAACAAAAAGTCATAAAGTCTGAAAAATACAAGCCTTGGACTTGTTGGACTATTTGAGATTTTTTAGCAAATTAAAAAAAATATTTGTTAATTAAATGTCCATTTACAAGCCAACAGAATACAATTTTTGAAAATTTATCACTGGAATGACTGGTTCGGTTACCGAACCAGTCATTCCAGTGGTAAATTTTCAAAAATTGTATACTTATGGCCTGTAAATGGACATTTCTCAATGCATCACAAAGCTGTAAAATTAAAATCCAAATAATGTTTTGAACACAGGTTGAGTGAAAGTTCAGGCGCTGCCTCAAGTAAGCAGCGGTATTCAATTAAATTATTTTCAAAATATTTCACCAAAATATGTATAATTTGTGCCGCCGGGTGTGCATGGGAAATACATGTGTAGATCTATGAACATTGATACTAGTAGCAATTATTAAAACACCAGTGATTATTATATAATCTGTATTTATTCCGTCAGCAGGATAGTAATATATACATATAACATGTACCTAGTCAATATACCAGGAGTTCAATGACCGCAGTTACGAAGGTCTAACAGCCCAGAGTGTGATACAACATTAGCATTCATAGAAATATTCCCACACAAACAAGCAATTAATCTAAAAAAAAGATTAATCTAGAAGACATCTACTCACATTTATATAATTCTATAGCATAATTGTTATCAATTGCTAAGCTCACTGAAAGATTGCACGGCCCTTATGTGACATTGGTTCAATGACCGGTTGGTCCTGTAACCCATTGGTCTTCTCGTAGGACAATATTCCAGCGTGGGACAGTTATTCTCACTTATTGCACAATGGAATAGGCATTAACCCTTACTACTCTGGTGCTAAAAATTTAAATTTTCAAATTAAATTAACAGATGAACTGGTGTTAATTTTTTAACAAATTTGGTGGAAGATGGTGCTGTCGTAGACAGCAACATCTCCCACCAAAATTGTTAAAAAATGTACACGAGTTTCTTTGATATCGACACAGTAAAAGATAGAAAATTTACATCAGCGTTGTAAGGGCTAAATACAAAAAATGGCAAAAATGTACACCAGTTTCTTTGATATTGACACAGCAGGGATAGACCTACCCACTCACCAATTCGCTTTTGAGAATAATTTTCATGGTTGGCTATTAAAATGTCAAAATAGGCTAATTCATTGGCTAATGATTTTACATGTATGTTGGTAGGTCAGCCCCTCTTAAACCATGATGACACATCTAATTCTATCTAATTTCTTACATGACCTGCTGGTCATCTCTTACTTGGTTATTAGCCTTAAGATCTAGCAGGATCATAAAGTTCAAGTTCAAGTTCAAGATTATTTATTTTGATATAGAATATACATTTACAGTTTCACAACAGGTAGTCCACCAAAGACAGAGCCTATGTGGTGGTGGACCCCTACATATAATATATAACAACAATATAGGACATGAGAATACTGAATAGATAAGGTTAACATGTTATAGTCCTATATATACATATAGTTAGCTGTCTCGCTGCCAAGCCTCTGCAGTCTACATTTTCCATGGAGCCTAACTCAAGGTATGCTGAGTAACTCTAAAAAAATTAATTTGACCGAACGTTGTCGGTGGTTAGATTAAATTGATAGGTTATTAGTCACGCTAAGAAAGTCCAGATTTGGCTATTGAAATCCCAAAATAGGCTAATTCACTGGCTAATGATTTCAAATGAGTAGGTCAGTTCCTGATACAGTAAAAGATAGAATATTGACATCAGAGTGGTAAGGGCTAAATGCCAAAATGGCAAAAATGTACACCAGTTTCTTTGATATTGATAAAGTAAAAGATAGAATATTGCCATCAGAGTGGTAAGGGCTAAATGCCAAAATGGCAACAAATGATACCTAAATTCCCTAAATTTCTGCCCATTGTTTTCTACCTAATGGTGGATGAAACATTGGTCAGGACTGCAAAGTGTAAACATATACCTTAATGTTTCCCAACTATCCAAAGATATTACAAAGTTCATTGGGATAAGTCTATAGAGTGCAGTAATGGAAGTTTTTAGGCCTCATTATTGATTGATGTCACACAGACTGGACCATGGCGGGCAGAGATGGGTGCATCTATTGCAAGTCTGACAGGTACTTGTTAACTCGGGGATCATGCCGGGTCTCTAGTTCAGACTTCCCATCCATTTTAGCCGTGCTCATCGGGTGAGTAAATGCTTGATCCATAAAGTCCTGTCCACTCTGCCATTCGTGATCTGTGCCATTCCTGATGTATTGAATTTTTCCTGTCAGTTCGTCACTGTTTCATTGTGTATTTCTACCATGGTTTAATATAAGTCACAAAACCGGCTATCTTTTCTATTTTGTTAGTCAGACTCCATTGACTCGATTTTACCTCTATAACACTATAAGTACTCTTTCTCAGGAACCTGATCATCGTGGTTATTTACAAAAAGAAAATGTACTCATTCCAACCAAAGATCAATGGTGGTAATCCACTCTGCTAAGGCTGGAAACTGTTATTCCGGAATCTATACTAGATGCCTGTCTCTATGACAGTATATGCTCGAAAGTCTGTTAAATCTCTATCTCCACTGGATCCATAATATAGAGTATAGATGGTGGATCCTTTAAGACAAGTCACAATCCTTGCAAGCAGGTGTGGTAGCTTGGCTGTCAAGATTGCAGCCGATAACTTCGATGGTCTTATCAAAGTATCGCTGTTTGGACGAACTGAGTCACCCTTTATAATAACTACTGTTATGATGCTTGTACAATTTCTGCACAGAGCTTAATGGCCATTCATGCTCCCGTTGTCCAGATAATCGCGCCGATTGTGTCACTTGAGTGCATAGAGACTTAGAAGAACTTCCACAGGCTCACATACTCTTCCATCGACATTACTATTGATATCAGCCGCAAACTCGAGTTTATGAAAAACACTGTGTACTTTTAGCTTGGGTCTAGAATTTGCGTCATGTTTGCAGCATTTAGTACAAGTAAGAATCAATACTCCATTGAGATATGGGCATAATTCTGCCAGATCAGAATTTGAGAACACGATTCAGACTTTGAAACAATAGTTCAATTCCCCAGATTGAATAGGAGGCCATTATAAATGTTTACCTGGAGTTATGTTCAAACTGCAATTTAATTCAAATATTTACATCCAAACAAACCCTCCACACTTTCTATAATTACAAACTTTTTAATTAATCATTCAGGGCGATGAAAAGGTCTCGTACAGAAACTGATTTTCAATATTGCCGCCTCCAGGTTACCCATACCGTATCCGAGCCGATTTCAATCTACAGGCATCCTTACATTTCCATATCACGTCCAGCCAATTTACAATGTTTTGAATCCATTGGATCAAAATTATATACAAAGGAAACTGATTTTCAAGATGTACGCTTAGCAGCCATATTGCTCTCTACAACAGCTTACAGTCAATGATTCCTTTTAAAATATTCAACAGTTTTAACTTAAAGCAAGTTGAAAGGTATAATACTTTGTGAAGATACAGCTCCATTTTAAATGAGGATAATGATTTAGTGCATATGGATTTATGCATTGTCAAAAGATATGCCGAGTTAGCAACAGATATATGCAACACCATTTTCAAAATGGATTATCATAGACATTTATAACCTTAACCGCTGATGACAGATGGACTCAAATCAACCATTTAACACTGAAGCACGCCAAATACAGCTTTTGCATTGTTCTTGTCCATATGCAGAAGAAGAAGAAGAAGAAGAAGAAGAAGAAGAAGCATATTTTAGTAAATTTACAACTGGATACCGATCGATAACTGATTCAGTTATTCAAAGGAGATTAATGGTTTGGGCAAATGGAGATATTCAAAGAGAAAACCAAAATTTTCTTAAGACATTCGATGGTTAAACCTCATCATTGATTTTGACTGAACTGGCCAACCCCCCCACCCACCCACCCGGTTTTTTGTATCCTTTTACTGATGAATTCCCCATACATCTCATTCTCAATGCTACTATACAGGAAAACTATTGCCTTAGGCAGCAGCAGCTTCCAGTCAAATTAATTTCAAAATATTCAACATAATAAGTTTTACCGGTATATCATAATGAAGACTTTTTTCCAGATTTTTCAGTGAAAGGGTTAATTCACGAAATGATTTCTATGCGTACAAGATTATCATATATAGGATTATCATCTGCTACATCATGATGATTTCTATGTGAGCGTCTTCTCTCTCTCGTCACCATCCTATCTTCTCTTCCATATATTCCAACAAGCCAGCATGGCCAGGATAGCAGATGTTTCTGACCATTGGAATCTGTGTGAATTCATAAATCTCTGTTTCCGTCTTGTATTAACTCGTTAAACGCTCAAATCTTGTCAACAAAATTTTAATTTGTTCATAGAAAATGTCTATTTCCAATCAAGAAAAGACAATTTAAAATTTTTTATCACTGGAATGACTGTGTCCAGTGGTAAATTGGCAAAATTAGTATTATCCTGCTCTGCACATAGACATTTCCAAAGATCACTGAAGAAGCCATTTTTGGCTAGATAAGGTGTTAAAAGCGTTAACGTTTCTAAAAGATGGTGGTCCAAGGAACTATTGCTTTGCAAGCCAAGAGAATATTTTTGAAAAGTACATAACTATTTAATGGTCCAGATTGATAAAGAAAATAAACATGTTTGCTTCGTAAATAAGTTGAATGCACATTATTTGCATGCCAAGACTATTTTTGAAAATTTACCACTGTGCATGACTGGCTCAACTAAAAAGACTGACTTTGCAGTATCCTTGTGAAATATTAATTTGCAAGCCAAAAAGACTATTTTAACTGAAATGACTGGCAGGGTAATTGCTGTTGTAAAATTCTAAAAGATTAAATCTTCGCCTAACATGCAAACGGACAATTGAATTTAAAACTGAAATTTTCTTGATAAATTTAAACCATTAAATGGCTAAGCAAAAACTAAGATTATCTAAAATTAAATCTAAGCATCATTTGATAGAAATCGTAATAAAGGTAGCGATAAGCAACATTTCATTGAAATCAAGTCATAGAAATGCCACGTGAGTTCCGATTCTATTTTGATAACCACTGAATGAGGCCACACTTTTTTCTTGGTTCACAGGGCTCTCCTACTTTGAAAATGCCCAAAACACTAACAAAATAAAATTAAAAAATCATCTATCTTGTCCAACCAGAACCTCTGCAGAAAATAAAAAAATAAAATAGAATTAATATAGCAAGTAAATTTGGACTATCTTGAACTTTATTTGACTGGAAGCTGTTGCTGCGTTAAGTACTGTAGCAACATCTTTCAGTCAAATTAGTTTTTTAAAAATCAACAGTTTACAAGTACGGTTGCTTTGAAGTTGAGTTACTAGAATTTCAGAGTTCAAATGGTTAATTTGCAGCAGGGCCCCAAGCCTCTTTACGTTGCATCAGAGGCGGACAAAATTGGATTTTGGTGTTTTTAAAATATACTTTTCCTCTCTCTTACTTTGTATCTTGGCAATCCTGCCGTTGAACTAAGGAAAAAAGTAGATGTGGACTGACTTATAATGTAATTTAAAATAAGATGCATTGATCTACTGGTAATCATATATATATATATTATATTCCCATGATGTTGTTTCTGCCACCTCCGATGAACAATAATCTTGAGGCACCAAGAAGCAACAGAAATAGCAATTCTGTCTGTTGCTTTAGCTCAGTTTTAAATATGGCAAAGATTGGACACCAGTGCCTTGGGAGACTTAACGGTGTATTTTGTTTCAGTTTGTCAGTGAATGAGTGGTTTTAACCCGGTCAACGATGAATTCCCTATATCTCATTTTCAACCCTACCATACAGGAAAACAGTTAAATATTTTGAAATCAATTTGACTGGAAGGCATTGCAACAACTTCCAGTTAAATTATTTTCAAAATCTTCAACAAAATAAGTTTTATATCGTAAAGAATGTATTTTTTCATGGTTGCCTTAACCCTTTAACACTCATATCAGTCAAAAATGGCTTCTGCAGTGGTCTTGAGAAATGTCCATTTGTAGACTAAGAGAACGCTATTTTTGAAAATTGATCAATGGAATGACTGGCTCGATAACCGAGCCAGTCATTCCAGTGATAAATTAAAAAAAAAAAATCTTCGCTTTGTCTGCAAATGGACATTTTCTGAGAAAATAAAAATTCTCTTGAAAATATTTCAGGGTTATATTCAAGTCCACGACTGACAATGATAAATGATGCACAATGCAATGGAATAATCATTATTCATTATTTTCAAAATAAGACAGATATATAATGTACATGCACACGTACACTACACATAGATGTGTGTGCACGAGTACATGCATACCGGGCACAAACATGTACACATGCATACGTATGCACACGCTAAGGAAGAGATGATTTGTTGTTGAAATAAAGTGGGGTTTTTTCATTAAAATTTTTGCTAAGTTTAAATAAATGCCCATTTGCAGATTTAAAAAGCTATTTTAAGGGGAAATGACACAGGAATGCCTGGCTCAGTCATCAAGCTAGCAACTTCAGTGAGACAATTTTTTAAATCCTCCGTCGGCCTGAAAAATTGACATTTCTACAAAGAAACTACACTAGCCATTTATTGTCAGCCTCGAGCATGCACTAAATGCCCATACCCATGAATCATATATTAATTTTAAATTACATTAATTTTTAAGCGAATGCTAAACAGCTTCTTTGACTTCAAATATTAAACATCTATCAATTGTCTGGCAGACTTGATATTGAGACTGCGTTCTGGAGGTTCCCAGGATAATTTGGCATGAAAGACGCATTATCATCAGGATCATCATAATAATCAAGAAATGTTGCTGAAGATAGACTATCTCTCTCTCTCTCTCTCTCCACAGGTGTTTTAAATAACGAGGAGGATATCAGCACTATAAAAGATACACCTATACAGGTGTAAAGTACAGCTAATAAATAAGCTAACACGTTTTCAAAACAAACCACAGAAACATGGTAGTTAGTACAGTTTTAAACACAAGTTAAGAAATGTTTTGTTGAATATTTTGAACATAACTGAAGACAATTACGTTCAAAATATTCAACAGTACATTTTATTTTGTTTTGGAAACTTGTTAAGTTTTTTGTTAACTACTGTTAACTACTGTATGTACTAAGGTTCAGATCAGTCCCTGTAGATAAATTCAATCATCACAACACCTTTACCGTACATAAATACGGAAAAGTCACTGATCTACTTTACATTTTATTGTTGATATTTGAAATACATGTATATTAATTACTTCCTCAATTGTTCCATTTCCTACCTTGACCATTTAACTCTCATATCAGCCAAAAATGGCTTCAGTAGTGGGCTTGAGAAATGTCCATTTGCAGACCTAGACTATTTTTGAAAATTTACCACTGGAATGACTGGCTCGATAAACCGAGCCAGTCATTCCAGTGGTAAATTTAAAAAAAATGTTTTCTCTTTGTCTGCAAATAGACATTTTCTATGAGAAAATTTAAATTTTCTTGAATAAATTCAATGGTTAACGTTTTCATTATCTCCTATACACACGGTTCATTCCCGGTTCACATTATCATTGGGCAGAAGGAATCTGGTTCCCACATTTTTATTAGTTAAAACTCACATCCAGCATATTGTCAGATTGTCTGTCTGTGTTGGTCTGTCTGTCAATTTTTGTTACATTTTAGACAACAATTTTTAAGTCGCAATAATAATAAAGGGTCCCACCTTTTTCCATCGTTATACGTAAAAACTGTTGACATGGGAAGCTATATTTTAATGGATACTTTGATGCCTCCAGTTAAATTAGTCTGAAAATATTCAACAGCTTGTCAAGACTTAGGGATGAGTTGAAAGTGCGATATTTGTATTTTATTGATGAAAGTGCTTAGCCAACATTAAGCAATTGAATGTGAATATTCATGATTTGTAATTCTTACTTTTATGCCCAAGCGTCTCCCCTATATTTCGCAAAAATTGGTATATATCTGATATTGTACAATAGAGGGTTGATTCAATTTAACCACGCGAGTTTCCCTTATATTCTTCCAATGCCCCGCAGATTGGCAAGACATAGGGCTCTTGGGCCCCATGTTCTGAGACACTAGAATGAACACTCCCTGTATTGATTTTAAGTCGCACTTTACCAAAAGCTCAGTTTCAGCCACAAGTCTTAAAGGTTTTTCAATCATCAACAAACCTCTTGTAAAATATTACTTTTGTCTGCTGCAATCTAGTAAAAGGTTATAAATAAAATACTGGCCACAGTTTCTGACCGGCTGAGAGGGTGATGAGTTATGACACTTTGTCTGACATCTAATTTCAGCCTCACATGAAAAAGTCTAAGAGAATTAAGTTTTTCGGTCTACAGGAATAGCCCGTTAATTAGGATTGGCATATAGATAATAGCAAGTGTGACAAGCTATACTGGCAACTTAGACTGACGGTCAGTCAGTCAGGCAGGCACGCAGGCAGACAGACAGACAGACAGGCAGGCAGGCAGGCAGGCAACAAACAATACAGCGATATCCCAAGGTGACCATACATGAAAATATGTCGAAAATATAACGTTGATAAATTGTCTTTGATGTTAACTTCGATGAACCATGAAATGTAGGGCACATTGACCTACTTTAGATCTAAGCACCGTGTGCTTAGCATCCATACTTGCAAAACCATGAAAGCAGGCAGTGAATGAATTGAGGAAAGACATATGCTATTATCTCCATTAGGTGACTGGTTAGGCATGCTAAAGACTCTCCCATCAGAACATCCAAGCACCTACTGCTCCCATTGGATCAACCCTTAAACCCTTGAATTTGTTCAAGAAAATGTATATTTTCTCATAAAACATGTCCATTTGCAGACCAAGAAAAGAGTATTTTTGAAAATCTACAACTTGAATGACTGGCTCGGTTATCGAGCCAGTCATTCGTCGTAAATTTTCAAAAATACTCTTCCCTTGGTCTGCAAATGGACATTTCTCAACACCACTGCAGAAGCCATTTTTGGCTGATATGCGGGGGTCAAAGGGTTGAGTGAGTGTAACCACAGATATATAATCCTTAGGTACAAGAGGGCACTGGTGTTGCAATATATTTCACACAGTTAAATCAGTGTCAGGCAACCTGTGACGTTAAAGGTGCATATTCACACAAGAAAGCTTGAAAATAAAATTGTTGAAATTATATACTGTACTTTTAGAGGCTTAAATTGTGAACTCGTGCCTCTAATTCAATTTGACAACTGAAAAAATTGTATTAATTCATACGTAATGGAATCATCATATGCTAAGATTTATTTCGTCTCATTACATCTAGGCACACAATGTAAGCCTCTAAAAGTATATAAATTTAATAATTTTATTTTGAACCATTCTGCTGTGAAATATGCACCTTTAATGATGCCAAAATTTTAAATTTTCAAATTAAATTAAAAGATGAACTGGTGCTCATTTTTCAGCAAATTTGGTGGAAGATGTTGCTGTCTACATCAAAATTGTTGGAAAATGTACCCCATTTTTTTTTGCTATTGGCACAGCAGAAGATATAATATTGGCATCAGAATGGTAAGGGTTATTTTACTGTCAATATCTGTAGATGGTCTCTGGGCAGCTTAGTCCTGTCACTGATGAATTCCCCATATCTCATTTTCAATGATACGATACAGGAAAACTGTTGAATATTTTGAAATTAATTTGTCTGGAAGCAGTTTCTGCCTTAGCACTTTAGCCCTTGAATTTGTTCAAGGAAAATTTCAATTTTTCTCATAGAAAGTGCCTTTTTGTAGACCAAGAGCACACTATGTTTGAAAATTTACTACTGAAATGACTGGCTCGGTTATCAAGCCAGTCATTCCAGTGGTACATTTTCAAAAATAGTCTTCCCATGGTTTGCAAACGTACATAAATTCTCAAGAGCACTGCAGAGGCGGTTTTTGGCTGATATGTGCACTACCGGGTTATAAGCAGCAACGGTTTTCACTCAAATTAATTTCAAAATATTCACCAGAATAAGTTTTATATCGTAAAGAATATACTTTTTCAGAGTTTTGTCTGCGAAGGGGTTAATTGCCAGCACATTCTATTACAAAATATGAAGCAAATTATCCTACCTTCATTAAAACAGATTCTGTGAGTTTTTCACGGTTCACGATCTTGATGGCTACTTTCTTGCCTTGAACACAATGTACTCCTAATTTCACCAGACCTGGAAAACACAAACACAAATATATAGCAATTATTATTATTTACGCATTAACCGTTTAAAGGTACACATTCACAGCAAAATGTGTGAAAATAAAATTGTTTAAACTGTGTACTTTTAAAGGCCAATTAATTTGTGTACGTCAATGTAATGAAGCGAAATAAATCTTAACAATAGGCCTATGACGATTTCATTCCGCACAAATCATAATTTTTTTAATTGCGAAGGTGAATTAGAGACGTGTCTCAAATTCAATTTCACAAACCTAAAAAATTATATTAATTTATAGGTTATAAAATCATGATATGCTAAGATTTATTTTGTTTCATTACATCTAAGACCACAATATAAGCCTCTAAAAGTAAATTTTTTGAAATTTTATTTTCAGGTATTTTACTGTGAATATGTACCTTTAACATCATATTTGCATTTAAAATTTTTAGTTTCCTCTTTACAGTCCATTTGCAGACGAAGATTATTTGGTCGTTCCAGTAGTAAATTTTCAAAAATAGTCTTCGGGTTATATCGGCAAATGGACACTTAATTCTCTGGACCAACAGGGAGTTCTGAAGACAGGGAGTTCAGGGGTTCGATCGATCCCAACACGGACGTCGGACAATATGTGGACGGAACCTTGCTAGGAACGTGTGGTGGGATAGCTATAACTGTATTCATATAGACCATCGCCAAATCTCAAATAGTCCGACACGTTGTATGAATTATGTCTTTGTAATTCTTTGCTATTTAATAAACATGCTGTTGAATATTTTGAAACTAATTTGACTGGGCGCTGTTGCTGCCTTAGGCAGCAACAGCACCCAGTTAAATTAGTTTCAAAATATTCAACAGCTTACCTGTGTAGTTTTTTGGAAATTGAGTCATGGTGTTCAGAGATCGATTGATCCCAACACGAGTAAGGTGTGGGTGGAGCTTAGCTAGAGATGGGCGGGGCATAGCTAAAACCGGAAATGTCCATTGTGACCACATTACGTCATGAATGATGTAGATAAGTTCATCACGGCCGCTTAATTGATCACATATTAAGCATGGTTGTACGAATTCTATGTCTTTATTATTTAATAAAAGAGGTAGCAACAGCATCCGGTCAAATTAGTTTCAAAATATTCAACAGCTTAACTGTATAGTTTTCTAGAAATTGATTTTTATGAATAGAGTTCAGGGATCGATCGATCACAACATGGGAGAAGTATGGGTGGAGTTTAGCTAGAGATGGGTGGGGCATAGCTAAAACTGTGTTCCAGTCCATTAACCCTTACAACTCTGATGTCAATATTCTATATTTTCCTGTGTCAATAGCAAAGAAACTGCTGTACATTTTCCACTGGAAGATGTTGCTGTCTGCTACAGCACCATCTCCCATCAAATTTGTTGAAAAATTAACACCAGTTCATCTTTTAATTTAATTTAAAAATTTAAAATTTTAACACCAGTGTGCTCAGGGTTAAAATGCTATAAAGTTCTTCCCTGCAAACAGATCTAGGGTATTCAGCTCAGAAATAACTTTAAAAAAACAATAAAATGTACTGTTGAATATTTTGCTATCAATGCTGCCTTAAAGGCTTCCGATGAATTTAAGTCCAAAATATTCAACAGAATATTTCTTACATCGTATGCAAATTTGTAACTTGGTCTAACTAACGTGTTTCTGTTTTTGTTTCGTAAATGTTCACCTTATTTATGAGCTGTACTATAGATGGACAGATTGTACAGACAAATAAAGGCCTTTTAACTCTTCCAGGGCATAATTTATCTGGGATTGCATCTCAATTTGCTACACACATTTAAGCAGTTGCTATACATTCTGCAACATATCTGCTATACAAAATTTGTACACGATTGCAATTTATCATTGATTTTCAAAATTCTATCATTAACCCTTTTAACAACAAATCCCTGAAAAAGTACATTCTTTACAATGTATACCATAATTTGTTGAATATTTTGAAATTAATATAACTGGCTTCCAGTCATATTAATTTCAAAATATTCAACAGCTTTCCTATTTGTTTGCTCTGAGATTGAGATACAGGGAATTTATCGATGAAAGAGTTGATTGCTATACGTTTTTGCCGATAGCTATACAATTTATAGTTTGCATAGCAATACATGCTATGCGAATATCAAATTCTAAATTATGCCTGTCTTCTTATGTCATCCATTGATGAACACGTCGATCTGTGTCTCTGTCAAATATCCAACAGCTTACCTGTACTGTTGTTCCCTAATTGACATAATGGGCTTTCGTGGTTTAAGGATTTATCAATGCTTTTATTTTATACTCTGATCAGCGGCTCATTATATAATTTGGCAAACTGTCAAAAGGGAATTTAATGTGCGTCAATCGTCTCAGACACAATTGCAAACCATATATTAAGATGAATCCCATTAAACGTTTAATTAGAAGCAGGGTTCGTACATATTTCGTCTGTGAATTAACTTCATGACCCTAAAATATGAAATCCATGACCTAAATCGGGTCTATGTGTCCCCCGACCAGAAATTTGTTGAATGTAGACGAGTTCAGAAGACATCTCCTGTATTTAATTTTTGTCATGGAAATGGGCAGAATCACAAGAACACATCTGCATCCTACAATATTTGGTTATAAATGGCTCAGCGTTTTACAAGAAGATATTTAAAATTTCCTTTTGCCTTCTTCCTATGGGAGTTATTTTCGGGAAAATAATCCAAGATGGCTGCTAACTCGTTTATCCGAGTTTCAAAATTGGCAAATTTTAAATCAGCATTAACCCAAATACCTAGAAATAATAACCAATTTTGGCCCTAAGGATGTGAAAAAGTTGACGGACAATGAACGGACAGATGACAGATGGTCGCCATGGCGTAGTTAGCTCACTTGGCCATTCTGGTCAGGTGGGTTAATAATGGGCTTTTTTCAAACCCTTTAACCCTCATATCAGTCAAAACTTCTTCTTCAGTGGTCTTGAGAAATGTCCATTTGCAGACCAAGAAGCCTATTTTTGAAAATTTACCACTGGAACTGGAGTTTTCAAAAAACAGTTTTCTCTTGTTCTGCAAATGGACATTTTCTACGAGAAAATTTAAATTTTCTTGAACAAATTTGAGGGTTAATCCTTTAAGCCTTGAATTTGTTTTTCACAGAACATGTCAATTTGCAGACCAAGCGAAGACTATTTCTCAAAGTTTAGCACTGGAATGACCGGCTCCATAACCGAGCCAGTCATTCGTGGTAAAATTTTCAAAAATAGTCTTCTGTTGGTCTGCAAATCGGCATTTCTCAAGACCACTGTAGAAGCTGTTTTTGGCTGATCATATGACTGTTAAAGGGTTAAGAGTTTATCATTCTCTACTCGGCAAGCTCTATATTATTTGGCAAATAGTCATAAGGGAAATCCTCTCAGACACAATAACACATATTAACCATTTCAAAGACAAATCCCAGAAAAATTAACTTTGTTACGATGTATAACATATTCCGTTGAATATTTAGAAATTAATATGATTGCAATCTGTCGCTGTCTAACATCTTCCAGTCACTGTCATATTAATTTCTAAATAATGAACAGCTTTTCAGTGTGTTTGCCATCAGGATTGAGGTATACAGAATTTATCGGTGAAAGGGTTAAGATTAGCCCAAGTAAACATTTAGTAGAAGGCATTATGGGAATTTAGAATGCACTATTCTGGTACTGGTAGTGGTCATATTAATAATGGTGTTGCGGAAAGTTGTTGCTGTCTAAGAAAGCAACAAACTTCTGATTCGGCAACATGTTATGAATGGACATCATTTACCTGATTATTCTATAATCAGGATCTTATATTGGAACTTATCGCCGTACAACAAACTCGACCAGAAATTGATTGTCAATGTCAATTAGAAAAGTTTGATGCCTAGTTATAGGACGTGGATGTTGATTTGAGTAACAGAAGGGCTTATGAAGCTAATGCATTTATTATCATTCATGTCTGGAGACGGGAGATTGTCTCTCAGAATATTACCTCATAAATGGCAACCCGACATCATCAGAATTAACACTTTAACCAGTGTTGCACCTAAGGCAAAGATTTAAGGGGACAATCGGAGGTCTTGGGGCCCCTTTTCATTCTAAGTAAATAGAGAACTGCTTGCCAAATGTCGTGTTGGGCGGGGGGGGGGGGGGGGGACATTTGCATTTTCAGGTGGGCAAATGTCCCCCTCGGTGCAAAACTGCCTTCATTAACCATTCAACACTCAAATCGGCCAAAAATGCTTTCTGCAGTGGTTTTTAGAAATGTCTATTTGCAGACCAAAAGAAGGCCATTTTTTAAGATTTACCAGTCGAATGACTGGCTCGATAATCGAGCCAGTCATTCAAATGGTAAATTTTCAAAAATAATCTTCATGATGTCATAATTAACCTTTCAATGGTTAAAACCAGCTGAGCTGGTATTGTCTTCTGGAGTGTCAATTTACAGACAATACAATTTTTGAAAATGTATCTCTGGTTATCGAGCCAGTCATTCCAGTGGTAAATTTTAAAAGATTGTATTGTCTGTAAATTGACACTCCAGAAGACAATACCAGCTCCGCTGGTTTTAACCATTGAAAGGTTAATTATGGCATCATATCAGACTTGGACTTAACAGTTTCAGCCTCCCAGTCAAATCAGTTTTAAAAAATATTCAATTTACCATTTGAATGACTGGCTCGATTATCGAGCCAGTCATTCAAATGGTAAATTTTCAAAAATAATCTTCTCTTGGTCATCAAATGGACATTTTATGAGAAAATAACTGAAAGTCTAAACGGCGAATCCGTTACTGTTTAACCACTAAAGGGTTAAAGACGAACGGAAGACAAACTATTTCCCTGAAACTTCAGACTCCACGATTCAAGTACATTATATAAACTGCCCAGCGCTTTTAACAACTGAAATACCATAGTTTTATGACAACTATACACGGAAAGGGACTTCTTATCCCTCAAATTTGTTCAAGAAAATTTCAATTTTCTCGTAGAAAATGTCAATTTGCAGATCAAACAAAGATTATTTTTGAAAATGTATCACTGGAATGATGGGATAGGTTATCGAGTCCATCATTCCAGCAGTAATTTTCAAAAATAGGCTTCTATGTCGGTCTGCAAATGGACATTTATCAAGACCACTGTAGAAGGCATTTTTGGACGGATTGAGTGTTAACGGGTTAAGTATTGTAAAACAAATTGGATTGGAACCTGTTGCTGCCAACAGCTCCCAGTTAAATCACTTTCAAAATATTCAACAGAATATTCCTTTAACCCTTTCGTGATGAAACCGGCCCAAACCGGTCTCTGTTGTGGTCTTGGGAAATATCTATTTGCAGGCCAAGAGAAAACTATTTTTGAAAAATTACCACTGGAGTGACTGGCTCGATAAATGAGCTAGTCATTTCAGGGGTAAATTTTCAAAAATCGTCATTAAAAAATCATTAAGTAAATATTGTAATTTTTTGAAGAAATTTAGTCATTAAAGGGTTAAATTAGAATGAATTTGTTCTTTCTGATCTGCCAAAAGGTCCAAGTTAGGTTACAGTGGTTTTCCGTTTTAACATTTTCCATTTTTTATTTCACAAAATTGCTGATTCCATTTCATTTCAGTTTCGTAAACTTTACATCATCTAAATTGCATTTACACTTTATAAAGTCAATAAAACTGTCAAACTTGTGTTGTGTATTGCGCTATTATAGTATGCCCAGACAGTACAAAGTTAGAGTAGTGGAGATATTAGTGGGTACAAATTTACAATTTTACGTGAGAATGTCTCGCGTTAACTCTTACCACTTTGGTGCCAAAACTTTAAATTTTCAAATTAAATTAAAAGATGAACTGGTGTTCATTTTTCAACAAATTTGGTGAAAGATGGTGCTGTCGTAGACAGCAACATCTTCCACCAAGATTGTTGAAAAAGTACACCAATTTATGTGATATTGATACAGTAAAGGATAGAATATTGGCATCAGAGTGGCAAGGGTTAACCGGTTAATTTCTGCTTGAATATCATGTATCTGTTTCAATTTACAACTGTTTTGCAGAAAAATGTGATTTTCGGTTGATTTCCGTTTGAAAATCAGTTTTCCGTTTCAAATTACCAATCCCGTGAATTCCGTTTATCACAGAAAACCACTGGCCCTACCCAGAGTATACAGAGAAAATTGCTTAATTAAAGTTCTTGCGTCCCAACAATTAGTAATAAAAATGTGTACAAGATATAAGACACTTGCTAAATTCTGTGGAATTTACCCAGCATGCAATGTCCGGACTCCATAGTTATTGTAACTATTGGACGCAATACTATTTAACCCGTAAGCCTTGAATTTGTTCAAGAAAATTTAAATTTTTTCAAAGAAAATTTAAATTTGCAGACCAAGAGAAGACTATTTTTTAAAGTTTAGCACTGGAATAACTGGCTCGGTTGTCGGGCCAGTCATTCCAGTGGTCGATTTTCAAAAATAGTCTTCTCTTTCTCTGCAAATTAACATTTCTCAAGCCCACCCTAGAAGCCATTTTTGGCTGATATAAGGATTAAAGGGTTAAGTCTATTGTCTGTAGGACAGACCAGGATTTCTCAAACAAATACTTCCCACCTGCACCTGCTCAATTGTTAGCCAGCTCTTGAGGCGTACATAAGCAGGACTGATGTATTATGGTGTTGATTCACAGCCAATTGTGTACACTGGTCAGACCAAAGCACCAATAAGCCAATATACCAACCACAGTATATTAATGTATAGAATTACAACAATGACCCAATCTATAGAGAATTCTAATGACTTTTAACACAATCAAGGGATCAGTATTAATTTCCTGCAGTAATGAATGGAGAAGGCATGCCATAGGATACGCATTATTATATATATGATAATTAGCTCAATAATATTAGTGCCTGATATATTACTGGGCTTCTATTAATTACTTGTAAACTCCTCCGAGAAGATCCAAGAACACTCATAACAGAGGAATAAAATCTATCCATCAATCATTGTAAATGATGTCATAATAAACTACATGACGTGCAGGTTTTACATCATAATCAATAATGTCATGAATGATGTGATTTAAAGTCCGTCATAAACGCTTAACCCTTTAATACTCATATCAGACAAAAAACGCTTCGACAGTGGTCTTGAGAAATTTCTATTTGCAGACCAAGAAGACTATTTTTGAAAATTTATGACTGGAATGACTGGCTCGATAACCGAGCCAGTCATTCCAGCGGAAAGTAAAAAAAATATTCTTCTCTTGGTCTGCAAATGGACATTTTGTGAGAAAATTGAATTTTTTTGAATAAATTTAAGGGTTAAGAGGTTAATAGTCTGTCAAGTTGTACGAATTGTATCTTTATTATTTAATAACCATAGGCAGCAACAGAACCCAGTCAAATTATTTTCAAAATATTCAACAGCTTACCTGTATAGCTTTCCAGAAATTGAGATTCAGGGAGTTCATGGTTCGATCGATCCCAACACGGGCGAGACATGAGTGGAGCATATCTACAGAGCCGCGGGGAGTAGATAAAACTTGATTCATTCATTAACTTCCATTAAGCAATGACTCCTCATTTCAGAATTTCATTAGATAATTATTATGGGAATAAATGATGAATGAAACTTTGTGAATAATTATGTACTTTAGAAGAGATTTTGAACAGAATGCGACATGCAATCAAGCAATTCTGAACCAAAAGCCATGTCAGTGTCAGAAATAAACCTAAATATTAATGATAAAGATCTGCCAATCTAAAGCGGAGGCCTAAAGTGGCCTGCATATTACATTGTCACATGAAACATTGGCATCTTCAGAAGAAAGGCTGGCATGTCCAACACACAGAGGTCTATCACTCACATCAAACGTTGACATCTTCAGAAGCAAGGCCATGTCCTACACGCAGAGTTCTATTATTCACATGAAACATTGGCATCTTCAAAAGCAAGGCCGTGTCCTATATGCTGAGCTCTATCATTCACATGAAACATTGGCATCTTCAGAAGCAAGGCCATGTCCTATATGCAGAGTTCTATCATTCACATGAAATACTGGCATCTTCAGAAGAAAGGCCGTGTCCTATATGCTGAGCTCTATCATTCACATGAAACATTGGCATCTTCAGAAGCAAGGCCGTGTCCTATATGCAGAGCTCTATCATTTACATGAAACATTGGCATCTTCAGAAGCAAGGCCATGTCCTATATGAAGAGCTCTATCATTCACATGAAACATTGGCATCTTCAGTCTCGTTCACATGAAACATTGGAATTTTCAGAAGAAAGGCTGGCATAGCCTACACGCAGAGGTCTATCATTCACATGAAACACTGACATCTTCAGAAGAAAGGCTGTGTCCTACACACAGAGGTCTATCATTCACATGAAACATTGACATCTTCAGAAGAAAGGCTGTGTCCTACAAGCAGAGGTCTATCATTCACATGAAACATTGACATCTTCAGAAGCAAGGCCGTGTCCTATATGCAGAGGTCTATTATTCACATGAAACATTGACATCTTCAGAAGCAAGGCCGTGTCCTATATGCAGAGCTCTATCGTTCACATGAAACATTGGCATCTTCAGTCTCGTTCACATGAAACATTGGAATTTTCAGAAGAAAGGCTGGCATAGCCTACACGCAGAGGTCTATCATTCACATGAAACACTGACATCTTCAGAAGAAAGGCTGTGTCCTACACACAGAGGTCTATCATTCACATGAAACATTGACATCTTCAGAAGAAAGGCTGTGTCCTACAAGCAGAGGTCTATCACTCACATGAAACACTGGCATCTTCAAAAGCAAGGCCATGTCCTATATGCAGATCTCTATCATTCACATGAAACATTGGCATCTTCAGAAGCAAGGCCGTGTCCTATATGCAGAGCTCTATCATTCACATGAAACATTGGCATCTTCAGAAGAAAGGCCATGTCCTACAAGCGGAGGTCTATCATTCACATGAAACATTGACATCTTCAAAAGAAAGGCTGTGTCCTACACACAGAGGTCTATCATTCACATGAAACATTGACATCTTCAGAAGAAAGGCTGTGTCCTACACGCATTGGTCTATCATTCACATGAAACATTGACATCTTCAGAAGAAAGCCCATGTCCTACAAGCAGAGGTCTATCATTCACATGAAACATTGACATCGTCAAAAGAAAGGCCGTGTCCTACACACAGAGGTCTATCATTCACATGAAACATTGACATCTTCAGAAGAAAGGCTGTGTCCTACAAGCAGAGGTCTATCATTCACATGAAACAGTGACATCTTCACAAGCAAGGCCATGTCCTACACGCAGAGTTCTATTATTCACATGAAACATTGGCATCTTCAAAAGCAAGGCTGTGTCCTATATGCAGAGTTCTATCATTCACATGAAACATTGGCATCTTCAGAAGCAAGGCCGTGTCCTATATGCAGAGCTCTAACGTTCACATGAAACATTGGCATCTTCAGAAGCAAGGCCGTGTCCTATATGCAGAGCTCTATCGTCCACATGAAATACTGGCATCTTCAGAAGGCCGAGTCCTATATGCAGAGCTCTTTCGTTCACATGAAACATTGGCATTCTTCAGAAGCAAAGCCGTGTCCTATATGCAGAGCTCTATCGCTCACATGAAACATTGGCATCTTCACTCTCGTTCACATGAAACATTGGAATTTTCAGAAGAAAGGCTGGCATAGCCTACACCCAGAGGTCTATCATTCACATGAAACACTGACATCTTCAAAAGAAAGGCCGTGTCCTACACACAGAGGTCTATCATTCACATGAAACATTGACATCTTCAGAAGAAAGGCTGTGTCCTACAAGCAGAGGTCTATCATTCACATGAAATATTGACATCTTCAGAAGAAAGGCTGGCATGTCCTACAAGCAGAGGTCTACACATGTATCATTCACATGAAATATTGGCATCATCAGAAGAAAGGCTGGCATGGCCTACATTCAAAGGCCTATCGTTCACATGAAACATTGGAATTTTCAGAAGAAAGGCTGGCATAGCCTACACCCAGAGGTCTATCATTCACATGAAACATTGACATCTTCAGAAGAAAGGCCATGTCCTACAAGCAGAGGTCTATCATTCACATGAAACATTGACATCTTCAAAAGAAAGGCCGTGTCCTACACACAGAGGTCTATCATTCACATGAAACATTGACATCTTCAGACGAAAGGCTGTGTCCTACAAGCAGAGGTCTATCATTCACATGAAACATTGACATCTTCAGAAGAAAGGCTGGCATGTCCTACAAGCAGAGGTCTACACATGTATCATTCACATGAAATATTGGCATCATCAGAAGAAAGGCTGGCATGGCCTACATTCAAAGGCCTATCGTTCACATGAAACATTGGCATCTTCAGAAGAAAGGCCGGCATGGCCTACACACAGAGGACTATCATTCACATGAAACATTGACATCTTCAGAAGAAAGGCCGTGTCCTACAAGCAGAGGTCTATCATTCACATGAAACATTGACATCTTCAGAAGAAAGGCTGGCATGTCTCACATGCAGCGGTCTATCATTCACATGAAACACTGGCATCTTCATAAGAAAGGCTGTGTCCTCCACACAGAGGTCTATCATTCACATGAAACACTGGCATCTTCAGCAGAAAGGCTGGCATGTCCTACATGCAGAAGCCTATCGTTAACATGAAACATTGACATCTTCAGAAGAAAGGCAATGTCCTACATGCAGAGGTCTATCGTTCACATGAAATATTGGCATCTTCAGAAGAAAGGCTGGCATGGCCTACATTCAGAGGTCTATCGTTCACATGAAATATTGGCATCTTCAGAAGAAAGGCTGGCATGGCCTACACGCAGACGTCTATCGTTCACATGAAACACTGGAATTTTCAGAAGAAAGGCTGGCATAGCCTACACGCAGAGGTATATCATTCACATGAAACATTGAGATCTTCAAAAGAAAGTCTGTGTCCTACACACAGAGGTCTATCATTCACATGAAACAATGGCATCTTCATAAGAAAGTCTGTGTCCTACACGCAGAGGTCTATCGTCCACATAAAACATTGGCATCTTCAGAAGAAAGGCCTACATCCATAGGTCTATAAACTTTTACTAGAAAGTAGAAACGCAACAATTATGGCCAGAAACAGAGATTTAATCTTAAAAGCATAAATTGTGGCCAGAGTCGGCTTAGGATTACTGTCTCTTAAACGATTTCCTGGACATTTTTGTAAATCCAAGATAATCGGTAAAAAGATTGAGAAATTACATTTCTGGATAGAAATACTGAAGCATACCGCTCTAGGGTTATTACAGGCAAATTTGGTTGAAATCTACCTGGCGAACGATGATGAGTGTTCTGTACATTTGTAGCTGATGAACGGAAAACTTCTTTCCGTTATCAGTTTTTCGTCAACCTTCTTCACTGTGTCTTGTCCACTGTGAGTGTCCTAACCTCATTTAGGTGCTTCTCGTCTTTAGTGGTCCTAGATTACATTCTTTAAGGTCTGAGCACAAAACACTTAGCAAGTTGATGTTGTGTCCACCTTTGTGTGCCTGATACCTGTTGGTACCTACGACTGCAAATTCCAGTGCTTTCTGAGAACCAACATTTTCTGGCATTCAAAGAACATGTCCGAACATAGACCATTGCTGTTGTCCTAGCCTAACAGATATTGGCTTCGTGTTTGGGTTAGTTTACAGCTTGTAATGTGCTGCATTTGATATTAGACTGTGTGGCCAGCGATGGATGGTTCGCATTGGTTTGCAGTGACATGCATCAATTTTTAATACAGCAGCTTTTGGAGACAGAAGCTGGCAAGGTGTTGCAATTGTACAGCGTTATGGAAACAAAGGTCAAAATATAGATGCTATAATTGTATCTTGACTTTCATGGAGATTTTAGAGGCACGAATGCAAAACTTCCAAAAGTACAAATTGACCAATCAAATTTATCTATTGAAGTTCTGACGCCTTAACTCAATGAGGGACCTTACAGTCCGGGTTTGCTTGAAATTAGCCTAGCAGTTAGATAAGAGTAGTTTTTAAACAAATTTCCGTGACATCTTCCGAAATCTATTATGTCCACACAAATAACGACGAATAGAACTAAATTTTCCATTTAGCCGCCGAAGGATCAATTCAGCCTAAACCGGCCTCGGCAGTCATCCTGAGGGATGTCCATTTGCAAACCAAGAAGAGTATTTTTAAAAATTTACCACAAGAATCAGAATGACTGTATCGATAAGCATTCCAGTGGTAAATTATCAAAAATAGTCTCTTGACCTGTAAGTGGCCATTCAATAAGCAACCATTAAAATTATTCTGACCAAATTTGCCTATTAAAGGTTATATTATTTTCCTCTCCCAGATTTCATCAGAATTGGATCTAATTTATATTTCTGGACTGGCACTTATAGAGGGGGTAGCAGGCCCTAAAGGCTTCCAACATAATTCAAGACAATAACCAATACTGCGCCACACTGAGCTCAGAGGTACCCACTGGTTATTAACCTAGAGTGTCAGAATGCGGTCATGAATCTGCTACGTCTTACAGGGCATGACAGCACTATACATGGGATGTTCACACCATCCACCATCCAATAAAACCCTGAAGGGAATATGTAATGCTGGAGGGAACACGTAATGTGCGGGACTACACAATTAATTAGCTGGATACAGTACATGTGTATTTGCATAATAAGCGTAACAACCAACCCAAACACTTCATTCTGCATGATATAATATGATATTTGCTGTGTACTGTCCAGTCAATCAGAGCTACAATAAAACTGATTATTTTAAAACTTAATTTGACTTTTGGTCATTGCTACTGCCTAAATGGCAGTAAATAAACAACAGCATTCAGATATTGCTTAGAATTGTCCATCTTTACATAGGGAGGTGGGTGTTACATCTAGGGAGGTGGGTGTTATGTCTAGGGAGGTTTGGTGTTACGTCTAGGGAGGTGGGTGTTACGTCTAGGGATGTGTGTGTTACATAGGGAGGTGGGTGATACATAGGGAGGTGGGTGATACATCTAGGGACGTGAGTGTTACATAGAGGTGGGTGATACATCTAGGGATGTGGGTGTTACATCTGAGGAGGTGGGTGTTACATCTAGGGAGGTGGGTGATACGTAGGGAGGTGGGTGTTACATGGGAGGTGGATGTTACAACCTGGGAGGTGGGAGTTACATAAGGAGGTGGATGTTACAACTAGGGATGTGGGTGTTACATAGGGAGGTGGGTGTTACATCTAGGGAGGTGGGCATTACATAGGGAGGTGGGTGTTACATCTAGGGAGGTGGGTGTTACATAGGGATGTGGGTGATACATAGGGAGGTGGGTGCTACATAGGGAGGCGGGTGTTACATCGAGGGAGGTGGGTGTTACATCTAGGGAGGTGGGTGTTACATAGGGATGTGGATGATACATAGGGAGGTGGGTGATACATCTAGGGACGTGAGTGTTACATAGAGGTGGGTGATACATCTAGGGACGTGGGTGTTACATTTAGGGAGGTGGGTGTTACATCTAGGGAGGTGTGTGGTACATAGGGAGGTGGATGTTACATCTAGGGAGGTGGGTGTTACATCTAGGGAGGTGGGTGATACATCTAGGGATGTGGATGATACATAGGGAGGTGGATACTACATTTAGGGAGGTGGGAGTTACATAGGGAGGTGGGTGTTACATCTAGGGAGGTGGGTGATACATCTAGGGATGTGGGTGTTACATAGGGAGATGCGTGATACATTTAGGGATGTGGGTGTTACATCTAGGGATGTGGGTGTTACATCTGGGGAGGTGGGTGTTACATAGGGAGGTGGGTGATACGTAGGGAGGTGGGTGTTACATAGGGAGGTGGATGTTACAACCAGGGAGGTGGGAGTTACATAGGGAGGTGGGTGTTACATCTAGGGAGGTGGGCATTACATAGGGAGGTGGGTGTTACATCTAGGGAGGTGGGTGTTACATAGGGAGGTGGGTGATACATTTAGGGATGTGGGTGTTACATCTGGGGAGGTGGGTGTTACATAGGGAGGTGGGTGATACGTAGGGAGGTGGGTGTTACATAGGGAGGTGGATGTTACAACCAGGGAGGTGGGAGTTACATAGGGAGGTGGATGTTACAACTAGGGATGTGGGTGTTACATAGGGAGGTGGGTGTTACATCTAGGGAGGTGGGCATTACATAGGGAGGTGGGTGTTACATCTAGGGAGGTGGGTGTTACATAGGGATGTGGGTGATACATAGGGAGGTGGGTGCTACATAGGGAGGCGGGTGTTACATCGAGGGAGGTGGGTGTTATATCTATGGAGGTGGTTGTTACATAGGGATGTGGATGATACATAGGGAGGTGGATACTACATTTAGGGAGGTGGGTGTTACATAGGGAGGTGGGTGTTACATCTAGGGAGGCGGGTGATACATCTAGGGATGTGGGTGTTACATAGGGAGGTGGGTGATACATTTAGGTGGGTGTTACATAGGGAGGTGGGTGTTACATCTAGGGAGGTGGGTGATACATCTAGGGATGTGGGTGTTACATAGGGAGGTGGGTGATACATTTAGGGATGTGGGTGTTACATCTAGGGATGTGGGTGTTACATCTAGGGAGGTGGGTGTTACATAGGGAGGTGGGTGATACATAGGGAGGTGGGTGTTACATAGGGAGGTGGATGTTACAACTAGGGAGGTGGGAGTTACATAGGGAGGTGGAGGTTACAACTAGGTATGTGGATGTTACATAGGGAGGTGGGTGTTACATAAGGAGGTGGGCGTTACATCTAAGGAGGTGGGCATTACATAGGGAGGTGGGTGTTACATCTAGGGAGGTTGGTGATACATAGGGAGGTGGGTGATCCATAGGGAGGTGGGTGTTACATAGGGAGGCGGGTGTTACATCTAGGGTGGTGGGTGATGTATAGTTTCCCAACCGATCATGATCAGAGATTGAACAAGAGGTTCTCAAACATTTAACCCTTTAAGACTCATATCAGCAAAAAAAGGGCTTCTGCAGGGGTCTTGAGAAATGTCTATTTGCACACTAGGAAGACTATTTTTGAAAATTCACCACTGGAATGACTGGATCGATAACCAAGCCACCATGAACAAGAGAAATCAGAGATTTCAAGAGCAATCAGTCTGCAGACTCTCACCATACTGTTTTTATCAAATTTCAAGTTTTCAAATTATCCTGGTGGGGGGGGCCTACATTTTCTGGATTTTGGGGGGGGGGGATGTTTATGGATTTTTTCTAGATCAAGCCCAAAGTGTATTGTCACACTCTGCCCTGTGTTACAATTTGAGCCAAATTGGACCAGAAGACAGGTGGTCTCTTAAGACAAGATACTTGCTATTAATTGCTTTGGTGGCACCTGTCTAAAAGAACCACCATCTTTTTTCTCCAAAAGGCAGGTGGTTTAATGAAGAGCCTTGACTGTAATTGTCTTGAAATACAATTTTCTGGAATACACGATCAGACAGCTTAGCTCTTTGAACACCAAAAAGCAATGTAAGGAAATCGTAATGAAGCGAGAAAGTCTGCAATATATTTATTTTGAAATTAATTTGACTGGATGCTGTTGCTGCCGCATTCCTGAGGCAGCAACAGCAGTGTGCCAAATTAATGTCAAAATATAGTCCTAATAAACAACTTCCCCATATAACATGTTTGATTGAATTGGAATGGCCATACAATGTACACAATCTCTGGATTTCATAACATTTTCCCCCTAAAATCTCGGAATGAAACGGCTTAAAGTTGATTGAAGATGCGGTGAAGTTTGCCTAATAACCCTCACACTCTGATTGCGAGGCCGTGGAAATTAGGTTATTTCGTGAATACATAAGTGGCGCAACTTTCCAATTCCACTTGGTTATTCCACGACAACACCAACAGCATAACCAGGCATGGAAGTTCCGCAATACGCTGCATTAGTTACATGCATATGGGCACCGAAGGTTCTATTTGAAGCGACTACAGTATCTGCGGCCTGTCTGTCCCGCTACACTGAGACGTAATTGCGAGGTTTTACTCACTGCTTATAGACAAACATGTACGCCGTCTTTCTCCCAGGCGCATCGTCTAACCTCGAAGCCGTATGTGCAAATAAACAGCGGCTTCCACCTCCACAAATCAATATCCTATTTTTCCAACAACTGATGATAAGAAATGATGCTCAGTGATCCTGGGTTCTATATACTTACACTGTCTCAGTGATCCTGGGTTCTATATACTTACACTGTCTCAGTGATCCTGGGTTCTATATACTTACACTGTCTCAGTGATCCTGGGTTCTATATACTTACACTGTCTCAGTGATCCTGGGTTCTATATACTTACACTGTCTCAGTGATCCTGGGTTCTATATACTTACACTGTCTCAGTGATCCTGGGTTCTATATACTTACACTGTCTCAGTGATCCTGGGTTCTATATACTTACACTGTCTCAGTGATCCTGGGTTCTATATACTTACACTGTCTCAGTGATCCTGGGTTCTATATACTTACACTGTCTTGAGTGACCACCACCTGGAATTTGAGGCCAAATAATCTGCTAACTGATCACCTTAAGGAATACATGTACATGTACCAAACAGTCCCCTTTTAAGTCAGTTAATTGCTATCAGAAATACCCTTATAATGTGCAAACAATTTGGATCTACAGTAAAGCTGGCCAGAAATGGCTATTGTAAGTGGTCTTGAGGTATGCGCATATCCATGCAGGTAAAGATATTTTTTAAATTTTACAATGTGAATGACTGGGACTCAGGCAGTCTTCACTGGTAAGTTATCAAAAATACATGTAGTCTACTTTTGGCATACAAACGGACAGTCAATAAGGAAATATTGTGATTTTCCTGACCAATGTTGACCACTACTTCATTAAAACAGATGGTAACAATATTAGATTTTATGAAGAATTTATCGGAAATTATCAAAATGCTACTCCTCCTTAGCTGCTTGACATATTTCAACCAAAATTTGGCTAGATTCTATTGGTGTGTGTAGGCTCTAGAAGTTCTACCCAGAATTCTGATTCTACTAATCCTTACCTACTTACATATTTCAACCAAATTTGGGTAGATGGATTCTATGGTGGTAGGCTTTAGTGCTGTAGTATACCCAATCTATAAAGACGAGAGTTTAAATGATGTTTTTCTGTATGTGACCCAATCCTTGACCGCTCTTCTAAGTAATCTTTTGTCTGGGTGTAGAACCATGCATATTCGGGTCTGTACCGATACATCAGATAAAATCTGGAACACAGATCATCCGTCTCCCAGGAAAGAGAGGGAGCATTTTATAAAACTTGAGGGTGGAAATTGTGATAAATATAAACTATAGCATGATGATCTTAATTCTTTGGTGGCAAGTTGTGCGTGCGTGCGTGCATGCATGTGTTATTTTGCTTGCATTATTGTGAATGTTTTAGTGGTAAATGGACATGCACAGCTAGGACCCATGGAATATCTGACATCATTACAATAAGACATTATAACGGACACATGAGTGCTGGGATTTTAGTCTGAGAGCCGGATGATTCCATCCATTACTTCCGGGAGTGTGTGCGGAACCCGACTCTTCCAGCGAAACAGTTAATATTTCTTAACGAGTCTGGAAGCTGGATTGCACAGACATATTGCGATTTTATGAGCAGTGATGTACTTCTATTGCACCAGTTTTAAGACACTCCTAAGCAAAGCTTAAGCATCTGCGCTGAATGTTTATATAACATTCTGCTTAAAACTTGATGACAAAGACGTCAATACCTCACTCTGGCAACATATCATTTCTAGCTATGCCTTGCCCATTCCTAGCTAAGCTCCGACCACTTTTTATCCAGGTTGGAATCGATTTGAAGCAACAGTCAAATTAGTTTTAGAATATTTAAGAGAATGTTTATTAAACTGTAAATTCATCAAAGACCTACAATTCGTACACTTTCATGACAGACTTCAAGTTTTGTGATGGCGCTATGTCATTACTCATACCGCTGAAGGGCAGTGGGAGTAATGCGGCCGGTGCTGTCTGTCTGTTTGCCTGTCTGTTATACGCATATATCTCCGGAAACCTACGAGGTAGAATCAGCAAATTTGGCACATACATTCATATTATATGAGTGGCAAGAACATTTTTAGCTTGGGGTAAAAAAGTAAAACAGGGTCACAGGGTCATTTAGTGCATACAGGAATGCACATTTTTAGCCATAAATCTGAAAGTAAATCACCAAATTTGGAACATCTATTCATGGTGGCTTTCATTCATATTATAGGTGGCTATATAAATTCTATGAGTTTCTAGGTTATGGGGTAACCAAATGCATACTGGAATACATATTTTTGGCCATAATAAACTCTCCGGGAATGCAAGAAGTTAGAATCACTACATTTAGCACACGCCGTCATATTGCGACAGTATACATGTATGTTTGCTTTAAGATGAACATTGAGTTTGAAGTCAACAGATTAATTACCTAGGTTATGGGGGTCAGTAAGTGCATTGTCTTGGAGCGCAAAGACATGAGTCAGCATCTCTCTCTCTCTCTCTCTCTCTCTCTCTCTCTCTCTCTCTCTCTCTCTCTCTCGTGCATTCTAGTCTTGATTGCGATGTCAGCTGTCAAGTCACATATTTGATGATCTCATTATATACTCGAGCGACTAATCTGATTCCTCGATTGTCTTTGTAGAATGTAGGTTAAGTTTAATGTTATGTCATGTCATAACTCACTGTTATTAGCTAATTTATGTGAGGGAATTGACTAAGATGGTTGTCAAACATTTAACCCTTTAACACTCATATCAGCGGAAAAAAACAGCTTCGGCAGTGGTCTTTGAAAAATGTCCATTTGCAGCAATGGCTTCCAGTCATAATAATTTCAAAATATTCAACAAAATATGGTATACATTGTAAAGAATGTACTTTTTCAGGGATTTGTTGTTAAAAGGGTTAATGATAGAATTTTGACAAGAGGCCCAAGGGACCTGTATCGCTCACCTGGACGATAGGCATTTCAACTAGAATGCTCTTTATCAACAAGATGGCCAGCAACCCATATACCCGACAGTTTCGAAAATTGCAAATTTGAGATCAGAATACTCAAAAACACATATAAAAACAATTTCGGCCTCAAAATCCATCAAATAAAAAAATCAAATATGGCCACCAAACATGCTATATTTTGATTGGCCCATGGCAGCCATGTTTTTTGACGGATCAACTTCTCTTGAACAAACTTTAATGGCCCTTAGGCCCTAATCACATCTGCCAAATTTCGGCCCGATCCCCTCAGCGCTTCTGGAGAATAAGTCATTTTCACTACAACTAGGTCAACCAAGATGGCCGCTGAACCATTTGAACAATCAAGTTCCCTTGCCATAAATCATATTTCATGAGGTTTGCATCAATCCCCCAAGCCGTTTCTGAGAAGATTTTTAAAGACGTTTCCTAACATTGGCCTAAATCCAAGATGGCTGCTGGACAAATTGGCTGATCAGGTTCGTTTGAACAAACTTAGATCTCTATGCCCTATGAATGCTTCCTCCCAAATATAATTGAAATCGGCCCAGTGGTTCTTGAGAAGAAGTCGTTTAAAGACTTCCCCATTGCTTTACTATGGGCCCATTGCTTTACTATGGGCCCATTTGCTTTACTATGGGATCCTTTGGAGGGAAAACAAACCAAGATAGCAGCCAAAGCGTTTATCCGACAGTCTCGAAAGTGGCATATTTGAACTCGCCACACTGATAAGCATATATAAAGCAATTTTGGCCAACAAAATACATCAAATACAAAAAAGCCAATATGAACTAGAAACGCTGAATTTTGATTGGTTGATGGTGGCCATGTTTTTTAACGAACAAACTTCCATTGAACAAACTTGAAAGGCGCTTGGTCCCTAAGCATATTTACAAAATTTCAGCTCTATCCCTTCAGCGGTTCGGGAGAAGTCATTTTCGCGAAAACTAGGTCATCCAAGATGGCCACCAAGCAAATCGGACAATCAGGTTGCCTTGCCATAAATCATATTTCATGAGGTTTGCATCAATCCCCCAAGCCGTTTCTGAGAAGATTTTTAAAGACATTTCCTAACATTGGCCTAAATCCAAGATGGCTGCTGGACAAATTGGCTGATCAGGTTTGTTTGAACAAACTTAGATCTCTATGCCCTATGAAAGCTTCCTCCCAAATTTAATTGAAATCGGCCCAGTGGTTCTTGAGAAGAAGTCGTTTAAAGAATTCCCCATTGCTTTACTATGGGCCCATTGCTTTACTATGGGCCCATTTGCTTTACTATGGGAGCCTTTGGAGGGAAAACAAACCAAGATAGCAGCCAAAGCGTTTATCCGACAGTCTCGAAAGTGGCATATTTGAACTCGCCACACTGATAAGCATATATAAAGCAATTTTGGCCAACAAAATACATCAAATACAAAAAAGCCAATATGAACTAGAAACGCTGAATTTTGATTGGTTGATGGTGGCCATGTTTTTTAACGAACAAACTTCCATTGAACAAACTTGAAAGGCGCTTGGTCCCTAAGCATATTTACAAAATTTCAGCTCTATCCCTTCAGCGGTTCGGGAGAAGTCATTTTCGCGAAAACTAGGTCATCCAAGATGGCCACCAAGCAAATCGGACAATCAGGTTGCCTTGAACAAACTTGGGTCTACCGCTGCCACAGATGATGTGTTATGAGGTTTGAATCAATTCCTTCAGCGGTTTCGGAGATTTTTAAGTGTTTCTAAAAATCAGCCATTTTGGCCGACGGCCATCTTAGATTTTGACCGATCCGCTTCGTTTGAACAAACTTAGATCTCTATGCCCTATGAATGCTTCCTCCAAAATAAAATTTAAATTGGCCTAGTGGTTCTTGAGAAGAAGTCGTTTAAAGAATTCCCCATTGCTTTACTATGGGCCCATTGCTTTACTATGGGAGCCTATGGCGGGAAAACAAACCAAGATGGCAGCCAAACCGTTTATCCGATAGTCTCGAAAGTGTCATATTTGAACTCGCCACACTGATAAGCATATATAAAGCAATTTTCGCTATCAAAATACATCAAATACTAAAAAGCCAATATGACCAACAAACGCTAAATTTTGATTGGTTAATGGCGGCCATGTTTTTTAACGTACAAACTTCCCTTGAACAAACTTGAATGGACCTTGGTCCCTAAGCATATTTATCAAATTTCAGACCTATCCCTTCAGCGGTTTGAGAGAAGTCATTTTCGCGAAAACTAGGTCAGCCAAGATGGCCGCCAGGCAAATAGGCCAATCAGGTTGCCTTGAACAAACTTGGGTCTACCATTGCAATAGATGATGTGTTATGAGTTTTGAATCAATTCCTCCAGCGGTTTCGGAGAAGATTTTTTAGTGTTTCTAAAAATTGGCTATTTTGGCCGGCAGCCATCTTGGATTTTGGTCGATCGGCTTCATTTGAACAAACTTGAATCTCTATGCCCTAGGGATGCTTCCTGCCAAATATAATTGAAATCGTCCCAGTGCTTCTTGAGAAGAAGTCGTTTTAAAGGAAAAGTTGACGGACGGATGGACGACGGACGGATACACGACGGACGGTCGCCACGACATAAGCTCACTTGGCCTTTCAGGCCAGGTGAGCTAAAAATCAATGATAAATTGCAATTGCGTACAAGTTTTGCATACTAGCAGATACAGCTATGCATGTTGCAGAATGTAGAGCAACTGCTTAAATATGTGTAGCAAATTGAGATGAGATACCAGATAAATTATGCCCTGGTCCATTTGCACACCAAGAGAAGACTATTTTTTATAATTCACCGCTGGAATGACTGAATCGATAACCGAATCATTCCAGTGGTAAAAAAAAAAACAGTCTTCCCTTGTCCTGCAAATGGACATTTTCTATGGCAAAATTGAAATTTTGTTGAACAAACTCAACGGTTAAAGCCCGGTTAAACTAACACGCCATATTTATGCCTTGAATTCTATGCGCCAAGAGACGCTTCCGCCTGTAGATAAGAAGCGGTCAACGACATCCTTCAACTACTTGAAACTATGCGCCAAGAGACGCTTCCGCCTGTAGATAAGAAGCGGTCAACGACATCCTTCAACTACTTGAAACTCTACTGCAGAACTCGGTTCACCTTGGTAATATCACGAGTCGCAGAACCTCGCCAGAAAAGAGCCTAGAAAGCAACATGTTTTCATATTCACTGTTATCGATCCACTTCATTAATAAATTCCAGGATGTCGCATTACGTCTTCTTAATATGGACATGATATATCCAGCATGTTTTTCTTCGGAAAAGTTATGAATGGGATTTCCAGGGATTGCGTTAACCCTTAAGACGGCCAAAAACGGCTTCAGTAGCGCTCTTGAGAAAAGGTCTATTGGCAGACCAAGACAAGTTTATTTTGAAAAATTTACCCCTGGGAATGACTGGCTCGGTAACTTAGCCAATCTTTCCAGTGGTAAATTTTCAAAAATAGTCTTCTCTTCGTATGAAAGTGGACATGTTCTTTGACGAAATTAAAATTTTCGTGAATAAATTTGCCGGCTAAAGGGCTAATAACAAATGTAGAGAATCAGAGTTTTGGTTCAAAAGATAGAATCCTGTCACGTGACATCAGATAGGGTATAGTGTCAGCACAAAGACCTACTTGATATTCAATTCATAATCACAGGAACTTTCCATGAATGAACACACGCGTACATCATCATCGTGTGATCATGTGTGCGTCATTCGACCGCACATGAACGTAATTCATATAGATTAGACATTTCAGGGCTCTGATTCCTGTCTTTGAATGAGCTGGGTTAATCGATACTGATCAGGCTCATGTGCCCGGGACCATTGTTGAACAAACAAACAATGAGAATTCCAGGACTGCTGTATAGATCTAAAGATATATCTGTTTCTGAGCTCGTTTCTATTGAATTCTCATCGCGTAATGCGTAATGAGTGTACTATTAACCGTATTTAAAGATTTCTCAATGAAAAACAGAGATGTGAATGATCAGGGAACTCAACAACAAAAATATAAGTACGGGTTCTGTATGCTACATGTATATGTGTCTGTGGATCTCATGAATAGGAACTTATAATACACGTAATAACATTTCCACAAACTGGTGTCCTTGAAATGTTGTCCTTGAAAGAAAAGCGCTATTATATGCGACACACTTTCTGAAAATTAAAACATATCACTCAGGATATATTGATTATGTACGGAACAACTCATGAATAACATAAGATGTTTACAAAATAAAAATAAAATTAAAACATGTTAGTTAGGACAATTTTGAACAGGATGTAAGAAATACTCTGTTGAATATTTTCGGTTAAGTTCAAAATTTTCAACAGATCGTTTTATTTTGTTTTGGAAACATCAGTTGCTTCTGAGTTTCGCTGCGTATCACAAATCTGTGGGGAATCTCTATACATGTATAATGTCTGATTATGCATGCTGATCTACGTAGTGGCTTTAATGATTTAATGTCACGCCAGCTGAAAACCGGCCTATGGAGGATTCAGGTTTATCCATCAATCATTTGACCTCATAATCAACTACATGGCATGTAGGATGCCATCATAATCAATTACGTCATGAATGATGTAGATAAGTATATCACAAATGCTTAATTGATGACGGACTAAGCATTGTTATATGATTGTATGTCTTTACTGTTTAATAAATATGCTGTTGAATATTTTGAAACTAAATTGACTGGAAGCTATCATTGTATTTTCACAATATTCAACAGCTTACCTGCAGTTTTCTGAGAATTCAGGGAGTTCAGGGATCAACCGATATCAAGACTGGCGAAGTGTGGGTGGAGATTAGCTCAAGATGGGCGGAGCATAGCTATAACTGGATTCCTCCATTGCAGTGGTCTTGAGAAATGTCTATTTCCAGGCCAAGAGAAGACTACTTACCATTTTACGCTAGAATGACTGGACCAATAACTGAGCCAGTAATTCCAAATGTGAATTTGCAAAACTAGTGTCCACTTGGTGTACAAATGGACAATTATTAAGGAAGCATTCATATTTTTTTGATCAGATTTGCTCACTTAATGGTTTAACCAAGCTTATCATACCATATTCAATATGGGTGCCATGATATATCACAGTTGCCCCGTGATCATTCCATGAGTGTTTGGTTTGAATGCCGGAAAGCATGTTCTCTATCCAAAACAGTCATCTTTCGTCAATAGAAATGTATGCATTCCACCTTGTGATTACAAGGAAAGTGCATGCTTTTAAACTGTCTCCAGACAGTAACTTTAATGAGTACAAATTCTAAACTAGCTTAATTTTTTCAAAACAATTTGACTGAAAGTTGTTGGTGGCTTAGTCACCAACAACTTTCAGTCAACTTGTTTTCACAATAATCAGTAGGTCCAGAGATATAACCCTTGGAATACGTCGTCTGCTAAAACTCAGCAGTCTGACGGTTAAGCTACTCATCTCCAGGAATGTCTGTTTGCAGGTGTTCCCAAAATATGAGAAAATTCAGTATTTTACTAAGATTACAGATTCCATTTGTGCTTATGAATGAATGTCGAATGAATAAAGCTATAATATTCACGTTGATGCAAAGCACCTTTTTTGAGAAGCCAGGAACAATGTTAAGTGCTCAGAAAGAATGGCCGTATTGTTACTAAACATAATGGACCTTTCCAGTTTATCCATCAATCATATGATGTCATAAGACGTGTAGGATGGCGTACTAATCAATGACATGAATGACGTAGGTAAGTTCATCACAAATGCTTTATTGATGATGGACTAAACTTTGTTGTACGAACTGTCTTTACTATGTAATAAACATGCTGTTGAATATTTTGAAACTAACAGCACCTATGGCAGCAACAGTAGTTCAGTACCCAGTGAAATTAGTTTCAAAATATCCAATAGCTTACCTGTATAGTTTTGTGAAAATTGGTCGTCAGGGAGTTCAGGGATCGATCGATCCAAAATACAGAAGTATGGGGGGAGCTGAGCTAGAGACGGGCGGGGCATAGTTAAACCTGGAGTGAGCTCAGGAAGGCGAATGTTCGGCGAACGTTTGCGTTCTTCATGGGAGAGTGTTCAGTAATGTGTCGTCTACATTACTAAACTGAAGTATAATAGTGAGTATATATACCAGATTATTGAACACTGTTACATAGCAGAGAACATTTTTTGCGCTCCTGAACGCACCCCTGGATTCATCCATTACAAAGTATACACTAGAGAAATCAGAGATTGCAGACTAGCATGATCCCTCTTAGACTTTTTAAAGTTTTTTCTGAAGGCATATTTTGGGATTAAATGATGAAGAACATACACTAAATACACCCTTATTTGTGGTACCGGGGTAATTCACACAAGTTAACCAGTTAACACCCATATCAGCCAAAAATGCCTTCTGCAACGATCTTGAGAAATATCCATTTGCAGACCAATAGACGCCTATTTTTGAAAATTTAACACTGGAATGACTGGCTCGATAACCGAGCCAGGCATTCCAGTGGTAATTTTTTCAAAAATAGTCTTCTCTTGGTCTGCAAATGGACATTTTGTATTGAAATCTTCTTGAACAAATTCAAAGGTTAAATCAGAGAAGCAAGTTCAAGCAAGACCGCTGTAGATGTTATACAAAGGCGAATAAAAACTACCGGTAATAGAAACAAATATCATACCCTGGCATTCCAATATCAGGTAATGACTATAAATGTGCGATAGAGCGCCATGATGTAACAGCTCACTTCCCGAGCCAATAATTATAGGATTTTGAAAATGGACTCTTTCCACTAAATACCACCCATTCCACTGAACTAAATGCAACACACTATGATTTTATTGAGCGATTAAGATAGTACGATAGTCAAATGTTACAAACTAACTAAAAGAATGATATTAGCATCCAAAACTAATAATAGTCTGACAAACATCACAAAAATTGGGTTTATGTCTTATAAGTATTTAGTAGTCTGGTAATTTTTCTCAAAAAGTATCTTAGCCGATCGCAACCCATATAATTTTCTATGCCATTGCATTGATTCAGTGAAGCGCTTTTACGCAATACCAAATCATGCCAGAACGCTACAACTTTATAAGTGCTGTACGGGGCATGACAAAATCAATAGTGCGGATAACACTGCGGCAAAACATATCAATAATCAGGGTTATAACGATGTGCTCCAGTGCTGCCGGCTTTATATCGTATACCTGCATAGAGAATGCAGACAAAATAATAACAAATATGGCCAATATGAAATATTCTGATAGCATTTTTAATAATTACGATAGAATAAGTGTAAGTTATTCTAAGCTATTTACATACATATAACAGAGCCAGTTATTCTAGTGATACATTTACAAAAATTGTATTCTCTTGGCCTGTAAATGGACATTGACTATGTAGATATTTAAACTTTCTTGACCAAATTTGACAATTAAAGGTTGAATACTAAGACAGGCCTTTGCAATGGCATTCACAGCTGCAGCATAATGTTTCGAGGTGAATGCTATTAGGACTGATGCTAATATATGTAAAATAATATTAACGCCTAGTCAGACTGCCCTCATTGAGATTAGGATGACCACGCTATTCCGCTATTGTGCAGACAAAAGTAGTACGCCTAATATGAGGGCACTGTGACTCATGAGACCTACATGACCATGGTAATTTTCACATGCAGAATTTATAACGTCAGGGGGGGGGGGGGGGAAACAGAGGGGTAGGGGGACTGGTGCCTAGAAACTCCATGGTGTGGAGATTATATATCCTGTATGCTTCCTTTTCATCTCCTGATTGGAGTGCTTGTTTGCACATGGGTCCCCTCTTAGAACCTGGGTAATGCAGTAAGAAGCCAAGGGTCCCCAGCTAATCAAGGGTTCCCAAGTAAGAACAATCAGTGAGCATGTGCTTGCACATGCTCAGTGGTAGGGACCCTTGCCGGGGTTCCATGGCCTATAAATAGGAGACACTTCACCATTGTCAGGCATCTGACTTTTGTCCCCCAACCGAAGACAAGCATCAGGTATACTTCAGCGACGTGGCTTATCACGTTTTACTAGTTTAATTTTCACATGCACTTCCATGAGGGCGTGATCTAAGCTAGAGATCACTGGCCTTGAGAAATATTAATTTGAAGGTCAATAGAACACTATTTTTAGTTGCTGTTCGCAATGGACCTTGACAGTTTTTGCTTTGCCCCACCCATCTCTATCTAAGATCCACTCACACCACGCTCGTGTTGGGATCGATCAATCTCAGAATTCCATGACTATCAATTTCCAGAAGACTAATGTAGGTAAGCTATTGAATATTTTCAAACTAATTCGACTGGGTGCTGTTGGCTAATTGGCAGCAACAGCGCCCAATCAAATTAGTTTCAAAATATTCAACAGCATGTTTATTAAATAGCAAAGACATACAATTCGTACGTGTCTCACTATTAAGTGTTAAAAACGGACTATTGTGAATCGTCCATGAGGTCATGATTATGACGTCAGCAAACAGGTCACATGATGGATGGATAAACTTGGAAAAGTCCATTAGTATTTAACCCTTTAACCCTCGAATTTGAAATTTCAATCTTCTCATAGAAAATGTCCATTTGCAGACCAAGAAGACTATTTTTGAAAATCTACCACTGGAATGACTGGCTCGATTATCGAGCCAGTCATTCCAGTGGTAAATGTTAAAAAATAGTCTTTTCTTGGTCTGCAAAAGGACATTTCTCAAGACGACTGCAGAAGCCATTTTTGGCTGATATGAGGGTCAAAGGGTTGAGTCAGTCTGTACTCAAAACTGTGTACATTTCTGACAAAGCGCCCTAAATTCTGGCTGTCACAAAATTTGAAGCAAAAATCTGAAGCTGTACAGCAAATCTGATGAATGTTTAAATGACCAGATTAATCTGTCAGAAAAATTTGTTAGACAATATCTGATGCAAACATCTGATGGAGAAAATCTGACATCGTCGATTCAGATGATGTGCACCAGCTATAGAGAGTATTATACTGCTTCTTCTGTTTATTTTTATAAAGCGGTCCTCCAAATTTCGCAGTGAGCCATGATAGTCGCATCTGATCTGGTTGTTGTTGTCACCGATGTATTTAAGGCACGTTTCTAATAGACCTTTCCCACATTAGCGTATTTTGGGAAAATACCTTCCCAAAATGCATCACGCATAACACTTCCGGCTGGTAACCACGATAGCCGACGTGCAAATAGCATTACTACTATGGGAATCAGATACAGTGCACTTTTGGCAGTGCATATGAAAACTATGTTCATAATATTTTTGAAGTCATACATCATTGGAAAGCTAAGACAATTTTCTATATATTTCTGTATTAGTTTTTATAGTTTATAAAATTTAATACAGTTGATTGCAATTTTAAAATATTCCCTATTGTCCACTTGATTTAATGAATCTAAGTCGAATGGTGTATTTTATATACGCAAAACAACTCAGTGAAAACGTTACAAAAAAATAAAAACTAATGCATTTAATGTTTCGGGAATTGAATGCGCTTTCCAATGATATATGATTTAAATAATATAATGATTTTAGCTTACTATGCGAACAGTTTAGATTGCGGTGTGCTTTAGTGCAAAAGTAACTCAACGGGGGTCAGCGGTTTGTTGGAGGCAGTACCAGCCAGCCGTTTTGCTCTGAATGTTGATTTAGGGGAATCCCGGTGTAATGACGTAAATGCGGGAAAGGTGTATTGGTTATGCCTCCAGATAAAATCTGAAGATATTGAACTTGTCTTCAGATATCTGAATTCAGACATCTGATTTTTTTATTAGAAAAATGCATCAAAAACACTTCTGGCAGCTAACCTTGATGGGCTACAGTGATGGTATACATATCGCACGAGTTCATTTGCTATGAAATGGATAACTTTTCCAAGTGAAGATTTTTGGTGGATTTTAACTTTAACTGTTAGTAATGGATCTTTCCAGTTTTAGCCATGCCCCACCCACCTCTATCTAACCTCTACCAACACCTCGCTCGTGTTGGGATCGATCGATCTCTGACCTCCCTGACTATCAATTTCCAGAAAACTATGCCAGTAAGCTGTTGAATATTTTGAAACTAATTCGACTGGGTGAGGCAGCAACACCACCCAGTCAAATGAGTTTCAAAATATTCAACAGCATCTTTAATAAATAGCGAAGACATACAATTCGTACAACATGTCAGACTATTAACCGTTAAACACTGACTATTTCGAATCATTCATGATGTCATAATCATGACGTCAGCATACACGTCACTTAGTTGATTATGATGTCCTATGATGGATGGATAAATTGGAAAGGTGAATTGATCAGGAAAATCCAGATATTTACTCAGTGAATGTCCATCTTCAGACCAAGGGAAGACTTTTTGAAAATTTACTACTGGAATGACAGGCTTGTTTATCGAGCCAGTCATTCCAGTGGTACATTGTCAAAAAACAGTCTCGTCACAGCCTTCAAATGGTCATTCCTCATCACCACTGTAGAGGTCAATTGTAGTCGGCGTGGATTAATGACATAAAATGTGGATCGACATATACCGGTACTCTTTTTAGGCTTTTTAATGTTATCCATTTGAATACTGTTAAGTTACATTTAAATCTGCAATATGTCTTTGCCAACGGCCTGATGGCTTTGTAATTCATACCTGGTATCAGCAAGATTTCCAATGTTTCATTCTATATCATGTGTACTTGACCAGTAACAACATTTAGACACCATAATGACCCTGTAACCTCTGAAAATTCAATGTCTTAATTTCAAAACAATACAGGAATTACTTGTTGAATATTTCGAAAATAATTTGACTGGGAGGTCTTCCTTAACATCATAAAGAATGTATGATTTGTGGTCTGTGAGGGTCAAATGGTTAATGTACTCGGTATCTATACAAATGTAGCAGGCTGTATATTTATAGAAAACTTCACTGCATCTTCACCTGCTAGAGTCATCATTGCTTGATAAGCGCAGGTGAATCTCTAGAAGATCATACGCCCATATCTACCCGTCAGAATCAATCTTTTATAAAGATTGTTATCATTCTAAGAACGTAACAAAATGTCAGAAACCGTCATTTACCGTGAACCGAGGTTTCATTCACAGAGATAAGAGCTTGACATGAACTAACTGTTAATAAATAAACTGAATACTTCAGAAATAAAATGTTAGAAAGCAACACGTTTGGCGACAATTCACTGCCATCTTCAGTACAATTACAGGCTAATTAAGTCAACATATATACATAATAAATACTAGGGCTGTAACAAACATTCATTGGTTCTGAAAATCGCAAACCATGTGAAGACGAACCAAGGTTCAGTTTGCTTGCATGGGATTCGCGTGGTTCGTGAGCCATACATAAGCTAATCCTTTCACCGCTGAATATAATATCTAATTTTAGGAAAACCATACAGGAAAACTGTTCAATATTGGAAATTAATTTGACTAGAAGCTGTTACAGCAACTGCTTCCACTCAAATTAATTCCAAAATATTCAAAGGAGTAAGTTTTATATCATAAAGAATTGAATTTTTCAGGGATTTGTCTCTGAAAGGGCTAATAGACAAGCAATCACTTAATATCCTCTAAGTGTGATTTACGAATATGACCATGATAATATATTTTCTAACATTTGTTGTCAGACCTTGTCATTTGTGTTTTTCTACCATTTATCCAGTAACGCCACCTCCTTTAAATGTTATTTTCTGCTAGGAGTAATATTAAAAAGGTTCGTGAACCAGTTCATGATTCAGATATCTGTATCGTGAACCGGTTCGGTTCATGAAAATCCTCACGAACCTCAGCCCTAATAAATACCCATCGTGATGATCGCCCCCACTCACAAACGCACGCAAGCAAGCAAGCACGCATGCACGCACGCACGCACGCACGCACGCACGCACGCACGCATGCACACACACACACACACACTAAACCTCCGCTCCACAATGTCAGTTCCATTTTCTTATTGCTTAATTTCTATAATTGTGGTCACCATGGCCTTGACCTTTGATCTACTGAACCCAAACAAAATCAATAAGGCATAAGCCAGGCCAAGTTTGCCAAAAAAAATTTTCAATTGAATGTGGGATATATTGCAAAAATACAATTCTAGAAATACAAAATTCCAATAATTCAAGCTATGAGAAGATGAAGATGGGTAATTAGGGACAGCAAAGCGGGTAAATGACGCAAAGGGGAGCCTGAATGAAACCTCTACTGTCTGATGGTTAAGGGAAATTGGTAACCTTGACATCATTTTGAAAAACACTATTCAACTTCAAGGGAATTACAGCTTCAAAACATTCTTCAGTTTATTCATCATTTCCAATAGCCTAAAAATTCTTATAATTTCTGATTTAAATACATGATGACATTTGTTCCTTGTGCAAGCACAGATTTGGCCCACTCGCTAATGCCCCTTCACCTAAAATTGACAACCATATATAAATGTGTCTTGAAAGGCAATACTATAAGTTGACTAAGTTTCAAGTTGCTCTGTCAAAAACTGTACCTAGAGAAACAACAGTAAAACACAGTGAAGAAATCGCTTCTAAACATTTCCTATCCATGGACTCTTGGAGTATGCATTTTATGTAAATTTCTGATGGATAAAAACGCATTAACAATTCAAGTCTGATAAGCGTACCACAATTTGACAAATTGGAGAAAAACTGTAGGAGAAAAAGAAGAATATATAATTAGAGCAATAGTCTGCGGTTTGGATGTAAACAAATAGTTTTCTTTATCCCAGACTTAGACAGAACTGAGCTGGCTTATTAGCCCCCGCCATTATTCAAACTGTCAGGGCAAGTGATTCTATTCAGGTGGATAATATATATGTAGATATATACAAATAATATTAACCCCCTCACACCCAAGCTGGTCAAAAACGGCTTTTACGGTGGCCTTGAGAAATGACAATCTGCTGAACAACAATATTTTTGAAGGATTACCACTAGAATGACTGGCTAAATGTTAACTGAGCCAGGTGAACTAAAAACATCATATCCAATCATAATTGGTCAGCAAATGGACATTTCTAAAGCCATAATTTTTGGCGGGTATGAGTGCTAAATGTTTAAACTGTGCGTCTGGGAACATTCAGTCAAACTGTTCCTACAGTAGATATATGATCTTCAATAGAGAAAATCGCTGATAAAAGGTCGGTTAAAAACTGGTGATGATAGTTTTGAAGGCACTTGAGCAGACAGTTTCTAACAGGTACTTATGTCAAGTTGAATCATATACACAGAGCTTAGAATGGTTGAAACATTGCACACCCTGACATCAGACTGGTGTAGCTGTATGTTGTTGTTCTTGTTGTTATAATGGTGCAGTCTCTTCCCTGAAGAGCATGGTTTATGATGAATCACTTACTTAACACAATTCTCGGCTGGAGCTCTCCAAAGTCAGTTACATTTGTACCATAAGAATGAAATATTGTCAATTTGTTAGAATTACAAGAGGCCCACGAGGTCGATATCGCTCACCCGGAATTATTGGCCACTCCGGGCACAACCGAAGAAAATGAGATGACCACTGGAAAAATTTACCAATGAAATTTCTGTGAAGGTTTGCCAAGTTTTATTTAAATTGTTCCACTGGTTAATAAATGGTCCTTTTATGATTTTCTCAGAAATTTGCAGAAAATACAAGATGTCAGGCAAAAACGCAAAATGTTGATTGACTCATGGCCGACACATTTTTTGACATATCAACATTTCATGGACAAATTTAATGACGTTTAAGCCCTAAGCATAACTGCCAAATTTCGCCCCGATCCATTCAGCGCTTCTGCGGAAGAAGTCGTTTTCACAAAAACTAGGTCATCCACGATGGCCATTTAACATTTGGCCAATCAAGTTCCATTGAACAAACTTGGTTCAGCTCTTCCCATAGATCATATTTCATACGTTTTGAATCGATGCCTTACCCGGTTTCTCAGATTTTGAAACATATTTTTAACCAGAGTTTTAGTGAAGCGCAACATACGCCCGCAGGCATACTTGTTTGAGGAATGCTAAATTATGTGACGTTTGTCTTTGATAATTCTCTAAGAAAGGGGGGGGGGATTTTTTTTTATTAGGTACACATTTGGAATTCACTGCAAAGACATCACTAAAAATCTTGAAAGTCTTAACAGCTGCATTGATCATTACAATTACAAAACAATTTTGATGAATTTTAACCTTTCAAAGAAGATAACTCTGGCAAATATGGGTGGATTTTGCCGAAACGAAATTATGACACTTCGTCTATCCCTAAAACATCTGATGAATAAAAAATTGTGAGTGTAGGCTCAAAACTGTTCGAGATCTGGACCGGACACGAAAATGCTAACAAATTTTAATCTTTCAAGAAAGATAACTTTGGCAAATATGGGCAGATTTTGCCCTTCATCTATCCATATTAGATCCAATGAAAACAATGAAAACACGAAAACTTAAATTTTGTATTTCAAGGGAGATAACTCTTGGCAATTATGGGGGGATTTTGCTGAAAGGAAATCATCCACTTCGTCTATACCTAACACATCTGCCGAAATTTTTTTTCTAAATGTATAGGTTCAAGTCTTCAAGATCTGGCCCAGACAAGAAAATTTTGATGAATTTTAATCTTTCAAGGGAGATAACTCTCACGAATATGCGAGGATTTTGTCGAAAGGAAATAATGAGACTTCGTCTATTCCTAACACAGTCGGCCAAAAAAAATTGCGAGTGTAGGTTCAAAACTCTGAGATCTGGCCAGGAAAAGAAAATTTGGACGAATTTTAATCATTCAAGGGAGATAACTCCCGTGAATATACGAGGATTTTGCCGAAATGAAATCATGACTCTCGCAAATATGGGCGGATCATGCCGAAACAAAATCATGACACTTCGGCTATACGTACATCTTTTAAAAAAAAAATTGTGAGTCTGGGTTCAAAACTCTTCGAGATTTGGATCATGACTCCCGCGAATATGGGCGGATCATGCAAAAGTATCTGTTTAAAAAAAATTTGTGAGTGTGGGTTCAAAACTCGAGATTTGGCCTGGACAAGACAATTTTGACAAATTTTAATCTTTCAAGGGAGATAACTCTGGCGAATATGGGCAGATCTTGCCGAAAAATTGTGAGTGTGGGTTCAAAACTCTTCGAGATCTCCCCCGGACAAGCAAATTTTGACAAATTTAAAGCTTTCAAGGGTGATAACTCTAGCGAATATGGGAGGATTTTGCCGAATCGAAATCATGACACTTCGTCTATAAGTGATATATCTGCTGAAATAAAATTGTGACTGTAGGTTCAAAACTCTTCGATATCTGTACCGGACAAGAAACTTTTGACAAATTTTAAGCTTTCAAGGGAGATAACTCTAGCAAATATGGGAAATGTTGCCGAATCAGAATCATGACACTTTATCCATAGGTAATATATCTGGCGAAAAAAATTTGTGAGTGTAGGTTCAAAACTCTTCGAGATCTGCTCTGGACAAGAATCAGATGGATGGACGGATGCACGGACGGCGAGCGCCATATCACATAATACGACCCCGTTTTGCGTGAGCGTATAAAAAGGGACAAAAATCCAAGATGGCCACCGGCCAAATTGGCCGATCGTGTTCCTTTTACCAAACTTGAATCTCTATACCCTAAAGATTGCTCCTGCCAAATCTAATTGAAATCGGCCGTGATTTTCAAGAAGACATGTTAAATTTCCCATTGCTTTAGTATGGGAGTTTTTGGCAGGAAAAAAGTTCCAAGCTAGCTGCTAAACCGTTTATCCGACAGTTTCGAAAATGACAAATATGAAATCAGAATACTCGAAGAAAAGGTGGGGATTATGTGATGAAACCTGTGTGCGTGCGTGCGTGCGTGTGCCAGCCGTTTGTGCACTTATCAATTGTAACGCATCTCCTTCTAGACCATTTCACACAGAAACTTGGGGTATGATTACTCATATGGCCAGGGATGTGCATGGCACTTTTGAAATTTTGTTATACCCACCCACCCCCACACACACACACACAACCACCACCCCCACTCCCCAGGGGTAGTCATGTCACCTATCATTTTGAAGCCCATGAGTAGTAGACTACAAGGAATTATTTTGATCTTGGATCAATCTGATTGTAGAGGTGGGGTTAAAATCGGGCACCAGTCGATTGCAACGCAACTCTTCGCACACCATTTCAGATAGAAATGTGAAACCTTGGGGATAATTATACCTATGGACAAGGATGTGCATGACACATTGGAATTTAGATATCACCCCCAGGGGTAGGGCCAGGGGAAATGGTGGGCAAAAAATAAATTTTATCAAATGTGGTCATGTCACATCATTTTGAAGTGTGTAGTTAGTGGACTACAGTACAATAAATTATTTTGTTCTTGAATCAATCTGACTAGGCTAGGGGTCAAATGGGCAAATTGGGCATCAGCCAATTGTAGTGGAACTACGCGCACACCATCTCGGCTAGAAACTTGAAACTTCAAATATGGATCATTGCACCTATGCAGTAATGCAATTTTCCAAATGTGGTCATGACGTATGTCATTCTGAATCCCATGATTAATGATTAGTAGACAACATTTCAAGGAATTTATTGTGTTTTGGGTCAATGTGAGGGTAAATCTCAAAGTGGTGAATGCGTGGGGATGTGCGATGGCATGCCATCAACTTTTTTCATACTTTCCTGGTTAATTTTCTCTTCAACAATGGCTCACCAGATATCTACAAAATTTTACAGCAGCATTATATGCTATGCAATGGTACTACTATGTGCATCATTAACAATTTCATTTTGGAAAATTTCTCCTGGTTTTCATAGCTTTGGACGTTGAACTTATTTCATGCTTTTGGGTTAATGTTGTTTATGAATCATGCAGCTCAACTATGCTCATTCCAATTTCAATGAAAATTTATAGTAGTCTTATATGCAATATAGGGATATGATCTGCATCATTAGTGGTATGATTTTGGGCCATTTTTACTACTTTTTTCACAGTTTTGAACTTTTCTCATGGGGGTTGTTTTTTTGGGATAGTTTTTTTATGGACCGCTTATTTTCAGCAATGGTTCACCAGATATCAACACAATTTTATAGCAGAGTTGTATACTATGCGGGGTACTATCTGCATTATTACTAGTTTCAAGATCAGACTATCAACAGTTTGGGAAAATTGTCCGTTTGATTCGTTACACTGGTTTGTTGGTGCCTTACTGAATATGTGTATTATGAACCAATCCAAGTTTGCTTTGGCAATCCACACTATCCATGCCTTTACAGGCAAGACATTGTACGCTTCCGCGTTCTTGTTTTATAAGCCACCTATTCTTGCATGTGGTTCTCTAGTGATAAATTTTCAAAAATAGTCTTAATTCTCTTAACATGCAAATGGACATTCCTCAAGAGTAAGACCAATGCAGAATTCATTTCTTTGACATGTAAAAAATAATAGATGACAGCTGCAGAGTCAATGTAGTTGTTTACAGAACAATACAGAATGAAAATGGTTAAAGTAATAATGTGGAATATTCTGTCTAAGTGCCTTTCACCGCCGCCATCGCACACGCTAACAGACTAGCTAGAATGTCAAATTATACACACCAAGAACAAACAAGAAAATATAGTTTTTCCATAAACAATGCTTACAAGACGGTGGTTGTTGTCTTTGTGTTTAGAAGCATTTTATTTCCTGTTTACTTTAATGTCAAGCGTGTCAGTACAGATGTCTGTCACACCTTACACGTTCTGACGACTGTCAACTCAATCTAGATGCCAAATGTACAATGAGAGCTGTCGATAACGAATACTTGGGTCATCAAAACATATGATGAAAAATACCTCGACATCGTTGCTGAATACACCTCATTTGCAATGGAAAATACGATTGTAGCGTTTGTGGGTATTATGATCAGTGACTTTTATGATTTAACCTTTGCCAAATAGAGGTTACCAATCTCAAATGTGTCCTATTGCTATGTTGCATTATTACTTATTATTTATTACTATTATTATTATTGTTATCATTTATATCAATTATATTACGATCCTAAGATTAATTAAATTAAAGGTGCACATTTACGCATAAAATTATTTAAATTGTTACACTTCTAGAAGCTTAAATTGTGTACCTCAAAGTAATGACACAAAATAAATCTTAAAATATGATGACTTCATTCCATATCAAATAACAAGGTCTACATGTTGTGAAGTTTAATTAGGGAGAATCTCTAATAGACCTTTCCCACATTAGCGTATTTTGGGAAAATGCCTTCCCGGAATGCATCGCGCATACCACTTCCGGATGGTAACTGCGATAGCCAATGCGCAAACAGCATTTCTTTACTATGAGAATCAGCTGCAGTGCAATTTAAGCAGTGCATATGAAAAACTATGTTTAAAATATTATTGAAGTCATACATCATTGGAAAGCTAAGCCAATTTTCTTTACATTTCTGTATTAGTGTTTGTAGTTTTGTAAAATTTGATACAGTTGATTGCAATTTTAAAATACCCCCATCGACATATGTCGAATGGTGTATTTTATATATGCAAATAACTGTGAAAACGTTACCCAAAAAAAAGAAAATGCATTACTGTTTCGACAATTGAATGCGCTTTCCAATGATATATAATTTAAATAATATAATGATTTTAGTTTATCATAGGAAAGGTTTAGATTGCGGTGTATTTTAGTGCAAACGTAATGCCATGCGGGTCAGCGGCTTGTTGGCGGCGGCACCAGCCAGCAGTTTTGCTCTGGGTGTTGATTTAGGGGAATCCCGGCGTAATGACGTCAATGTGGGAAAGGTGTATTCAATTTCACAACTGAAAAAATTATATTAATTTATACGTAATGAAATGTTCATATAGTAAGATATACTTCGTTTCATTACATCTAGGTACAAAATTCAAGCCTCTAAAAGTATAGTATTTTTAAAAATTTATTTTCAAGCATTCTGATGTGAATATGGATCTTTAATTGAATTATTTTTTTAATGGGTATAAATGTTTAAGCTAAAAGATCACTTTACACATTACAACAAGTCATCTTAAAGACACTCTTGGGGAAGGAAGCCTGTGACCCGAAAAGCAAGTGATCTGTAGATCAGCCCTTATAGAATGTACATATATGATCGTATAGACACTAGTGAAATCGCACAAACGCAGATGCCCTTTTAGTGAAGCATAACCAAGTCTTGCTCCAATGGCCCACATTATACAGCACCTTGACATCAGAAGCGCACACCCAATTCCTATGTATCTGGCTCTGAATACATGTATAAGGAAATAGCTTTTGCTGTCATACGATTCCACTGCTTTACAAACAGATCTCACTGTGCTTCTGTGATGGACTCGCAAGTCGTAATTATTTCCGTCGCTTTGTGCCCAATGCCCGAGGACTGTGAATTAATTATCCTACTCCCCTACTAATCAACATTACGCTTGGACACCCACGAGGGTTATCTGGAGCAGGAGTGCTGATGACAGGGACTGGTGAAGACAGAATGAAATACTGACATCATCCAAAATAAAATAAAACAGAGCGATTTGACTCTTAGTCACAAGATCGGGGCCCATTTCTAGTTATGCCATGCCTATTTCTATCTAAGCTCTGCCCGCTTTGTATGTCTGTTTCCAAATATTTTAACACTGAACCCTGCAGTCATAGAATCACAAATTCACGGTAACTATACAAGTAAGATGTTGAATATTTTGAAACTAATTTGAACATCTCCCAGTCAAACAAGTTTCAAAGTATTCAACAGAATGTTTATTAAGTTGTAAATTCACAGAAGACATACAAATCAAACACTTTGGTGATGGACTAATTATTGCGACTTATGACGTACCTATGTTATTTTGAGAATGATGTCAGCTAACATTTAGTGACGTATTCGATTATGACATCGGATACTCAAGTGACATATTGGATCTCTCCATTAATTTTTATTCTTGAACATGATTAATGCAGTTTTAAATTACCTGCCACTTCCAGATATGCCGGATCTCTTAGGCTAATAGAAATGAATTGGGTAAATTCCTAAGATGATGCCATTTAAGATGATTTCTAAAGTCAATTATGTAACCATGGAGTCACCGAGGCCGCCGGGAGATACATGTAGATATACATGAAATGTAATCAAGATATTTTATTCATCTAAATGACGACTGAATAAAATAACTGTAGAGATGTATAAGGGCTGCAAAGTTGCGATTATAGTTATACAACGTAGCATACAGCCGGCTCGCAAAATAGCTAGCCCGACGTCCCAGGACAAGTACAATATCTTGGCAGGCAACCCTAAGTTGTGTAATAGCCGCCCAATGGGTAAATACAAAATTTGGGGAGTGACTATCAAAACTGCTGGTACCCATTTGCTAAATGTCCAAAATAAAATATTCAAGGAAGTATAGTTTTGAACAATTGTTTTTATGGCAAAATTTATGACATAACTATCTTTTTGGTGGAAATTCATGATATGTTTAGGCTGTCACTCTCTGGTGGCTTGATTAGCGGCAAAAAGCAATGGTTTATACTCAAGTAGGTGCTCTCGTCAATACATGTCAATAGGAGGAGCCTCGAGTACATGCTTAAACTAACCCTATAAAATAGCAGTAGGCACATATGTGTCACCACTCACAAGTAATTGAATTCCTGACAATCATTTGTCCCTAGAGAGGTATGAAAAATTGCTAATTCTTTCCGGGATTTGCTAAATCTGACATTTTAATAAATATCTATAAACTATATACTAGCACTTGAGATATTTGAAAACTATTGTTGCGAATATATTTGACCACAGCTATTTGTACTAGCAATGGTTTTAAAATGCTATTATTCCATTTATGATAATGATGGTGTTGTTACTTTACATTGATGAATTGAAGGGCAAGCTAAAACACTGTTCAGACAACCAACTTCATGCAAGCACCTGACCTTTGGGCAGCCAATTTTCAAAATTCTGCGAGACTTGGAAAGAATGTAATTTTAGGAACATTAATGTAGATTTATAGACCTTTCCAGAGCATCCATCTATCATCTGACGTTACAATCAGCTAAGCGGCGCGTAGGATGATGTCATAATTATTACATCATAAATGATTCTATTTGGCCCGTCTTTAACTCTTAACCCTTATCACACTGTCAGATTTTTAAAATTTTCAAATTAAATTAAAAGATGAACTGGTGTAGTTTTCAACAAATTTGGTGGATGACGGTGCTGTCGAAGAGGGCAACATCACCCACCACAATTCTTGAAAAATGTACACCAGTTTCTTTGATATTGGCAGGGTAAAAGCTAGAATATTGACATCAGAGTGGTAAGGGTTAATAGTCTGACACGTTGTACGAATTGAGGGTCTCTACTATTTAATAAACGTGCTGTGAATATTTTGAAACTAATTTGACTGGACGCTGTTGCTGCCTAGGCAGCAACAGCACCGAGTCAAATTAGTTTCAAAATATTCAATAACTTGTACAGTTTTCTGCGAATTGATAGTCAAGGAGTTCAGAGATCGATCGATCATGACATGAGTGAAGTGTGGGTGGAGCTTAACTACAGGATGGGTTGTGAATGAGTCGGGTTGTGAGAAAAACTATTTGACTAGTTTTAAAAAAAGATGGAAACACAGTCGATATAAATCATATGTCCTGAACGTTCTCACGATCTTTTAACCTTTTAGTGCAGTGTTCATTCTAGGATCTTGAATAGTAGGCCCCAAGGACCCGACCCAGCCAAAAGATTGGGACATTAGAATAATATGAGGGACAGAGGCGCTGAATGAACCCACAACTTAGCAGAAACATCGGACTATTTATGTTTTCTTACAAGTCAGACCAATCTGATTAACACTTTCATCATTTACATCTTAGTATCTCAATTTCAAATCATCCATACTGGCAGCAACAGCTTTCATTCAAATTACTTTCAAAATATTCGACAAAATTTTCTTACAATGCCAAAAATTTGTCATAGCTGATATAAGTTTGAAAGAGTTGCGTTATTTTACAGTACTGTTGAATATCCATAAAAATATGGGGTCATTTGACCCCTAGTGGAAAAAAATGTGGGTCATTTCAAAATAACAGGGGACTATGACCCCATGGCTCCTCCTAGAAAGAACACTGTTAGTGTTAAAATTTGGTCAAGAAAATCAAAATATTTCCTTACTGAATGTCAATTTGCAGATCAAGAGATGACTATTTTTGAAAATTTACCACTGGAATGACTTTAGAGGCCGGTTCTGGGTGGCTTGATCATTAAAGGGTTAACACTAATCACAGACTACCGGGAAATATATTTTGATTTTTTTTCTGTTACAACCAATTATAATCTCTTTTGGATTCAAACATCCAATCAATGGACCTTTCCGGTTTTAGCTATGCCCCGCCCATCTCTAGCTAAGCTCCACCCACACCTTGCTTGTGTTGGATCAATCGATCACTGAATACCCTGACTATCAATTTCCAAAAAACTACACAGGTAAGCTGTTGAATATCTTGAAACTAATTTGACTCGGTGCTGTTGCTGCCTAAGCATGTTTATTAAATAGCAAAGAATTACAAAGACATACAATTCATACAACGTGTCGGACTGCTTGAGATCTGATGACGGTTTATATGGAACCCTTTGTGACGTAATGATTGTGACATCATCATACACACACAACTGATTATGACTTCATACGAGGTCAGAGGATGGATGGATACTCTGGAAAGGTGAATTGGTAACATGGCTGGATAAACTTGTTTTTTGCGTGATATCATTCACGCTAAAGATGCAGGATGTACCCATAACCAACACAGGTTTAGCAGTTGTATAATTACAGTCAATCAACCACATAGATATGGACAGTGGTTTTCCGCTCCTTCAACATTTGCCAATTTCCATTTCACAAAATTGCTGATTCCATTTCACTTCCGGTTCGCAAATTTACATCCTCCAAGCTGCATGTATGTATAATGACGCCAACAAAACAGTGAAATTAGTATTGTGGATTGTGTCATTAGTATATGTCCAGACAGTACACAGTTTTGGTGGCAGAGATATGGGTGCGTAAAAAATAAAAATATACAATTTTACACAAGAATGTGTTACATTCTGGAGTAAAACGCTTTTATTCCGTTAATTTCTGCTTGGGTACCACATTTCCTGTTCAATTTACAAATGATTTGCAAAAATTGTGATTTCTGTTAATTGAAAATCACTTTTCCATTTCAAATTACCCATTCCGTTAATTCCATTTATTTTCAGTTATCGCATTAGACCATGGTCCTTACACACACACACATCCTTGTAAACCATTTGCAGAAAATTGAGATTTTCTGTTAATTGAAAATCACTTTTACATTTCAAATTACCCACTCCGTTAATTCCATTTATTTTCAGTTATCGCATTAGACCATGGTCCTTACACACACATATCCATGTAAACCAACCGTAACGCGAGTTCAAATGCTGCCTCTCCCTATTGAGCACCAAAAGTATGAAAGTACATGTGACCTTGTATGACGTCATAATCAGCTCAGCGTCACAATCATTACGTCACAAAGGGTTCCATATAGACCTTCATCAAATCTCAAATAGTCCGACACGTTGTATGAATTCTATGTCTTTGTAATTCTTTGCTATTTAATAAACATGCTGTTGAATATTTTGAAACTAATTTGACTGGGCGCTGTTGCTGTCTTAGCGTAGAAGTCACAATTCTGTAATAACACAAACTTACCTAATCTTGCATTCAGCGCTTGAAAAAAAAAAATCTCATTTCACATTAGAATGGAGGAATCAAATTTATCGATTAATCATATGATGTAGGGTTGTGCTCAGTGCTCGTGATATCGATATCGTATATGATATCGATATTGTACGGAAATTAAAAATCGTGAGCAAATATGAAAATATTTTTTACCATTTCTTATACAAATTTTTTCTGTGGGTTTATTTTCCATCAGTTTCCTTCCCCCTTGTCTGATAACAACTAAGACAAAATCATGAAGAAAGAAACGTGTATTTCTTTGAAGAGGTTTTAAATGTTAAAATAAACAAATTTGATCATGTTATAATCATTTTGTTTTCTAATAATAGTAAGATTGGTAGTGGTTACGATATCGTGAGCAATAGAAAAACAATATCGTGAGCACCTCAACTCATTTGAGCACCTCCCTACTATGATGTCATAATCAACTATGTCACATGTATGCTCATGTCATAATCAATTACCTTCTGAATGACATGCTTAATAATACATCAAGTTGTATGATTTGTATGTCTTTAATATTATTTAATAAACATTCTGCTGAATATTTTAAATCTAACTACATGGCAGCAACGACTCCCAGTCAAATTAAACAGTTCCTATTATAATTACCTTGAAATTGAGTTTCTGGAACTGCTAGGCTCAGTGCTAAAATAGTTTCGAATACATGTATGTGTATGTGTAAAGAGTGGGTGGAACTTAGCTAGCTAAAAATTGTTCTTAGCGAGAAATAGGCTGGGCATAGCTAGAAATTGTTCTTAGCGAGAAATAGGCTGGGCATAGCTAGAAATTGTTCTTAGCGAGAAATAGGCTGGGCATAGCTAGAAATTGTTCTTAGACATAAATAGGCTGAGCATAGCTAGAAATTGTTCTTTGCTAGAAATAGGCTGGGCATAGCTAGAAATTGTTCTTAGCAAGAAATAGGCTGGGCATAGCTAGAAATTGTTCTTAGCTAGAAATAGGCTGGGCATAGCTAGAAATGACTCTTAGCTAAAAATAGGCGGAGCATAGCTAGAAATGACTCTTAGCTAGAAATAGGCCGAGCATAGCTAGAAATGGCTCCTAGCTAGAAATAGGCTGAGCATAGTTAGATATGGCTCTTAGCTAGAAATAAGCCGAGCATAGCTAGAAATGTCTCTTAGCTAGAAATAGGCTGAGCATAGCTAGAAATGGCTCTTAGCTAGAAATAGGCTGAGCATAGCTAGAAATGACTCTTAGCTAGAAATAGGCTGAGCATAGCTAGAAATGGCTCCTAGCTAGAAATAGGCTGAGCATAGTTAGATATGGCTCTTAGCTAGAAATAGGCTGGGCATAGCTAGAAATGGCTCTTAGCTAGAAATAGGCTGGGCATGGCTAAAAATGGCTCGTAGCTAGAAATAGGCTGGGCATGGCTAAAAATGGCTCTTAGCTAGAAATAAGCCGAGCATAGCTAGAAATGACTCTTAGCTAGAAATAGGCTGGGCATAGCTAGAAATGATGCTTAGCTAGAAATAGGCTAGGCATAGCTAGAAATGGCTCCCTCAATTACATAGATATATTCAGCAGTGCATAGCTTACCAGTGAAAAGAAACTATGGCAATTAGTGTTGACTATCGGTATACGTAATCGAGTTACATGTACTGGTCATAGCTATTAATCAATAGCAATGTTTGCCCACAAGTACTACAGATCTAATATTATAGGTAACGTCTCAGTAAAAGTCTATGGACAAGCTGTATAAAAGACGAGGAGGCATACACTCGCTTGCCTGATCACATATTATATACATGTGAGTCTCCATATATATACAGGACCCATCACACAAACCCACCCCCCTACATATATATGCAGCAACCCATCATTTACTCACCTTGACCACCCAACTATAGTACCTGGGCATTTGGTCTGTGTATTATACATAAACAATTAACCAGTGATTTCTCTATAAGTACCCTTCAAGGAGATTCTGACTGTTATGTTTTGATAGGAATGGGAGAACCCGGTGCCACCGCCTCCTCTGATGGCCAAGGCCTGAGGGGAGGAAATATACAGCAACTGAAACACTAGATGGCATTGGCTTTTTATAAATTATAGCATTAATTTTTTTGTCATTGCCATTTTTTGCGAAAAAATAATATTCAGAAGCAAAACACATGTATGCGGCTTAACCCTATAATGATCAAGCCAGCTAAAACTGGCTTTTGTAATTTGAAAAATCTCAATTTCCAGGTCACAATATCTTTGAAAATTTATCACTGGAATGGCTGGCTTAGCCATAACCGAGGCTGAGCCAGTCATCCCTTGGACTGTAAGTGGACATTCATTAAAAAGAAGATTAGATTGTCTTGACCATAATCTTGACCATTAAGGGATTAGACCGTTTCAACCCTGACATCTCCAATTGTTAAGGTGACCATACAATACCAGGTATGACCGAGTGGTTATCGACCCAGTTATCCTAGTGGCAAACTTTCAAAAATAGCCTTCTCTTTGTCTGCCAATGGACACTTCTCAAGACCACTATTAGAAGCCATGTTTGGCCGCCTTGAGTCCTAGAAGGGTTAATGTGTAATGCATTTTACCATCAATGCTCTAATGGCTAAATTGGACCAAGAACATAAAAATAGTTGCTTATTAAATGTTCAAAAGAAGATTATTAAAGCAAATTTACCACTAGAATGATTGGCTCGGTTACTGAGCCAGTCATTCCAGTGGTAAATTTGCTAAAATAATCTATTGGACAGCAGCTGAACATTTCTCAAGACAACTGTAAAGGCCTGTTCTGGTCGGCTAGACTTAATCCTTTAACACTCATCTCAGCCAAAAACAGCTTCTACAGTAGTCTTGAGAAATATCCATTTGCAGATCAAAAGAAGACTATTTTTAAACATTACTCACTGGAATAACTGGCACGCTAAGCGAGCCAGTCATTCCTGTGGTAAATTTTCAAAAATAGTATACTCTTGGTCTGCAAATGGATATTTTCTATGAGAAAACGTACATTTTCTTGCACCAATTCGAGGGTTAACGGGTTCAAGCATGAAAGTGTTAAGCAGCATGCAACATGCACTTAAGAATAAATGTACTGGAATATTTCAAATTATGACTACAAGCATGAATATGTGATGACATGTTTAACACCTGGGTGCCATAGTGAAGACATGCTCTCCACATGTGCCAGAATACAGCCCATGCTACTAAATCTACATGTAAATGCACTGCCCCCACCCCACCCACCACCAGATAGTGACTAGTCAGATACTAGTCTTTATGTATTGTCCAGATGGTCCATTAACATAGTAGCTTTCTAGACATTCTGCACAATACTACATAGTTGTAGCAACAAGGGGGGGGGGGGGAAAGGCTGGGGGATGATGACCCCAGACCCTCCTGTTTTTACCTCTCTCATAGTGTATCCACATAGAGTCCCACTAGGTTTTGGCCCCACCCATAGTTCAGCAGGCCTGTGCTGCCATGGTAACCTGTTGAAAACATTCTCTGTGAGGTGGCCTTAATTTATTTTAGGGGACCTGTAATGGGTTACCGTAATCTGTTGATTTTAGTATGGACACCAATGACCTTTCTAAGGTTTAGGTTACCATATGTCTCCTTAAAACATATAAGGCAACCTATTATGGGTAACTATTGCAAATATTACAGCACACGCCTGTTTAGCATCCCCCCCCCCCCCACACACACACACCCACCATCCGACCCACCCTGTATATGTGAGCCTATTAACATTGTATCTTTCTAGAGACATTCTGCACAATATAACACATATAACTGAGAGCTGCTAATGCACGCAGTTTACAATACAATTTAATGCCAGAAAACAACAACTCTAAGACAAATCATTTTCAAAATAATTGGAGCCATCTTCAGAAATGCCGCTCCACTGAATCTAATAGTATTGCGAGAATCCAAGAGGAAAATGGTTAAACACAGAGATACCTTTAGAATAGCTGAACTTGATGCAGAGTTCCTGAGTCTTTGACTCATCTTAGCAAACAGATATTGGGCTGGGAAAGGTGCTATGTGACATATTATGTGTGAGTGCTTATACTTGCTCATCATTTGTGTCAGAGATGGTTACATACATGTTTATGAAACATGAAAGATGAATTTGTCTCTATGAATGACAAGCGGCTGCTTCCTTTACCTGAACATCAAAATTAAATTCATCACTGCCAGAAAATATTAAATTAACTGTCTCACTGCTGCAAGCCACCAGACAAATTTCCATAGGCAACAACTTTACATCTGTTGAATATTTTGAAAACGATTTGACTGAAAGTTGTTGGTGGCTTAGCCAACAACAACTTTCAGTCAAATTGTTTACAAAATATTTAGCAGGTCCAGAGATATAACGTTTGGAATATGTTGTCTGCAGAAACTCAGCAGTCAGACGGTTTAATGATACTGATTCAGTGTTCTAGAGGCATCAAAGTTCTGGTGGCAATGACTCGCATCTCCAAAGAAAATAAAATCTTTATGAAACTCAGGTGTCAAGATGTTTTACAATACTCCAGTCTAATAAAATATATTTAAAGGGGACATTGCATCAGTGAATATCAGGTATTCTGTGTGTAGTGGACCAACTTAACCCTTTCACCGATGAATTTCCAATCTCATTTTTCAAAGCAACCGTACAGGAACTGTTGAAAAAGGGAGCAACGACATCCAGTCAAATTAATTTCAAAATATTCAACAGAATCAGTTTTATATTGTAAATAATTTACTTTTTCAGGGATTTGTCAGTGAAAGGGTTTAAAACACAGTAGAAATTTTTGCTTGAAGAAATTGTCCATTTGCAGGCAAGATAAAATACCATTTTATTTTTTAAAAAGATTATCATTGGAATGACTGGCTTGGCTATCGAGCCATTATCATTCCAGAGACAAATTTTAAAAACTAGTCCTTTCTTGGCCTGCAACTGCACATTCCTCAAGACCAACCGCAGAAGCTGATTGTAGCCGGCTGGGAGTTTTAACCCTTTACTGGTCAGATTTGGTAAAAAAAAAAATATCAAAATATTTGCTTATTGAATGTTCATTTGCAAGCCAAGTAAGGATTATTTTTGAGAATTTATTACTGGAATGACTGCATGGCTCGGTTATAGAACCAGACATTCTAGTCATAAATTTTCAAAAATTGCCTTCTCTTAGCCTGCAAATGGAGATTCCTCAAGATCACGCAGAGGCCGGTTTTGGCCACCTTGACCATTAAAGGGTAAATGATTGAGTAATTTCCTTATTGAATGTCCATTTGCAGGCAATGAGATTATTTTAGAAAATTTTCCACTGGAATGACTGGCACAATTATCGAGCCAGCCATTCCAGTGGTAAATTTTCAAGAATACCTGCAGATGAACATGATCAAAGTGTTTATTTAATAATCATCACACATACATGTATATATAATAATTGTAGAATGTTCAATATCAGATAATTTGTTAAGATCGGCTGACATCCTCGCAGTAGTTATTGAGAAGTGCCTACAAATATAGGCTTTTACCAAATTTCCTGGGTATTTTCAGAAATCTAAGATGGCCACCGAAGAAAATAAGCCAAACAAATTTGTGCATTATACATGTACGCTTTATACAGCATACCACTCTACAGTGTTTTCAGACAAGTTGGATTGAAATTCTAACAAGGTCAGTATAGCTGCGAGTTGTTGAATTTTTCGGATTTTCCGGATTTCCCAAATTTTATTGGATCACACCCAAACTTGTGTAATCCGTGCATGGCTACAACCTTCCCTGTGCTACGTGTAAAATCTGAGTCAAATGAGACCGTCGGTTCTGAGATATCAACAGTTAGAATTTAATCCAATCCAGATCCGGGTTCTCTTATCTGGATCACAGCCAAAGTTTGGAAATTCTCTTGCACTGCAGGTTCCTTCAGTACATGTTCAAAAACTGACTGACTGGCTAATGAACCTTTTTGGTTTTAGCTATGCCCTGCCCATCTCTAGCTAAGCTCGATCCACACCTCACTCGTGTTGGGATGGATCGATCTCTGAACATGTATCAATTTCTACACAGGTAAGCTGTTGAATATTTTGAAACTAATTTGACTGGGTGTTGTTGCTGTTTATTAAATAGCAAAAAATTACAAACACATACAATTCATACGTGTCAGACTAGTTGGGATTTGATGACAGTCTATACGGAACCCTTTGTTGATGTAATGGTTGTGATGTCATCATACACGCGCTGAGCTGATTATGAAGTCAGATGATGGATGGATACTATGGAAAGGTGAATTACGGACATGGCTGATTACTGAACTGCTATCGGCGGCTAAAAACTATTACCCTAAGGAGGAATAGTCCATAAACTGATTTCGTGGACATTTTCAGAAATCCAGAATAGCCAATGAAAAATTAGATCAATCAAATTTCTGTATAATAGTCTTCTGAAGCCAATTGCTATATAGGGTCCCTCCAGCCAACTTTGGTTAAAATCAGCTTAATGATTAATGAGTAGTTTTTAAATTATTTATAGAAGAGTATTTTGACAACTTACATCTGCAATGACTGGCTTGTTGATCAAGCCAGCCGTTGCAGGGGTAAATTGTCAAACATAGTCTTCTCTTATGAGGCCTGTAACTGTGCATTAATCATCAAGACCAGTGAAAAGGTTGGCTAAGTACAGATTGACCATTAACCAGCTAATGGTCAATGCGGACAAAAACGGCCGGCTACATTGGTCTTGAGAAATGTCCATTTTCCAGACAAGGATAAGATTATATTTGAAAATTTGCCCTTGGAATGACTAGCTCGATAATCGAGCTAGCCATTCCAGTGAGTGATTTTCAAAAATTGTCTTATCTTGGCCTGCAAATGGACATATATATTGAGGAAAAATTGCAATTTTTGTGAAGAATCTTGACCATTTTAAAAATGGTTAAAGGGGTGAAGGGTACAACAAAGAGAAACGGTTAAAATAACAAAAAAATGATGCTTTTGACAATTACGATGATAACAGTCACGACAAGACACGATGACGTCACTCTGTGATTCTCATGAAAAATGGACAAAAATTACTTTCCGTGGTCAAATTTACTATTTTATTTAATATAACTTATACAAAAGCCTTTTGCATTATATTAAATAAAATCCTAAATTTGATCACGAAAAGTAATTTTTGTCCATATTTCATGAGAATCACAGTGCCGTCATCGTGTCTTGTCGTGACTGTTATCATCGTAATTGTTGTGGTACGATGTCATACCATGAATATTTTGCCGTTGATCATTTATAGGTCACAACAGCTCATTCATACACTATCATATGAATGAGATGCAAGAGAAATATGATAAACACTAGAAATTGAATCTGTCCACCCGATTATAGTCCAAATTTGTATTTTAAGACACCATCGTCTGTAGTCTGAAAACACGTGTGGCATAATTTGAATGCACGTGGTTGGCGGTTTACGCGATTTTATCAGGTGTCAAACTTCATGATTTTAATATAAATTTTAACAGTGAAAGTTTGTCAAATTCTTTTTAATTCACAAAACATGACAAAAACCTTTATTTTGACAAATTTCTTTATTATTGAAATCTATTTATCAGGGGTCGATTTTAACACTAACCCGTTAATCTGAGGATAGTAGAATTTCATACGGGTTAGTAAAACTACACCTACGCTAACCCGTCTGGGTTAGTAATGCTCTCAAAAGAGGAAATACGGAAAAAACACATGTCATTATGTTCAGTACCCACCAAAAATTGACAAAAGAACAGATTTTCTGCTAGCTTCAATGCTTTATTGAATATTTTGAAATTAATTGGTCTGGAAAGTCATTGCCGCCTAAGGCAGCAACGGCTTTCCGGACAAATTAATTTCAAAATATTCAACAGCTTCTCTGTATGGCTGCCTTGGAAATTAGTTTTATAGAGATTCATTGGTGAATGGATTAAAAGTGATCAGCTTTGAGATTACAAACATTGTGTTAGTGAAATTTGCTGCGGGATAGTAATATCAATGATGCACTATCCCGTCTGGGTTAGTAGAAAAAATCCTTAAAATCTACCCCTGATTTATCATGTATGATCTTCTTTAAGGGGTCATTACAATGGCCTTGCTTTGCACTCTAGTCAGTTGTTTTGATGATTAACATTACATAACATTACTTCTCTGACAATACATCCCTAGGTAGAAATTTGCATGCCTGATACGTGTACATGTACCTGTATAATATAGACTCTACCTGACAACTGGAATAAATAAATCATACATAAATTACGTTGGCACAGACATTGCGTACATTGTTACCTGTATAACAGGTGTGATTAATTAGGTACTCAGTAAGTTCATTTGTCTCACGTCTTGTACCTGTATGTACTGCTTATCTGTACAACTCATGCTTCATTTAAATAATAGATGAGAAGACAGGTGTGTGTGCGTGTGTGCAAGTGTATCTAGTGCAAAAAATAGCTTCTACAGCAGTCTTTAGAATGACCATTTTAGACCGATCAGAGCATTTCTGAAATTTTCCCACTTGAATGACTGGCTCGGTAAATGAGCTAGTCATTCCAGTGGTAACGGTTAAAATAATTTTCCGTTTAAATTTTCTTGAACAAATTTGAAAAGGATTAAGTCAGTCAGTGAAGCAACAATGGAGGAATCCAGTTTATTCATCAATCATACGATGTCAAAATCAACTGCCTGATGTGTATGCTGCCGTCATAATCTATCACGCCATGAATGACTCGATTTCATCCATCTTAAATGCTTAATAGCTACAAGTACGAATTGTATGTCTTTACTATTTAATAAACATGCTGTCGAATATTTTGAAACTAATTTAACTGGGCGCTGTTGCTGCTAGGCTTGCGCGATTACGTGATTAAATCGAAAATCGCGATTATGTTTTAAATCGTGAATTTATATGATTAAAAATTAAATAATCGAATAATCGTGAATATCTTCTATTGCATAAAATATTTCAAAATCTAACTTTTTATTACTTTTTAATGCGATCGTTTATGAAAACAAGAGGCCAAATGGGCCTGTATCGCTCACCTGGAACATTGGCATTTCAACTAATCTTACTTAAGTTTTACATCTATTGGTGTCACTTACAATGACTTTCAGTCAAATCGTTTAGTTTTCGAGATACTGACAACAATCTCTGGACTGTTTTTTTGCATTAGTGATTTTGAACAATGTTTAAGTAAAAATAGATGATATCAGTGCTAACTACAGCTGGTTTCTTAACTGTCTCACTGCTGCAAGCCAGTGCAGCCAATAATTTCAATTTTCAAAAGCTCTTCACTTGTTGAATATTTTGAAAACAATTTGATTGAAAGTTGTTGGCGGCTTAGCCACCAACAATTTCAGTCCAATTGTTTTCAATATATTTATCAGGTTCAGAGATATAACCTTTGGAATATGTCGTCTGCAAAAACTCAGTCAGACGGTTACTAGAGGTTCAAATACAATTGAAAAAAATGGTCTCTAAAGGCAGGTAGGTGGTCTTTATAGCAGGTTATTCACCACCACCACACAATCCATTTAACACATGCGCATCTGGCTGAATCACCAAGTTAGCAGCAGAGGTATGGTGAGCTGGAGTTGATTTAAAAAATAATTTGACTGAAATCATTGCTGCCTTAGGCAGCAATAACTTTCACTGCTGCCTAAGGCAGCAACAACTTTCAATCAAATACATTTCAAAATATTTTTAAGAGCATAGATGTCAGAGCACATAATACATATCTTAAATATTTTGGCAGTATTGGAAAGGTTAATCCGTTAATTGGAATTTAATATCTAGTTTGGCAATAAAATCTGACATGGTGATAAATCAGTGGATGGTGGGAACAAACATATATTTGCCCTATGAAAGTGAGACTGCAAATATTTAAGGAGTGGTAACTCTGACATTTGATGTCCTATCAGTTTCATTTTCACAACACAGATATTAGATGCCGACATTAACATTGTGACCATGTTTGGTGTCAATCCGTCAAGAAATAACAAAATGAGCCGCCATTGTTAGTGAGACAGAGACAGATGGATGGATGGACATGCAGAAGATGGATGGGGTCATCGCTATATGACAGCTGACTGACAAGTAAGCGGAGTTAAGAAAACCAATTTGGGCTTCAAAATCCATCAAATAAAAAAAATTGAATATGGCAGCCAAACACGCTAAAATTTGATTGGTCCACGGCGGCCATGTTTTTTACTGATCAACTTCCCATGAACACACTCTAATGGCCCTTAGTCCATAATCATATCCCCAAAATTTCAGCCCGATCCATTCAGCGGTTCTGCAGAATAAGTCGTTTTCACGAAAACTATGTCATCCAAGATGGCTGCGAACCATTTGGCCAATCAAGTTTCATCGAACAAACTTGGTTCAGCTCTTGCTCTATATGATATTTCGTGAGTTTTGAATCGATCCACCAAGTGGTTTCGGAGAAGATTTTGTCATTTCCTAACATCGGCCAAAATCCAAGATGGCCACCGGCCAAATTGACTGATCGGCTTTGTTTGAATAAACTTGGATCCCTATGCCCTAAGGATACTTCCTGCCAAATATAATTGAAATCGGCCCAGTGGTTCTTGAGAAGAAGTCGTTTAAAGAAAAAGGTTGACGGATGGACAGACGGACGCCGGACAGACGACGGACGGTCGCCATGGCATAAGCTTACTTGGCCATTCTGGCCAGGTGAGCTAAAAATGGCATTTATCATTAAAAATGGCATTTTTCTTAGTGAATGTATGTCCATTTGCAGGGCAAGAGAAGCCTATTTTTGTAAATTTTCAAAAACAGTCTTCTCTTGCCCTGCAAATGAACTTTTCTCAACACCATTGCAGCTTTCGTTATTGATATTCGTTTGTTGCTATATCTTGGAAATTTGTACGCAAGCTGATTAATCGAGTAATCACGATTATTTTTAAATAATCGATCGCGATCAGTCAACGCAATAATCGCGCAAGCCTAGTTGCTGCTATAGGCATATTTCAAAATATTCAATAGCTTACCTACATATATAGTTTTCTGGAAATTGAGTGGCGGGTATCAATTGAACCCAACATGGGCAAAGCATGGGTGGAGCTTAGCTAGAGACGGGTGTGGCACAGTTAAGACTGGATTTCTCCATTATACACTGGGCAGGTAACGATGTGTGATCACCCAGGATCCATTTCTAGCTTCGCTTTGAACACTTTTAGTCATGGAATTGATTTATATACACCAAATCCTGAATTCATAGAATCCCACCATCAAGGTACATGTAATACAGAGTTGAGACAGGTAAGGTGCTAAAAATATTGGGATTTTATTTTTACCGAGGGCTGTTGTAAAATAAGTTTCAAAAACATTCAATAGAACAGGTCTGTAATGTGTTTTCCATTCCCACAATTCCTTTCACGTTGTACATAAATACATGAAAAATGGTTACCCAAAACAGAATGGGTTATCTAAAACAGATTTGCCAAAACCCAAAATGAGTTACATATATTTTCAATTCGGCCAGGCCTGTAGAAAGTTTATTAACCATTTAATGGTCAAATTTCCTCAAAAAATCTAAATATCTGCCTGATTGAATGTCCATTTACAGGTCAAGTCAATATAATTTTTTAAAACTTATCACTGGAATGACTGGCTCTTGGCCTGTAAATGGACATTCCACAAGACCCTAACAGAGGTCGGTTTAGGCCAGCTTGACCATTAACCATTTTTAACCCTTAAATTTGTTAAATAAATTTAAATTTTTTCGGAGAAAATGTCCATTTGCCGACAAAGAGAAGACTGTTTTTGAAAATTTAACACTGGAATGACTGGCTCGTTTATCGAGCCAGGCATTCCAGTGATAAATTTCCAAAAAGTCTTCTCTTAATAAGCAAAAATTTGTTACCTCTCCGGGATGTAGAAGTTGTTTGAATGTAGCTTTCGTGACCATCTCAGTCACTTCTTCAACACTAACTGAGTCGTTGGCAACGTCACTCTGCTGACTACAGTCAAAAAATTCCTACATCCTGGAGGGGTAACTAATTTTTCCTTATTATGAATCATCCTGGGACCGGGACCATCTTTTTCGGAAATAGTCTTCTCTTAGTCTGCAAAAGACTAACAATAACTCTGCAATAACGTCTCCCAAGAGCACTGCTTAAGCCGTTTTTGCCCGGCATGACCATTAAGCAGTTAAATTGTAAATTCACCAAACATATACATAGAGGATGTGGTAACGAGCAGAGCTGTGAAACCGGCGACCCCGGGATCGCATCTCTGTTCGGCCAACAGACGATCGCTGGAAACATAGGCAATCTCTTTCACTCCTCTCTCCACCCAGAAGTATAAATGGGTAGCAGTTAAAATCTGGGAAGTTAAGAGGAGGCAGTAGCTCAGGCGGTAACGAGCAGAGCTGTGAAACCGGCAAACTCGCGATTGCATCTCTGTTCGGCCAACTGACGATCGCTGGAAACATAGGCAATCTCCTTCACTCCTCATTGCCTCTCTCCACCCAGGAGTATAAATGGGTACCAGTGTAACTGGGGGAGTTACCAATAATAGACTGAAATAAAGCCTAGAATGGCGTGAATGGGACTTGGAATCAGGGACTTGATAGACGGCAATCGTGAATGGGACCTGAAATCAGGGACTCAATAGACACCAACCAAACCAATAACTTCATATACATAATTCGTATACTTCATGTTAGACTTTTTGATTTTCAGGACGGAGCGATACGACAGTATGATTGTGGTATCACCTAACTGATGACGTGTTTGGTTATGACATCATATACTTGCATGACAGATTGAATCCCTCCATTAATCACATGCAAGTACATAGACATGTGTGCAAACATAGACATGTATGTAAATCATGTTATATAATAGGCTTGTGCGATTATTGCTTTGAAGCGATCACGATTGATTGTTCAAGAATAATTGCGATTAGTCGATTCATCAGCCTGGAAACATTACTCAGACAACAAAGGCGCATCAATGACGAAAGATACAATGGTGTTTAGATTTCCATTTACGTATAAGCCGAGAAGACTATTTTTTTGAAAATGTATTACTGGAATGCTTAGCTCGAGGAGTCATTCCAGTGATACGTTTTCAAAAATAGTCCTGTAACTGGACATGCATTCGGTGAGCAAAATATCGATTTTCATGACCAATTGCATAAAAGTAGGTTTTGATTTATATTATGCAGTAAAGAATTATGCATAATTATTTAATTTTTAATCATATAATTTCACGATTGAAAAAAATAATCGCAAATTTCGACTAAATCACGTAATCGTGCAAGCCTATCACATAAATACATACATGTTCCACGCACACAATATACATACACATGTCTCTCGCATACAAAACTGAGCAAAATCAACCATAACTTTCCCTCTTCTATTGATACAATACTGTAGCTGAGATGGAACAAGCAGTGGGGATGGCACCTCCTAGTTCTGTCTTTCTGAGTAATCGCTATAGTTATACACTAGTCGCGAGCACCAGGGACCCGCCGCTACTAATACCTAATTATAATGGTGTTGCGAGGCAAATATTGATTGCTCAGAGCCAATGATGGCCTAGTCTTATCGTATATCTCTATAGAGATTTTTTGGCACAACCTGGAAAAATGGCGAGAGGAAGTTAGAAGTTTTACTGGAGATATACATATTTAGCTCATCTAATCATATTTAACCCTTTAATGGTTAAATTTGATCAAGAAAATTTCCATTTTCTCATAATAAATGTCCATTTTTATCAGTGAAGGACTGACTATTTTTGAAAACCAAGCCAGTCATACCAGTGGTTAAGTTTTCAAAAATAGTCTTCTCTTGGCTGACAAATGGACATTTCTTAAGTCCATTGCAAATGCTGGTTTGGCCGGCTTGGGCATTAAAGGGTTAAAACAGATTAAGTCTAACAGATTTCACTTCAGCAATTTCAAAATGCTTTGTCTATGTCCAAGTCAAACATTAAATTTTATAATAGTGTGGAAGGATAATTGACTTTCTTTGGAGGGGTTGGGGCAGAGAGACAAATCAGTTGGTCACCCAGAAGTTCAAATATATGCGTGCGTGTGACTTGTGTTGGCAGTCAGCTGGGTAAGTCAAAGCCAAATGCCTGGGTCAAACAGCGGCTTGATGTTACATAAGAGAATCAAGGCCCCCTGTCAGACTGATGAGTTTTACAGATAACATATTCCAGGGGTTATATCTCCGAACTGGCTTAATATTTTGAAAACAATTTGACTGAAAGTTGTTGGTGGCTAAGCCACCAACAACTTTCAGTCAAATTGCTTTCAAAATATTAAGCAATTCAAGAATTTTTGCTCACAGAATTTATAGTCTGGTGGCAGCAGCGAGACACTTTAACCGTTTAATTGTCAAATTTGCTAAAAAAAAAAATTTGAAATATCTTCCTGCTGAATGTCCATCTACAAGAAAAGAGAAAACTATTTTTTTAAATTTTTCACTGGAATGACTGACTCGGTTATCGAGCCATTCATTCCAGCAGCAAATTTGAAAAAATTTTATTCTCTTGGCCTGTAAATGGACATTCTATAAGACCATAACCGAGCCCGGTTTTGGCCAGTATGACCATTAAAGGGTTAAATGGTCAAGTTGTCCAGAACCGGCCTATGTAGTGGTCAAAAGGAATGTCTATTTGCAGGTTAAAAGAAACCTATTTTTGAAAATTCACCATTGAAATGCCTGGCTTGATAACCAAGCAGCATCTAGAGGTTAATTTGAACAAGTTGCCCAAGGGCCTGTGGCGCTCACCTGGACCATTAGCATTTGAACCATTTGTATATAAATATATATGATGGATAATTTTGGGAAAATCCAAGATGGCCACCTCAAAATTTGACCAATCAAAAATCTGAATAGAAATTCTAGAGTCTACCATGATAGGGTTTGTTTTTGTTTGAAATATGTCAAGTGACTAAGGAGAAGCAACGTTTTGACAATTGATCAATTCTGAATAGAATTTCTAGAGCCGACCACCATAGAATCCATCTAGTGAAATTTGGTTGAAATATGTCAAGCAGCTAAGGAGGCGTAGCAATTTGACAATTTTGGGTAAATTTTTCATAAAATCTAAGATTTTCACCCAAAGAATTTATCAATCAAAATTCTGAATAGAAGTTCTAAGAGCCAATGGCCAAAGGATCCTTTCAGCCAAATTTGGTTAAAAGATGGTAAGAAAAAGCAATTTGACAGTTTCCAGTACATTTAAAATAAAATCTAAAATTTCACCCCAAAAAAACAACTGATGAATTAAAATTCTGTATAGAAGTTCTAGAGCCCATCACCACAGGCTCCTTTCAACTAAATTTGGTTGAAATTGCTCAGCATGTTAGTGAGAAGAAACAATTTTTTTTCATAAAACCCAATCTAAAATTTGATGAATCAAAATTCTGAAACGAAGATCTAGAGCCTATCACAATAGGAGCCTTTACACCCAATTTTGTTGAAATCGATCAGAATGTTAAAGAAGTAATTTGACAATTTCCCGCAAATTTGTAATAAAATCTAAGATTTTCATCAAAAAAAACTAAGAAATCAAAACTCTGAATGGAAGTCATAGAGCCTATGACCATAGGATCGTTTTAGCCTAATTTGGTTGAAGTCAGTCAAAATGGTAAGAAGCAATTGGACAATTTCCGGTACATTTTTCATAAAATCTAAGATTTTCACTCAAAAAATTTATGAATCAAGTCTGAATGGAAGTTTTAGAGCATATATATCGCCATAGGATCCGTTCATCCAAATTTGATTGAAATCGGTCAGAATGGTAAGGAGAAGCAATTTGACAATTTCCGGTACATTTTTCATAAAAAATGTATGAATAAAAAATCTGAATTGAAGTTCTGGAGCCTATGACCATAGGGTACTTCCAGCCAAATTTGGTTGAAATCGGTCAAGTGGCTAATGACGAGTAGTGTTTTAAAGCAAAAGTTGGACGGATGGATGGTCGCCACGGCATAAGCTCAGTTGGCCATTCGGGTCAGGTGAGCTAAAAAAATAGTCTTCAATTGTCCTGCACATGGTCATTTGCCAAATGTTTAGATTTTCATGACCAAATTTGACCATTTAAAAGGGCTATACAAACTGTACATGAAACCAGATACATTTACAAAAAATAGTCTTCTATTGGCCTGCAAACGGACATTCATTTCTGAAAAGCTTAGGTTTTCTTGACCAAATTTGACCATTTAAAAGGGTTATAGTTAACAGGCTGAACAAACTGTACATGAACCCATGTAAACCTGTGCTACAGTACAACTGAGGATAGATATATATACAGGGTGAATAAAAGCCTACAAAAAACAAATGTGCTGCAAATGGCGGCACGCATAAACATGCATCACAACACATATATATATATATATAAGCTTCATGCATCTGAAGTAAGCATTAACCTCCTCTCACAAAACAAGATTTACACATGAACTAAGTACTGCAACCTTTCTCAACCCTTTAACACTCAAATTTGGTCAAGAAAATATACATTTGCAGACCAAGAGAAGACAATTTTTGAAAATTTGCCACTGGAATGACTGGCTCGGTTATCGAGCCAGTCATTCCAGTGGTAAATTTTCAAAAACAGTCTTCTCTTGATCTGCATATGGACCTTTCTCAAGACCACTGCAGAAGCCGTTTTTGACTGATATGAGGTTTAGAGGGTTAAGCTGATAACATTCAAATTTTGTCAAGAAAATGTACATTTATAGAATATCCCCATTTGCAAAGCAAGATGATTTATTTTTGAAAATTTATCTCTGGAGTGATGGTCTCGGTTTATTGAGCCTGTCATTACAGTGGTGAATTATCTTCTCCTGGCCTGCAAATGGACATTTCTCAAGACCACTGCAGAAGCCGTTTTTGGTGGGCTTGAGTGGTCAAATGTTAAGAATAATTTTGTGTAGAAAACTAGTAGTAAACTAGGTTTTCTAACAAGATACACATGTACATGTAGCTGACTGAAAATCTTCACACTAACCGATAAATCAATACTAGTACATAGTATGACAGTAACCCACATACTGGAGAAGATAGTTATGACAGGTACTAAATATAATATATAACGGTAATAGCGCAAAATTATTCTAAAAAATCTGAAGGAAAAGCATTCCTGTCGAACGCAACAATGAATCAGTCAAATTTCCAAGCTATTCTGCATGTTTCATATTTATTTTCATAGTATGATAAACCCTAATTGCTTGTGCTAATTCTGTCTTAACATAGTCATTATTCCTTTATTTATACACAAGCCGGCCAAAAACCAGCTTCTTTACTGGTCTTGACAAATCTACATTTGCAGAGCAAAAGAAGAATTTTTGAAAATTTACCACTTAAGTGATTGGTTCGATAACTGAGCCAGTCAATCCGGTGATAAATTGTTCAAAAATTATCTTCACTTGGTCTGCAAATGGATATCTTAATGAGAAATGAGTCACTGCTCTATGTAACCGACTGCATCATCACATATTTCATGCCGCCACCACACCACACACCCCACACCAACCCCGCAGTCCAGTGAAGCCAGCTAAAACTATACATGTAGCCTGACAACTTACACTCTGAGTGGAGAATTTATGAACATTTCTGAAATGTACATTTTCTTGACAAAATTTGAATGTTATCAGCTTAACCCTTTAAACCTCATATCAGTCAAAAACGGCTTCTGCAGTGGTCTTGAGAAAGGCCCATTTGCAGATCAAGAAGACTGTTTAAAAAAATTTACCACTGGAATGACTAGCTTGATAACCGAGCCAGTCATTCCAGTGGCAAATTTTCAAAAATTGTCTTCTCTTGGTCTGCAAATGTAAATTTTTTGTGTTAGCCCGGTAACACTTATATCCGCCAAAAACGGCTTCTACAGTGATCTTTAGAAATGTTCATTTGCAAACCAAGAGAAGACTATTTAAAAACATGTATCACTGGAATGACTGGCTCGATAACCGAGGCAGTCATTCCAGCGATAAATTTTTAAAAAGTGTATGCAAATCGACATTTTCTGAGAACATTGAAATTTTCTTGATATAAATTTGAGTGTTTAAAGGGCTGGAATGATGCTACGGTACCCATCAACCGGTACTTGATGTTTCCAAAGTAAATAATACACTTTTAACCATTTCATGACAGTCGTCCAAAATCGAGCCAGTCATTTCAGTGATTAATTTTCAAAAATATTCAGGAGTCTCTTGCCTGCAATTGCCCATTCAATAAGTATATATATATTACTAAATTTATCCATTAAGGAGTTAACCACAAGCTAACATTTTTGAGAGGCATGAGAAGAGTCAGCAGATAACATGCAATGTATATATTGCCAGTCTAACCCTTTAACACTCATATCAGCCAAAAACGATTTCTGCAGTGGTCTTGAGAAAAATGTCCATTTGCAGACCAAGAGAAGACCATTTTTGAAAATGTACCACTGGAATGACTGGCTCGGTTATAAAAAATTTGTCTTCTCTTGGTCTGCAAATGGACATTTTCTATGAGAAAATTGAAATTTTCTTGAATAAATTTGAGGGACAAACACATGATTTCAGAAAACAACAGGTAACCTAGACGACTAGATTGTGTGTCTTTACAGCCAGCTTCTAGTCAGGTGTACCACAGGGTAGTGTTCTCAGCCCACTCTTATTTCTTCGATTCATTAACTAAAGCCATCCTTAAATAATAGTTTTGCTGTCCTCTCTCCAACCGACCATAAATAAAACCTGCCGACTCAAAATCTTTTTTTTGCAGTTTTCTGTGAATACAAATCAAAATTCTGTAAACATGTTCTGAAGGATACCACACTAGGGTTCTTTCATCCAAGTTTGATTGAAATCAGCCCACTGGTTAGCGAGTAGGGTTTTAATAGTCAAAATTCTGTATATAAAGTTCTGAAGCATACCACTCTAGGGCCCTTCCAGCCAAGTTTGCTTGAAATCGGCCAAGTGGTGAATGAGGAGTAGGGGTTTAACTGAATTCCAGAAATCTTCAGAAAACCCAAGATAGCCGCCGGAAAAATAGACCAATCAAAATTCTGTACACAAACCTGTGTTGAAACCTACCACCATAGTATCCTTCCAGCCATGTCTGGTTGAAATTGCCCAAGCAGCTGGAGTGGTGTATTAAACAATTTCCCGTCATTTCTTTTTAGAAAATTCAAGATGTCCGCCGAAAAAATTAACCAATCAAAATTCTCTATAGAAGTTCTAAAACATAGCACTTTAGGGTATTCTCAACCAAGTTTGCTTGAAATCGGTCAAGTGGTTAATGAGTAGGCTTTTAAGTGATTTCCAGAAACTTTCAGAAAATCCAAGATGGCCACTGGAAATATTGACCACTCAGAATTTTCGTTAGAAGTGCTGAAGCCTACCAGTATAGAATGCAGGAAATGTCAATTTCCCTTTCTCCGAGATCTAACAATACTCACCATTCTGTTACTTCTGATATACAGCTGGCCCTGACAGCGGCTCTAGGATTATAGACTTAGAAAGCTTTACCGACTCCTGGGAACCGGGTACCCGGCTCCCCACTGCCGAGTACCCGTTTACCATAGAGCTCATATTGTTTGCATAGCCACCAAACAAGAGAAAACTATGGCTTGCCTCCGTGGGGCTGGGAGGCTGGGTCCGTAACAGAATGGTGAGTATTGTTAGATCTCGGAGAAAGGGAAATTGACATTTCCTGCATTCTCCTTCGATCAATACTCACCATTCTGTTACTTCTGATATACACCAGATTTGATCAGTCACCTGGTGGGAAGGGGCAAGCCATACATGCTAATTTTGCCCCTTGGAGAAAGATTTTAGACTTCAAACTTGACTAACGGAGACCTAAAAGGACCGTCAAGTTCACGGAACCGAATCACATTCGCGTCACAGCCCCCCCCCCCTTTTTCCTCCTAAGAAAAGGGAGAGAACTAACGAACATGTATCTCGCCTGAAACACCAATATGCCAAGAGGGTTAACTACTCCCTGCATATCGTTTGTATTAGCCTGGAATGAGCATGAATATATAAGATGAATGAACATGATACATATACATAATACAAAAAACTCTCACTTGTTGAATTACCTTATGATAACAGGACTTCAGACGTACCGCCTACAACCATTCACCGGTTCGGCCATCAGTGACACAATCTGGTTGACATCCTCTCGCTTGACCATGCCTGCTTTAGGTTCTTTTCTTACCAAAGTGAAAAAAAGGGGAAAAGCAGTGTGGTCACTAACTATCGTTTCAAAACAGCTAAAGCGAGTGGATTGGCTGAGTCTGACACATCCCTCATATAGTAATCCGTAAATGAGGACTCACAGTGCCATTGTGCAACGGCCATGATGTCCTCTAACGGAACACCATTGTAAAGGGCGGTCGAGGCGGCTATTCCTCTAACATCGTGTGCCCTTACGCCCTGCACCTGGTGCCCAGTCGCCATCTCATGAGTAGTCTGAATGCATTCGACCACCCAACGAGAGATAGTATCCATGGATGCGGCGCCATAAGGCTTTTTATGGCAGATCCACAGATGTCTATCGTTCGACCGTAACGAGTCAGTCCGTTTCTTGTACTTAGTCAAAGCACGGACCGGGCACCAGACACTGGCATCACGATCAAACCTGGTTAACTTCGGTATAATGATCGGTTTGCCGGGATATCTCAAAGATTGGTTCTTTGACATAAATTCTGCTCTTGGCAGAAGACGCAGACCTTCTCCAGAAACAATAAATCGGTTCCTCTCTGCCGAAAGCGCATGGATCTCACTGCGCCTTCTAGCTGAGGAAGCTGCCAATAGAAAGACCGCCTTTAGAGTCAAATGCTTTAGACTAGCCGAACGCAACGGTTCGAATGGGTGCTTGGCCAGTACATTAAGCACTAAAGATAGACTCCAGGCTGGAATGACTACCGGTTGTCTCGGGCGGAGATTGCTCATTCCCTTCAACATCACGTTTAACTGGGCCACCTCTGGACTATCCCTGTTGGCTAGACAAGGGATAACTGATGCCAAAGCTGACTTGTATCCAGCAATTGTGACGGGAGCTAGTCCTGTAAAGAACAGCTCACAGAGAAAGTCTGCTATTTGCTGAATAGTGGATTGAAAGGTATCAATACCCTTTTCTTCACACCAGTCTGCAAATCTGTTAACCTTGTTGTTATATGACTTGAAGGTTGACCTCCTTCTCGCAGCCGCGATGAAATCAGCAGCCTGTCGAGAAAAGCCTTCCGACGTGGAACGTTGTTTGACAACATCCACGCAGTCAATTTGAACATTTCGGGACGCTCGTGTAGGAAGCGTCCCTTGGCCTGGGAGATTATGTTCGGAATCTCGGGCAACTGCACAGGATTTTCCACCAGCAGATCTAGAAGATCCGTGAACCACGCCCTGCTCGGCCAATACGGCGCTATTAGCAGGACCAGACACGGTTCCTCCCTGACCTTCACCAATACCTTCGGTAGAAGAATGGTGGGTGGATACGCGTAAGCGTGCATCCCTCTCCAGCTTATCGCCAGAGCGTCTGTATCGACGGCATTTGGATCTGGAATCGGCGAGACATATGTCATGATTTGAGCATTTTCCTTTGTGGCGAACAAGTCCACGTTGGGTTTGCCCCAATGCTCGAAGATCCGTCGTAGAACTGGAGGGTTGAGGGACCATTCTGTTGGCAGGATTCTCTGTCTGCGAGACAAAGCATCCGCCAGAATGTTCAATCGGCCAGGAATATGAGCTGCTTTCAAAACAACCGAGTAATTCCTGCACCATTGAATCAAGTGCCACACCCTGATGCACAGGGTGGGCGACCTGGTCCCTCCTTGGCGATTTATATATGATACTACTGTCGAATTGTCCGACCGTATCAATATCACCTTGCCCCTGATCATCGGAAGGAATTCTTCCAACGCCAGTTCCACTGCCATCATTTCCAACAGATTGATATGCAGCTGACTCTCCGGGAGAGTCCATGTGCCCGAGACCTGGTGTTCTCCCAGGCAGGCACCCCACCCTTCCAGCGATGCATCCGTGTAAACGGACAGCTGGGGGTGGGGTAGGTGCAGCGAAACCCCTATTAGGAGATTCTGACGCTGTTTCCACCATAGAAGATGCGATATTATCGGCTCCAAAACTGGCACCAGTTTTGACAGGGGTTCTGTTCTCTGTTTCCACAGAGACATCAGATACAACTGGATAGGTCTTCGCATTAGAGCAGCGTACGGGATAACCTGCTCCATGGAGACCATCATGCCCAGCATCTGAAGGAACCGCCTCGCCTGAATGTGGTTTCCCACTCGAAAACTCCCGAGGATGGCTAACAGAGACACCACTCTGGGCTCTGACGGGTAAACCCTGCCCTCCTCGAGGTCGAATCGCATCCCCAAATAAACGAAATGTTGAGTGGGTGTCAACTCGGATTTCTCCTCGTTGACTAACCAGCCTAGATCTGAAAGTAACTTCAGAGTCAGAGCAGTATCCACGTTCAACCTGGCTGCCGAGTCTGCCTTGAGCAGCCAGTCGTCTATGTAGGTGTGTAGCGCCACGTTCTCTTTTCTGAGAAACGCTGTCACCGCAAGGACCACTCTTGTGAAAACCCTCGGAGCTGTCGACAGGCCAAACGGGAGAACTGTAAACTCCCATACTTGATTCTGAAACGCAAATCTCAGAAACCTGTGCCAACTCCGATTGATCGGAATGTGGAAATATGCATCTTTCAGATCGATCGATACACACCACATTCCTTTCCTCAATCCCGCCATTACCGACCTCGGTGTTTCCATCTGGAACCGAGGCGTATGGATAAACCAATTTAATGGCCTGAGATTGAGTATGGGTCTCCATCCCCCCGTGCTCTTGGGGACAAGGAACATGTTTGAATAGAAGCCTGGAGTGTTCCGGTTTGCTGGTTTTATTGCTCCCTTCAGAAGCAAACCCGACACTTCCTTTTGAACGGCTTCTAACTTGTCTGGCTCCCTTGGTACGGGTGTCCAGACTGGTGCCAAAGACAGATTTTGTGGCGGAAAGTCCCACCACTCCGGCATGTAACCCTGGGATAACCATCCCAGGACCAGACTGTCTGACGTCACACCTCGCCAAGCCTCGACGAAACGCATGAGCCTTCCACCCACCATAGACGCCTCGACGTCTAACGGGGTTGTCCGGCTCGCAGTCCGCCCCCCCCCCCCCCCTTTCTTAACGAGAGAGAGTGAGAACCATTTCGTTCTAGGCACGACGGGTATAACTGGCACCGCTGTTCCTGTCGCACAGGTGCGGTCCAGGCGGATATGAAGGGAGCTTGCGTACCCTCAGGTACGCTTCGGCCCCTTCTGTCCGCCCTTTGAGGCCTTACCCTTACCCTTCCCCTTGCCCTTACCACCTCTAGGGCGGTCCGGAGCAACATTGGGGAGGGTAGGCGCCTCTACAGCCTTCCTGGGTTTCTTCGCCGGCGGCGGCTCCGAAAACCCAGCCGAAACAGACGTCGCAATAGGCCTGGCTTTCGCCTTGCCCTTATGCTTTTTCTGTTTCTTTGAAGGCTGTACTGTTAGCGGCTTACCCACAGCCCCTAGTGCGTGCGCTTGCCGCACTAGCTCTAGCTGTAGATTTACCGCTAACCGATTCTGCGCAATACTGGCGGTGTCCTCTAAGATGGCCCGCGCTTGGCCACCAAAGATGCTAGGCCCTGTCAGGGGCGTCCCAAGAAGACGCTCCTTGACTGCCGTAGCCGGACGCATATGGTCAATGACCATTTGCCTCCTGGACTTCGTCACACGCGCTTGCACCCTTGCCAATGCGTCCATTGACAGCACCAAGCCGTCATTAACGCACGATAGCGCCACAGGTGGCACAGGGTGGCCTGCCCCCGCTTCAGCCCACACCGACTGAAGTAGGCGATAGGAGTGATTGACAGCGCTCATGGCTGCCCTCACACCCTCATCGCATAGGGCCAGGACTTCTTCCTGGTGTACCTGGGCCTTATCCACTAGTGCCGGACCGGGACCACCCGAACCGGCACTTTGGACGCCCAGTACCCATCGGTCATCCTCCGTGACCGACGGGACTACACCATACCTGTCGTATTCACCCCGCGGAATACGGCACCTTGCCCGCACCTCCCTGGAGGCCGCAGGGAGCTGACCCTTGGTCATTAGTTGTTTGCTATAAATAGCATCCAACAAATCAATGAACCGTGGATCCAGTCCCACTGACTGGATCCGGGCCGCGGGCAAAATCCCCGTCCTAATCGACGCAACCGACGGACGGGGCGCATCTTCATCGGCCATGGCCGAAACCACAGACGGGTCAACTCTGGCTAGCCACGCCAGAGCATCAGACCAGTCTAACTCCGAAGAAGATACTCCCGCAAACACGTCACCCGTTGACATGTTTACGGGTCTGCCAGCCATGGCCTCCCGGCCAGGAGCCACGGCTGACATGCCAGGCACTCCGCTACCACATGGTTCCGCCGCCACCCCATGAAACACTCCGGTCCATGGGGTAGGTCCGCACGGAAAACCGTACGGACCCGTAACCGTCGCGGAACCATAGCCGGCCACGGGCGCCAACGGCACCCCATGTCCGGCTGCCGGACCAGGCGAGATAGGTGAGTACCACGCCTGGCCCGGCACACCGGTTCCCCTGACGGCTGGTGACAAACCAAGCCGCGCGGAACCGGTGCACGGTAACGGATTGGCCTCAGCTGCAGGTGGAGCCGCTGACCTGGCTTGCGCCAAACCAGACAAATGGAGGCCGGTTCCGTCCAGGACGGAATCAACCTCCATATTCTCCACCTGCGGCTTCACGGGCCGCAGCAACCTCTCCTCCTCGGCCTCATCGTCTTCAGACTCCGAAGAGCCGTCACTAGACGAATAAACCGTGGAGCCGTCCTGGCGGACGGCTCCCACACCTGACGGACCGGCCACCGCTACTGGACCACCCGGAGGTGGCCGCAGAGAGACAGAACCCGTCTGGCCGAAGCCAGACGGACCCGCCAGGGGGCCGTACGAGACGGCCCCCTCGGTAACCAGTCCAGAATCCTGTCCGAAGACAGGATCCGTACCAGGCATGGGGAGAAACTGCCCCCCAACCTTTGGTAGCAGGGACGACACCAGCGTGGGCAGAACGCTATGCAGAAAACCCTGCATAGCCGGACCAAACCACGCCGGCGGTGCCATTTCCGCCACCTCCAGCTGGGGACGTGGAGCACCCCCACCGGCCGAACCGGGCGCTCCACGATTTCCTCTCGGACCGCCTGACCCCGCGTCAGACCCAGCCAAGTCCTTCTGGGCAAGGAACTTAACCATCGTTTCGACGGACCACACTGCACAAACATTACACCTATGATCTATATTACACAGGGCACACCTAAAACAGACATGGTCCTTGAACATTACACGGACAAACTTATGGCAGTCGTCACATGATGGCGGGGCTGGCTTGGCCTATAAAATAAGCACAAACCTACAATAAACAAGCGGAACGAGACACGGATGGAAGGCAGACATTTAATTTTCAAATATTTTGACTCATAAATTAACCGTAACCTCCCGCACCCCACCCCGCCACGTTACAACAACGATCGCATTGATTATGACGACAAGAACGCGGCGGGCACAACACACCCATAATAGATCCTACAGGATGTGTAACGGCTCCAGGAATCATATCGCATAGCATTCAGGGTATATTTACTAATCAATATAAATTATACTCCTAACGAACGCAGCACGATATGTGAAGAAAACAACAAAATGTATAACAACTGCTGTCCCACACGGTAAAACCGCAGACCACGCATCTACTCAAGAATTTTGAAACCACCGATCATTGCAAACCGATCGTGATTGCACGTAAACTTGATCATTCTAAAGTTTCCGGTACCATTTTTAGTACGCAGCACCCAGAACAAGATGCGCGATTAATGAAAAAATTTTTCTTCACATAAACATCCGAGCGACCGGGTGTGACGTCACCCGCTCGGATTCTACGGAGAACGACGTCAGCCGATATTCGTGTTAGAAATACCGTAGCAAACACCTATTTTCATATCTGCCGATCGCCTGTTGGGGTTTAAAGAAGGCGATCGTCTGGCATATATCGTTGCTAGCACACGTCCCAGATTCTATGGGGTTAGAAATTGGAACATGCGACACAACGAAATTTAGAGACCTAAGTCTTTTAACTATGGATATAAAGAACAATACAACCTGGTTATCTTGGGCGGTATTCTCCATAGTCCTTAGTTATTCCTTTAGCGCACAAACTATCACCGATTAAAGACTTAGAATCTTTTTAAAAAACACTAAAATCCCTAATGCGAAAAGCATGTATTGCACTTGTTGCTATGCAAACAAGAATGAGCTCTATGGTAAACGGGTACTCGGCAGTGGGGAGCCGGTACCCGGTTCCCAGGAGTCGGTAAAGCTTTCTAAGTCTATAATCCTAGAGCCGCTGTCAGGGCCAGCTGTATATCAGAAGTAACAGAATGGTGAGTATTGATCGAAGGAGAATTAGTCTACCCAGGTTTCGCTGGAGTCGGGCCATTTATATTTGTAGTATTTTAAATAATTTCCTGAAATTTTTTGTAATATCCTAGCTGACGACCAGAGAAATTGACCAGTCAAAATTCTGAATACAAGTTCTGGAGCCTACCATCATAGGATCATTTCAGTCAATTTTGGTTGAAATCAGTCAAAGCGTAAATGAGGAGATGTGATTTGACGGACGGACGATGGATGGCCGCCACGGCATAAGCTCTCTTGGCCCTTTGAGACAGTTGAGCTAATAACCGGGGTATGAACGAGTTGGGGATGGATATACATAGTTTTCATTTGAAGTCTCCATGTAGAGTCGTGAGCGTTTTAGAGGGAACAACCCTGTGCAGATTATCTTGGTTCCCTGTCTACATTCGTGACCAATGCGTTCGTGTATCAGACGACTACTGTATTGCTCGAGACTAGTAAAAATCACCCATTTAGCAACCGAGATGAATGAATTGTGAGCTCTACATTTCCGACATTTTTATGAAAGATGCCAGTTAATGATTTATTACAATGTCAATATTACGCGAATCGGAACATTTAAAAATTATTCATTCATGGATATTGACTTTTTGGAGCTAAATTTCTTTGTATCATTGGAATTTCCATTGCAATAATGGTGCAAGGATCCCGCCTCGACAGAACAAGTATTTACTTCACCGAGTCATCTAATGGACCTTTCTGGTTTTAGCTATGCCCCGCCCATCTCTAGCTAAGCTCCACCCACACCATGCTCGTGTTGGGATCGATTGATCTCTGAACACCCTGACAATCAATTTCCAAAAAACTACACAGGTAAGCTGTTGAATATTTTGAAACTAATCTGACTGGGCGCTGTTGCTGCACAACAGCGCCCAGTCAAGTTAGTTTTAAAATATTCAACAGCATGTATATTAAATAGCAAAGAATTACAAAGACATACAATTCATACAACATGTCGGACCATTTGAGATTTGTTGACGGTCAATATGGAACCCTTTGTGACGTAATGATTATGACGTCACCATACACGCGCTGAGCTGATTATGATGTCATACGAGGTCAGATGATGAATGGATACTCTGGAAAGGTGAATTATCATAATTGTCATGTCGACCCCAAACTAAATCTCCCAAATGCAACACAATATCGTCATATAAAATATAATATCGAATGCATTTGCTGATTTATGACAAAGACACATAGTGACATTATCACTCCAAGTATTTTGAATTAGTGTTGGGAATTGGTACTATTTTTGTGACCGATGATTGCTTTTATATTCTAACCGATGATCAATTAATGATTGATCATAACAGGTTCTCATTTTTACCCATTTTGAATGCAGTAGTTATAGCATGTTCAAGGATAATAACCCCTTTCAAACCAAGTCGCAGGTATGACAGATGCTTAATAATTTATGAAATAATCTGTTGAATATTTTGAAACTAATTTGACTGGAAGCTGTTGCTGCCTAAGGCAGTAACAGCTTCCAGTCAAATAAGTTTCAAAATATTCAACATGCTATTGGTATGGTTGCTTTGAAATTAACATAAAGAATTAATGTCTTAGACTAAGGAGTAATACTTTTTCCAAAAAATATTAATTTTCTAGCTTGACCAGTTAAAATATAATAGTCAATTTCTAAACAACCAAAATCTATTTCTGAAATCATGATCGATCGGTTGGTTGAACATGAAAACCAATCGATCATTGATCAAATCGATTAATCGGAACAACACTATTTTGAAGCCTTACCTTCTGTACAGTACATAGATCATATTAATTTGTGATACTCACCTTCACATTATAAATTAAAAATTTCTGCCTTAAATTACAGAATAGTTTCAAAGTGATCTGCTAAGTGGTTATAGAGTTATCGGTCGGAAACCAATTTTCAAGATGGACCAGGATGCTGGTGGCTGTCAGCCATATTGGATTTCGGATCATCTTCTATTTCAATAGGTTTCTTCCGCAGATGTAGTTTAGTCATCATATGACGTTTCAAAGCGATCTGCTAAACAGAAATGGAGTTGTCGTTCAGAAACTAATTTTCAAGATGGCAGGGTTCTGCCCACACTGGTCTGGATTAGCCACCACTCAACAATTTTAACCAGCACTAAAGACTAAACTATCTTTTTTAACCGCCACTTTTCACATATTTTGTTGAAATTAAGCTTCATTTCAAGGAACTTTGTAAAATTTCCGTAAAAATGTCCGGCACTAATTTCATCCTGGGCAGAACCCTGAGATGGCCACCGGTGGCCTTATTGGATTTAGGATTACCATCGATTTCAATAAGTTAATTTATTCCTCAGACCTAGTCCAGTCATCCTATGAAGTTTCAAAGCAATTCGATAAAGAGTAACGGTTATCATCCGGAAACAAATTTTCAAGATGGCCACCGGTGGCTGACGGCCATCTTGGATTTTAGATCAGCGTAAATTTTGATAGGTTTCCTCCCCAGATCCACCAGTCCAATGACCCTATGAAGGTTCAAAGCGATCCAATACCCGGTAACGGAGATATCATCTGGAAGCCAATGTGTCTGGTGGCCATCTTGGATTTCGGATCATCGTAAAGGGTTATTATAATGCTTGAGTTGGTATTTACAAGGATTCTGTAGTCTGTATAGCTTACAACAACACAGTTTCAACAGAATTTACAGAAATGGGGCAATCTGGAAGTACAGTTGGGCAACCTAATTTAAATGGCATACTTGCCCCTGGGGGCACCAAAATATTTTTCTAATTTTCTAAAATTTGTTGTGCAGTTATATATTATTGATCTTAACCAGCATAAATTGGAATGCTCATAATTATGAATAGGCGTGTCACAATACGCAATATGTATCGTGTATCGTGATACTAATGCTTGGTAATACATGTATCGTATCGGCACCTCTGTAACGCAAAAAGCCGGTACACCATGGTTAGCCATTGGATTTTACAATTAAATACTAACATGACTTAACAGTATGCTTATCAGGACAGACACGATGCAAGTCATCACTACTCACTAGCTTGTGTCAATTTAGTCATTTGATGATACGTATCGTGATATGTATTGTATCGGGATCGGTGTATTAATATACATATCGTATCGCGAGGTCCCTGGCAATATACACCGCTAATTATGACCAGCTGAAACATATGAAAACAAGCGTGACGATTCTAGGAGTATAGTGGATTGGAGGAAATTTCAATTTCCCTTTCTCCGAGATCTAACAATACTCACCATTCTATTACTTCTGATACAAGCTAGCCTGGATAGCTGGGCCCTAGGACTATAGACTTAGTAAGCTTTACTGACTCCTGGAACCGGGTACTCAGCTCCCAACTGCCGAGTACCCGTTTGCCATGAAGCTCATATTGTTTGCATAGCCACCAAACAAGAGATACCCATGGCTTGTCTCCGTGGGGCTGAGAGGCTGGGTTCGTAATAGAATGGTGAATATTGTTAGATCTCGGAGAAAGGGAAATTGAAATTTCCTTCATTCTCCTTCGATCAATACTCACCATTCTATTACTTCTGATATACACCAGATTTAGACAGTAACCTGGTGGGAAGGGGCAAGCCATCAACTGCTACTTTTGCCCCTTGGAGAAAGAGCTAGACTTAAACTTGATTAATGGAGACTTAAAAGGACCATCAAGTTAACGGAACCGAATCACATTCGCATCACTGCACTCACCCCCCTTTTTTCTTCTCCTAAGAAAAGGGAGAGAACTCACGAACATGCATCTCGCCTGAAACACAAATATGCCAAGAGGGTTAACTGCTCTTTGCATATATTAGCCTGGGAATGAGCATGAATATATAAGATGAATGAACATGATATATAGACATAATACAAAAAACTCTCAATCTTGAATTACGACATGATATTTGGATTTCAACCAATCACTTGTCCGGCCATCAGTGACACCATCTGGTTGATATCCTCTTGCTTTACCATGTCTGCTTCTTAATTCTTTTTTACAAATGCCAAAAAAGGGAGAAGAGCAGTGTGGTCGTATAACTATCGTTTCAAAACAGCTAAAGCGAGTGGATTGGCGGAGTCTGACACATCCCTCATATAGTAATCCATGAAAGAGGACTCACAGAGCCATTGTGCAACAGCCATGATTTCCTCTAACGGAACCCCATTGTAAAGGGCGGCCGAGGGGGCTATTCCTCTAACATCATGTGCCCGTGCGCTTTGCACTTGGTGCCCAGTCGCAATCTCATGCGTAGTCTGAATGCATTCGACTACCCAATGAGAGATATAATTGCGGCGCCATATGGCTTCTTATGGCAGATCCACAGATGTCTATCATTCGACCGTAACGAGTCTGTCAGTTTTTTGTACTTAGTCAAAGCACGGACTGGGCACCAGACACTGGCATCACGATCAAACCTAGTTAGTTTCAGTATAATGATCGGTTTGCCAGGATATCTCAAAGATTGATTCTTTGATATAAACTCTGCTCTTGGCAGTAGACGCAGACACTCTCTGGAGACAATAAATCGGTCCATCTCTGCTGAAAGTGCATGGATCTCACTGCACCTTCTAGCTGAGGAAGCTGCCAATAGAAAGACCGCCTTTAGAGTCAAATGCTTTAGACTAGTCGAATGCAACGGTTCGAAAGGGTGCTTGGCCAGTACATTAAGCACTAAAGATAGACTCCAGGCTGGAATGACTACCGGTTGTCTCGGTCGGAGATTGCTCATTCCCTTCACCATCACATTCAACTGGGCCACCTCAGGCCTATCCCTGTTGGCTAGACAAGGGATAACTGATGCCAAAGCTGACTTGTATCCAGCAATTGTGACAGGAGCTAGTCCTGAAAAGAACAGCTCACAGAGAAAGTCTGCTATTTGCTGAATAGTGGTTTGAAAGGTATCAATACCCTTTCCTTCACACCAGTCTGCAAATCTGTTAACCTTGTTGTTATATGACTTGAAGGTTGACCTCCTTCTCGCAGCTGTGATGAAATTCACAGCTTGTCGAGAAAAGCCTTCCAACGTGGAACGTTGTTTGATAACATCCACGCAGTCAATTTGAACATTTCGGGATGCTCGTGTAGGAAACGTCCCTTGGCCTGGGAGATTATGTTCGGAATCTTGGGTAACTGCACTGGATTGCCCACCAGCAGATCTAGAAGATCCGTGAACCACACCCTGCTGGCCCAAAATGGCGCTATTAGCAGGACCAGGCACGGATCCTCCCTGATCTTCACCAATATCATCGGTAGAAGAATGGTGGGTGGGTACGCGTAAGCGTGCATCCCTCTCCAGCTTATCGCCAGAGCGTCTGTATCGATGGCATTTTGATCTGGACATAAGTCATGATTTGAGCATTTTCCTTTGTGGCGAACCAAGTCCACGTTGAGAGACCATTCTGTTGGCAGAATTCTCTGTCTCCGAGACAAAGCATCTGCCAGAATGTTCAATCGCCCAGGAATGTGAGCTGCTTTCAAAACAACAAAGTAATTCCTGCACCATTGAATCAAGTGCCACACTTTGATACATAGTGTGGGTGACTTTGTCCCGCCTTGGCGATTTATGTATGATACTACTGTATCAAGATCGCATTGCCCCTGACTTTTGGAAGAAACTTTTCCAATGCCAGTTCCACTGCCATCATTTCCAACAGATTGATATGCAGCTGGCTCTCTTGGAGAGTCCATGTGCCCGAGACCTGGTGTTCTCCCAGGCATGGGGGCCCCATCCCTCCAGCGATGCATCCGTGTACACGGACAGCTGGGGGTGGATGGAGTAGGTGCAGCGAAACCCCTACTAGGAGATTCTGACGCTTTTTCCACCATACAAGATGCGACATTATTGGCTCCAAAACTGGCACCAGTTTTGACAGGGGTTCTGTTCTCTATTTCCACAGAGACATTAGATACAACTGGATAGGTCTTGGCATCAGAGCAGCATACAGGATTGCCTGCTCCATGGAGACCATCATGCCCAGCATATGAAGAAACCGCCTCGCCTGAATGTGGTTTCCCAATCGAAAACTCTTGAGGATGGCTAACCGAGACACCACTCTGGGCTCTGACGGGTAAACCCTGCCCTCCTCGAGATCGAATCGCATCCCTAAATAAACGAACTGTTGAGTGGGTGTCAACTCGGATTTCTCCTTGTTGACTATCCAGCCTAGATCTGAAAGTAACTTCAGAGTCAGAGCTGTATCCACCTCTAACCTGGCTGATGTGTCTGCTTTGATCAGCCAGTCGTCTACAGTATGTAGGGGTGAAGCGCCATGCTCTCTTTTCCGAGAAACGCCGTCACCGCAAGGACCACTCTGGTGAAAACCCATGGAACTGTCGACAGGCTAAATGGGAGGACTACAAACTCCCACACTTGATTCTGAAACGCAAATCTCAGAAACCCGTGACAACTCCTGTTCATTGGAATGTGGAAATATGCATCCTTCAGGTCGATCGATACACACCACATTCCCTTCCTCAATCCTGCCTTTACCGATGTCGGAGTTTCCATCTGAAACCGAGGCGTATGGATAAACCAATTTAATGGCCTGAGATTGAGTACGGGTCTCCATCCCCCTGTGCTCTTGGGGACAAGGAATATGTTTGAATAGAAGCCTGGAGTGTTCCGGTTTGCTGGTTTTATTGCTCCCTTCAGAAGCAAACCTGACACTTCGTTTTGAATGGCTTCTAACTTGTCTGGTTCCCTTGGTACGGGTGTCCAGACAGGTGCCAATGACAGATTCTGTGGTGAAAAATCCCACCACTCCGGCATGTTCCCCTGGGATAACCATCCCAGGACCAGACTGTCTGACGTCAAACCTCGCCAAGCCTCGATGAAACACATGAGCCTTCCACCCACTATAGACGCATCGACGCCTAATGCGGTGTCTGGCTCGTGATCCACTCCCCCACCCCCCCACCCACCCCCTCTCTTGACGAGAGAGTGAGAACCATTTTGGTCTTGGCTTGGCCGGTCTAACTGGCACCGCTGTTGCTGTTGCACAGGTGCGGTCCAGGCAGATACTAAGGGAGCCCTCATACCATCAGGTACGATCCGCTCCCTTCTTTCCGCCCCTTGAGGACTTACCCTTCCCCTTCCCGCCTCTCGGGCGATCAGGAGCAACATTGAGGAGGGTAGGGGCCTCCACAACCTTCTAGGCCTTCTTCGCTGGAGGCGGATGAAAAGACCCAGTAGAAGCAGAAGCAGCACTAGGCTTAGCTTTTGCCTTGCTTTTGTGCTTCTCTTTCTTAGAAGGTTGTCTGGTTAGCGGCTTGGCTACAGTCCCTAGTGCGTGCGCCTGACGAGCTAGCTTTAGCTGCAGATTAACCGCCAACCCGCTTGGCCACCAAAGATGCTAGGGCCTGTAAGGGACGTCCCAAGAAGTACGGTACCGTACGGTTCCGCCGCCACCCCATGAAAAACACCAGTCCATGGAGTAGGCCCGCACAGAAAACCGTGCAGACCCATAACGGTTGAAGAACCGTGGCCAAACACGGGCGCCAACGGCACCCCATGTCTGACTGTCAGGCGAGATAGGTGAGTACCACGTAGGCTTGCGCGATTTTTACTTTGAAACATCGCGATCGATTTTATAAAAAATCGCAATTTTCGATTAAATCGTGGGTCCAAATTCCCAAAAGTATACACCGGGGTAACGTGACTTGTTTATAGAAAACGTAGAAATAAATGATACAAAAATATCATGAAATTAAAATACATTTTCATGCGACGAATTCTTAGCATCCTATGTCTATGTTTAATGTATACATTATATCCATCATCGCGGGAGTGAAATTATTAATTGGGACCGCTTAAATATTGCGTATAGTTTAATAAACATTATTTATTTCATCCAAATTTGAGATTAAATGTTGCCGAGAAAAAAAAATAAAATTACATGATGTATCAGCTTCCGCTTATAGCCTCCCTTTGTAGGACGAGCTTAGGACATTACCTAATATTAGTACCTAGGAAGTTACTGCGCAATCCACATACATAGGACTTTAGCATTGAGTAGGTACAAGTGTAACGGAGTAAACTCGTCCTTTCATGCAGTTTATAGTTGCTTTCAGAATGTATGATTTACATTTAAGAGTAATCAACAGAACACACAGTTCAAAATCAAACAATCTGGAATGCTGTTGCTTTATTTTATTTAATTTGACACGACAACCGAATCAAAAAGAAAAAATTATTACACCGCCTGAAATTGCTAACTCTAGAATTAAAAAGAATTATGTTCACTGATTGTCTAACACTCTGCAACTAAGTATATATACTTGGCATTTCACGACAGACTCAGGACCTGCAGCGAAAGAAAGAAAATTATATAGCGATTCGACAGAGTAACTAGCTGGTTTTCTCAAGGACAAAGGTGTTACCTCGCTATTGTTAACTTGTTTATTGTAGATCTTTGTGTTGTGATTAGTACAGCGAGATATAAACACAAGGAACACAGGCGTGAATCGATTATAATTGTACTCATGTACTAATAAAATGCGACGGAAAACTACACACACTTCATTTTTTAAAATAACATGAAATTTTTGACGATTTTTCCATTTTTCCTCAATTACATCGTAAAAATCGCGATTTTAAAAATAAATCAAACTTCATGATTAAATCGAAAAATCGCGCAAGCCTAGTACCACGCCTGGCCAGCCACACCCGTCACCGTGTCGGTTGGTGGCAAACCAACCATCACAGGACCGGTGCCCGGTACCGGAGTGGCCTCGACCATGGGCGGAGCCGCTGCCATGGCTTGCGCCAAGCCAGACAGATGGAGGACGGTTCCGTCCAGGATGGAATCGACCTCCATGCTCTCCACCCGCGGCATCACAGGCCGCAGCAATCTCTCCTCCTCGGCTTCCTCATCTTCAGACCCCGAAGAGTCGTCACTAGACGGACTGGCCACCGCTACTGGACACCCCGGAGGTGGCCGCAGAGAGACAGAACCCATCAGGCCGGAGCCCGACGGGACTGCCAGGGAGCCATACGAGACGGCTCCCTCGGTGCCCAGCCCAGAACCCTGTCCAAGGACAGGGTCCGACAGGGTGCGAACCAAGCACAGGAAGAGACTGCCCTACAACATTTGGCAGCAGGGATGACACCAGCGTGGGCAAAACGCTATGCAAGAAGCCTTGCATAGCAGGACCAAACCACGCCGGCGGTGCCGTCTTCACAACCTCTGGTTGCAGACATGGAACACCCCCAAGCGCCGAAACGGATGCTCCACGATTTGCTTTCGGACCGCCTAACCCCGGGTCAGACCCTGCCAAGTCCTTCTGGGCAAGGAACTTGACCATCATGTTGGACGACCACACTGCACAAATGTTACACCTACTGTCAAGATTACATTTGGTACAACGGAAACAGACATGGTCCTTGAATAGAACCCTCACAAATTTATGGCACCCGTCACATGATGGCGGGGCTGGCTTGGCCTATAAATAAGCACAAACCTACAACAAGCAAGCGGAACGAAACAGGAATGGAAGGCAGACAATTAATTTTCAAATAATTTGATCATAAATTAAATGTTAACCCTCCCGCACCCCACCCCGCAATGTTACAGCAAAGATCGCATTGATTATGACGACAAGAACGAAGCGGGCAATAATACACCCATAAACTGATCCTCAAGGATGTATAACGGAACCAGGAATCATATCGCATAGCATTCGGGGTATATTTACTAATCAATATAAATTATACTCCTAACGAAGGCCAAAACAATATGTGAAGAAACTACAAAATGTAAACAAACTGCTGTAGCACACGGTAAAACCGCAGACCACACATCTAAGTCAAGAATTTTGAAACCACCGATCACTGCAAACAGATCGTGATAACACGCAAAACTTGAAAATTCCAAAGTTTTTCTGGTACCAATAAAGTATGCAGCACCCAGAATCAGATGCGCGAATTAATGAAACAGTTTCTTCGCATAAAAATCTGAGACAACACGGGTGTGACGTCACCCGCTCGGACCATACAGAGAACGACGTCAGCCGATTTTCGTGTTAAAACACTGTAAAGCCAACACCTTATTTCATATCTGCCGATCGCCTGTTGGGGTTAAAGGAAGGCGATCAATCTGGCATATTTCGTTGTTAACACACATCCCAGATTCGGGGTCAGAAATTGGAACATGCGACACAGACGAAATTTTGAAGACCTAAGTCTTTTAACTATGGAACAACATGGAATTATACAACCTGGTTATCATCGGCTCCTTCCATGGTAATCCAATATAATCCTTAGAGAGCGCACAAAACTATCACAATACACAGAAAAAGACTTAAAACTCCAATTGCACAAAAAAGCATGTAGCTGTTGTTGCTATGCAAACAAGAATGAGATTCATGGCAAACGGGTACTCGGCAGTTGGGAGCCGAGTACCCGGTTCCAGGAGTCGGTAAAGCTTACTAAGTCTATAGTCCTAGGGCCAGCTATCCAGGATAGCTTGTATCAGAAGTAATAGAATGGCGAGTATTGATCGAAGGAGAAAGGCTTTGACTTGTTGACCCGTGAAGCTCCTCCAGCTAAGAATCCGAGATAATAGGCCGGGTCCTTGATGCATTCAATCTGCATTGTAAATACATTTTAACTGCTTAAACTTTCATCACATTTTCATGATTTTTTGATGCTCTTGCACAGACCATCTCACGTACGTAAGGACACCAGATGCTGGCCTGTACTCAATTGGAAGATAATTTATAATTAACCATTTAACACTCATATCAGCCAAAAACGGCTTCTGCAGTGGTCTCGAGAAATCTCCATTTGCGGACCAAGAGAACTGTTTTTGAAAATTTACCACTGGAATGACTGGCTTGATAACAGAGCCAATCAATTCAATGGTAAATTTTCAAAAATAGTCTTCCCTTGGTCTGCAAATGGACATTTTCTATGAAAAAAATTGAAATTTTCTTGAACAAATTTGAGTGTTAAATGGTTAATACTGACTGAAGCGCATTCTAAACATCTGAAGCACTGCACAATACACAGATGAAATCCCTGTATTTGAAACTTGCTTATAAGATGACAGTAGTCATTGAACCAAGTATAGAAATTAACTTTTATTAATCGTGATCCAGTTACGGATCAGTACACCAGAAAATTTAGATCTCTGGAATTTTGTACTGATCCATACTGTCATATCTGTAGTCATGGTAGTACTGCACAGAAAAAGAAATTAATCTAATCTTCTCAATGCACCATTTACACCATATTATTAGGATGAGTAATAATAATTTAATCAAAACATTTTCTTGCATAATGTCCATTTGCAGGCCAATGGTAAATTTTCAAAAATATTTTCTGTCGATCTGCAAATGAACAGACCACTGCAGAAGCCATTTATGGCTAATATGATTGTTAAAGGGTTAATATCAGATTGGGCTCACCTGCAACAAAACATTAACCCTTTAACCATCAAATTTATTTTAAATTTCAATTTTTTTTACAGAAAATGTCAATTTTCAGACCAAGAGAAGACTATTTCGGAAAATTTATCACTGGAATGACTGGCTCGGGGATCATTTTGATACATTTTCCAAAATTTACTTCTCTTGGTCTGCAAATGAACATTTAGCAAGACCACTGCAGAAGCTATTTTTGGCTGATTTGAGTGTTAATGTGGATAAATAATTTTTATCAAACATTCCTATATATTCATTCATAGCAACTGAGTCCTCATTTTCTTTCCAATGGCCCCACTGCCCCCCACATACACACTGTAGCTGGGTAGGGTCATAGGGCCACACCTTTCCAGATTGAACACTTTCATTGTAACACCCTAACGAGTAACTAATCTCTGCATTAATTATTCAGTGTCATCTTTGTTGTTGAGCATATGCACGTGACCGTGTGAGTGTAAGTATTAGTGTGTCTGCTTGATTGGCATCCTAGAAGGAAAGTTAATGACGAGTTTCAAGCGCAGTCTAGATACTGACATTCTCCGAAAGACATGATGTCTCCACCGCTCCGCAACTTGAAGTTACCCACTTGTCATTGAACAGAGTCAACAGACTAGGGCAAGCCTACTGTAGTGATTGTCTACTTAAATTTAACTAACGCTTCTGTTATCATGTGATGGAACTAGCCCGGGAAACACGAATTACTACCTGTAAGTTTAGTCTAAACAGTAGGAAGCACCACCCACCTCTCCTCACCCCATTTTCACATCATCACCTCGTTATTCGCAGGATGCCGTAATGTCTGCAAGTGCTATCCCCCACCCAGTCTGACTGAGTCACATGCAGTGAGGTTTAAGCTAGTCAAAGTTATGCCAGGAGAGAAGTATAATATCAAGACAGTGGTTCAAGATGGAAAATGCATCTCTGAGAGGTGCTGGAGTTCACGTAAAATTGCACTAGAAGTGCATCCAGAATGTTAACAGGCCTGATCAAATTGAAAATGTGCATCTAACCCATTTTGGGGTTAACCCGTTAACCCTCAATTTGGCCAAAAACGGCTTCTGTAGTGGCTTTGAGACCTGTCCATTTGCAGACCAAGAAGATAATTTTCAAAAATTTACGATTGGAATGACTGGCTCGATAACCGAACATTCCAGTGGTAAATTTTCAAAAATGGTCTTCTCTTGATCTGCAAATGGACAGTTTGAATGAAAAAATTAAAATTTTCTTGAACAAATTAAAATGTTAAAGGGTTAAGCAAATATGTTTTGGGTAAAACATTTTCAATTTTGTTGTGCGTAAACATTTTTGCTGTATTTATGTTTACAAAATGTAACCACTTTAAATAAATTGCGGGAGCGGTAAACATGTTGTGTCAGAAATATTTGCGTAACCTACGCGTGAATAAAAAATTAGTTACACCAATTTTGACAGGCCTACTAAAAACCACTGGTTATGGCAACGATGTGGTGATGAGAGGCGTCGCCATCAACCGTGCCACCCCGCCCACCAAAGATCCTTTCAGCCAGGCTTGGTTGAAATTGGCTAAGTGGAGTACAGGCATTTAACTGATTTTAAAAAATGTTTGGAAAATCCATGATGGCTGGTGTAGAAATTGACCAATCAAAGTTGTGTACATACAACCTCTGCAGCCTACCACCATAGCGCTATTCCAGTCAAGTTTGGTTGAAATAGGTCAAGCCGTGAAAGAGGAACTAGAGTGTTATCTGATTTCATGAATATTCGGAAAATTCAAGATGACTGCCAGAAGAATTGGCCAATCATAAGTCTAAATACACATTCTGAAGGCTACAGCCTGACAGTCAAGGTTGAACTTGGCTTAGTGGTTAATGAGAACTTATTTCTCCAAAAAATTTTCTATTACGGTCGCCAACAAAATTGACCAATCAAAATTATGTACATACAATTTTGAAGCCTACCTCCCTCCAACACCATTATGTTAAAAATCTGCAAAGCCGTAAATGAGATGTGTTGTTGTATTTGGATATTCCTCTTCTTGACAGGAACACCATCTATGCCGACATCCTAGCCGCTCAGCGTGATCCATTCTGCGCTATATGCTATTTACAGGTTCAGATATGGAGCCACTGGCCGCTTGAGCTGCTGACCGAGACGTTGATACAGTACAGTATTTTAACTTATTTACAGTACTACTCACACTATCAGAGCGTATTCACAACTCAGTTCCCAATACAGGGCCCTACTCACACTATCAGAGCGTATTCACAACTCAGTTCCCAATACAGGGCCCGACACTCGGAGCAAGCATGGAAATAAGGTGCCTGTCAAGGACATTTTCAGGCACCACACTATCAAATGTCAGGCACAGTCTTGCCTGTTTCTGACATTTTGTCAGGTACAGATTTAAATAGTCCCAGTAGTGGCAGCGTGTAACAAAAAAGTCTGCATACTAGTGTTGACAAAGCCATAAAATATTCATCCACCTAAGTTGTATCACGATCATTATGACACATGTTTAGTTGCTTTTTGACATGTTTCTAATAAGTTCAAGTAAAGAACACTGAAGTACAATAGTGTTGACAGGCAGCAAATTCTGGATGTCCGGTACCAAGTAGCTGGTTCCTGACAAAGTGTTGGACACTGTTGAAAAAGTTATTTCCAGGCAGAGTGAGTTCTTTTAGGCATGCCAACTTCTTTTAGCATTATTAATCCTATTCTGAGCTGTGCCGTAGTCTAACTATTCAAGGCACCTGTTCACCGGAACAAAACATCAAATGTAAAACTGTATAGGAGTAATAATAATAATAATAATAATAATAATAATAATATGGTAATATATAATAGATGAGCTCACGCACCCCCCCCCCCATCCCTCTCCTACCCTCCATCCCTTTATGTTCATGAATGTAATTGTCCTGTTTTACTGTTGTATCCTACATGTATATGTACTGTTCATATAGTATCACGTAATATATATTTGTTTATGTTACATCATATTATATATGTCATAATATATTTTGCAATTAATGTTTATATTTTAGGAGTCCACCACTTCATAGGCTTGCCTTTGATGGACTGCCTGGTATAATCTCTGATAATGATGACTAAATACGTAAATAATCTTGAATCTTGACTCTTTTACGTCCCCCACTGCACAAACACCACATGCGACGGGACTGACGGCTTTACGCCACCATCACTTCCACCCCCCCCCCCACCACCCAGAGACGTGTCATTTGAATGATGTATGGAATGGCGCAATTTTTTACACCTTGATCTTGATTTACACCTGAACGTGGGATCAAACCCGCCTCTTTTTGGATTGGAATTTCAAGCATGTGCGGCACAATTTTGCCAACAGGACGTTTTAAAGCAAAAGTCAATGGATGACTGACACCGGACAGTCACCATATCATGATAAGCTCAATTCAATGGCCTAGGCCAGGTGGGCTAATTAAATTATCGTACATTGAAAGATAAAATATGAATACCTGTTTGTCCTTTGCCAAGTGTTTTCTCTAACCGGTAAGGTCCAACGTACTGGTCGTCTCTTTGCGAGTGCGACATGCCGAATTGCGCCCGTGTGCGTTGATGACCCGTGTTACCCTATTTTTAGAACTGACCAAAATATCTAAAACACTTGTCGTGAAAAAGACAATTTAAGCAACGGTCTAAAACAAGTAATAGTGTCATTTGAGAATCAATTCTAACTAGTATTCCATCCGCCATTTCTGTTCCCTGCATTTTCGATCAATGCATACGGTTCGAAATGGTAGCAGCGGCAGCAGCGATCGCCAATGGATTCCAACATTGCGGCCGCTATTCCTTAGTTTGACAGGCACACATAAAGCTCACATATTTCCTTTTCTGTGAAGACCCTATACCCAACACATAATGCACTTGCAGAAAATCATCCTTATGTGTTAATGTTGGAGTAGTGTTTTCGAAAAAACGCGTTTTCATGCAGAAATAGGTTTATTTTGCAGACGATATATTTTCCCGTAAAAATGTCATGTTCCTATGAATGAATCATTTATCAACACGGTTAAACGCGCCACCTAGCGGGATGGAGTTTTGACAGGTGCGAGCCGACAACTTTTTACACGCAGTTCCCAGATACATTACAGAGTTGTCACCCTTTAACCTATTGCCCAGCGATTGATACCGCGGCAGAAGGGGGTAGGTGGGGCGGGGAGGAGGTGGGTGGGGTGGAGGCGGGTGTGTGTGTGTGTGTGTGTGTGTGTGGGTGGAGGCGGGGGTGGGTGGGGGGGGGGGGGGGTGGGGGTGGGAGTCGCATACAGCGCACACCGGCGTAAGCGCGTGCGGGGTATGTGGACTAACTACTGTTTGTTTCTGAGTGATAAGCAATTTGACACTGAAATAAACAAATAATTCTATTGCTACTGATTTTCATGTAGAATCGGAAAAAGCGGATATCTGTGAAAGAGGTCAAGATTTCTTACAAGGTAGGGCCTAGACAGGGTAGGCATATCCATCTCAGTATGCAAGTACCGAACCGGAAGACTATATGTATATGCTGGATATAGGGCCTACAAGAGCCGAGCATTTGTCAATTGTAGCTGGTTTAGAGCAGTTTTTTTGCCTCTGATTAATTCGGTAAATGTATTTGTAGGATTTGCAGTTTTCTGAGCTGCTTAGCCGATTCTGTGATAGTTTGTTCCAATCCCTTATCGTATTGAGAATACAGCAGAATTTAAAGACGCCAGTTCTTGTGTAAATTTGGTTGAAGTGGCTGTCGCTCATGTTTTTGATTTTCCGAATTGGAGTCTGCGGTTTTGTTTCATTCTGTCTGACAACGGTGGGAGCTTTAGGGTTTCCATTATATTTGTCATACTGCCTGGTTCGTAGCAATAGTTTGAGGTGATAAATCTAGCTGCACGTTTTTGCACATTTTCTAGTTTGTCCTGAAGAGTTATCTGATGAGGGTCCCAAACTGTACTTGCATATTCCAGAACTGGTCTAACCAGTCCCATGTATGCATGAAGCTTGATTTCTTGGGAACAGAATGATAAATTTCTCCGCAATAGTCCTAAGGTTCTGTATGATTTGCTGCAGATCTCAGTGATGTGTTTGTTCCAGCTTAGGTCATTGGTGATGTTGACGCCCAAGTACTTTACTGATGAAACAAAACTTAGACTTGTTCCTTTAAGCGTGTAGTCGAATTTGATTGGGGTTTTGTTGCATTTTACTGGTTGGAAGTGCATTCCCCCAAGTGGTATCCTAGTTAACTAACATGTTTATGTCTTGCTGGAGTGCCTCACAGTCCTTGGGGTCATCAATTTCCCGGTAGCCTACGCAATCATCAGCGAATAGCCTGGTCCCTGAGGAAATGTCCTGGACTATATCATTTATGTGGACTGCTACTATGCACTGTTTGCGACCTTTTAAGAATGAGTCAATCCAATTTAGTATGTTTCTTGACACACCATATTTGTGCAATTTAGATTTCAAAAGTTTATGTGGAACATTATCAAAAACCTTTTCAAAGTCGAGAATAAAAATGTCCGCTTGTTTCAGTTTATCGATGAATGAAGATTGATGACATGCATTAATTAGTTGAGTTTCACTGCTGTGGGATTTTCGGAATGTCTGTGAGTTAGGGTGTTATTTTGTTCGAAATGGCTCATTAAATTAGAACGGATGATGTGTTCCAGCATCTTACAGCAAATGGATGTGAGGGAAACCGGTCTATAGTTACTCGGTTACTTGGTATGGACCGGTCACTTTTCTAAATTTTTTATATAAATGACAAATGTTTGCCGATTTTAAACAAGAGGCCTAAGGGGCCTGTGTCGCTCACCTGGAGCACCATCAATTTTTGTCAAAATTGTTGGTGGGTGGTTTAGCAGTCTTTTAAATGAGTTTGTGGACATTTCTGCAAGTGCAATATGGCCGCCAAACACACTACATTTTGATTGCCCCACGGCGCCCATGTTTTTTTTATGGATCAACTTCCCTTGAACAAATTTTAATGGCCCAAATTTCGGCCTGATCCCTTAATTGTTCTGGTTCTGGAGGAGTAATTTTCGTGAAAACCAGGTCATCCAAGATGGTCGCCAAACCATTTTGTCAATCAAGTCCCCTTGAACAAACTTCTTGGCCTAGATGAAGATTCCCCAAGTGGTTTCGGAGAAGATTTTTAAAGATATTTCCTGAAATTGGCCGAGATCCAAAATGGCCGCTGGGCAAATAGGCCGATCGGCTTCGTTTGAACAAAATGAAATCTCTATGCCATAAGGATGCTTCCTGCCAAATATAATTCAAATCGGCCCAGCAGTTCTCGAGAAGACATTTTAAATTTCCCATTGCTTTAGTATGGGAGCATTTGGCGGGAAAATGATCCAAGATGGCTGCCAAACCGTTTATCCGACAATTTCGAAAATTGCAAATTTGAGCTCAGAATACCCAAAAACCTATATAAAACGAATTCGGCCTCAAAATCCATCAAATAAAAAAATTCCAATATGGCTGCCAAACACACTATATTTTGATTGGTCCACCGCGGCCATGTTTTTTGACGAATCAACTTCTCTAGAACACATTAATCGCCCTTAGTTGCTAATTATATATCACAAATTTCAGCCTGATCGCTTCAGCGGTTCTGGGGGAAAAGTCGTTTTTGTGAAAACTAGGTCATCCAAAATGGCTGCTGAACAATTTGGTCAATCAAGTTCCCTTGAACAAACTTGATTCAGCGCTTACCTAAGATCATATTTCGTGAGTTTTGAATCGATCCCTCAAATGGTTTGGGAGGAGAAGATTTTTAAAGACATTTCTGAAAATCGGCCGAAATCCAAGATGGTCACCGGCCAAATTGGCCGATCTGGTTCCTTTGAACAAACGTGAATCTCTATGCCTTACGGATGCTTCATGCCAAATATAATTAAAATCGGCCCAGCAGTTCTCGAGAAGAAGATATTTTAAACTTCCCATTGCTTTAGTATGGGAGCTTTTGGCGGGAAAATGAGCCAAGATGGCCGCCAAACCGTTTATCCGACAGTTTGGAAGATTGCAAATTTGAGATCAGAATACCCAAAAACCTATATAAAACCAATTTCGGCCTCAAAATTCATCAAATAAAAAAATCCAATATGGCCGCCAAACATGCTATATTTTGATTGGCCCACGGCGGCCATGTTTTTTGACGGATCAACTTCTCTTGAACAAACTTTACTGCCCTTAGTCCCTAATCATATCTGCCAAATTTCGGCCTGAAGAAGTTATTTTCGCTAAAACTAGGTCAACCCAGATGGCTGCCAAACTATTTGACCAATTAAGTTCCCTTGAACAAATTTGGTTGAGCTCTTGCCCTAGATCATATTTCATGAGGTTTCCTTCAATCCCTCAAGCGGTTTCGGAGAAGATTTTTAAAGACGTTTCGAAAAATCGGCCAAAATCCAAGATGGCCGCCGACCTAATTGACCAATCGGCTTTATTTGAACAAACTTGTATCCCTATGCCCTAAGGATGCTTCCTACCAAATATAATTGAAATTGGCCCAGTGGTTCTTGAGAAGAAGTCGTTTAAAGGAAAAGTTGACGGACGGACGGACGACGGGCGGACACCGGACACACGACGGACGGTCGCCACGACATAAGCTCACTTGGCCTTTCAGGCCAGATGAGCTAAAAATGGGCCCATCATGGCCTGCAAATAGATACTGATTATGCACAAATCTGAATTTTCTTGTTCAAACAGCCTTCATTTCCAAGACAACTGAGACTTTTTTGGTAAATTCCATTAGAAAACTTTAAAAAATTGTCTTCTCTTGGCCTGTAAATGGATTGCATTCAATGAGCAACACTTTCTTCTCTTTTTTTTCTTCTTTTTTCTTTTTTTTTTACAAATCTTGACCGTTAAATGGTTAATTAATATGCCTATATAAGCGCTGTTGACACAAGAGGGGGTAATTTCATGCTAAGCTGGGCCAGGGGCGTAGCGAGCGGTAGGGCAGATACTTAATAATTTGCCCAAAGATTATTAATAAAATCATGAAAATACAACAAATATTTACGTCAGCCATTTACCCCCATTACAACAAATACGGCAAGTAATTCTTTACGACATAAAAAATTAATTTGTTGAATATTTCGAAAGATATTTGACTGGAAGTCATTGCTGCCTGAGGCAGCAATGACTTCCAGTCACATTTCTTTAAAAACATCCAACAGATTAAGACTATTATTATCCAGCTGGCACTGGAGGACCCAGACCACCCACCCGCTCTAGTTTTAACCACACCCGAACCCCCCTCCCTGCCCCTCCCCTCACCACCATTTTTAAAAACCTTCCGTCGCTCCTGTGTTATATTGTACAACATATTTCAGGTATAAGTATGACTGAGTTGAATTTGAGAAACTGGGTTTTCAGAGTTAAATTGTTAAACGATTCCATTGATTCCGTTGATGTTTAGAATGGATGCCGAGTAATTCTTATGATTTAAGAAATCTTCTACTGACTATTTGAACATAAACTAGACTGAAAATTTTAGTATGTCTTGCTTTCCAATTCAAATCTGTAAATTGTAATAATATTGAAAGACGTCAGGAAAATTAAAAAGTGTACGACGTGTATGCATTTGATGAATTTTATTTACAATGTAATAAACATTCTGTTGAATATTTTTGAAACTACTTTGACTGGGTGTACGCAGCAACATCTCCCAGTCAAATTAGGATCGAAATATTCAACGGTTTACGTGTATAGGCCAGTTACCTTTCAACTTTCGATTCTGGGAATTCAGGTTTCAAAATTTTAAATAAATCCTTCGACGGGTAACGAGACTATATATGCGCGTGGATGAGGTAGGAATGGATTAGTTCATTATTATGAGGTTTACGTGCCTATATATAATAATATTCTTAATGAATTTAGGTTGCAACGTTGTTGCCAATTTGCAATGTGTGAAATACTCAGATGCTCTCATTATCTAGCGCAATGATTAACTTGCAACTTTCTTATTTTCTCGCAAAATCGCTCAATCCTCGATCATCTCTGGGCCGCAACTCCTCACGAGTTTGAGTAAGTCACGAGGAGTTATCTCCCTTTAACAACACATCTATTCGGTCTTCAGCCAACATCCCACAATACATTGCGCTTACTACAGTTTAACGTTAACCGGAACATTGTTCATGGTACAGGTTCCTGTTAACGTTAAACAGTAGCATTGTGGGATGTTGGCTGAAGACCGAATATGACAACGCCATAGATGTTTTACCCATAATACTCTATTCAAATTGTATTGCCTTCGCGCGCACGTGCGCACCTAATTAATGGTGATTTCTAGTACAGGTCCTGTAAGAAACGACTCCAGTTCTTCATCATCTGCATATTTTCTTGTAGGCCTATTTCTTCCGCTTGATGCTTTGAAGTCATCAGAGACGATGTCTTGTGTCCTCCAGGATTTATCCAGCCGGCGCTTAAGCCATTCACAGATGGCGCATACACTAGTTCTTCTGGGAGGACCAACATATCCTCCAGATTAGACAAAACACAGGCCCAGCTTATTCACCAGATTAGACAAAACACTGAATAAGCTTATTCACCAGATCAGACAAAACACTGGACCCGCTTATTCCCCAGATCAGACAAAACACAGAAACAGCTTATTCACCAGATCAGACAAAACACTGGACCCGCTTATTCACCAGATTATACAAAACCCTGGACAAGCTTATTCACCAGATTAGACAAAACACTGAATAAGCTTATTCACCAGATCAGACAAAACACTGGACCAGCTTATTCACCAGATCAGACAAAACACTGGACCAGCTTATTCACCAGATCAGACAAAACACTGAATAAGCTTATTCACCAGATCAGACAAAACACTGGACCCGCTTATTCCCCAGATCAGACAAAACACAGAAACAGCTTATTCACCAGATCAGACAAAACACAGAAACAGCTTATTCACCAGATCAGACAAAACACTGGACCCGCTTATTCTCCAGATCAGACAAAACACAGACACAGCTTATTCACCAGATCAGACAAAACACTGGACCCGCTTATTCTCCAGATCAGACAAAACACAGAAACAGCATATTCACCAGATCAGACAAAACACAGAAACAGCTTATTCACCAGATCAGACATAACACTGAATAAGCTTATTCACCAGATCAGACAAAACACAGAAACAGCTTATTCACCAGATCAGCCAAAACACTGAATAAGCTTATTCACCAGATCAGACAAAACACAGAAACAGCTTATTCTCCAGATCAGACAAAACACAGAAACAGCTTATTCTCCAGATCAGACAAAACACAGAAACAGCTTATGCACCAGATCAGACAAAACACTGGACCCGCTTATTCACCAGATCAGCCAAAACACTGGACCAGCTTATTCACCAGATCAGCCAAAACACTGGACCAGCCAGCTTATTCACCAGATCAGACAAAACGCTGGACCAGCTTATTCTCCAGATCAGCCAAAACACAGAAACAGCTTATTCACCAGATCAGACAAAACACAGAAACAGCTTATTCTCCAGATCAGACAAAACGCTGGACCAGCTTATTCTCCAGATCAGCCAAAACACAGAAACAGCTTATTCACCAGATCAGACAAAACACTGGACCCGCTTATTCACCAGATTATACAAAACCCTGGACAAGCTTATTCACCAGATCAGACAAAACGCTGGACCAGCTTATTCTCCAGATCAGTCAAAACACAGAAACAGCTTATTCTCCAGATCAGACAAAACACAGGACCGGCTTATTCTCCAGATCAGACAAAACACTGAACCAGCTTATTCACCAGATCAGCCAAGACACAGAAACAGCTTATTCTCCAGATCAGACAAAACACAGGACCGGCCTATTCTCCAGATCAGACAAAACACTGAACCAGCTTATTCACCAGATCAGACAAAACACAGGACCGGCTTATTCTCCAGATCAGCCAAAACACAGGACCAGCTTATTCTCCAGATCAGCCAAAACACAGGACCGGCCTATTCTCCAGATCAGCCAAAACACAGGACCAGCTTATTCACCAGATCAGCCAAAACACAGAAACAGCTTATTCTCCAGATCAGCCAAAACACAGGACCAGCTTATTCTCCAGATCAGCCAAAACACAGAAACAGCTTATTCTCCAGATCAGACAAAACGCTGGACCAGCTTATTCTCCAGATCAGCCAAAACACAGGACCAGCTTATTCTCCAGATCAGACAAAACACAGGACCAGCTTATTCTCCAGATCAGACAAAACAGGACCAGCTTATTCTCCAGATCAGACAAACGCTGGACCAGCTTATTCTCCAGATCAGACAAAACAGGACCAGCTTATTCTCCAGATCAGACAAAACAGGACCAGCTTATTCACCAGATCAGACAAAACAGGACCAGCTTATTCTCCAGATCAGACAAAACAGGACCAGCTTATTCTCCAGATCAGACAAAACACAGGACCAGCTTATTCTCCAGATCAGACAAAACACAGGACCAGCTTATTCTCGGGATAGCCATCATACAGGACCAGCTTATTTTCGGGATAGCCATCATACAGGAACAGCTTATTCTCGGGATAGCCATCATACAGGACCAGCTTATTTTCGGGATAGCCATCATACAGGAACAGCTTATTCTCGGGATAGCCATCATACAGGACCAGCTTATTCTCGGGATAGCCATCATACAGGACCAGCTTATTCTCGGGATAGCCATCATACAGGACCAGCTTATTCTCGGGATAGCCATCATACAGGACCAGCTTATTTTCGGGATAGCCATCATACCGGACTGGCTTATTCTCAGGATAGCCATAATACCGGACTGGCTTATTCTCGGTATAGCCATCATACCGGACTGGCTTATTCTTGGGATAGCCATCAAAGCGGACTGGCTTATTCTCAGGATAGCCATCCTACTGGACTGGCTTATTCTTGGGATAGCCATCATACCGGACTGGCTTATTTTCGGGATAGCCATCATACCGGACTGGCTTATTCTCAGGATAGCCATCATACCGGACTGGCTTATTCTCGGGATAGCCATCATACCGGACCTGCTTATTCTCGGGATAGCCATCATACCGGACTGGCCTATGCTGTGGACCAGTTGTGTGAATGATTCAATCAGGCTGTTTTAACCCCTCTTGTGCCAACTTAACGCTTGAATCGTCAAGTGGATCAAAGCCACCCTCTGCATAGTTCGTGAGGAATGTCCATTTGCAGGCCAAGAGCTGCCCCAATGATTCCAATGGCAAATTTTCTCTTGGAATGTAAATGGATAAAAATTATGCAAACATTTGGATTGTCCTGGTCATTAACACTTTAATGCCCAAGCCAGCCAAACTCGCATATATGCACGCGTCTTGAGAAATATCCAGTTGGAGGCAAACAGACAGCGATTTTGTGTAAATTCCACTTGTATATTTATAAAAAAAAGTTTTCATTCTCTTGAATATTCTCGGCCAATAAAGGGTTAATTAATAAAGGAAGCATCTAGAGAGCTTTGAGTCGCAGTTGTCACAAACAGGGCTAAGATCTCTGATGCAGAATTGTCCAGTCTCCTGAGTGGGCACCCTTTATGTATTGTTAGACTCGTCCGGTCATCCGGTGGTGTTTCATCACTCGCTTATTTCTAACATCACGTACACCACGGCCGTGTTAGGCCTGGTTTCCATAAAACATGTAACTAACTGCTATTCTATGTTACCCTAAAATATGGAGCCAGCCGTAAGCAATCTGCGCTTGTCGCGGGTAATCTGTGCTAGGTATAGTAGATTTTTATGCTCCCACAAAATTTGGGGCATCTTCGAATTATATGTGTGTTGCATCATGTGATATCAGTTTATTATACGCAATCGCAGGCAATTGTGAAAGAAAGCACGCAAATTGCCGCAGATTGCCGCAGATTGTCGCAGATAATCTGCGAAAAATCGGAACAATTGAATCATGTTCAACTTTCTAGTCTGGTTGTCAAATCCCTTTTTAATCAGAACTTTGCAAAATACGATATCTATTTGTTTTGCCTTGTATGTCACCTCCGTGCGCTTATCAACGGCTGTCAAGAACAATAATGCCGCAACACCATCGATGAAGCCGTATTAGTTCATCTTCTATGGAAGGCAAATCCAGTCCATCACCTCTGCCGAACTGGGACTACATTGCTACCACCACCACCGCCACCACCGCCACCACCACCACCACCACCACCACCACAACCACAACCACAACCACAACCACAACCACCACTACCACCACCACCACCACCTTGTAGATGTTAAGTAATATCAGCCTGAATATGACGGAAATACTCCATGGGGGTACCTACTTGTTAATTTAAACTAATCTTCCAATTGAACGTATGGCACGAGCAGCACAAGGGGCCATATATGGCAGCCAGAGTCGAAGAAAAAGTGATTCCTAACGAATATGGGCACTAGTGGATCCTACATACAAAGATATATGCAAAGCCCTGGAGAAAAGATTCGGCGATACTGCAGAAGCGGCGAGGAGCCGCATCCTCGTCAATACGGTGAGGTGGGAACCATATAAAATACTCCCAGAACTTACTGGAAGAGTCCATCATCTAGTGACACGAGCTTATGACTCTATCTGTAGAGGAGCTCCGTGATCCACCCTGATAGACTCCATCATACTGGGGCATAGCCGCCATCCGGGCTTCAAGGTCGGATTATTTCAGGCTGACATCCAAGATCTAAAGACCTTGACAAACATGGCTATCGACATTGAGAACTTCCTGACTGTAGTAAAGAACTCATGCCAGCTAATTCAACATATAGCGGAGATTAAGGAGGCACAACCAGCGGCATCATCCACGAAGTCCGTAAGCAAAATATCAAAATCAAGAAAAGCAAGAAGAGTCAATCAAGAAGAGTTATGCTGGGTACAAGACAAGCTATGTTAAACATCAGCGCAGAAAGTCACTTTGCTGGTTTACTGAACATGCGCATTTGCTATGCCCGGACGACCGATGGATAGTTAAGTATAGTTCGTTGGTACCGGATTCTGCATTGAATTACGATTGCAGAAAATTTGGATCCGGGCATCAGTCTCGATTAACCATTTCTGTCGTCTGTTTTTATGGCTTACAAAAATGGGTTACTTTTTCCCCCTAAGAGGCCAAAAAGGGTCCATATAATATAAAGTGGGAAGGAAATTGGCATCGGGAGCATTGATTTATCGTAGGACACCATAATTTCATCAAATTTACATAGGTTATGGCAATATTAACACGTTTATGTGTATTTAACCGTGGCAAGCGAAACCTATCCGCCATTTTGGATTTTACGGCAATTTCGTACTAACCATTTGGAATCAAGCTCGGTGCTCGGTCGACAATAGTTGACGAGCTAGTTAACTATTTCAAGTTCGACTGGAACCTAGTTAGCTATAGCTAACTATGGTTAGCTAGTCGACCTTGACCTATGATGCTATGCGAATTCTAATGCAAAATACATAAGTAAGACCTACTTCATTTAGCATATTTTCTCGTCTGAATCGAGATGAGTTTAACATGTATATAGTGTATATAGTAATATTCAACATGTCTAGCAGGCACGCAAACTGATCGCCTAGCAACTTTCCTAGACATCTTAAAGTTCTCATATCCCCTTAAAATATAGACACTTTTGCACGAGATATGTGATGCTTGTGCCTCCATAACCGTTGTAACTATTGGACGCCATATGTGTTTCTACTGGCTCAGACTAATATCCGGGAAACAGACAAAACTAGCCGCCAAAGTGTACTCATTCTTACTTGCGGATTACACTCAGAACGGCACACATTACAAATGGTTTAGACATATAGAAAATATACTAAATGAAGTAGGTCTTACGTATGTATGTACAACGCAAACTATAGAGGTGCCAAACTTGCGATACATAAAACAAATACTGATGGGCCAATATCAACAGAAATGGCAGCAACAACTAACAGAACCTTGGAAGGAAAAGATATATAATGTGATTAAAACAAATATAGAAATGGAAAAATACCTACTATCACTAACAGATAAAAATAGATTTACATTTACCAGATTTCGCACGGGCAATCACTATCTGCCAATTGGAAAGGGACGGTGAGAGGGCATAGACAGAAATCAGAGAATATGTAACCTTTGTGCTGACATACCTGTAAAAAAGTTGGTAGAATTTATGAAGGTTTGGCCGCTTGCGGTAGTAGTATGCTACGGCTTATACTCGTTCAGCGGTAATATGATCGCAAATAAAATATGATCACCTCCCATATCGACCAATCTCCTTCGTTTAAAAATATTATATCTCTATGCCAGAAGGGTTCTTACTACCAAGTTCAATTAAAATCAGCCAGGGGTTCTTAGGAAGAAGATGGCCGTCGATATGTTTATCTGACTTAGAGGCGCGAAACTAAAAGAATGATATTTATTTAAACGTAATGAAATCATCATATGTTATGATTTATCTCGTTTCATTAGATCTAATCACACAATTTAAACCGCTAAACATATACAATCGTAACATTTTTATTTTCAGGCATTCTGATGTGAATATGCACCTTTAAAGGTTCATATTCACAGAGCGCTTGAAAATAAAGCTTAATTCTACAAGCAACAATGATTTTCAAAGGTGTATACAACGTGGACATCGATGCCGCCGCTACGTATACTTTTGGTTCCACACAGTCGTCGATTGTTTTAATAAAGGTAATTGAAAAAACCCCTTATAAGATGCGTATTCACTTCTAACTACTCTGGACCCTTCTGTAGCTTTCGTCCACAGCAACTACAATACAGCGTTGAGCAACACCTAAGTAACACCTTTAGGTAGGCAAACGAACAGGGAATCAGAAACTTGTGCCATTTTATATTATTATTATTATTATCATGTTTGATATTGGTCCCCTGCGTTGTTGGCCAATAGGCTCCCCGATATCAAATTCGATATTGGTCCGTGCGCCGACGGCGCAAATTCGATATTGGCGCGTTACACGGATATCCCTCCACTAGGTAAGAGGACCCACACAACACTGTGGTAACAGTTGCTAAGTTCTTAGCTGCAAACGAACACGATTGAAGTGATTATACACACATCTGATTGATGAAGAAACATATCTTAGCCTACATCAGCGAATACGTCGCGTATAGGAAACTGGCTTATCGATTACCGAAATTGAAAAAGGTGAAATCCGAATTCCCGATTTGCGCGTTTTCAAACTTGCATTTCTTGCTTATTTCTTACAGTATTCTCGCACAATTTATATGTGGGAGACGGATTTTGATTGTGTTTCAGATATATTGTATAAATGGCTATTGCAATTGTGTTTGCATACGGACTTTAAATCCGTTACCATGCCAACATGTGACTCAATACGCTCTTCTGGTTGGTTTACAGCCGAACATCTTCTGACCGGCGTACATACAACGACAGAGTTGCCGACGAGTCACCAACTAGCTAAACATATTAAACACGTTTAATCTTCAGCAACTAATCGCTAACTAGTCGTATGTCAGCGCAAATCTTAGGATTTTATATCTTACAACTCCAGACAACTAGGAACAACTTGTATTACAACTCCGAACAACTAGTCGCCAACTAGTTGAGTCTTAAGGTGTACGCCGGGAATTAGAGATACGAGTCCCTTATTCAACTTATTCAAAAAATTATAATAATTTTTACGGAATGAAAGCATCATATGTTAAGATTTATTTCGTTTCATTACATCTAGGCACACAATCTAAGGCCGTGTTCTCACTAGAGACTTAATCAGGAATAACGTCATACCGAAGAGTGGCGTTATTCCTGATTAACTCTCTACTGAGAACACGGCCTAAGTCTCTAAAGGTTTACAATTTCAACAATTTCTTTTCCATTCATTCTGCTGTGAATGTGAACATGCCATGCATATGATCTGGGTGTAAATAAATCAATGTCAATGAACCACACAACCAACTGAGATGGAGGGATCCAGTTTTAGCTATGCCCCGCCCATCTCTTACCTAAGCCCTACCCACTTTTTTGCCCGTGTTGGTATCGATCGATCCCTGAACTATAAATTTCCAGAAAACTATACAGGTAAGTTGTTCAATATTTTGAAACTAATTTCACTGGGTGCTGTTATTGCCGTAAATAATAAAGACATACAATTCGTACAACAACGCTTAGTCCGTCATCAATTAAGCGCTCGTGGCGAACCTATCTACGTCATTCATGACGTAATTGATTATGACGTCATCCTACACGACACGTAGTTGATTATGACGTCATACAATTGATGGATAAATGGGAAAGGTCAATTGGTTGAAGCAGCAATAACACACAGACAAATTAGCTTCCAAATATGTCATGTTATTATTTCTGATATCGGAAATATTTGATCAAATTAATATTTAAGCATGTTTTTTTCATAAAAGCTTATGATGTATGTCGCTTATACTTTCGCCTTGCCCTCACTTCTGCCTTTTCTACTGCATGCTAAAGTGCAGGGTGATCCACAACTCGCTTGCATCTGAATAATTATAAAAAGAAGATTTATCTATTAATACGTTATCATACGATAGAACGATTGCCAATCATTTTACGACAATGTTCATAGTCATACGACATAAGGAAAAATTAAAATGTTTAAGTAAATATTATTGTCATTAATCTGCGACCAACCACGGATATAATTTGCTGTCTGTATGTCCATCTGGCTGTCAGCCCATTCATGCATCCGTCCGTCCGTCCATCCATCAGTCGCACCATCCATCCATCCGCCCGCCTATCCATCAGTCTACCCGTCCATCCATCAGTCTGCCCGTCCACCCACCCGCCCGTCCACCCACCCGCCCATCCACCCATCAGTCCGCCCGTCCATCCATCAGTCTACCCACCCATCCATCCGTCTACCCGTCCGTCCATCCATCCGTCCGCCCATCCCTCTTGAACGATATGCTGTAGAATCATTTTGTTGAATATTATGAAAATAATTTAAATGGAATGTGTCACTCCAAATGGATTGTGCCACTGCCTGAGGCAGCAATAGGCCGCCTGTTGAATTATTTTCAAAATATTAAAAATCGTTGCTGTATAACATAGATAAACTAGGACTTCAGAGTTCATAATAAAGGAAAAGTTAAGCTATGATCAGTTAAGTTAAATATAGCAAATACGTTCAATTCTATATCCTTAAAAACTGAATATTTCTTTTATGATAAAAAGTAGGACGAAATCTTAATATGTAGATAACGTAGGCCTGACGTCATTGTGGGCCTGTTACCAGCTTTAGTCTGGCGTCATGTGGGCCTGATGAGACCAGTTTTAGTTTGACGTCACGTGGGTCTGTCACTAGCTTTAGTCTGACGTCATGTTGGCCTGATACCGGCTTTAGTCTGACGTCATATGGGCCTGATACCAGCATTAGTCTGACGTCATGTGGGCCTAATACCAGCTTTAATCTGACGTGATGTGGCCTGTTACCAGCTTTAGTTTGACGTCATATGGGCCTGACACAAGCTTCAGTCTGGCGATATGTGGACCAGATGAGACCAGCTTTAGCTCGACGTCATGCCGTCCTGATACTAGCTTTAATCTGACGTCATGTGGGTCTGATATCAGCTCTAGTTTGACGACATGTGGGCCTGATACCAGCTTTAGTTCGACGTCATATCGGCCTGATACTGGCTTTAGTCTGACGTCATGTTGGCATAGTAGTAGCTTTAGTTTGACGTCATGTGGGCCCGATACCAGCTTTAGTCTGCCGTCATGTACGCCCGATACAGCTTTCGGCTGATGTCATGTGGGCCAGATACTAAATTTAGTCTGACGTCATGTGGGCCTGATACCAGCTTTAGTCTGATCTCATGTGAACCTGATGCGAGCTTTAGTCTGACCTCATTGTTCAACACATTAAAGTTCGAAATTCGTTAACAAAACATTACATTTTCTCATAGATAATGCCCACTTGCAGACCAAGAGATTAGTTTTGAAAATTTTCCCATGGAAGTGATTACTATGTTAAATTTTCAAATTAGTCTTCTCTTGTTCTTCAGATGGACACTTCGCAAGACATTTACATACGTGCGTCCGCTGAAGTGGAATGCCGGCCATATCACTTGTTTTCGGCATTGATAGCAGGTACGAGCACCACAAATACAGACTATATGGTTACACCCTTCCAATATGTGATATATCCGCTTGCAGCAGTAGCATTGCCGGACCAGGGCGCCCGCCATTTATAAAGAAGGTTCCGTTCATCTCTCTCCATCTCCGGCGACACATATGGGATAGATTGCACTTTAGTAGATAAGATCACATCGTCCTTGTTAATCATCACGTATTGTTTGTTAGCCTCTGTTTCTGCTTGCCTTATTTCCCGTTCATGAAGCGCTTCCACATATACGCTTTGTTGACATCTGGATAAATAATAGAGGGATCCATTTCTAGCTATGCCCCTCCCATTTCTAGCTATGTACCGCCCATTTCTAGCTATGCACCGACCATTTCTAGCTAAGATGCGCCAACATTTTACGTGGTTGCAATCGATTTAATTACTTTGAACCCTGATTTATCAGTATTCCAATTTCAAGGTAATTATTCGGGTAATCTGTTTAATATTTTGAAACTAATTTTACTGGGAGATATGGCAGCAACAGCTCCCAGCCAAATTGTTTTCAAAATATTCAACCGAATGTTTATTAAATTATAAATCCATCAAAGACATACACGACACACTTGACGAACTTCAAGCTTCATATCAGAGTTATAATACGTTATTATGAGTGTGACGTCTTCAGCCGTCATGTGACGTAATGGGTTATGACATCATATACTTAAGCGGCAGATCACGGCCCTCTATTGCTAAATCACCATATAAGTCCGTGTCAGTCTTTCCGTATCACGTCATATGGCATGTCAAATATTCCGACACACCACTTTCGGATTTTTAGTCCAGAAGCTGGGTTGACAACTACCACTAATTGCAACACACGGTTTTACACTTGTATTATGTTCCAACATCATCTCTGAACAACATACCAAAGGTTTTCCAAAATATAACTACGGGAAAGTATATTTTAAAATTTTACAAAATACCGCAGCTTCGCACAACTTAACGCTAGATATGAAAAAGTAGGATTTTGGATTTCTCTCCAAATCGTGTCATTATGCATATCAAATTAAAGCCCAGAATCGATTAATATTCAACAGCTAGGGTATGAAAAATGGGCTTGAATACGCAATCGGGGTGGGGTGGGGGGGTGGGGGGTGGGGTGGGGGTTGGGGTGGTGGGGTGGGGTGGGGTCGGCTGATGATCTTAACAACGTACATCCAGAAGTTAAATATTTCAAAGTTATCTTTTATGTTATTATATTTTTCGCTACCCTATCCGATCTAGCTCATATACTAATACAAGGAACAATGAACCCATAAGTTACAAATACCAAATTCTGAATGACTTGAACTTCACAAATCGAAATATGTAAAAAGTATTAATTTGTTTTAATAATATACGGGCCGGGGTAATTTCATATCCGTGTTACTTTAAGTAAGTTGGAAATGCATTTTCGCTTATAGCAGTATCTAGCGACTAACGCATTCTCGTCTGCTATGGTATCGTACGCAGTTTCATAAATATGCGTGTATGTACTTTCAGCTGTTACTAGCTATTGACCATGCTATGCCTTATAACGACTATCCAAAATAAAAACCCAAATAAACAAAATATATAAAAGATAGTAATGTTTCCTATTGATATGTAATAAATACTGGTTAACCTGTAAGTTGTCTTTTAATCTTAATATACATACCTCAGCTGTATTTGTGTGGTATTATGTAAATTCAATCCATTTAGTATCCTACCGTACATTCAAACCTGTCTGTACATATAGCAATCATTATTTTGACTATCAAAACTCGCAGTTCAAAGCAAGATGGATATAGATAAAAGATGTTCCCTATGTAATAGGTCGTTGGAAAATGGACAAGAAACTGTTTCTGTTACAGAGAAAGGTGCTCAAGGTATTTCTCGTGCCAGCGAAGCCAGAGGAAAAGATTTACAAATTGTACCAGGCCAGACTGTTCATACAGATTGTCGACGAAAGTACATTAATAAATAAACTAATTGAACTTGAGCAAAAACAGTTCGTACAAACAAACGTGACAACTGAACACACCCTACGATTTGATGAGCACGCCGTTAGTTAGAGAGAGCACTGCCTGTTCTGTGGACTCTCTGCTATACGCGATGGCACGAGAGTAGGTAGTGATGTCTGTGAAATTAAAACAAAGAACTGACAAAAGTCTAAAGAAGAAGTTTGCTCGATACGCAAGGATGAATGGTCTACTAAAGTGCTGGTACAAATCATGTATGTCCAGGTTTTGTTCACGGCAGATGCCGTGTACCACCGGGCATGTTGTGTGAACAATGAACCAAATGCCTAAGGAACAATCTACACAGATGCAGAGAGGCATAATGCTTTCAGTAGAGTAACACAACACGGTAACTCAGATTGCAAACCATACGGATTTACACACATGAAATCAAAGTTACAGGAACATTTTGGTAAAAAATTTATTGTTGTTGAAGTCAATGGGCAGTGTAGTGCGGATCGAATTGTCGGGTATGGACCGTCCCAGCATAGGTGGGTACGGAACGGCCGGACCGAGTGTTCCAAGCACGCCCCCGCCGCCCCCCCCCCCACCCCCCTGAGTAGGATAGTACGCATGTGTAATCCATATAAGAGAGGTTCGTAAAACTACTAAGTCCGTGAGATCGCCTGGCATGCATGTGCGGGCGTCAGACCTTCCCTGACAACGCGCGTCAGCGTTGGGAGAGAATGCATCTTATTATGTACCCAATGTATTAAATCTTTCGAATTATATTTTTCTCGTCGTTCTTGGAACCAATCAGGACCAGTATGAAACGAGGATTCCAAAACATTTTCCCGTTTTAAAATCGGATCAGAAATAACCAAGTTATCCCTGTTTAGCTGCCTAAATTATGCTCAACATATTGAAATAACGTCACAAGCGCATCCATGTACTGAGTGAATGGGGAAGGAGGTCCATCACGTGATAGCGTCCTTGCCCTTGGAGCTCACACGCTCATTGGCTACAGCTCGCACGCTGATTGGCTGGACGCTTTAGCTGTGACGTCACGAGTAGTATAAAAGCTATAGGAGCTCGGAAATCAGAATCGAGACCACACCAAAGAGAGAGAAAGGTGGTAGGTTGTGCGGCCAGGGCATTGCAAGACGTGGGCAACTGCTTAATGTCTGTCTGTTGTTTTATAACTGCAGCAGTGCCCATCGGATTTGAGTTCTTGTCCCTGGCACACAACTGCCGCATCCGCATCTAGTTTTTGTATGCTCCCGGGAGGATATCACCCGGGGTCAATAAAGGAAATTAAGGAAGAGGACTCCCTCACTTCTCCAACTTCAGAGGAACCTTCCAGCGGATGGACCTTGTGCCCCCTATGTAGCATCTCGTAAAAGTATGTAGGACGAGTGGTGCTCTTGATGGATCACTTACCGGACCTGCCGAGCCACGCTGAAAAATGCATGGTGATCAAATTCCGCACAATGTGTCGTGTGTAACATTTTACTTTTCGAGCACAGTCTAGTGGGACGTCTTGTGTACACCTGGGATACATATGCATCATATAACTTTTAATTGAAGCCCTTCATTATTACGTGGCAAGCTTCAAACTTCCGCAGCAGTATGGAAATTTCTACACACTGTTTAAATTAAGATGTGTAAATATATGACTATCTACTAGCCATCCGTATCCACATTCGTTCTCCTTCACCATTCTTGAGAGTGAGCAGCATCAACAGTTCGTCTGCGGATCTTTCCTAGCAGCTAACTTCAGATCGAGCCACCTCGCGTTCCTCAACCATGATGCATCATCCGCAGTGATCTTAGAACTTTTTCCGTACCGATGACTAATAGGTACTCCTTAACTGTATTATTATATTATTGTATTCATGTAGTTATTTACAGGTACTGATGACTAATAAATACCGTCCGGTCGTCTGAGACCGCATTTTATAGTTTATATCATTTCGAATGCAAGTGCCCATCGGATTTAAGTTCTTGTCCCTGGAGGATATTATCTTTATTTTTGTGGTTATGACTAACAAGCACCATAAGGTCGTGTGACCTCACTTATTGTCAATGCTGTGATAGTTAGTTATGTATGGCAGTAGCCATCCTAGTTACTTGTTTTGCTTATTTTATATAAAATACTAGGACCGCAGTTCACTAGGCTACACTATATATCAACAATAAAACCGCACCACCTTTTTCCCTATACAGCATCACTTTTTCACTGTTCATGTTCTCATTATGCGAATCTGACATGTGACCGACTAAGCCTGGCTATTTTAGCTCAATAGGATAGGTTTAAAAGTAGTTAGGGACGACCGCTCGTTAGGAGACATTTGTGTAAGTTATTTTTCCAGGTGTAGCGGATATGTAACATTGCACACCTGCTAGTTAGTATAAATTGGCCATGTACCTTAGGGCCTCCTATTTTTATATATGAGTGATTGTCTCTGTCTACGTTCATCCAAAGCCGCAAGGCTTATTAATTGTCTGGACCTCCCTCCGTCGCGTTGGTGTGATCTGACTCTGAAACTATTGGGGTTTTTATAGCAGTGAAGACCAAAGTGTCGATGCTGCAAACATTCCCTCTGTATCTACGGATACTGGTTAGCCTAGATATTCATGCCAATAGGAAGCACTGCGAAAACATTTTATTATTTTAACTGGCAAGCAGTGCATCTCTGGGCATTTGTAACATAACCCTAAAGACAGGTAAATGTTAGTTTCCGGGTACGGATCTCATATGATCTGCCCCCGACACATCAGGTGACGAACAGGACACAGATCTCCATCTAACTCTACACAGTGACTGGGTGCAATTTGGAACCTACCACGCCCTCACGGGAAGGTAACTATATTTGGATATCTATGTCTTACTACCCAATATAAAACCTATGTGCTTTTTAAATGCTTATGTAAATGTGACAAGTCCCTGTGCTGTTGTGTGTGGTTGTGGTATGGTAAGTAACAGGATCGTTATATGATTCTGACGCTGCCACCCTGTGACATGTTCGCACACTGTCTCTCTGAGGGGGGGGGGGGTATGCCCCGTGAAGGTGACCATATGGGAGCCGAGCATTTCCACCAGTCAGGCTTGTGTTAAAAGATAGGTGGAAATCCCTGCCTCTTGAAGCCTAAGCATGAAACATGGATCTAAAAACGACTACCAATTCAGTATCTTTAACTTGCATAAGGTGACTACAGAAATCATCCACCCCATCTTCATGTAATACAGCGTGCATCACTATAACTTTAATTTCACTACGTTGACTCACCTGCACACCTTAGCATATGTTTGAACAAGAGAGTGGCCCTTTTTTCCATCTTTCTTCCTCCGTTTCAACGTTGAAGGCATTTTCCTGTGACAGAGGCTCGCATGAGGCACTTTCCTCTCGCAAACAATACTATTTGTGTTAGGGGTATAATAGTTTATATTAAACTTAATAAGTAGTCGCATTAAGACTCTCCTTTGCGGGGATACCTCACGGATTAGACCAGTCAGAGATCGGTGAGGTACCTCTGGCGAGGACCATGTTAGGAAAGACACCAACTTAGTTCTATGTACTTATATTCTCTCTCATAACAGCAAACGAGTACCATTGTTTGTTCTTATATTTTAAATTATGAATTATGTTTATACTCCTAAATTGAGTAATGGACCATCACACCGGTAACCCGAACAGCCAGGACGAGATGGTGTGGTTCAATCTCGGTGGCAATGGTAGCATGGCCCCACTGGAATGTGAACCTTCCACCAGCTCACGAAGTTGGTATTTGTATATTCTGGAGAGACGCGATGCAAGATCCGTAACCCAGAGATATGTAGCTAACCAGCAGACCCGCTCTTGTGCATCGTGCATTTGCAGTGCCATGGAGCGAGACAATCGGACACACCAGCACGTACCCCCAGAGGCTACAAGTGGCACCCAATGTGGGAATCGAAACCAGAAGTAAACCCACACCACACTCAACACCCACACGGTTCAGTCTCCTTCTTACGATGATCAACATTCCCTCAATTTAGAGGTAGCATCTTATGATAGGAGGACCGCACGTGTAATTACAGATAATGACCAGAACTTCACCAGTGTGGAATTACCAGCACCGTATCAATGAGAGTATTCGCTGATCAGTGAGGGGATATTCTGAGATGCCTCACAGGGGTGGGGGGAGTGGAGGGTGGGGGGGTGGTGGTCCATATATCACCTTGTTGGACATCCGCGAAAGACCTCTACATGGGCACATAATACCTTCATGCCCAATGCGTTTACCTGCACTATCGGAAGGTGACCAATGGCCTGTCCCGCATGCACCGTGGCCCATATCACCTCCAATGAGGACTTCATCTCCGTTCTACCCTGCGGTACCATGATATGATCATTGGAATATGGGATCACAATTGCCACAGTACAACAGAAGGTATACACATACACGCACCATACATCGCCCTCGTCAGTCTCCTTTAACCCTTCCATATGAGGAATAACCTGCTCAGTGACATACAGAGTTACCACGACATATACATGACTCGGCACTGCATGTTCATCGTCCTACACCGATTAGGCAGTCAGCGGAGCCTACACCATTATATCACACTCAGCATCATCATAGGGAGTCTCCACTACAGATGCGGTACCAGAGAGATCCCAGAGTAGAAAGGGAGCATCTACCTACAACACCACCTACATACAGACCAGCATCGACGTTCATATCACTTTCCCCCGCACCCCACCAGGATTCGGGCCTGTGACACTGTCTCATGGCCCTAGCCGAGTCATCATCCTCCCAAGTTCAACGGGGAGAGTGACTGGGCTAATTACAAATGCCAGTTCGAGTTCATCACCTGCACCAACTGATGGACGGATCAGCAGATGGGAGAGTATCTGGCCGCAAAACTGTCATGCAAGGCTCTACAGGTCCTGACAGATTTGGTGTCAGACATGATGCCTACCTACATGGAACTGGAGAGTGCACTATCGGAATGATTCGGGGATATGGCTCTCAGGGAAACCAGTTGTCTCTAGTTGAAAAATCTACAGAGACGAGCAGAGGAAACCCTGCTGGAATTAGCAAGTCGTATCCAACGACTTGTTACCCATACCTACTGCAGTACAAATCACGAAGGAGTAACCCATCTTCATTTAGACACATTTATCGACGCATTGAGCGGAGAGCCATCCCTCAAAGAAAAACTGTTTCTCTTAGAACATTATAATCTGCAATCACTTAAACAACAGCAGTCAGAATAGGGAATTTCCTACAATGGGAGAAAGCTAATCATCACCAAATGCATGATCATTGGAATATGGGATCACAATTGCTACAGTACAACAGAAGGTATACACATACACGCACCATGCATCGCCCTCGTCAGTCTCCTTTAACCCCTCCATATGAGGAACAACCTGCTCAGTGATCATTAATGAGGTAAATGATGCAAAGCTCCTCATCGCGACTGACACTGCATCAGCGTCTGCAACAGAAACAGACCACAGCACCACACCGCATTATGAACACCCCACCAGTCAGAATATCATGCCTGGAGGAAGGGTGTGTGGGTGTGTGTGTGTGTGGCCAGTCCCATCGGGGAGGCCACAACAACGCTCCAGGACCGTGGAACCAGCACAACAAGAGCAATAGACAGAATACGCAAGGCAGTTTAGAAGAGATAACTAAACAGATCTCCGCACTTACCAATTTAGTCACCACAGTCGCCACACAGCAGACTATATGACCAGCATCAAGTAGCACTACACTGCACACATCCGCCTAACGCATGTTTTGGATGTGGTCAGCCAGGTCACTGGAAGGAACAATGCCATCACCTTCTGCAAAGGTGTCCTCCCTCTACAACTCCAACAGCTGACCAACGAACACCGCAGCCTGAGCCCACATTAAACTAGAATGGGCACTGCGTAGAGAGTCATTTCAGTGCCCACTCTTGCAACCCAGCTCAACTACGGTCCATAGACAACAACGTCAGGTGGATACATCAACAGCAACCAAGAACGCGACCTCAACAAAAGCAAACAGCAACATACACCCGGCTTCACCTAAGTCAGTGCCTACTGCATCCGCAGCACCACCAACACCCCTTTCTGCATAAAGTTGTGACCCCGCAATAACCACATCTAACAAACCCTCTTTCTTTTGCAAAACGGCAGTGGTTGATTGTAGCACCTCCACTGAAACAACGTTCATACAAGCACCACGACCCACCACCAGGGCACTTAACACATGGTGCCCTCTGGTGGTATGCAATTCGCAAGCCCTAGCAAGATCACCCACCACACCCAGCAGTAGTAGTAGCGATATGGACGACAACCAGCAATCTGCATCATGGATCCGCAAAAGAAATCATCATAAGCAGCATGACAAACAACAACATCAACACTGTTTCTTTTGCGCATCTCTTAAATATCCGATGATGCATTATCCTAAGTGGCTGGCACAGGTCACCCTCTGTTACCACCGCACTAGTCCTATCCACACTGCTGTATATACAAACTTGCAGTACATCACTCCAGCATCAAATACACCACCACTGCTACCCCCGGCTCCATTGTCGCCTAAGCAAAGACAGCAGCAATGACGATGAGTTGATCCCTTCCTCACTCAGTCACCTATTGCACTCATGGAAGCTATCGAGAAACAAGCTGACAATGTACAGGATACCACCGCACAAAAAGAGATTCTGCAAAAAGTAACTCTGGAGACTCTTCCACAAGAACACCACAAAGTCATATATTAGTGTGCTTGTTTGTTCGGTGGAATTTCTACCACTGCCACATTGGACACTGGAGCTTCCATCACCGTTTTTAACAGGCGATTGTATCAGAGCATCCCACCTCATCGAAAGCCACCCCTTAGGCCCACTAATATATTTTTGCAAACAGCTACCAGACCTGACGTTCCGGTAGCTGGTACCGTGCATATCATTATATAGATAGAGGAGATGCAATTCATTCAGCGAGTTGTAGTCGCCTCTATTCAAAACGATTCCCTATTAGGTTCTGATTTTCTCAGCGCCAGTGAACCCATCATTCATTGCAGACAACAGGAATTAGACATACATGGCCGCTGCATATTTCTTGGACCAGAATCATCACTGTACGACACTTGTTGTGATGGGACAGGACGAAATTCTATTGGCCACAGCACCACAGTTAGGAGACAACACACAGATAGCCATGCTGGAACCTGACCCCGAATACATGATCACCTCCCAATGCGCAAGTCCACGGATGATAGTGACACCATCAATGATGCGTATTCATTACCCCAGACAGATCAGGCCCTAAAATCGTTGTCTGGAGCCAATTGGTTTGGTACACTTGACCTGGCTATCAGGTACTGGCAAGTAGCCATGGATGAGGCTGATAGGGAGAAGACCACATTCGTCTGCAGTGATGGTCTGCTTTATTCAATTCTGCAAGATGCCCTATGGCATGTGCAACGCCCCTGGAACGTTCGAATGTCTCATTGAGCAGGTATTAACTACCCTGCAATGGGAAATCTGGCTCTGTTACATTGACGATGTAATCGTCTTTGGCTCTTCATTTGAGCAGACCCTGTCCAATTTGGACAAGGTTCTGATGCGGTTCCGTACCACTAACTTTAAGCTCAAACGCAAGAAGTGTCATTTCTTTAGACAGAGTGTCGAATTCCTGGGACACGTCATATCTGCAGATGGAGTAGCCACTCAACCTTCAAAAACAAAAGCTGTAGCAGAATGGCGGACACGCACTTGAGTCACAGACACATGGAGCTTCCTTGGCCTCTGCCAGTATTATCGTTGTTACATCCATCACTTCAGCAACATTGCATCTCTGTTATTCCAGATCACCAAGAAAGGTCGACACTTCGAGTGGACGAATGGGTGTGAAGGATCCTTCAGGGCGTTGAAGGAACAATTGACAACCACACCGATTCTTGCACATCCTAACCCTAGCCTCGATTTCATCTTAGACACTGATGTATCTGCTTATGCAATAGGTGCAGTTCTATCTCATGTCAAAGAAGATGGAATGGAGCAGGTGCTGCGTTGCTGTCCGCATACTCTGAACAAGACAGAGAAACGTTACACAACCATGAAAAGAGAATTGTTAGCTGTGGTGTATTTTGTCAAATAGCACAAGCACTTTCTGTACAGACACCCATTTACACTCCGTACAGATCACGCCTCACTATGCTGGCTCAGAAACCTAAAAAATCCGGAGGGCAATGTAGCGTGGTGGCAGGAATCCCTGCAGGCCTTTAACTTCAATGTTGTTTAAAGACCCGACCCAACCACCGTGACACATACAACATAGCCAGTTCCTGTATTTCCAGAACTGCGGTGTGCAGATTGGGATGCGGAGAAGCTCAATCACGAACTGGCAACAGACGCGCAAACATGAGATATATACGCGTGGATCCAGGAGAGGGTACATCCTCCTAAGGAATCTGTCAGCCCATCATGTGCAATGACAAAAAATTACTATTTGAGGTTTTGGGAGTGTCATGTGTACAATGGCATTCTCTACATTAATAACCAGATAATAATCCCTGAGCATTATAAAGTCATCATAGTACAACAATTACATGACAACGCTGGCCATTTAGCCATGGAGAGAACTACAGAATGAATAAAGCAGAGATTCCACTGGATCGGGATACATGATAGTGTAAAAGCATTGGTTGCCAAATGTGTCCCATGTCAAAGAAGCGCTGTTGGCCAGCACCACACTACACCCTTACAGGTTAAGATTGTCGGTGCACCCTGGGAGCGAGTGACTATTGATGTGCTCGGACCCTTGAACATGACGGATGAAGGAAACAAGTACATCTTCGTATTGCAAGACTATTTTACGAAGTGGGTAGAAGCATTTACTTTACTGGACCAAGAGGCATCATCAGAGGTTCTGTCTAGTAATATGTTCTGCCACTTCGGTATGCCCTATGAATTGCACTCTGACCAAGGAAATAATTTTGAGAGCCAGCTGACATCTGAGCTCTGCAAATTGTTTCATATAGTCAAAACACGAACAACACCCTATCATCTGCGTGGAGACGGGATGGTAGAGGATCAATAGAACTCTCGCGATGATGTTGACTAAGGAAACACACCTTGATTGTCATGATTGGAATCTATGGCTCTCATGCGTTCTTATGGCATACCAAACTTCAATACATTCAAACACGGGTTATACCCCTGCTCGGTTAATGTTAGACTGTGAATTAGCCTTACCCTTGTATCTGGCCATGCCAAGAATTCCAGGAGAAAAATTCACCACCTCTCTACGTAGAGCTCATGCGGCAGCGGATAGAACAGACCCATTAGCTAGTGAGAGAATCCCTATCCACTGCACACCGGCGTCAGAAACATGGCATGACTGGCGCATGCATGGAGATCCATATGAGGCAGGGAAAATGGTTTGGGTTCATGATATGCGATGTTCTGCAAACGTGCCGAGTAAACTGAATTACCAGTGGAAAGGCCCTTATGTGGTAGGAGGTAAGAAGTCGGAAATGACCTACCAGATCTGCACCTCAGATGGTTTAACCTCAGTCATCCACTTCGATCGACTTAAACCATGTGTTAGTGACGACTCAGTGTCGGAGCTCGGGATGGGTGTTTCACATAACACTGGTACCCAGACAGATGTCTTTACGACGACAAGTATTCCCGACGTTAGTCCTGAGAACTGCGGTGCCAGTTCAGCCCCTTTCCTACCAAGCCAGGAGTGCGGTGAACATATGACTAATGCTGAGGATGATGATGAGCCACGTACTCGCCATCTCCCTCCTCAGAGCGGGTCAACAAGATCTGGGAAGTCATATCTGAAGACTTTCTCGTTTGTGCTGTCCAAGGGGAAGGATGGAAAAGTGATTCCTCCGACCTCTTCTCATTCCCACCCATTTCATGCTATCCCCCAATTATAGAGTTACCACAAGTGGAGGCGGAGGCTGCCCCAAGCCATGCCCCCTGTGGGGTGGAACATGTAATAAATAGCATGGAAGAGAAGAGGTTTGATGAGACCTTGCACTGTTCACGACAACAGGAAACCCACCCAACTCGGTGCACTCCCCCTCCATGCCATGAAATCGCCAGACCACCCCCACTCCAAGTTGCACCCCATCCAATTGCAACACCACCCCCACTCCAACTGGCATCCCTCATCTCTGCACCGAGTTCGGATATCACATGCCTTGTCCTTTTCACACTCTACTCTCGTCTGTTGACAGTCCATCTTCAGATATGAGAGAGTTCACTACTTCAAGAGAGGGAGAATCCTGCACCGCAGTCCCCCCCCCCCCCCCCCCCCCCCCCCATGGCTGGTGGTCTGTGGGGAAGCAGCCTATTCAGCAGACTCTCAGCTCGAATATTCCAGGTACTTAAAAACTATGACAGAATACCAACCATCGTGTAATGGGAGATGTCCATCCCCATCCAAAGGGCACCATTCACCAAAAACGGCATATCAAGCCCCCCCCTCTCCCCCATGAGCAGTCAGAACATTACACCAAGACACAGAAAGCCAGAGGCACCAGAAACATATTTCCATCAAGGCTAGGTACGTCAATTGTGCGTTGCACGAATACTGCATACAAATCCGGTTAGACCTTCTACACCCCACCGCATCTGCAGCATAGTCATCACCAACCTATGTATGTCACCAACAGTATAAACCATCCTGCACCTACCCAACATACAAGGATAGACAGCTTTTTTCGCAACATTCGCTACCGCACGAATGCGGTGAGCTCATCAGCCACCACACCCCGACTTTTCCACAGAGCAACAGATCCGGCATTCTCCACCTTGGAAAATTTGATGTGCACTCCGCACTGAACGCCAGCATCACCCATCACCCCGACTTCCCTAAAACAGATCACTACCATCAACAAGACAAGTCAACATTTTCCACAAGCGTCCCCACCCAGGTATGCGGAAAACTGATCATATGGTGAGGAGAACGACATCAAAACATCAGCACTACATGCTGCAAGGACACCCACCCATTGGAAGCAGAAAAGAAATACATCAACTACACGTAATAACAGCGAACTTTATTAAGAGAGCAAGATGACCACAGTCTGTCGTCGATAATGAGTAGGATTTTGCTACCAAAAGTGAACATTTGATTATGGATTGATTCAAGTACGAAAGCACGCATCATGGTCATCCACACTCTAAAGTAACTCTGTCCAGTTGTAAAAGACCCGACCATTACAGAGTGAAATACATCATGTCCGATAATGTTGTCACCGCAAGCACAACAGTGCCCCTCCCCCAACTGCAATACAACTTTGACACCTCGCGACAGCGCAAGATCCGCTCCCAAGTGTGATGATCCTGAAGTAGATAAAATGTGTATCATAAGAACAGCTACTGGACTCATTAAGAATGACATTAAAGCCATACCCACACCACATGGTATGTATCCCACAGCAACAGAAATAGCAGATATCAGTAAAACCTTGGAATTCATTCCACATTCCCCGAGGTCTCTTCTCCAACTTGTTATATTCGGAAAGGATACTAATCGTAAAGTTGCATCGATTGGTCAGAGCATTGTGCAAGCTGCAAGTCCAAGGGCCATTTTTCCCCCACTACAAATAGGACTCGGAATACAGCTACACCATCTTTTCCAAAAGAAAACCAAAGCATATGTCAAAGTACCACTCGCTAAGAGTCTAGGTAAATTAGATCCACTGCAGTGGGGATGGGCAGTTAGCAATGGCAAGTTTATACCTTTGCAAACAGACTTACCACCCACGCCTCAACGATTTCTGGAGGCCATCAGATGCAAATGTAAAAGAAATTGTACACCACGTAGATGTTCATGTCGAAAACATGGATTGCAATGTAGTTCAGGATGTACAGAATGCAAAGGATTGTGTGGCAATTCTCAGAGTTCAGAATGTTTATTAAATGCATTGGATGAAGAGGATGACGACCTGTGTATGCATATATGACTCTGGGTCTCCTATGTTCCTATTGTGATATAGTTTTCAATTTTGCTCTGTGTATCGGTAATCTCACTTAGTGACGTGGCAGAGTTATTGAAAGGGACAAAAGAATTAAATTATCGACATCGTAACTATGAATATAGGATCCCTGAATGAATGTTGTAAGCCATCACTAACAGCAACATATTTTCCCTATTCTCTGACAGCGTTAATATACAAAACAGCGATTACAGACAGATATTATTAGTTTACCTTAACCGTACCCTAATTTTTAATTAGTCCTAGACGTCGGGAGCTTTCATTTGAAATGCATATTGACATACTTAAAAGAAAATTGACATTGCTCCTTATTTTGCGGTATTTACCCCCAATTTGCGATATTTAAAAAAAAGAAGAAAAACATCTTTCCGCTAATTGGATTTTGGTAACCTTTTGCTATATTGCTTATAGTCCAGTAAAACTACAAATTAACCTAGACCAAATTGCAACAGAATTTATTTCTTTTCTGCGGCATTCATGGGACTGCCAGGTGTTACATATCAAAAGTCCTCCAAAATCCCTCGATGGGAAAGTGGGTAAATTCGCATATTTAGCTACCGCCATTATCCGAATAAGTAGAAATGTTGTCTAAGCTCTGAATTTCATGGTCACAGAAGACAGTAAGCAATTGGCAATATTGCCTTGAACCACTTGTACAAATTCTCCAAACCACAGATTAAATATGCTTGTATGCACAGGGCCGGGGTAATTTAAAAAAATTATATTTAAAGTAAGTTTAATTTTGTTTTTCGCTTTTAAAATTTTATCTAAAATAAATTGCATTTTAATTTCACTTTTATCTCACAATTTGAATAAATTTCTATACAATTCAATCAGAATATGGACATGGATTTAGATACATGCGTTATTTGTAACCAGAGCCTAGAAAATGGCTCACAAACTGTTAAGCTTCGAGTTAAAGGCTGTGACGGTATTAACAATGCTAGCAGAGCCCATGAAAGTGATGTCATAGCTGAAGTAGGACAGAGGGTTCATGTAAAATGTCGACGGGAGTTCATTGATCCCAAGCGGATTGCCCGTGACGCAGAGAAAATTGAACAATCTCCGCCACCCATGCGAACAATCCATTCAGAAAGTCCAACATTCAATTTTAGTGAACATTGTTTGCTATGCGGATACCCTGCAAAAATTCAAGATGGAAAGAAACGTGGCTATGATATTTATCCAGTAAGTACTCATGACTTTCAATGTAGTATCGCCGAGGCCTGTGAGCAGAGAAAAGACGAATGGGGCAAACTTGTAGCTGGGCGGCTTGCCTTCACGCCGGATTTATGCGTTGTCAATGCAGTATACCATCAAAGCTGCAGCGTAAATTTTCGAACCATGAAAAATATCCCTCAGCTGCACTCATCTTGCTCATCCCAAAAACATGGAAGGCCAGAAGACTTGGACAGAGTAAGAGCATTTAGTGCGACAATGGCATTTCTTGAAAACAATGATGATGAGCAGCTGACCCTGCACGACCTCGTTAATAAAATGCAAGAGTATCTCGATGATAAAGAGAATAAAGCATACAGTACAAAATACATGCAGGATAAAATAAAAGATAATTATGGCGATGAAATATTTATTAGCACTGTGAATTGTAAGCCAAACGTTGTTACCTTTCGTTCTAAAGCATCTACTATTTTGACTGACTTCTATAAGGAACAGAAGAGAAAGGATTCCAAATCAGAGAGCATGCTAATCATCCAGACAGCTGCCAAACTGCTTAGACACGATATTAAGTTAATTGATTCATGCACATCATCTGAAAGCTATCCATCAAGGGAGAAAATGAGCGACCCAGTAAAGGCATTGAATTATTTACCACAGACACTGCGGGAATTATTGCGGATTTTGTTTACTGGAAAAGACACAGAAATGAAACAGGCATCAGTTGGACAGGCTATTATGCAAGGAACTCGTCCTAGAGTTATTTTGGCACCTTTGCAGTTCGGGCTGTCATGTGAGATGCACCATAAATTTGGATCTAGATTTATTGTTGACACCTTGTACAAGCACGGATTTGGATGTTCATATGCAGAGATACAGAGGTTTGAGCGCAGTGCATCACTTCATGGTGGAGATCTACCACAGCCATTATCAGACGAGTTCATTCAGTTTGTTGCCGACAATGGGGATCACAATATTTGCACAATACATGGGCATAATACATTTCATGGAATGGGAATCATTGCATCTGTTACACCAGGAAACCTTTCATGCAAACTTATTCCAAGGATAAATGTAACATCTGAGGATATCAAGCAAGTTGGCAAGATCTGTATCAGGAACTTTGAGTCTCAGCATACCCGGAACTTCCCATTGACCTTTCAGGAGTTAACTGCAATGCAACAAACAGACCCAACAGCTGACATTGACATCCTCTGGGATTTCTCTTTATTTCTGCGTTCAAGGAGACAGTCATGGTCTGGCATGATGCAAACTGTTCACCAAGGAGTTTATCCAGGTAAATCGTCTGTTATTTTCCTTCCGATGATAGATCTAGAGCCAAGTAACATGACCTGCATCTTTTCCACTTTGACCTATGTTTGTGAACAGGCAAACCGATACCATGTTGCACCCGTGATTACATCTGATCAGCCCTTATTTTGGAAAGCTATGACTATCATAGAGATTGAGCCGAGCTGGAGTCCATTAAAGCAAATTATTCTAAGACTCGGAGGTCTTCATATGAAGATATGCTTCCTTGGCTGCATTGGTCACTTAATGGCAGGAAGCGGTCTTGCGCCTATTCTAGAGGTAGTCTACGCTGAGAATGCTGTCAAACACATTCTTAGTGGAAAGGCAATTTCTCGAGCAGTTCGAGGACACCTCATGGTTTTTGCTTCTCTCAGTACAATCTTGATTGCAAATGCATACAACCTACCACTACCTACAATTGCAGATGCTGAAGTTGACACAGTAGAATATTCCGCTGCAATGCATTCAAAAGAATTGTTTGACAATGATGATAATGTTGCAGGATATGAAACGATTGAAAGTTCCCTAAGTAAAAGTCTGGTTAAAGTTGGAGAGCTCTATGATGACATTATCAAAAATCCGTATGTAGCTACAAGATTGTCCTCGGAAAATGCATTACATGATGTCAAGGACAAACTAGATTCAGAGAAGGTGGTCATGAAAGATAAGAGGACTGCACGACTCTGGCTTTTGTATATGGAGTTGGTTGACATTCTGCGCAAATTCATTAAGGCAGAACGAACTGGTGATTGGAACATGCACCTTCAGACTGTTCGTGATATGCTTCCATATTTTGCAGCCGCTGGGCATAATCTGTACGCCAAGTCTGCATATGTATATTTACAAAAGATGTTAGAAATACCTGAAAGTCATCCAGATATACACACCAGCTTCCTCAATGGTCATCATGTCATTCATCGAAGTGATAGGTATTGGGCAGGGTTATCTACTGATCTAGTTATTGAGCAGGTCCTTATGAGAAGTGTAAAGTCAAGTGGTGGTCTAACACGAGGTCGTGGAATGACAGAACTTCAGCGTCTTGTTTGGTTGTTGTCTATGCCCGCATCTGCAGATGTGTGTAATGCAATGCACGAGCTCTCTGGGGTAAACTGTGATTCAAGTGAACAACACAAAGATTCCACACAATCTTGAATAAAGCATGATATGGATGATACTTACAAAATTCTCAAAATCCTTAGTGAACTGAATCCATTTGGACCAGACCCTTCTCTTAGAGGACTTGTTAGTGGATTGTCTGCACATGAATCAGTCAATGTTGACGATGCTAAAGATATTGGAGAATCTATTATTAATTCGATGTGTGGCCAATGTGTATCAAGCATTTCGTTCCAGAGAAAGAGACTAGCTATTACCTTAGCATCCAAAACATCTCTCAAGATTGATGATGAATGTGTACAAATTGATCCACAACTCCTATTTCAAAGACTCAGTTTAATTGCTACAAATTGATCAAAAGGGAATCCAGCATCTTATTTTGAGTATGAGTTGTGCACTCATCTGCCCGCACTCTTTGATAATTCATCTCTTCCATGGGAAGCAAATAAGCCGGCACTTGCTGATGCATTGTGGAAATTAATTCAAAATGAAGATGCAGTCCTTCCAGATTCTGTCCACTATGTGCTTGATGGAGGAGCTCTATTACACCGTGTTCCATGGCAGCGTGGAGAGACATTTGCAAATGTTTGTCAAAGATATGTAAAATATTGCATAAGCAAATCTGGAAAGGCTACAGTAGTTTTTGATGGTTATGACCAAGGCCCAGACATAAAAGATGTAACACATAAGAGGCGAACTCGTGGATCAGGCGCAACTGTTGTACTGACTCCGCAAACAGTTGTAACTCTGAGTAAGCCTGATTTTCTTAGTAACAAGCAGAACAAACATCGGTTCATATCAATCTTAAGTTCATCTCTCGAACAGGCTGGATGCTTAACGATAAAGGCAAGCGGTGATGCTGATGTCTTAATTACGCAAACGGCTATCTTGGCTTCAAAGTCAACAAATACTGCTCTTGTTGGAGACGATACCGACCTACTGGTGTTGCTTCTATACCATACTGATATGAATGGCTGTCAGCTATTTTTCAGACCGGAGCCAAAGCAAAATGCAAAGAAACCCCGACTGTGGAAAATCAAAATGGCAAAGGAAAAACTCGGGTTCTGTTTGTGCTCACAGCTGTTATTTTCCCATGCTATCCTTAGCTGTGACTCAACATCTAGACTTTATGGAATTGGAAAATCTGCATCCCTTAGCAAAATCCAGTGCTGCAAAGAACTCTCTCAAATTGCTGAAGTGTTTACAATAAGTAATGCGAATAAAGATGACGTGATAAAAGCAGGTGAGAAGGCAATGCTTATTCTATACAATGGCACTTCAATGGATAGTCTAGTTGCTTTGTGGTACAAGCGATTCAGGGAGAAGGTTGAAAAAAGTTCCAAGTATGTTGAAGCACGAGATTTACCACCAACACCCGCATCCGCAAAGTTTCACAGTCTTCGCGTGTACTACCAAATTCAAGTTTGGAGAGGAGATGCTGGAGATATGGATCCAACAGAATGGGGCTGGAAAGTTCTCAACCACCAAATGCTGCCTGTTAAGACTGACATGCTGGCAGCACCTGACGATTTACTGTATTCATTTAGATGCAGCTGCAAAACTGGCTGTGAATCAAAGAGATGCACCTGTAGAAAACATGAGCTCAGCTGCACATCCGCCTGCGAAGACTGTAAGGGTCTCAGTTGCTCGAATTCAATAACGGTCATTGAGGAAGATGACTTGGATAATTGATGCAAGATGAAATTAGTAGAAACCAGGTACCTATGCCATACTATTTCATCTTAGCTTAGCTTAGAAACACACAATACCGTGACATAATAAAATATAATATGTATTATATCAATATCAATGATGGTATTAGGTAAATTCATGCATGTGGCATAACACAATACATTTAATTTGTGGAGAATTTGTCAATCGTATTAATTTATTACTAAAAAAGTCCAAAAATACCCAGTCACACATATATTACATACCGGTTTTAAAGAAATAAAGAAAAATGGATTTTTCAGGTGAAATGGCCCAAATCTGGTAATAATTATGCAAATTTTACCCTTTCCCCTATTGGAATTTTGGAGGACTTTTGATATGTTGTACATGATGGCCCCCTATACACTGGGCGAGGTAAAAAAATTCTGTTGCAATTTGTTCCGGGTTAAAATATTTTTGGCCTAGATTGACTGGACTATTAGGGATGGGCTTAGAGCCAAAAACAAGTGAGACACCTTGTGTTGCAGTTAGTGGTGGGTCAAACCATTCAGCTCCTGAACTACTTGAGCAGTATGCCAGAATGGGGTCACGGGTGGGTGGGGTGAGTGGGGTTGGGGTGGGGTCGGTTGTGTGGGGTGGGGTTGGGGGTGGAGGGGGTGGGGTGGGGTGGGTGGGTGGGGGCGTGTGTGTGTGTGCAAAACGGAACATTATGATAACGGTCATATTTTTGTGTTGTCATGTGTAATTAGTATTTGGTATTAACCCTAACATTACGGTCACCTAGTCCAGCGTGTGTTTCAGCCACGAAGCTATTTCCTGTAAGAATGGATTGAAAATTGATTTTTCACAATTTTCTTATAATATCAGAGCTGTTTAGTATGTGCTACCGTTCTCACTAAGAAGATAGTAATTCAAATGATATGTATGTTGTTCAAAATAGTCTACCTGGCTTGATTGTGAGTGAGAGGTGCAGGCAATAGCAGTAAGGCGACGATATAGGCGTCTGCGCTGATTGGTCGAGAGGGTGATGACGGTATCTCATTTGCATAATAGGACAAAGTCCCTTTTTACCACGCCTGAAATACTCGAGTCTGATTGGTTGAGAGAGAAGAAATGATTTCTCTCGAATAATAAGAGGCGAGTATTTTAGGCGTGGGAAAAAGGGGCAGTGGTATATTATGCAAATGAGATGATGTCATCATCCTCTCGATCAATCAGCGAACAGCTGTTCTGGGTGATGCATAAGTGTAGACACGTGCTAATGACTGACAGGTGTAATGAGACATGACCAGCTCACTTGACACCTGTAGGCCAATCAACATGACCGCTTATCTCGTCACACCAGCTTGGGTTATGTGACATCATTTATGCTCATTACAGGGCCCTAATGACCCGTGAAGAAAGAGTGTGACCTAATGTTGAGTGCATCCATCTTGTCTACCTGGTCGGTCACGTGACCCTAGCTATGCTCGTTGCTTAGCCTAATGAAGTATGAATGGGGTATGGCATAAGGTCTGAGAGGTATTAGGTCATGTCACACCTGTGTGCCAAAAGGCACGGCCACTTATCTTGTCACCCTAGCTTAGGTCAACTGATAGGATAAGAGAAACATGCGCGTGCCCAACGTGCACCCATCTCGTTACTCTGGTCGCATCACCCGCTGGTAGCTGCTTAGATTCATTGTGCTAATGACCTGTAAAAGGGTCAGGGTCTAAGACATGAGGCAGTACCTTTTTATCAGATCAATTGCAATGGAGGTCTGTGGTGTCAAAAAGCTTTTAAATAGCTTGTGTCTTGAGGGTATTCTACAATTGTCCATGGCCGAGTCTGACTGGGCCTGACAATACAACAGTAAGGCTCTTAACATGCCCAAATGGACTCATGCTCTAAGCTTTAACCTATATGTTGCAAGAAAAATAAATCAAGGTCTTATTATTTGCTAAAATGCAAGTTTATAAACCAATCCAACATCGCCGTGTGTAAGTACATAATTGACGAATATACCCATCTCACTTCTGCTGGTACTACTACTACTACTACTACTACTACTACTACTACTACTACTACTACTACTACTACTACTACTACTACAGTATTATACACACTGTTACATGCAAATGCTATTGTAATAGCCTGCGCATAAACCGAACTTGAAAACCTAAAGGTCTGAGTCAAAACTCGAAGTGTTAAAAAAAATACCCGTCAAAAAAAGCCTCTGTAAACCCTACAAACATTCATTTCACCCAGAGGGGCATGGCCCAAGGTCTGGTGGCGTGGCCTAATGGAACCTATATTGTAGCCTCGGTTAAATCGGCTTATGGATGTCGACTGGAGCACTGTAGACCTAATGATCCATGAAAAGGGCATAGCCTAAGGTCTGGAGCATGGGCTAATTTGCAAATGAGATGACGTCACAGGTCATGTGGCACATGTAGACCAATCAGTAAATTCACTTATCTCGTTGACCTAGATTAGGTAGAAATTATAGGATGCCAGTTGTTGCACTGCATGTTTAATGACCCATGAAAACGGGTGTGGCCTAATGTTTGGGGGCATGGCCTAATGTAGGTCCATATGATCACACTGGACCAGTGTGGCGATATTGTAGACCTAGCTTAGAGCAACTTATGGGATGTCAGCTGTCGCATTGTCTAACCCAGATAACAATACTACATTGGCTTAACCTTGGCTGAGTGCATGTTGTAACATTGGCCCAACATTGGCTGTCTGTCTTGTCCCAACATATTTCTGCTCATTGGTCTGATGTGGGCCAATGCATCTACTCAACATTGGCCCAACATACATCACACAACATTGGACCAACATCAACTGTCTAGGTTGAACCAACATCATTCTGTTCATTGTTCTAACATTAGGTAAACCCATGCGTGATTGCCAAATTCTTATTGTGATTGTCACAAGACATAATGAAATTATATTACATGATAGCAGTGTTTAGAAGGGAGATAAAATTTAGACCACAACTGCTAATAAGCCCCATCGCTTGAGAAATGAAGATTTTTTAAATGCTGTCGTCCAAATTAATTAGCAAATAGGCCTACATTGACTTAATTACTGATCTTAGATAACAAACAGTAGCCTAAGCATTGCCATAATGTAAATGTATATTATTATATACATTGGCGAGTAGGTGGTGGGTCAATGTTGTCCCAACAACTCTAAGCCTACTGAAATTTTGCAACTGTTATGTCAATGTTGGCCAAACACATGTGTCTATCATTATTAAATACACTGGCTATAAGTTGTTGAGCCAACGTTGACCCAACAACCATAGCCCAACTGTAATTTTACCACTGTTATGTCAATATTGGCCAAGCGCATGACATGACATTTATAATATACATTGTCTATAAGTAGGTAGGCCAACATTGTCCCAACGACTTTAAACCAACTGTAATTTTGCCACTCTTATGCCAATGTTGGCCTAAAACTTCATTGCCAACAGCGATGGTGCCAACACATTGCGAACATTGGCCCAATGCCCAATAGCCAACGAAAACCATGCCAACTAATCACCAACGTTGGCCCAACATAGTAATGTTATCTGGAAATGATTCGCGAGAAGGGGCGTGGCCTATGGCCTGGGGTGGGCGTGACCTAATGTACTCCAATATAATCACACCGGGTCAGTATGGTTATATCATCACCCTAGCTTAGTTCAACTTATGGGATGCCAGCTGTCACATTGCAGGCCTAATGCCCTGTGAAAAGGAGCGTGACCCAAGGTCTGGGCTGTGGCCTAATATGCAAATGAGATGAAAGCACGTGGCGCCTGCATACCAAATAGGCATGGCTGCTGATCTTGTCACCATAGCTTAGCTGAACCTATAGGACACCAGCTATCACTTTGCAGAGCCTAATGTCCCATGAAGGGAAGGGTGGGGGTGGGGTGAGGGGGGTGGGGGGGGGGGGGTGGAGTGGCGTGGCCTAAGGTCTAGGGGCAGAGGCTAATATGTGTATAGAGCTGAAATTTTCTCATTCATAAATTACAAAATACTATATTTCTGCTTATTACGAATAGCTATCGCTGACATTTTCCCATTCATAAATTAAAAAATACTATGTTTCTGCTTACTACGAATAGCTATTGCTGACATTTTCCCATTCATAAATTACAAAATACTATGTTTCTGCTTACTACGAATAGCTATTGCTGACATTTTCCCATTCATAAATTACAAAACACTATGTTTCTGCTTACTACGAATAGCTATAGCTGATATTTTCCCATCCATAAATTACAAAATATTATGTTTCTGCTTATTGCGAATAGCTCTCGGGTATGTTGATTGCTACATCGGGTGAAATTTGTATGGTTTTTCAATTGTTGCAACATTACTGAAAAGATGTCACACGTCATTCAGTCAAAAGTATTAACAAAATACACATCACAAACATCTGCAAAGGTTACAAACATTTATTTCTTAACCTATCTATTCCCTAGGTTTTAAGACGAGCTCACATTCGTTACACCTGCACCTTCCCCACTGTAATAAGTAGCAATATTATGCAACTCATTCTGAGACAGAACTTCCAGGTGAGCTGTTTTTTCTAAATCCCGAATATATGCAAGTTACCATGGGGACCGGCACCTAGATGAGCTTAACTTACTAATGTTCTAGGGCGTTCGTTCGCTCCACATAGATCTGTCATTTTTGCTGAAAATATTTGGGTTGGTCATTCAGTCAAAATGTTTCAAAAAAGCCCTCACAAACCACGGTAAAATGTGTGAAATCCGACTGACCATTATAGGGTTTGTGAAAATATGTAGGTCGCCCATTCAGGTAGTTAAACTAATTTCAAATTAGTGTCAAAATGTTGATAAATAGTAAAACATTCCATTTGAGTAAATGAATCCCGGCATATACGTTATATCCTCCGGCGGGCTGCCCATTGCAGGTGTTGTGGAAATATGTGTAGAATCATTCAGGCAACCAGTCACTCACTCAGAACGTCTTATTAAATAGCTCAGGCATTCTATTTCATGCAAATTGTAACCTACAGAGCAAATATAAAAAGCTGTATACACATTACACCTGACAACGACCCTAATTATAATAATAACAAGCATTCTGTAAGTATTGTTTTGCAATACATGTCCACTACCTGGTGATATAAATCTTTAGAGATTGGCAGTCAAAAACTCCATTAAAGATTGACCGAAACAGCAGAAACTCGAACTTGACCTGTAACTTCTCACAACAAAGAACGAGAACGAAAAAGGCTGCAAAGCTGATATGTTTGCATTTCATAAGATGAAAGGGGACATAACTCCATCAAAAATTGACGCAAAGGCCTTAAACTCGAATTTGCTCTGTAATTTCTCATACCAAAGCAATGTACCAATTCTCAGTTTAATATCTTGAAGGACTACGAAAAAAATTGTGGAAAACTAATATTTTTTGTATTTCATAAGTCGAAAGGGGCCATAACTCCATGGAAAGTTGATGAAGATGTCTGAAACTCGAACATGCTCTATAACTCCCTGAAACAACCTACCAATTTTCATTTGAATCTCTTGAAGGAGTGCGAAAGAAAATGCAGAAAATTGATGTTTTTCGTATTTCATGTCGAAAGGGGACGTAACTCCATCAAAAATTAACACAAACTTGGTGTGTAACTTCTTATAACAAAGCAATGTACCAATTCTCAGTAGGGTATCTTGGAAGACTGCGAAAAAAGTACGGAAAGCTTATAGTATTCATATTTCATAAGTCAAAAGGGGGCATAACTCCATGAAAATTGATGAAAATGTCTGAAACTCGAACTTGCTCTGTAAATCCTTATACTAAAGCGATGTACCGATTTTCGCTTAATTATCTTGAAGAAGTACGAAAAATGTGTGGAAAGTTGATATTTTTTGTATTTCTTAAGTTGATAGGGGTGGGGGGGAGGTCATAACTCCATAAAAAGTTGACGCATATGCTTGAAACTCGAACATGGTCTTTAACTTCTCATAACAAAGCAATTTGCCAATTCTCAGTTGAATACCTTGAAGGACTGCGAAAAATGTGCGGAAAACCAACTGTGACAGACGGACAGATGTATAGACAACTGTTTTAATTATTATTATTATTATTATTATTATTATTATTATTATTATTTAATAATAATAATTATACTACTACTACTACTACTACTACTACTACTACTACTACTACTACTACTACTACTACTACTACTACTAATAATAATAATAATAATTAAAACAGTTGTCTATACAGGTTTTTTTTATAGAGCTCTGTAGGTTACAATTTTAGTAATATGGAATACCCCAGTTATTTAATAAGACGTTCTGGAGTTGGGTGGGAGTGTGGGGGAGGGCGTGGGGGTGGAGGGGGTGGGGGTGCAAAACAGAACATTATGATAACGGTCATATTTTTGTGTTGTCATGTGTAATTAGTATTTGGTATTAACCCTGACATCACGATCACCTAGTCCAGTGCATGTTTCAGCCACGAAACTGTTTCGAGTAAGAATAGATCGAAAGTGGATTTTTGACAATTTTCTTATAATATCAGGGCTGTTTAGTATGTGTTACCGTTCTCACTAGGAAGACAGTAATTCAAATGATATGTATGTTGTTTAAAGTAGTCTACCTGGCTACAGTCGCCTTATATCACCGCCCTTCTACTGGCAATTCTGTAAGGCTCGCGCATGTAGTCAGCCATTGTTGGCATTTACTACTTTGGGGGCAATATGGGGACATGGCCCCATTTTGCCTCGGTTGATGCCCCCATTCTGTCCATTTACTCAGCATGGAAAGAAACAAATGAAGATATTAATTGCCTGCAGCGTCTGAAAAGCGGGAACATCTTGTTACGGATAAGATTTGCATAGGGGCAGGTGGTCCATACATGCCACCTATGCTGATATTCCCTCTGAGGCATAACACCAGAGCTTATGGATTGACCTCGACCAGGCCCTTGGGCTGAATATCACTCAAGGTGATGGATCCAGATAGAAAGTTTGTTGCAATGGGTTAAGCATCTTTTCACATATTACCGTGCAAGCAAAGAGTCCCCGTCCTGTTACATCTAGATGGCCACAGTGTAACTCCCAGTGTCACACACTCAAAACATGGAATTCATTTACCATGCCCTCGATTGACCTCGAAATTAATGCTATTTTGCTGTGCTTCCCACTTAACTGCACGCATCGACTTTAGGCACTAGACATGTGGTTTATGAAGCCCCTGAACACTTACTATGGCGACGAAGTAATATCTTGGCTCTGCTCTTATCTCGGCTGTGCTGTTACCCAGTATCAGTTTGCTGGTTTGTTTGTAAGCCTTTGTGAAAACAGCTTTAATGCACACTGCTATTAGTGCCTTGTGAAAAACAGGAATCTGGCCATCTCAGCGAAAGGCCTTCTACTTTCAAGATATGTGCCGAGAAGATTGAATCTGTTCTAAAGACTGTCACTAATCAAAAGAAAGCAGTTGCCCATGCCAACTGATTCGCCTTACAGAGCAGCAGCAGCAGCAGCAGCAGCAGCAGCAGCAGCAGCAGCAGCAGCAGCAGCAGCGTGCTTTAAAGGATAAAACAACTTACCTTATACTAGCCTTTCAGGCGATAGGAGTTGTCACCCATAATCCGTCCCTGACATTTGAGCTTTCTATTGTGCCGACAACAAAAGTTATCCAGGTTTTAATATCAAAAAGTTGATAGCTTTCTAGAGCATATCATGGCTGTCACGATTTCCTTTTCAACCAATCATGAAAAAAGTTGTGCCTCTGCCTCGGTATACACGCTCAGTCATAGAGGTACCAGCTATAGTTTGGCAATGTAGTATAAAAGCAATCATACACGTAAGCTGTTGAATATTTTGAAACAAATTTGACTGGAAGTTGTTGCTGCCATAGGCAGCAATAACTTCCAGTCAAATTTGTTTCAAAATATGCAACAAAATGATTATTATATAATAAAGAATGTAATGCATTGGCACTTCCATGACATCATACGCTATCACTTGAGGAGACAAAATGGTGGCGATCATGGTTCAATAATTTACATTAACGCGATATTTCAAAGCAGATAATTGTGATACAGATAAGGAAATGTGACAGGATATGAATGATATGGAATACATAAACCAGAATCTATCGATGCAATATAACATTTGAGAAGAGATTAGCATCCCTTTAGCGAAAGTCAGCATGTCTCTGAGCGAAAGAAACGAGTCAGGAAAATAGGCATTGCAAAGACAACAATGATGCCTATGGGCATAATGCTATTCTGTGGCGATCTTTACTCGTGGTCGACATAAGATGGGTTGCAAGTGAGGAGTGTCGGCAGTGTGTACATTGTTCTTGTCCAGGAGCTGAGGACGGCGAAGTCAACAATGTATAATTTCAATACTCATGGCTTGATCGCACTTGAGAAAGACATGGCACAGATTATTTTTGTTAATTAGCATTCAACCCTTACACTGTTGTGTTTCTTTCTACAATGGCTAGGAAGCTTCAGTTTTGCCCCAGGCTGTGGCCCAGTTTGCCCCAAGCATGGGGCAAAGCAGGGCAAGGTGGCCTTTTTAGCTTTGTCTTAGTTTAGAGTTTTATATTAAAAACGACCTGGATACACTTTGTTTTTTTAAAAGAAATGTGTGATGGTTTCAATGAAGTTTCAAAGTGTTAATATAGGTCTCTTCAGGCCACATCACCCCCACCCTACACACACACTCACGTTTCCCCCATGTTCACCTATACGAAACATATTTATAATTTACAAAATAGTAAATATTGTATCAAACGTATTGAGAATAATTTTGCAGCAATGTGTTCCAGTTGAACTAATATTTCAATGCAGTCTAAACCTGTCGCGATGTCTTGAAATTAACCCATTGACCGTTGAATAGGACTGCCTCAATTTCTAGAGAATTAGGCATATTGCAGGAAAGAGTGAGTCCAAGTCAAATTTTTGGTTTCAAAATATTAAACAGAATATACCTTGCGTCATACAGAATTTATCGTTTATGGTCTGTAAGGGTTAAACGCTTACTATTATGGGGTAAATTAGTGTGTGACTGAAATTTTGAAAGGGTACAAAAGTACGCACACACTCACATACGCACGCACAGATGCACACACACACACGCACATACACACGCATGCTTGCACACACACACATGCACGAGCGCATGCACACACATTCACTTGTGCATGCCCACATGCACATACACACGCATGTACACATTCTCATGCTCGCATGCATGCCCATTTGCACGCATGCACACACGCATGTGCGCTCACACACATAGCCGCGCACACCCACAGACATGCATGCACACATGCTGAACTGACCCAAACACGGACATCTACATTAGCAGAGGAGTGACGAGCTGGGCACATTTTCACATCTTTTAAGTAGTTGCTATGTCAGAGCAGCCAACTTTATTTGCATCATTACCACCTTTTTTCCTTTGATCTCACTGCCTATTGAAAAGGTGTGAAAAAAGGCGCCCAACCCTCCACCATTCTGTTTGGATATTAGGTGTAGAGGATATCTATAAGTCACTCCCCCTCATTAAACCATGTGACTCTTGTCATCCAATGAGGTGAGCTAAAGGATAATTAGCTTAATGATTGATGAGGGTTAATGAGGGTAATTAAGGATGATTGACAGGCTACATGTCTGGACTCGTCTTTTACTGGGAACATATTCAATCATGAAGCCCCTCCCCCTCATTAAATCATGTGTCTCAAGACATCCAATGAGGTGTGCTTAAGGGTATTTAGCATAATGACGAGTGTTAATTGATAGGCACTAGAGTATAAAAGCTGCGTTTAAAAAAATCTTATCTGCTAAGCCGTAACGTTTTGATTTTTGTTTAAATGGTTTGTTCAACATTTATTATAATTATGAATACAGGATATTTTATGGGTTGTGATGTGCCCGTCATGCTTGGTAACAATGTACACATAATGACGAATTTGTAGTAGACATATGTAAGCTTTGTGTTGGTATTGTTTGCCCCACCAATCGAGGCGTGTTTATATATGGTAATACATTTTGAATGTTCACTGAAATGTTTCCTGCATTCGAAGAAACTGTGCTTAGGGCTAGCTGTTTTGATAGAGTGGAGCAGATTAATTACATATACGAATTAGAACGTCAATTAAAGGTCACTATCAGCACTACATATCCGTATGTCAAGCTAACTTGGTACTTTAATTCGCCAGGTCAAACCAAGATGAAACCATCATTCAGGAGCGTAACATTCCCTAGTGACTCATGGAGCATTCTGAAGGAGAACTTGTATGAAATTCTCGGAGCTATATATATTGCGGCCGCGCAATATTGATAAAGAATCTACAGCTGATTGTCAATATCTAGATAGAAACTCGCGATGGTTGACGCGATGCTCTCCAAAGATTTCTGAGATCAGTTATTAAGCATTAGATTAATGGCTGATTCGTGTCACTCGGATAATGGGCAGAGCCAAATTGGACTGCAGTAACGTGCCTTTATTCTCCGGCTCTAGAGTCAGCTTAAAGTTAATGGTTGATGAAGACGTTTGGTTTGAAATAGTCAGAACCCTAAACAGCGGTGTAAACGTTAACTCAAAGTTAATATCGGATGGATTATAGGTAACTGCTAGGGTTGAAGAACTTAAACTAACTACAGTTTTAGAGGGTGACACTGTAAAGGCTAAGGACTACATATTCTCGAGAGCCTGCATGACTTGATTACTGGGACTAACGACTAAGCTACCGGGCAACATTGTCGATGTAAGCAATTCTGATTTTGAAATAGACTGGGCCATTCAGAACCTTATCGATCATGTATCCCCAGAGGATCTCGGAGAGTTAGATTATGCTATTCGAAATGTGTCTATGGATGTAGAAGAAGAAATATCATCGGGATTCGAACCGTTACTGGATACATTGAGTTCTAATGATTAACCAGATTACGAAGATGCGCATTTTACATCATCCGACTTGCCTGGTGCTGTTGAAACTTATGCTCAACCTGTAGCTATGCAGGATACCTTTGATATGTTCCATCAAGAAATAAATGAACATGAATATCTGAGTTTTGACTCCAAAAACGTTCCACAATCTACCAGAGACAATGCTACAGCTATTTTCACAAACCTGTTGAATTTAGCGATCTGTAGACTAGCGATTCGGGACTGTTACGTTTGCCAACATGACAGACCATCTCAATGCAACCACCAGTGTATGGGTATCGATTATTTCTTAAAACCTATCGGCAATGTAGAATTACATTTCTTAACTGCATTAGAATGTGTACCTAAAATCGATTTCTTTTGGGCATTGTCTACAGATCCAGATTTATATTGGAATGTATACAAGTTATAGAAAGCATGTAAGACTGAATGGCTGAATGATCTACTACATGCTGTTTCTAAGCTGCATGAATGATATGTATAATTATAACCTACTACTATTATTGACATAGTTATAACCTATAATTATCGAATTCGATTGTGTTTTCTCAATCAAATCTCGCTCGTATTACAGCTATTAAAAAAAGCCTTGAGCTAAAATAACGTTTTTCTATTCGCTAATGGTCCAACCCTCCACACCCCTCCCCACACCAAACACTGGCCAGGTATGCCATGCGCTCCACCCTTACCTCCAAAAGCCTCGCCCTCCCAGAATGTAAAATGTTAATGTATGTCCCCTAGAGTTATGCTCATGTCTGACGTAGTAGGCTAACACACAACCACTTCAAACACGATGCCTCTCGCCCTCCCCACCCCAATAAACCAGACGTATTAATATCTATCAGCAAATATCTCTGATGATCCATTCATTCAGCCCTTTAATCCGGTATGTCTGTCATTAAACTGTGGTGTCAGACATATGTGTAACCTTAGAAAAACTACATTAAAATTATAACTATGGAAAAGGCAAAAGTCACTTTTGAAATGTATTTTAACATGAATATGGTAAAAGCCAGATTAAACCATATCATTTAAAAAACATCTGCAGCCTACTAACGGGTAAAACAGACAAACAAAATTGAGGGAGCAGCATTTTTTTATTGCAACATTGTGCATTGAAGCACTATAGGCCTATAATCTAATAATTTATGTGATAAGTTTTGGAAGATTCGATCATTTTTGGTTAAATCTCGTAATGACTCCATAATTGAAATCATCAGCAGTCCATGAATCCTATGATACAAAAAATATATGCAGAACTCCGAAATGAGTCAAAATATTAAGATATCCATATCTCAGGATATATAACGCGATCCAATGAGTACCTGGAAGGTTCTCAGGATCTGTATTAATGATAAGGGTTTTCTGATATGCTTAAGTATATAATCTTTAGCGAAAACACCTAGGAACATCCGTCCTAATCTCCAATCTCCTGAGCAAATATAATCGAGATCTCTGGTAGTTAACATAATAATAATAATAATAATAATAATAATAATAATAATAATAATAATAATAATGAAACACTCAAAGTCCTGAATACAATTGGATATTTTTTGTTAGTAATGTTTCTTTCCAAATAACTATACAGATGTATGCATTGTGTGTGTGCGTGCGTGGGTGGGTGTGTGGGTGTGTGGGTGTGTGGGTGTGTGGGTGTGTGGGTGTGTGGGTGGGTGTGGGTGGGTGTGGGGGGTGGGTGGGTGGGTGGGTGTGTGGGTGAGTGTCGAGGGTGCTAGTAGTCTGTGAATATGAATATGGGTAAACGTCTACTGGCTTGATTAGTGTAATAATCTCTCAATGTGGCTGAATCCGGTTTACATGTATACACCATTTTTGCTTTGTTTTTTACAGTCAAAATGTTTTGATACAGCTAGAAATTATGTGTTAATTCTTAGAGGTTAGGTCTAAAATGTAAACAAAGTATGCTTGGTGATGTGCCGTCTTCAAATGGTATGTTCTCTCCAGTCCTATCGTTTATATGCATGCCTATCGTGTTGATGTAATTGTTAGATATGGTTCTATATTCAATCCTAGGAAATGTCCATTGACAAATATCTTCACCGCCATGGCAGCTAGATAATGGCATAACTCTTAACAGCAGTGCTGTAGCATCTCCAACTACATTATGGCTTATGATATCGCAATATACGTAAGCCACAGTTAAAGTAATCATATTACTTTTACACATTTATAGAACTCCGCCCGTGGGTGTCAGGCGACTAATGATATGCTCGCGATGGCCTAAGAATTTACCTATATAGTTGTCAAATTCAATAGTGAACATTCCTTTAGCGGTTAATGTTATAAGGTTGATTCGATCTGTGAAATAGTTGAATCTAATGGGATTTTTTAACGCTTGCGGCTATTAATCTGCTTATTTATAAACTCTATTAGAATCTTAACCATATAGAAGCCTTTGGGTATTTCTGTGCATTGGATGTAGAGGTAATTCTAGATTTTTGTGTCGAGGCAGTGAATTTGATTTTAAATCATCAGGTTGCTTAAATTTATCAAAAACTCATCAGCTACATCTGGAGTGCTTTTCTTCCGCTTCTGCTTAGGTTGAACTTTAGGTGACAAGGGCTCATAAGAATGTAGCAGGATCATCAAAGGCTTCACTAATGTTAACCAACTTCTCAGATACAATATGGATGACAAACCGACTTCCCATTCCTGAGAGAATTTTAAAGGCATTTGAAGATGTGTTTTTAATTCTGAAACCTTATTATCCAGATAGTAATCCATGCTACTATTACTCAGTAGCGCAATATAAAACTGCTCCATGTTTCTAGCCATTCTTTCTAAACTGGTGAAAGTACCAACATCTCAACTTTGGACATTTTTATACTCGTCACGGGTAATATATACCCCAAACACCCAGAAGCAAATGTGATCCAAACCCCTTTATCGCTATTTTGAATGCTCAGATTTATTAAGCTCCCAGGAAAAGCGATTCCAGACATGCACCCTGTCAATCATCCTTATGCTATGCATTAACTCATGTCAATCATTACTGTACTTACCCGTAAGCTCACCACATTGGATGTTTGGAAGCCCATGATTTACCGAGAGTGAGGGGCTTCATGTGTGAATAAGTTCCCAGGAAAACATGAGTCCAGACGTAACCCTCATTAACCCTAGACAGTCATTATGCTAATTGCCCTTAAGCTTACCTCGTTGGATGCCTGGAGGCACATGACTTAACGAGTGGGGGTGGGGGGGGGGTGGGGTGTGGTGGTTGGGTGGCCTTCGTGATTGAATGAGTCCGTAGAGTCAGGAAAAGATGAGTCCAGACATGTAGCCTGTCGATTATCCTTAATTACCCTCATTAACCCTTGTCAATCATTATGCTAATTACACTTAAGCTGACCTCAGTGGATGACAGGAGGCACATGATTTAATGAGGGAGAGGGGCTTATGGACATCCTCTACATCTAACATTCAATCAGAATGGCGGAGGGCTTGGAGCCTTTTTTCACACTTTTTCAAAAGGCCAAATCAAAGATCAAAGAAAAAAACGTGATAATGCTGCAAATAACGTTGGTTGCTCTGACACAGCAACTACTTAACATGTGTGAAAAAGGCGTCCAGCTCGTCGCTCCTCTACTTACATTCGCCGTTACATACCGGCCATTAGCTGAAAAAATTAGTGTGGTCCTTTATTGGCCTTTGGCATATATAGCAGATTTTGGCGCTACATGAACACGTCATGAAGTTGCACCCTTCCACTTTGTAAAATCTTTTCCCACATTTGTAGCAGGTACGGAGCATAGCGTCCGCCATTTTATTCTCAACAAATATCCGCCTCTTTGTACCGTATCTTGTCCCCGCGTCTTCACAGGTATGCGGCCGGTGATCTGCTTTGCTGCAAAATCTAGAGCAAAATTACATATTAATGACGAAATTAGAATACGATCTGTCATTCAACTATCTAACATCACAATCAAATACGGCAGATGTTAGCTGACGTCACCATCAAAATAACACAGCTTTGTCACAAAAATCAAAAATGCATCACTAATGTGTCAGGATTGCATGTCTTTGTTGAATGTATAATCTTTAATAAACATTCTTTTGAATATTTTGAAACTAATTTGACTGAGAGCTGTTGCAGGCATAGACAGCAGTAACACACAGACGAAGTAGTTTCAAAATATTCAACAGCTTACTTGTATATGTACGGTGAAATGTAGATACTGGAAATTCAGTTTTCAAAGTTTCTAAATTGATTCCTACGTGCGGAAAAAGTGGACGGAACCTAGCCAGAAATGGGCGTGGCATAGCCAGAAATGGGCGGGACATAGCTATAAATGGATCTCTCTCGACATACTGTAGGTGACTTCAGAGACATCCTTTAATGACACCCCACCGCATCAATAGGAATAAATCACTAATCATTTTGGTGGTCCATTAATCCTTGAAAAGAGGAATCCAGTTTTTGCTATGCACCACCAATCTCTAGCTAAGCTTCACCCAAGCTTTGCACGTGTTTGAATCAATCGATCCCTGCACTCCCTAAATCTCAATTTCGAGAAAACTATATAGGTAAGATGATGAATATTTCGAAACTGACATGCCATTTGTACTTGTCACTTAACTGACTATTAAGCGTTTGCGATGGACTAAATCGCGTCTTTCATGACGTAATTGATTATGACGTCAGCATACATGTGACATACATGCTAGTCATTACACGCCTTCAGATGAACGATCTCTACGTAATATATAAACACCATACCAGGCAAAAGGGTAGAGTCACCTACAACCTACCCAAGCTCATCAGCGACACTGACACTCAAATGTCATACAAAAAAGGCCTCGGGGAGCAGATAGCTAACACCGATGTCAGCTCCGATCCAAACGAAGCCCTAAACAAAATACCGAAATCTATGGAATCATCCGCTACCAGCATCATAGGTGTTCTTAAAAACAATCAAACTAGATATACTGCCGACCATCTAGTAGTAAAACTGTCAGCAGAGCAGAAAGAGTTACGGCCCCGCATCTATCAAAGTAGCCAAAGTGAAGACCATACCAAACTACGCTGGGAGCGCAATATTATTCTGCGCCACATTAGCGAACACTTAAAAGATCTTGCTATTCAACAGGCAGACTCCCTAGCAGATGAAATTACTGCCACGGATGACTGTCACAAATGTTTCGGGCAGCCCGAGCCCTGAGAGTTAATGACTACACACCACCACTCACTGTACACAACTCTGAAGGACACCTTATCGGGACTGGCCAGGGAAAAGCCGAGGCGATCTGAGAATGGTTCAAGGAACAGTTCACTGACAACGATGATGAGCCCTTGCACCCGTTCTCAGGAGAACTCAGGTCATTACTAATACCAATTAAAACAACAGAAGTTGAGAAGGCACATAAAGTCCTGAAAAATGGACGTGCATCTGGACCTGATGGCATGAGCAATGAACTATTCAAATATGTAAGTGTGTAAATATGTAAATATATCTCAAAACCGATCCCGCACCTAATGAATTCAGCTTTTATGCACCACCTTCCCATCGACGCTGTAGGCCAAGGCACCCTTATCGCACTACCCAAACCCAAGAGGCCACCTGGGCCCCCAGCCATTCTGTGGCCCATTGTGCTCCTGAACAGCATACGGAAAATCCTATCCAATGTTGCTCTGTGCTGCATCCGAGACAAGATCGATTATTTCACCGGATCATGTCAAAGTGGCTTCAAACGTGAACGCAGCTGCACAGACATTGTATGGGCTCAATGCGTGCTTGTGTCGGTAGTCATGTTCAAACACTGGGACTTCCACAAAATGGGCATTGACATGTCACGAGCCTTCAACACAATTAAGTGCTCAACGATCCTAGATGTACTACGCCAGGCCAGTTGCAATGAAGATGGGCTACGACTAGTGAGACTACTACTTGCAGACACCAAGCTGAGAGTCAAGTCAGTAAAGTCTGTGGAGTTTAATATATCAATCGGCTCCCCACAGGGAGATGGCCTATCTCTGGTGCTTTTCACCTGCTACCTTGCTGCCGCATTGATATCTGTGCGGGAAAGTTCCACAAGACCGAACCCCCAGTGTCAATACTGGGCATGCCGCTAGAGATGGAATATGCCGACGATGTGGACTTCCTAGACGATGAAAAGAAACCACTTGACGAACCTCTCCCAATAGTAGCAAGCAAACTAAAAATTGAAAATCTCTTTATGAATGAATCCAAAACAGAGTTCACCCACATATAGCTATCGACAAAGTATGAAACTATAGAAAATGATGACCCACTTCGTGGCGGTGAGCCATGGAGGAAAAGTAAAATCCTGGGCTCACTGCTTTGCAGTACTGCTGACATTTCTGCACGTTGCGTTATGGGGAACATAGCTTTCCAGTCCTTCTGGAAGCTATGGATTCGTAGATCAAATATGCCCTTGATAAAGAGGCTAAATTTATACAATGCAACCTGCGCATCCTTGATGCTGTATACCTGTAACAGCTGGGCAGCTCCAAAGGCAGCTCTAGACAAAGTCGATGACTGCCACCGCAAACACCTACACACCATCACTGGACACCGATGGCCAGACAGCATAATTTCCTATGATGCACTATACAAGATGTGTAATACGCCACCGCTGTCTGTTAACTCGCCCAGCAAAGATGGCTCATGTTTGGAATTCGCCCTACTCGGAGCCAGCAGATACAAAGCCAGGAGAGGACGTCATTGCATAAATCTACTAAGCGTGCTACGAGGTGACGTCAAGAAAGCAGGACTCGGTACACTCAAGTCAAGAATGGACCTGAGGAAGCTAAAGATTTTGGCTGAGGACAAGACACAGTGGGAAAAAGCGAAGAAGGACTGATTGCAGCTGTGGGATGTTTATACTACTCCTACAGCCGCGGAATACAGTGACGTATATGATATCATGATTTCTCCATTCCAGTGTCTTAATTTCAAGTACATCTCTACATGGCAGCTGTTGGAATATTTTGAAACTAATTTAACTGGGGGATGTTGCTAACTATGACCGTCTTGACATTGAGACATCTCAATGAAGACTTTACCAGCATAAAAATAGAAGGAATGAAATAATCTCGTCTTAGGCTTTCGAGTGTTCAACAAATTTGGCACAAATGATTGGCGATAGGCTAAGTCCCTTCACCTTTTTACGCATATTGGAATCAATTTATCTACTTTGAATCCTGAATTCCTAGAATCCCAATTTCAGGGTTATGGTTAGGCCAAACTGTTGAATATTTCGAAAGCAATTTGACTGGTTGATGTTACTGCGCCCAATCAAAGTGGTTTCAAAATATTCAACAGAATCTTTTTAAATTGAAACTCTTTCAAAGACAAGCAATCCGTACATGTGACATGCTTTTCAAGCATCGTAACTAAATTATGATGTGTTACAAGCATTGTAACGTTAGCCTAAATACGACGTATTTAACTATAATGGCATGCACTTGAGCGAGAGATCGTATCCCGGTATAAAATTTTCGTTAACACCCCTAATTATCATAAATCCAAAATGGCTGCTGCCGATAAATGATAAAAACCAAGATTGTCATCTCAGCGTTTGCCGTTATTATTTAGATCATATTATGCTGAAATAAATGCCCAGCTTTTGTCTCCATAATGTCACGGTCAGTCCAAAAAGTCAAGGTCCTGTCCTCTAAGTGTCGCGCGTATATATTGTTAAGAAAGTTCAAACCGCTCATCTCAGAATCATGAATTGAAATAGGCATTCAATTAAAGTCCACGTTTATTCAAGGTAATGGAAAGCAGTATCAGGAACAATCTATTTTAACAGAGAAAGCCACTGGTTGAATTGAATGTGAGCAAAGTGAACTCAAACAGCTATACCAGGCGGGAATCAGCACTAGATACGACATTACTAAATTTAGAGTTGGTGTTGGATGAGGGTCGGGGCAACAGGGCCGGCTCAAGGCATAGGCGAACTAGGCGCTGTCTAGGGCGCCAGATTTTAGAGGGGCGCCAAAAAGTGAGATGGGACGCCTCTCACCACCAAAACTACATGTACTCAAAGCAAATAAGATATCTAACAAATATTTCGTTCTAGAAATGCCCTCTCAAAGCATCTGGATTTCAAAAATTTTCGTAGGAGGACCACGCGGACCCCCCGCCCCCCACCCCGCTTAAAGGATGTTCCTTTGACTTTGCCTAGGGAGCCAGAAACCCTAGAGCCCGCTATGCGGGGCGAGCATAATAGCTTCCTCCATATTTTCATCTGGCTGTGTGCACAATACCATTTTGTAGGAGGAGCTTCTTCATGTACAACTTGTAGTAGTTCCACAACAAATGAACTCCCCCCGTGCGTTCTATGCACGATGGAGGGGAGTCTAAACAGCACCAGAATCAGATTCAACCCTCCCCAGGAGCCTGAGAGCTCGCTAATACTTGTTCAGCTATGAAAGTTTGGCCCGCCCAATCCCCACATATCCAGCTTGATAGCTCACTCTTTTGACGTGCTCAGCCAGGGCTTCCTTAGTCGTTAACAGGTACTCGAACGTGCGATATGACAGAACGAATATCTGCTGGTGTGCTTGCCTGACTTCCATCAGATGGCAGGCCATAGAGCATGGAGACGCAGAAACTCTCGATGACATGATACCCTCTGAAGACTGGGAATTGACATTTCCCTCAGGTAGCATACCGTAGGCACTGGACTTGTGCTCCACTTTCCATACACTGACTCCTTCCCTGTGCCTGAAATGTATTGTCAGATCATGTCAGCATGGAATGCGGGGAGAGCATGCATCTTAGTGGGAAACATGTATTGCAGATGTCGTGAACGGAAATATCTTTAAACATCTTGCACATTACAATCGAGACGCACAATTCGTCAGTGAAGAATGATGTCCCCAGGCCAAAGATGTCACTGTCATTTGCAATGATCAGTTTATTCTTCTAACCTTGTGACACTGCATTTCCTGTATGAAATATAAGCATTTTGCGTATAATTAAGGCCTAATAACGATCACCCGTGCCAAATATGTAGTGATTTCATCAAAAGCAGATAACGTCCTGATTCTGACTTTAAGAGCACAGATTAAAATGGGTGCATAGAGCATTTCTTGTATGGAAACAATACTCCATAATGTGGTAGGCCGTTCTGCTCAGATTGCACTACGCTCCTTCATTTTGCAATCGATTTGCCACTATACTTACACCCGTATTCTGGGATAGGGGAAGGGCGCATCTTGGATTGTTTTATGGGCTTGGTCCAAACTGGGGTTGGGGTTGGGGGTTGGGGAGAAACCCTCTTAATGGCGGGGCTATTCCCTGGGGAAAAATGAAAATGAGATGCTCTGACAAGCAATTTCTTTTATTCTGGTTGATAAAATCTTTGCCTATCTTTCAAGATTTTCGTCATTAAGACTTTCAAAGGGTTGTCTTAACATCCCCCCACCCCCACCAGAGTAACCCTAGTGCTGGCCGTGCATGCTTATGAGAATATCACGTAAACACCCATATCATTATTAGTCCAGTTAAATTACAGTTTGACCCGGACAAATTGCAATATTAATTATGCATGTTTTATGGTCACTAGTGTCATCTACATGATGTGTCAAATATTAAATTTTATGTATTTGGCGGAACATGGTCTTTTAGCTCACCTGCCTCAACTTATATAATGGTGATTAAAACCAAATTTGGTAGACTTGTTTGTTTCGACAATATCTATTCGAGCTATAAATATGAAGTGGCCATGCCTTAAAAACCAGAGTTATGGCTATTGTTACATTTTCAATGAATTGAAGCCTATGGGCTTCGTCATTTGTTGATGGATCAAAAGCAAATTTGCCAAATGTGTTCCGTCAGGCAATATCTATCAGATCTCTGAATGTCAAGTCGTCATGCCTTAAAAACAAGAGTTACGCCCCTTGTTAATTTTTCAAAGTACTGAGCACTATGCGGAACATACATTTGTGACACGGTTGTCATCTGTTGATGGGTAAATCCAAATTTGGCAAATATGTTCCTTTAGGTAATATCCATCCGATGTGTGATTTTGTGACCCTGCCTTAGAAACAGGTTATGACCCTATTTAAGTTATTGAAATCTGTGACGGGTTTGATGTACCGACTCCTATTGGGGCATGGTTACTCTACCAGAGTGTTGGAATCCAAACAGGTACACGCTACTCCAGATCCGCATCATAATGTGTACGTTGCAATTAACAACATATCCATAATTACAGTGTGCATTAAAATGTCTGAAATAGCTGAGACTCTATAGAATACCAATTGAAACAATTGCCATATGACATTCAAGCTTACAATCACGGAGGGTCAAGGCTTTTGGGTGAACATGAAAATTCGACAAATCTATAGACAACCGTATTATATAATAAAAATAATAATAATAATAATAATAATAATAATAATAATAATAATAATAATAATAATAATAATAATAATAATAATTCAAGCATCTAAATCATTGGGACTGTCATCCTCTTCTGTTGCAGTCATGTTTGCACAAACCCCTCTGCATTCTGAACCCAGTATTCGACAATCCAACCCTTGGCGCCTGCATTTACACTGCATGATACTACAACCAGACTTACATTGCCACCTAACAAGTTCTGGTAGTGACTTTGGTGCGGGATCCTCGTCTGTATGAATAGAAACCAGCCCGGATTGACAGATTTCTCAACCCCACATTTCTGGATTTAAGAAATTGCTAATCAATTCCGGAACCTGGTAATACACTCGAAGGCTATGGAACCTTTGCTGCGGCTGATGTCGGTGGAAGATTGCGAGGATATATTGAGGTTTTGCTCTGTGTCACTTGGACCTGAAATCCTTGCAACCTCATTGCATTGAAATTCTCATATCCTCCCCCTTGTATAAACAGACCATTGCTTTATCTCATGCTGCAACAATTTCATCTTGCGTTGACTTTGAATTCAGAAATACCTTTGCATGTTCTCTGACGTTGGCATTCTTCTGAATCGAACGAAGTGATACAGTTTGTCCTATCCCAGAACACCAGTGACGTTGTGTCACAGCTTAATATCGCATGGGCAAACAGAATGATATTGTGAACATTGTCTCCAACTGTCTCCCGTGCTTTGCTCACGCTCAAATGCTTGCGACATGTGGAAGAAGGCGTTATTGGCACTGGCATGAAGTACAATTTACCACACTTTGCAACGGTAGTAAAGTAAGACGACAAGATATGTATCATCTCCGACACACACACAGTTGTATACTTGTCAGCTGCAGCAACATAAGTTCTTACTATCAATAGGTCTGCAGAACCCCATAACTATATCGCCCCAATTCCTTGGCAATGAGATTGATGACGTGCTGTTTATTGTCAGAATTGCTAAGGAATTCTTGTTTTTTCAACTGCAAGACCATGTCAGCAGTAAACTTTACCGTCCTTCCAACTCTGCTATATCTCTTTTTGTGTGCACAATCTTTGATTGATTGTGTATCATTATAGCCATCGAATAATATAATGGCAGTGTCCAAACGTCTTCTGTATGTAGCCGATGTAGCATTTCATGATATCGTCATATGTCTTGCCACTCTGCCATTAGATTATCTGGAGAATAGCACCACCATCCTGGACATATACACACTGTGGACCTGGCCCATCCTCAGTAGGCACAGCATCCCATATTGATTTCGCGAGTTGGAATGGAATCATATAGGCCAACGTGTCCAGATGCAAATTGTAGTTCCCAGTTCCTTCTGGTCGCATGAAGGCGCGGACCAAGCCTATGATATTCATGCACTAGAACTATAAATGAGCTGTGCGGCCTTCTCTCATTCATCTTCTCACCTCTTGCATCCATTCAGCTACAATATGAAGGATACTGGGGGCCATTAATTCCCTCATCAGTACCTGTCATGGCATTATCATAAGGGTCAGCAGCTGCAGTAAGTTCATCAGGCAGCTCAGAATCGCAATGGTTTAAAGATTCACGAGGAGAGGTCCTCTCATCTTCATTTGGTTTATTTGCCAATTTTAATACAAAGCTCTTTGACGTTAGCGGGGTGTTCAAGGTACCATCAATACCACCAAAGCCGGCATATGTAGATAATGAGAAAAATGCCTACGAATAGCCGTGCCACTGCCGTCCCATTGAGCAATGTTGGTATGGTGTCCACTGCAAAAACCAGTTCCAACAACTCCTCCAAACTAGAACCTGTGAATTGGCCCGGGTCGAGCTATCTCTGTCAGCCCCACCCCACTGGGTACTAACAGCCTGCATACGTAGCCTATGAAAGTCCGTGAAAGCATGCACTGCGCATGCACTCCAATCGATATAGGCTACCTATGCTGCTTAGTCAATGGTAATGTAGCATCTTTTATGCACATAATCGCCCATATTTTTTAATCACTAATACCGGACCTGTTTCAGCCATCTTGGGATGAATCTAAACCAGACTTAATCGGGAAAACGGAATTTGCTTACCAAATTAAGATCGGACAAAGAATGGCTGCACCAATCGACACGACAAACGGCACAATCCCTAACCTAACATATTAGCCAGGTATTTCGGTTAGGCATTGTAGCAGTCAGAGGAATTTGCACCAAGACGCACTGTTTATTATAAAGCTCGCCTTTCGGGTTCACCAAGTAAGTGTGGATAACCGTCAAAAGAGTCTTAGCATACTCTTTTAATTACCATTACTCACAACTATCTCTGTCTGCAACTGTACTCCGGCCACTCTGGTCATATAATTGCCTGGTAACTCCTAACTCCTCTCGCTGGTTGTGTTAGAGCTGACCATTGAAATCGCAGAAGTTTCTCGACACCTAGAATCCAAATGGTTATGACTCACGCACCCCAGTACCTTCACTGGTACCTTTAGGATAGACTTAAGCCAAAGAAGGATTTCACTGTGAAAACATAATTATTGTAGTAACGGCCTAGCTGTAAAACTTGGGCATTTACATAAACCTAATGCAGATAAAAGTTAGCTCCATCGATCGATACTTATACGGCTCGCTCCTGACTCTCTGGAGATAGCAAAAGACGCTAATAGCAGACTAACCCTATGGTGACTGGAAGGGTCTGTGGGCCCTTCACCCCTTCAAGGAAAGTCACCATAGTCTGCTACCAGTTTTTTCGGCCCGCCCTAACTAGATACGGTGCTTACTTAATGTTTTATTGTGCTGTGTTTTATGTGGTTGTGCTGACACGTAGTCAGAAGTCACTCATCGGCTCCATGACTCATCGCCTAGGCACGCCCAAGTACACACCATCGGCTTGATGGGTCAACTCACTAGGTACGTCCTGAAATGGATGCTGAGCGAGCCACACAAGAAGACAAACTGTGCCAAAAGCTAAGTAAGTATAGGCCATTTGAGGCATACACCTTCCTGACTTGACTTAATCACTAAAGGGTAGTCTAGCTCCTTCAGAAGGCCCGCTAAAATAATGCAGCTCCTACTAAGTTCTTGTTAGGGACATGGCTGCACCAGCTTCTATTGAAAGCTGTGCACCATTTCCATCACACATAAACCAGCGTACATCCCTACCATTTAACACACATTGCACACACTGTTCATTTCACGCTTACTGTTTACAATAGGAGTTCGGCTTCGCTACTTCTTCTCCTCTACTTCAGCATAACAGGCCATTATCCGGTGATGGAGGCCTGTGCGAGGCACCTTTCCTCTCGCAAAACCAAATATTTGGCCTGCTTGAGGCATCTTTAGTTTACATATAGTTGTATGCATGGGGATTATCCCTCCCGCCGTCGCCTCCCTCATATAACAATAGGATAGGTACGAACGGCGAGACTGAGATTACTGGCGCTATAGACGCCCCTCTATATACTAAAAAGCTCGCCATCCTTATTACGGTGCGTCGTTGCTCCCGTATCTCTCTCTAGGGGCCAGCCCACAACTTGCTGGGCACTCTTAAAGTAATCTCTTAAAGGTACAATCTCGATTACCACCGTTGTAGAATGTAGCGGCACTCCGGCTATACAAATAGTTGGGACGACACAGTAGTGTTCGCCGTTGGCGGGAATGCTCGCCCAGCCCCACTGAAACATGATCATTCCACCGATCCCAGAGGCCGGTCTTTGACCTTCCCTCTGCTTAGCTGAGGCCAGCCAACCAGCATCATCAGGTCGGCTCATACCACGGGTACGAGTCTGACACCAAAGAGGACAATGACAGGCGGCATGGCTCTGGTGCTACATCTGACATTAAATGTCCAATGGATCCTAGGAAGGTCATCAAAATATAAAAACCACCAAGTCAGAAGACAATTGGTTTCAATTGACTGTCGTTTGACTCGTTTTCAATGATGGTCATGACATTCCACCACAAAGGTTGGTCGAATGTCAGAATGGAGTTTACATCATAACGCATGGCATGTTTGGAAACAAATTGCAATGTTGAGTTTAAGCATGTTAAGTCACCAGGGTTCATGCCAATCATTGGTAAGAACACCATTGAGGATCGACCAGGATGTTCGCCTTTGTTGACCATTGTCATCATCCCAGACCATCCCAGTCTTGGACATTTACCAAGAGACAGTGAGATTTTCCACAGCATATCTGCAGTTGATACCCGTGCTTTCTCTGATTGTTCCTTAAGTACTGTTTACTTCAATGCTTTAACACCCTTATAGATAGTACTCAAACGTGATCTGTCCAACTTCGGCTGTGTCCTTTGCTAACACGGTTACATAAGGTATCACAGAGACGCTGTCAAACTTTGGTGTAATGCATGCTATCAATCCCAGTTAGTTTTAGTTATCAAAATCAGTTAGTAATGAACATGATGAGGCACAACGCTTGAGAAGAAAATAGGATACCAGAGAGTAATGACAATTTACCCTGTGTCAGGTAGAATGGAGGCGACATCACATACCTGTCAATAGTCAATAGCTGGTGCCCTGCTTGTTGACAACCATGTAAAAGAACAACACTTCTTGACGCAATTCAGCCTTTGGCCGATCCCATCTGTTCGAATATTTCTTCCTGTCATTGCATTTCATTTGATATGGTTTTGTAAGCTGACTCATTCTCTCGCTCGGCAATGGCGTGAAGTAGGTCGGAGAGTACTCGTCTATATACCTAATGGAACGGGATGAAGTGTGCAATTCGAAAACTCCAATCTCTCAGTCAAGTATATGACATCAAAATCAATTACCCCCAAACACCCACACCATCTGTTGAGGCCGGGCGTCGTGTCATCGGGGGGTGGTGTTGGGATGGTGTGGGTTGGGTTTGGGGTGTGTGGGCGTGATTGGGGATGGGTGGGTGGGTGGGAGGGGTGGGGTGGGGATTGGCGTTCAGTCGTTGTGACAGCTGTCGTCGTGGTAGTAGTCTTCCTCGAGCTACGGGTCGTCAGCTGGTCACCGACCCAGCATGGCCTGGTCGGTCATTCAGAGATCTCTCATGGCCAGCAGTTCTTCCTGGTGGCTCTTGGTCGTATCCCTCGCCAGCCCATTGGTGGTTCTACAGGACTCCGTCACGATCATTTGGAGACGTGCAGATCTGGTCGAGCAATCACGACACGGCATGGTGCTTGCAGATCTTGTTAATGAATTACCAGTCTGCTCCTGCTAGGGGGTGCATCAATCTCTTGCTCACCGCCGTCACAAGGCATGCAGTCGGAGTCGGGAGCTGCCATCATCATGGCAGCAATGTTCTTTTTCTTGCATGGTGGCGGGTACTTTGATGACTCACGTGGGTAAGGTGTCCTCCCAGGTTGGATGGTCCTCCTCACGAGGGGACGGACGGGTTATTCACGGAAAATGGGAGGTGCATGTGAGTGGAGGTGTGTGTGCGATACGAGGCACAAAGCGCCACAGGTAGCTCTTTTACCACAGGTGGATTTCGATATTTCCTAGCGGCATCCGAGCCTCATTAGGCAATTCTCTCTCGGGGCGCCAGTGTGGTGATAGAGGAGACAAGAGATAGAAGTCGAGGGGTTTGGTGGGTTGGTATTCTGACCCAAGTTTTAGAGGCCTCATTCATGGTATTTTCCGTTGGCTGAAAGATGCACAGGCGAGACAGCGAAAGGAGCAATTCACTTCCTCATCTTCTGGCAGAACGTCGTCCTAACTCTGGTTGTCACCCCAGAGGCTGTGGTGCCTGTTCGAGTGCGTAAGCCAGTCTCTCGTGTGGTAACGCTAGCTGGGACTGGGTTTAGGAGAGAGATGGGTGGTGGGAGAAACACCGGAAATTCTCCCTGTGGTCATTACCTCGCTAGCGGTCGCTAATCGTCCAGTCCATCTTTAAGGTGCTATAATTGGTTGCTATAAAGTCGTTGGTGTTAATTCTTTGTCCCAAGTCGATGAGGGAATCTACACTGGACTTTTTGGTGGTCTCCGCCTGGCTGATCCGCTGTTCTCTGGAGTCATCCTCAGGTCCTTCAGTGTGTGCCTAACTGTAAATCTTTTATGTGATTCTGTGTGAATGGGTGGTTTTTAAAAGAAAAAGAGAAAATGGTTTGTGGTTTATGGCCTCTGGTGACCTCAGAAGGATGCTAATGATTAGGTTGAGCGAGAATCTTACCCCTCAGACAACAAAGACGGGCTTGAGTGGCGTCAAGAAAGACTTGATGAGGTCCAAGGGCGATCTTACTGAGTTTCAGATGCGGCGGCCAAGTCGTGTAACTAAGAGGAAAGAGTTTAATGAATCCCTGTCGAGTCGAAAAGGATTCCAGTTGATGCAGTGGTTATCTATCTCTGTTACCAAAATGAAGGGCGATAACCACAGGGTTCGGTAATTAAGCGGGTTTAGCCTGCCCGCCGGCCAAGTGGTCGAAAAAGAAAGAGGCAGTCGCTGGATGACGGAGAATATCATATAACAATCAGGACCCGCATCTAGGAGAGCCTATAAACATCAGGGTCAATAAGGTCGACATGCACGTTTTCGTTGTTATCACAGAATTTACCGAGGCTGAGAAAAACCTGACTCAATGGCGCCGGTGATAAAATTCGAAAATACCCTATATAGTTTAAACCGTGACTATAAAAACATATGGTCTTTCGTGTCGTTTTGGATAAGCAAACCTTGTTTCAGAAATAACTAGTGCTTGACCCAAATCAACGATGGCATGTGTGGAGAGAAATTATATTAAATAGTGTATAAATAATAACCGACGCATCTGCGATTTTCACACTGAACTTTCTGGTTCATCATTTTTATCCTGCGTGGAAACCAACCATAAAACAAATGATTGTAATAAAAGCTGTCAAAGCTGAGTAAACCCTGGTCATTACGAATCGCTTCGATGACCACCTGATGGGAAAGGCGGGGAAAAAAATGAGTACCTAATTCATTTTTGTTGTTACCAGCATGACCTTTGCACCCCGGACATCTGACCTAGATCATAGCATCCCTCCTCTCTCCCCCGATCCACCCCACCGCTGTCAGGAAGATTACGTGAAACTTATTCTCGAACACGTCACTTTTTGAAGACAAACTCCACCACACAGAAAATAGTCCCTGCTCTAAGGATGAGGGATTTGGAAGAACCACCACTTTTTGAGAATAAATACCGAACTCCAAGCACTTGTGTCTGTCAACACTACATACATGCTCCTTGTTCAAGAAACCCCGCTTGTCTGAGGAAATGGATTACAAACAGGGAATTTTTTATTTCGGTAAAAGTTCTTGCCGAGTTTTTAATTAAACATCCCTCCGCCAGGGTGATATATACACCTGTGCAAAAGTTAAGCACCAGCAAAAACAATAGAACGTAGAAACATGATGGTACAACTAGGCTGCCATACTTTTTGTCCCCGCGTTAGCTGACATAATTCCAAGTACGAAATGCACATGCATGCATGACTTCACGCCGCTTGATGTCCGTGCGTGGCGGGAAACAGCACACGTGTTCAGTTATGTAAAAGTCCAGTTTGATGTGTAGAACATTACATACAGATTTAGGCGACAAGATTAGGAATTTTGTGTTCATGACCGTGGTTTATTTGTACAGAGAGAATTAGCTCTTGATTGTGAACCGCTATGGCAAGACGAAGGTTAAGTGATCGTGTGAAATGGCAAATCATAGGCATGCATACCACTGGTATGTCATGCAGAGAGATTGGCAGACAGCTGAACATTAACCATACTGTAATCAGTCGTTTGATTGCAAAACATGGGCAAACTAACGAGGTGAAGGACATGCCTAGATCTGGAAGACCGAAGAAGACTACTGCCCATGATGATCGAGCCCTAGTACGCCTTGTTAGGAGATCTCCATTCACCAACAGCAGAGTGCTCAGCCAGCAATGGGAAACGCGCAATAGAGTGTCAATGTCTACCGTCAAAAGGAGACTGTATGCTGCTGGCATGAAAGCTAGGAGACCTGTCAGACGTCCTCTCCTCACTGCACACCGCAAAGAGGAGCGTCTGAGGTGGTGCAACGAAAGAAGACACTGGAACATGAGATCCTGGAGACGGGTACACTGGTCCGATGAAAGTCGGTTCCTGCTTCATGCCACAGATGGTCGAACTCGTGTATGGAGGTCCAGACGCACGGCGTACGACCAACGTAACATCATGGAAGAAGTTCCATTTGGTGGAGGTTCCGTTATGATATGGGGGTGCATCTCATTTGATTGTAAGCTGGATCTGTTGACTGTACCTGGAACACTAAATGGACAAAGATATCAAGATTCCATACTGGATAGAGTTGTGGTCCCTCATTTTGTAAATCATGCACCTGGAACCCACCCTATATTCATGGATGACAACGCCCGACCACATCGTGCTAGGGCTGTGCATGAATACCTCCGCCACAATGCCATCGAAACCCTACCATGGCCAGCAAGGAGCCCTGACATGAACCCTATTGAGCATATCTGGGACATTCTGGAAAACATGGTGAGAAGGAGGGATCCTCCTGTGCAGAACCTACAGGAATTAACAGACGCACTCCATCTTGAATGGCAACGAATACCACAATGGTGTATCAGTCGGTTGGTGACCAGCATGAGACGTCGTGTCCAGGCCGTCATCCAGGCACAAGGTAGATATACCCGGTATTAATAATGACAGTCTCAAACTCGTGCACAGATGTTAAACTTCGTTTTCAGACACCATTAATGACAATCTAGCCACGTGTGTCAACTGTAGGGCAATAGTTGTCAGTTGTGTCAACGTAACCATATTCAGGCCTCGTTTTCAAGTTCAAACAAAAACATACAGTGTTTCCCCACCATCATAATCAGCATTCCTCTAGTTGCATTATTACCTCTTGCACTAAGATGGATGGGTACATAAATGTTTATGCTATTGCTTTCTTCATAGCACATGAATATACCCTCGCATGTGCGTAAAAATAGGGTGGTGCTTAACTTTTGCACAGGTGTATATATATATATCCTGGAAAGAAAATTTAATTACCGAGTCTTCAAGTTAATATGGGCAATATCTATCAATGTCCGTCCTGTGACATGAAGTATACTCTCGACCTCTATCTATGCGACCTGCTGCAAAGAACCCGTTCCTGTCCCGCTATCGATTTCAGAGCTGCAGATCCACATCTTCGAGCTCTCTTACTACCACAGCTATACACCATCACTGCGCCTCTCGATGACACTACTACTTTTCTGTCTCCCAAACGACCGAACTTGATCACGCCACTAGTCTGTTTCACAAGGAGTCCAGACCGAGTGTGCACCCATCAACTGCCTACTACACCAAATATTGCTGCCGCCACAACAACAATTGGGTTTGTTACCGAGTGAACCATGCCATCCATCCCGACACAGTCAACCCAAAAAGCAACTACAAGCAATCTCCGCATAGAGGAAGGTTCTAATCATGTTCCACCGCTGATACTGCTCATCCGTTTTCCGCAATTTTCGACTGTTCTGATTCATGATCTTCAGTGCCACATTGTTCACTCATGACTTTACATATATATTTTTTCTTTTACTATATCACCATTGCTCAGGGGCTGCTCATTCTCGGGATTCGGGGGAAAGAAGTACTTCAAGGCTGATGGGGTGAGCCGCTATTACCATTGTCTTAGGGCTCGCTTATTTACAAAATAAAGAGGCAAAGCAAAAGAATATGTGATGGTTGCCGCCACACCCTAAAAACATGTAAATGCCAGAGCTACCGGTAAAGATGAAACTCTAAAAATATGCCGCCCATTCCAATCCTCGCTCCTGTATAAAACACCTACATGACACACCACCTCCCGCAACACTCTGGGGTATCACCTTCAACAGAGATATTAACGGCTAAAGGGTGGGGTTGGTTGGGGTGGGGTGGGTGGGCGGGAATATGGTTGGGTAATGGGAATGACTATCCAACCCGGAACCAGTGATCCACACCCTGGCAGTGGCCGTTCCGTTTTCTGTTTAAGGAATGCTTTGTTAAGGGATCGCCTGTCTTAGCCATAAATTGTGGGCGGAAACCTCGCGCACTGCTTGTGAAGATAAATTACTAGCATTGTAGCGGTGTTGCCTCTACTGAGTATTCTTACTAGTAGGGACGTACACCCTTTTTGATGCTTTTCTAAGCAGATGATGCCCTCCGTGCTTTGCGCTAAGTATTCTTCGCCAACAAGGCCACTTTCCTCTTCATGTTCAGATGGTCCTGCACCCTTCACCTGGACCACTTCTAACTAGTATTAATTGTCGCAAGTTGACTATCCACTGCTTTTCTATGGTTAGCCCCTGCCGAAACCCCTGCAATCGATGCATGGCTTCGATCTGTGCTATCTCGGCTTCTAAAGAGTAGGATATACGGCTAGTTTGAGCAAAAATGAGTCTCTCGGTTCGCCACGTGTCTCAGGTCGCCTTATCAATGCACGACAATCACTGTCCATTAGCAAGCACCATAGTGAGCGATGTGGACATCGTGATACTGCTTCGCGCCACGTGAGACTGCTCCCCATGGATGCCCTTGCTCTAGGCCTCGACTAATTCCCCTCATCCTTGCGACCACTTAGGTGGGTCCTAGGACCATTACACCCTTTTCATATGGAAAGTCCGCCGCCAAAACTCCCATTAGACTGAATAAAGAACTCAGTGGCATAACTTCCTCACCCCGCACCCCACTGCGTATTTTCTTTTTCTTTTATGACCACTTGGCCAGTGGTCGAGGCAAACGTAACCTTAGTTAAATGACCCTGCGATTAACACTGGTTCCCGGCGAACTAGCGCGTCCGGGATGGCTGCCATCCGGCCACATCGTACAACACCGGTTAGCGCATCACCAATTAAGTGTTCGTGACGAACTTAGCTACGCCATTCATGACATAATTGATTATGACGTCATCAGACACGTCACTAAGTTGATTATGACGTAATATGATGGTTTTGATAAAGTGGGAAGCTTCATTGTCATGGTTGTCGTTTGTAAAGAGCTTAACCACCAGTTCGCGGCGATCCAGACACCGATCAACTCCTCACAATACATAACGTTACCGTATAAAATTGTGGTAAAATCCGAATCAGGCTCACTGCTCCTGACTTTGTAACAATTCACCTTTCCAGAGTATGCACCCATCATATGACGTCATACTCATCTATGTGATGTGTAGAATGACATCATAATGGATGACGTCATGAATGATGTCGATAAGTACATTATGAACGCATATTTGAAGACGGTCTATGCGTTGTTGTACAAATTGTATGCCTTTACTATTTAATAAATATTCTGTTGAATATTTTGAACCTAATTTAACAGGGCGCTGTTGCTGCCATAGGCAGCAACAGCACCCAGTCAAATTAGTTACAACATATTCAACAGCTTCCCTGTATAGTTTTCAGGAAATTGATAGCTAGGGCATTCAGGGATCGATCAATCCCAACACGGCGAGGTGTGAGTGGTGCTTAGCTAGTGATGGGCGGGGCATAGCTAAAAATGGAAAGGTCTATTAGCACAGACTGTATCAGAGGTTACCCTATATCTTACCTGTATATTGTGTTGTGAGGTATTGTACGCTAGCCGACTACAGTATATCCAGTTGTAAAATAGAATATTTTCAAAGTCCAAACCATGTAGATATATATATAGAACACGAGCTATAATAATAATAATAATAATAATAATAATAATAATAATAATAATAATAATAATAATAATAATAATAATAATAATAATAATAATAATAATAATAATACGCGATTCATGCCGTAATTGATTATGACGTCATCCTACATGCCATGTAGTTGATTATGACGTCAGATAATTGATGGATAAACTAGAATCCTTCATTGACTACCTATAATGTATTCTACATTGATCATATCTAGGATATGTATGATATGCTTACCAAAGCGGGGCTGTTTGCAATTTAAAAACGTTATCATTCATTGACCATGGCGAGCTGCTGCGTGCATCATTAGCCCTATCCGTTATGCTTATTTGTCCGGTTCAATGACAAGTAGGCGTTCTGTGGATGCCTCCCATCCTTTGCCACATACTGTAATAAATTTCAAAAACGAATATGTTAGGAAAATAATCGATCAGCTTTAAAATAATTATCAAACTAATAAATTAAAACGCTTGGTTTGTCCTGGTCAGAGGGACCGTTGAGGAAGTCGATTTTCCCTGTTTTACACCCACTTCTCCACTATACACACCCACTCTCACCACGCACGCACGTATGTACGTACGAACGCACGACGAAGCACATTTAAGTGCGAAAGATCGACAAAATAAATGAAGTTAGTATTAACCCCTTTTGTGCCAGAATTACTTCAAAGCGATCAAAATGCTATGTTTATTAATTAACCCTCTAATTTGCCAAGATAAAAAGAAAATTTTTATCCCAGTGGATGACCATTTTCTGGCCCGGAGAAGACTGTTTTTGTAATGCATGCATCAGAATTTATGGAAATGGTTTTACAAAAATTGTTTTCTCGGATGGCTTGATGATTGAAGCGTTAATGGTTAAGAAAATCTAAATTTTTGTTTAGTCCATTTACAGGCCAAGAGAAGACCATTTTTGAAGAAAATTTACCACTGGAATGACTGGCTCGGTTAGGGAGCCAGTCATTACAGCGAGGAATTTTCAAAAATATTCTTCTCTTGGCCTGTAAATGGACACTCCCCAAGAACACTGTAAATGCTGTTTTGTCCAACTTGAAGATTAAAGGACTAAGGCGACACAAGGGGGGGGGGGGTGGATCAAAGGTACTCCCTTTGAATCTTGCTTTTATTAGTAACAGACGAACACAGCTGCTACAACATTTAAGTCAAACGAATCAATAAATATTTCTTAGATGTCATTGCCAGTAATGCAATGACCAAATGATGAAAAATTACCAGAACGTACTGGGAACCAACACCACTTTAACCCATGTCACTTTGATATCAATAGTCTATCTTTTACCATGTCAATAGTAACGAATCTGGTGTACATTTTTCAACAATTCTGGTGGACGATGTTGCTGTCATCGACAGCACCATCTTCCACCAAATCTGTTAAATAATGTACACCAGTTCATTAAAAAATTTAATTTGAAAATATATTTTAATCTGACATCAGTGTAGTAAGTGATGAATCAAGGTGCCATTCGAATTAACAATACATCTTGTATTTTGTATGGCCAATACAGTTATGCGGTCTTTGGTAATTCAATTATAAAATTGTTTGCTTATTTTTAATATCTCTGCAATCTCTCCATACAGACACGTGCTGCCCTAATATGCGGTGTTCTGTAAGATTCTTGTGAATCTATTAATTTTCGTATGAGAACTGACACGAACTGAAAGAAAAAGAACAGCCATTGTCTAGGACAACGTCATCGAAAGCAAACGTAATCAATTTTCGGGGGATAACGGTGATCAGCTTCTCTTCACTCGAACATTGCATAGCGTTCGGTATGCATACATTATTACCCAAATGGGAACATTGATCAACATCTGTTACACGTACTTACCCGTTTATTGCAGTGGGCGTCCCATAAACTTGCTCAACACGAATTAAATCGTCCATTCTTGTTGAGTGCCTCTCTCTGTAGTGAATACCTCTGTATTTAAGTTATATCCGAACTGCCATGTACCGAATAGCGAACTGCCATGCACCGAATAGCGAACTGACATGCACCAAAGATGGGCGTCTTGGCCTTGGTAACTAGAAATGCACAAGAGAACGTATTTTACCTTAGTAAGATGATTGTATGCCTAACATACTACGCATCAATACATGAATGCTGCGCAGATAAGGCAGCTTACTGGCCAGTTGCCGGACTGATACCCCGCTGAGATTAGCATAGGCCCGGCATCGGCCCAGCATTGGCCCATGAAGCTGCGGGCGGTATCGGGGTGTCAGTCAAGCGTACATTTATAAAAATTTATGTAATATTGTTGGCATCATAGTCAGCGGACAGAGGCACATGAGACCATGCAATTGACGTCATGTGCAGTCACGCGTAGAAGCGTTATCTGAGTCGAGAAAAAAGGACGATTGAAGCTATAGTCACGCGTAGAAGTGTTATCTGAGTCGAGAAAAAAAGGACGATTGAAGCTATATTTTACGAAGAGTATAATGGACCGTTCCAGTTTATCCATTAATCATATGACGTCATAATCAACTACGTAGGATGGCATTATAATCAATCACGTCATGAATGACGCAGCGAAGTTCGTCACGAACGCTTAATTGATGACGGACTAAGGGTTGTTGTACGAATTGTATGCCTTTCCTATTTAATAAACATTCTGTTGAATATTTTGAAACTAATGTGACTAGGTGCTCTTGCTGACATTAGCCAGCAACAGGACCCAGTCAAATTAGTTTCAAAATATTGAACAGCTCAAACGCCTACCTGTATAATTTTCTGGAAATTGATAGTCAGGGAGATCACGGATCGATCGTGGGTGTGGCTTAGCTAGAGATGGCGGGGTGGGGTGAGCATATCTAAAACTACATTGAGTGAGGCGCTTCCAAATTCAAATTCAATCGTAAACGGTCCCTCATTTTCGGGTCGCTAAATACATTTAATTTATTCCAAAACGTAAGTGTTACCTACATCCATCCTGTGCTCACTAGATACCCTATCACAGAGTATTACTTCAGTCTGTCCTTAGCCGGAATGAGCACGTCACCCGCCTCTCATTCCCCGTCTAACTCGCGTCCTATCACCCCTAGTTACCTACAATACTGGTCTATGGTGTTCTACACAAGCACGTTCTAGTTCGATGTGGCAGCACCTAACTAATCAACAGGCCCTATCGAAATAGTCTATGTTATCAGACAAGGTGGCATTCTTAACACATAACTTTACAAAATACGGTGCGGTCATGCGTGAACTTTGCAGTAGATTTTGCTAACTTGGAGAGATACCAACTTCAACCTACGAAAAGTGCTTCTATTACAATATGTCCGACTTCTAAATATGATTTTGCTGAAGAATTCTTCTTAGAAGAGACTACCAGTGTCCATTTTGGAGTAAGAAGATATTCATGATTGAACGAGAACATAATGCATAACGTTAACAACCGCTATGCCGAAGAGCTTATAGTCCTTTTTCATCAGGATTTTATGGGCACAATGACCTAGACCCAGTTACGATTATTCACCTTTTTAGGATCTACATAGCGCCGCTCTTCACTTACGCGCTTGAAGTTATATTACCTGGAGGTGCGCATCTGGCCAAAACTGGAGAAGAAAAAACACGGTTTCTGAAGCAGCTTCTGGCATGACCAAAGAACACAGCTGATCCAGCAATGTATAAATCTTAACGGGCGTTCTCCAAGCTGAAGCACAGGCGTATACATCATGATTCGTACGTCACATATGCTTTTTAATTCCACCTGCAATCTGCCAGAAGCACCGCTGGAAAGAAAATAGCTATGCGACAACTGTCTGTAAAGTCCCTCGAAAGTCACAGCTGGTTTATAGAGTTAAAAATCATTCAGCTTAGATTCTGCTGAAGTTTATCTAGATGATCCTATACAGAAAAAGAATGGGAAGTCACTGATTAAGAAAGCTATTCAGCTGCACTGGAAAGAGGACACACCAGGGACAGTACCATACTATAGGTCACTGAGGCATCTGACTCAAATATCGTTCATTCCAGGAAAACTGCATCATGTAATACAAGCAGAAAGCTCTTCGGAAAGAGATGCAGCACGTATAGCGGTAAAGTTGAAGCGTCTCACTGTAATGCACGTACTACAAGTCAGTCACATTTCAGATTTCAAAAGAAGATCGTCAATCCATTATGCCAATTAAATTCACCTGAGCAGGAAACATTGAAACACTTTGTAATGTCCAGCATTGGAATCCATTAGGCAGACAACTCATACAACTTATATTAGATTGTACAAGTATGCTAGATCCTGAGCTACTGAAGCCTGAGTTCCTGGGCACATTAGAGTTTCACGCTAGACGCTTACTTACTTACTCAATACACGTAGATACAAGCTACTTAGTATGTCCAAATTAGTTACTGCATCTGCCTAATTGTTGATTGTTGTTAATTATTGTTAATTGATAATTGTTGATGACAAAGAAATGTGGTTAGCTGGATAAAAGAAGTAGTCCGATAATCAGACCAGTGGTAGTTTAACAAGGGCAGAATGCCATTCTGAATAATATAACACGTTCACACATGCTAATGCGGTTCTCCTAAAATTGAGGTTATGGTCTATTACACGTTACAAGTTACAAGCTAACCATATCCTCTTCAGCTTGCCTCTACGTAAACGCTGCCGAAATGGTTCTCCTACAATGGAGGTTATGGTCTATTACACGTTACAAGTTACAAGCTAACCATATTCCCTTCAGCGTGCCTCTACCTAAACGCTATTGAGATGGACACCAATGCTACTATGCCTGCAAGATATGGACCACGCGATAAACGTAGGTTCGCAGCATCAAATAGCATGACACACCGCGACCGTTTACCCCCTAAGAGGTTTACCCTCCAGTCAGATCAGTCACCCCGAGACTCATATTACCACAAACTACAGACGGTTGAAGAAGACTGAAAGGTTGATACCAGGAGAATGGAGGAATCCGGTTTAACTATGCACCGCCCATCTCTAGCTAAGCTCCATCCACGCTTGCCCGTGTTGGGATCTATTGATCCCTCGACTCTCTGAATCTCAATTTCTAGAAAACTATACAGGTAAGCCGTTGAATATTTTGAAACTAATTAGTTTCGAATTATGCAACAGCATGTTTAGGAAACCGTAAAGCCATGAAATTCGTACAACAATGTGTAGTCCATCATCAATTACGCGTTCGTCGCGAACTTAGTTATGCCATTCATTACGTAATTGATTATGCCGTCATCCCACACGTCGCGTAGTTAATTATGATGTCATATGATTGATGGATAAACTGGAACCCTCCATTGGACCTGGAAATAACTTTTGTAGCAATCAAAGATCAGCTGGACTGCCACCAATAATTGCAGTACCGGTTGGGTGGTTCTAGAGGACATGGGTAAAGCATCGCGGCTCACATTCCGGGGTCAACGATGGAGCTTTAGCACGAACAGCAACGGACATGAAGATTGTTCATGGCAAAGGGCCTTTCCATTTTTAGCTATGCCCCGCCCATCACTAGCTAAGCCCCACCCACACCTCGCCGTGTTGGGATTGATCGATCCCCGAATGCCCTAGCTATCAATTTCCTGAAAACTATACAGGGAAGTTGTTGAATATTTTGTAACTAATTTGACTGGGTGGAGTTGCTGCCTATGGCAGCAACAGCGCCGAATCAAATTGGTTTCAAAATATTCAACAGAATATTTATTAAATATTAAATACATAGAATTTGTACAATAACGCAAAATATGCGTTCGTGACGTACTTATCGACGTCATTCATTATGATGTCATTCTACACATCACGTGGTTGATTATAACGTCATATGATGGTTGAATACTCTGGAAAGGTGAAATGATGGATCAATTTCTAACTAGGCGCCGCCCATATTTTGCTTGTGTTTGGATTGATTTATATACTTTGAATATTAAATTCCCAGAATCCAAATTTCAAGCTAATCATACAGGTAAGCTGTTGAATATTTAAAATCTAATTTGATTGTGTCCTGTTGCTCCATATAGCATCAACAACGTCCACTCAAATTAGTTTTAAAATATTCGCGTGAATGTTTATTAAAATGTAAACCCGTTAGTCATACAATTCGTACGCTTGGCGGACTTTATGATGTCCATGACGGAACTAGATACGTCACTATGTATTGTGATGTCAACCAACATGTGGCGTAATTGACTATGACGCCACATACTTGAGTGCCAGATGGGGTCTATACATTGATAACCAAAGAAGAACGCTGTTTCAATGAGTAACAACGAAAAACAACCCACACGCTGACTAACCAACTGGACGTTACACGCTACATTGGGTAGCTTAGCTTCTGTCTGCAGGATGGTTCCTGAATTTCACAAAAATCGAACAAGTAGTTTTGTACATGTGTAAAAGGGGTTTAGATGCTACACAGAAGACCAATTTATTTTCACAAATCAAGTTCCCTTGAACAAATGTTAATTGGCCATAATCATACTTCACAGATTTTGGCCGAATCGGGCAACCATTAAGCGGTTCAGGAAAGTCTTGCGTCTTTAATCGTCCAATCAGTATTGTGGACAGCTTTGGTTCAGCTCTTCTCTGAATTAAATATATTTTATTGTAGGTTTTATACAAAGTAATTGGATACGAGTTCTTTCAACTTAGTTGGATCCGTTCCCAGCTCCTGTCCTAAACGATGTTTCTCGAGCTTCCTATCACTCAGATATACACTTTCGGAAATACGATTTTGAAATATCTTTTTAAAATAGCATGAAATCCAAGATGACCACAAACCAAATAGATCAAGGGGGTGTTGACGTGTTTAAGGGTGTTGAGGCGGGTGTGGGTGAGCGGTGTGTGTTGGGGGGGATGGTGGGGGGTTGGGTGGGGGGGGGCGTTGGCAAGGTTGGGTGTGTTAGGGTAGGGTGAGGATCCGGGTTGGGGTGGGATGGGGTGGGGTTATGGGGTGGGGGTAGGGGTGGTGGTGGGGGGTATGGGGTGGGATGTGGGGGTATGTGGTGGTGGGGGGGGCAGAGTGTGCTTTGACCAATGTTGGATCTCCTGTGCTATGAATGTGTGCTGCCACCCTGCCCACCCACCCGGAATCAAATGATAAAATGGTATTGTAAAATGGAGCCATAATGAGCTAGTATTTGCATACTGTTAGCCCCGAATCACACAGCTTGTGTTGTCATAGGTGCTATATTATAATCATCAGGCAATGGACGGATCCGATCTGTCACTCAACTATCTGACGCTATAATCAATGAAAGAATCCAGTTTTAGCTAGATTTACCCTTTAGCTAAGCGCCACCTACGCTTGGCCCGTGCTGGAATCAATCGGTCCCTGAACTTCATGACTATCAATTTCAGAAACATATACAGGTAAGCTGTTGAATATTTTGAAAGTAATTTGACATGGTGATGTGGCTGCCTATGACAGAAACAGTGCCCAGTCAAATTACTTTCAAAAATTTTCAACAGTAGTAAAGACATACCATTCGTACAACAACGCTTAATCCGTCATCAATTATGCGTCCGTGACGAACTTAGATACGTTATTCATGACGTAATTGATTATGACGTCATCCTACACGTCACGTAGTTGATTATGAAGTCATATGATTGACTGAGAAACTTGATTCCTCCATTAAAGGTGCATATTCACAACAAAATGCTTGAAAATAAAATTGTTAAAATTGTATACATTTAGACGCTTAAAGTTCTCGCGTCCCATTACATATAGACCCTTTTGCACGAGATATGAGATGCCTGCTGATTTCTGTTGAATTTACCCAGCATGCTATGCTACCTAGCATGCAACGCTAACCAGCATGCAATTTCCTGGCGCCATAATCGTTGTAACTATTGGACGTTTTTGAAATTTGAAAATTTGACGATTTGAATAGCAATTTGACTGTACAGTCGTTATATTCTAAAATAATCATCATAATTTTTAGTCGACTCTCCTTATGGTTTTGAATAGCAATTTGACTGTAAGTCGCTGGTTTCTAAGGCACCAATAACGTTGTCGAATTATTATCCACACACGTGCACTCAATATATTACTATTTAGATAAAGTGGGTGTAGGCCTATATACGCTTTCTTGCCATGAATGAATGCTTGGCAAACGGCGTGCATGTTTCGTTGACAGATTTGTGCATTTGTTTGAAATGCATTGGTCGAACAGAAACGTACACACGGTAGCTAGGCGAAATATTTCCTTCGTGCTGGCAAAGCGTATTTTGGCCATATACCGTACTCACTATTATAGTACTTATATAGTAATACTGAGCACCGTGTGATTCTATGGACAACAATTTGATAATGTTGTTGGTGCGTTAGTGCGCTTTTCCATGAGAGCGGTTCTAGTCGGCCGGCTAGCCGGCAGCCGGCTAGCCGGTAGGCGATTTAAAATCGATTCAGTTGTTTTCCAATGATACCATTTCCATGTAGCCGGTTGAGCCGGACGGCTCGAGCCGGCCGGCTAAGTGTGCTTTTCCATGAGAGCGGTTCTAGCCGGCCGGCTAGCCGGTAGGCGATTTAAAATCGATTCAGTTGTTTTCCAATGATACCATTTCCATGTAGCCGGTTGAGCCGGACGGCTCGAGCCGGCCGGCTAAGAAAATTGATCACTGCTCGATTTTTCTCAAACCGCTAGCGGCTCAACCGGTAGGGAAATCCATAAAATTACGTCATTCTTGGAATACCCCCTACTTTTAATGTCGCTTTGCTCTGCTGATGCATGTTTCTGAACATCTTTGCTTGGCAGAAATGGGTTCTCGGATGCGTGTTTGCTTGCTGATGATTGGTCCAACAAATGCCAAGACAAACTCAAGTTTCTCAGCTGACATTCGAAAATATTCACGAAACTTCTCTCTGTCGCATTCAAGTTCCCTCACCAAATTACCATAGGAACCTTGCTGTGGTCGTCTCTTAATAATGTCATGCACCCAAAACCTATGTTTTCTTTTGATTCCCATCAGCTGTCTTCGTCTAAGCAGCAATGAAAGCGCCATTCTGCTCAAGCATTTCCTTTTCCTTACTAGTTGCAGCAACAAACACTCTTCCTCTTCTAATGTTGACATGATTCAATGTGCTTCAGAAATTATCACGCTAATGTATGAAAAATCATTGAAGAATACAAATTCAAATACAACATTAAATGCAATTTAATTAGAGAAGCAAACAATTAATACATAGATATGAACTTGTAATAGGCCTATGCATGAAAAAATCATGAAAATACGCTAACATTCGACAGAACCGCTAGGCGGCAGTTGTTTGAAAATCGCGTGCATGGAAATAGAACCAGCCGGCCCTAGCCGCTAGGCGGCTAGCCGGCCGGCTCAAACCGCTTGCATGGAAAACCAGCTTTAGTCAGCAACAACTTACAGTCAAATTGCTCTTCAAATCCGTAGATAGTGTTAACTGAAATTTATGATGATTATTTTAGAATACCTAGACTGAAAGCTGTTGCAGGAACACTTTTCAATTAAATTTGTAACAAATATATAGCAGGTAGTAATTGCATTACATATTAATTATTTTGACAACAATTTGACTGAATGTTGGTGCTGTCTTTGTTAGCAACAACTTTCACGCAAATTACTGTCAATGTATATAAAAGCTTCTCCTATTTTTTCCTGAACGTGTTTCTGTGAACAGTATTGAAATAGAGACTGTCGAATGTACTGTCGTGAATGCGCCCTATATGCATGCTTACGCTTCCAGAGCTGGAGAGCAAATCACTATTTGCACGGGGGTGGGTATGGTATGGTCCCATTCACGCCACGACAGTGCGTATTTATGCATTTAAGATGTAATTTTCAATGTTAACAAGCGTTAGTGCTACATTTATGCGCATTTTTAACGCATTAGGATCAACCAGTTGGCTTACGTGGCAAAATTCGGCAGTTAAACAGTTTGTTTTCGGCAGGCAAAGGGCCTGGTATCGCAATGGAGATGCGGAGGGTCCTAGATTGGGATTGTGCCTTCTAGCTTAACGAGGCTTGAAAGCAGTAGGTCTTTCGATCTTATGGGCCATCATTTGTTAGGCCACTTGGGCCTGTTTTTGTCGTTATCGGGTGTTTTTTTTGCAGTTTAGTGTCGCCATTTTGGCACCGGATTTTTTCATTGCAATAGTAACAGCTGATAAGAGTGAGAAAAGATAGAAGAGGAGATATGTGTGAGAGTGAGTGTTGCTTGGTTTGTGTTAATTATTATTATTATTATTATTATTATTATTATTATTATTATTAAAATTATTATTATTATTATTATTGATCTGATCATTATCATGATTTTGGTTATCTTCATTATTATTATTGTTCAAGATTCAAGATTCAAGATTCTTTATTTCCATATAGGTAAATAATTTAACAATTCAATACAGACGTCCACCAAAGACAAGGCCTATGGCGCGGTGGACCCTTGACATATAACATAAATTTATAATATTATGTTTATACATATAACATTTATATACATGTACATGTATATTTTATATTACAAATAACATAGAGTACGATACAATACATGTATGAATTATGTTTACATTTAAACAAATTACGTGTGGAGACATGACTTATGACAAACATTTTACATAAAGGGGTGGGGGGGGGGGAGGGGCGGTGGAGGGAGTTGAGTGACCGTTGCGTTTCTCATCATCATTATTACATGTATACTCATGCTGAATAATAATGATAACAACAACAACAACAACAACAACAACAACAACAACAACAACAACAACATTATTATTATTATTATTATTATTATTATTATTACTATTAATTATTATTATTATTTTTATTATTATTATTATTATTATTATTGTCGCATTGTTATTACCATTATGCTCAACAACAATAACAACAAAATATTATTAACACCATTACTCTTATTTACATGTATTATTATTATTATTATTATTATTATTATTATTATTATTATTATTATTATTATTATCATCATCATCATCATCATCATCATCATTATCATTATAATGATTATTATTATCAGGTGTAATTATTGTTGTCACCACCATTATTATTAGTTTTATTATTATTGTCGCATTATTATTATCATTATATTTAATAATAACAATAACAACGACAATACCACTACTACTATTTACATATATTATTATTTTTTTTATTATTATCATTATCATTATATCATGAGACAGGGCCTCATGCCGCTATCGTCGCACATCGCAAAACATTATGAAAAAACATCGTCAGAGAAGCGGATTGACCTGCTCGGTTGTGACGACGTCGTGGAAAGCTCCCCGACGTCCGCACACAGGCACGTCAATCCGCTTGACGAGAATGCATTCCACGCTCTGCGAGATGGATTTCCCTTGACCGTGGTCCCAAATACGCACGCACCCCAGCGCGCACGCACGCACGAACGCAGATACCTACAGGCCCAAGCATCTTTGCTTGCATTTTGTTCTATATTGCTATTATTTTTATTTATTTATCATTATTTTCTTAATGTTTTGTGTGCGTGCGCGATAGTCCGAGTCAACCCGCCCCTGTGACAGATATTTGGACAGACTGACGGGTCGGGGAGAGTCAGAGCAATTAGTATGTTCAAAAGTTGGAGAACTCCGCCACCGCTTGGCGCGCCTCTTAATCGACCTTAGCTACAATATTCGACACAATCCCCGGTTATTGCTTCGTATAATTCACATATCCATTCGCTAGCACCTTAAATCATGTTAAATATGTCCTATATCTCACGTTAGTTAACTTTTTAGCTTTTTGTTGACGAATTTTACCGAATTTCAAGCGAACAGCCATTGCAAAATAGTTATGACGTAGTACACAACTTTTCGCCTCGCAAATCACGCAATTTCGTCCCGAGCAAATTCGAGCCCGGGGATGATTAAATTAAACTGGAAAGTAAAGGCGTCAGTTTTGTTGGTTAGATAAAATATTCTATTATTTATGCTGCACTCATTATTCTCATTTTACATCCGTGGGTGGTTGGGTGTGTGAGGGTGGGTGGGTGACAGGGAAGCGGGTGCGTGGGTGAGTGGAAAATTAAGTGAGTTATTCAGTGAGTGATTCAGTGACTATGTGATTTAGTGAATTAATGGGTGTGTGGTCGGTTGGTTGGTCGGTGGGTTGGTTGGTGGGTCAGTCGGTGGGTGGGTCAGTCCGACCTCTGCCGGTGGGTCTGACCTGAGTTGGTCCGACTGGTGTGTCGGCTGGTCAGTCAGTGGGTGGATTGGGCAGTCGGTTGGTCATTGGGTGGGTTGGTCGGTGGGTCAGTCATTGGGTGGGTCGGTTTGTCAGTCGATGTTTGAGTGGGTGAGTTGGTCGATTGGTCGCTCTGACCTCGGTCGGTAGGTGGGTGGGTGAGTTGGTTGGTCGGTTAGTCCGACCTCGGTTGGTCGATCGGTGGGTGGGTGGGTAGGTGGGTGGATCAGTTGATCGGTCGTTGGGTCAGTCAGTGGTTTGATCAGTCAGTCGGTCGGTCCGAGCTCGGTCAGTCCGACCTCGGTCGGTCGGTTGATCAGTCGGTGGGTCAGTGGGTGGATCTGTCAGTCAGTTGTTGGATCGGTCGGTGGTTTGGCCGGTCAGTCGGTCAGTCAGTCAGTCCGACCTCAGTCGGTTGGTGGGTGAGTGGGTGGGTCAGTCGATTTTGGTGGGTGAGTTGGTCCGACCTCAGTTGGTCAGTTGCTGAGTGGGTGGGTAAGTGGGTTGGTCGGTGGGGCATCGGTTCGACCTCGGTCGGTCGGTTGATCAGTCGGTGGGTCAGTGGGTGGATCTGTCAGTCAGTTGTTGGATCGGTCGGTGGTTTGGCCGGTCAGTCGGTCAGTCAGTCAGTCCGACCTCAGTCGGTTGGTGGGTGGGTTGGTGGGTCAGTCGATTTTGGTGGGTGAGTTGGTCCGACCTCGGTTGGTCAGTTGCTGAGTGGGTGGGTAAGTGGGTTGGTCGGTGGGGCATCGGTCAGACCTCGGTCGGTCCAAACTGGATTGGTCGGTGGGTGGTGGGTCGGTTGGTCAGTCAGTGGGTGGGTGGGTGGGTGGGTGGGTGGGTGGGTTAGTGGGTCAGTCAGTTGGTCAGTCAGTCGGTCCGACCTCGGTCAGTTTGTCGGTCGGTCTTCTAGCCTACAGGACTAGTCCAACAGCCTACTATTCTACTAGCCTACATGCCTAGTCTACCCGCTTACTAGCCTACAGTCCTAGTATACTAGCCTACGGGCCTAATCTAGCCTTCATGGTTAGGCCATAGCTCTGCCATAGCCAGTCTTGTCTAAGTCTTAATTAGACATTAGCTAAGTTATGGTTAGGCCTTATCAGGGCTTGAATATGCCTTATCTAACCTTAGCTTTGGTTACCTAGTCGTTACCTAAGCCTTAGCTAGTCTTGGTTAGATCTTCCTGGCCTAATCTGTGCCTTATCTACGCTTCGTTTAGTCTTGCCTAGACTTAAGCTATGCTTACGTAGTCTTTACTTTGACCTTACCTGGTCCTTATTGAGACTTGGCTAGTTCTTAGTTAGACCGTAACCTGGCGTGGCTTAGCCTTACGTAGGCATTGATCAGGCTTTGCTAGGTATTACCTAGGTCTGGCTTGGCTTCAGTAGGTCTTAGCCAGGCTGGATTATGCATTACTTAGACCATAGCTGGCTTGGATAAGCCTGAGCGTGGCCTTATCTAGGCGTGCATATACTTTATATAGGTCTTAGTTATAGTAGGTTTTTGCCTAGCATTAGCTAGGCACTACCTACACCTTAGTTAAAGTCAGGCTAAGCCGTATATAGTTCTAAGCTATGCCTTATCTAGGGTTGGCTTAGTCTTACCTAGGTCTTAGCTATGCTTACGTAGGCATTAGTTAGTCCTTACTTAGACCTTACCTGGTTCTTATTTAGACTTGGCTAGATCTTAGTAAGGCCTTAGCCTGGCGTGGCTTAGCCGTACATAGGCACTGACCAGGCTTTGCTAGGCATTACATAGGCCTTAGCTTTGCTTGGGTAGGCATTAGCCAGGCTAGATTAGGCATTACTTAGACCATAGCTAAGCTTGGCTAGGCCTGAGCGTGGCCTTATCTAGGCTTGGAGATACATTATCTAGTTCTTAGTTACGTTTAGGCTAGCATTAGCTAGTCCTTACTTAAACCTCAGGTAGGCTTGGCTGTGCCGTACCTAGGCTGGATTCGGCCGTACCAAGGCATAAGCCAGACATAGTAGTAGGCATATATAGGCCTTGGGTAGCCTTGGGTAGGCCTTATTTAGGCCATAGCTAGGCTTGGTTTGGCCATACCTAGGCCGTACCCAGGCTTTGCTAGACCATTGCTAAGCTTTGGTCAGGATTGAGAATGCCTTAATTAGGTCTTAGCTAGTCCTTCGTTAGGCTTAGCCAAGCCTTAACATGACATAGCTAAGCCTGGCAATGGTCTAGGGAAGGCTTAGTCATGCCTGGCGAAGATGTAGCCAAGTCTACCTACGGTCTATCCCAGGCTGGCTAAGGACGAGCCAAGACATGGGTACGGCCTAGTCAAGGCTAGTTAAGCCCTAGATCTGACCTAGTCAAGCATGGACAATGTCCAGTTAACTGGCTAAGGCTTGGTTAATGCCTAGTTAAGCTTCGCTAAGGCCTAGTTAAGTCATAGTGAAGACCGGCGGGGGCCTAGGTACGGCAAAGTTAAGCCTACCTGAGGCCTAAATAAGGACTAGCTAATGCCGATGTAAGTCCAGTGAAGGCCTACATAAGATTAAGTAAAGTCTAGATACGGCATAGATGAGGCCTATATAAGGCTTAGCCTGGCCTTAGCTAAGGCCTAGCTAATGCTAGCCAAAACCTAGCTAAGACCTAGATAATGTATATCAAAGCCTAGATAAGGCCAAGCTCAGGCCTAGCCAAGCTCAGATATGGTCTAAGTAATGCCTAATCCAACCTGGCTAAGGCCCACCAAACCCAAGCTATGGCCTAGGTAATGCCTAGCAAAGCCTGGTTAATGCTTAGGTAAGGCTAAGTCACGTCAGGTTTAAGGTCTAGCCGAGACCTAGCCAGGCTAGGCTAATAAGGACCCAGTACGGTCTAAGTAAGGACTACGTAAGCATAGCTTAAGCCTAGGTAAGACTAAACGAAGCATTGATAAGGCACAGATTAGGCCAGGAAGGGCTAACCAAGCCTAGCTAAGGCTTAGGTAACGACTAGCTAACAACACCTAAGGGAAGATAAGGCATATCCAAGCCCGGATAAGGCCTAACCGTAGCTTAGCTAATGTCTAATTAAGTCCTAGTCAAGACTGGCTATGGCAGAGCTACGGCCTGACCATGTAGGCTGGTAGACTAGGACTGTAGGCTGATACAGTAGGCTGTTAGACTAGGCCTGTATGCTATTAAGCTGATAGACTATTTCTGTGGGATAGAAGACTGACCTACACAACCACCCATCCACCCACTGACCGACCTAATCCACTCACCACCCACCCAACCACTGTCCACACACTGACCCACCCACCCACCCACCCACCTACCGACCGAGGTAGGACCGAATGACCGACCCACCCACCGACCCACTCTCCCTCCCAACCACCGACCGACCGACCAACCCACACACCCATCAATCCACGCACCCACCCACTGACTGCCCAACCCACAGAGCGACTGACCCACCGACCAATCCATCGACCGACCAACAGACCCAACCCCCGACCGACTAACCAACCCATCCACCGAGCAACCGACTGAGCAACAGACCCGTCCACCGACCCACTGACCTACCGAGGTCGGACCGACTGACCCACTGACCGACCAACAGTCCGGTCGACCCACCCACCCACCCACTCATCGACCAACTGAGGGCGGCCTAAACCCACCCATCCACCCACCCATCAACCGACCCAGATCAGACATACTGACTGACCAACCGACCGACCAACTCACCGTCTCAACCATCGACCGACCAACTACTGACCGACCGACTGATCCACCAACCGACCCAATGACAGACCGATCCACCCACCCACTGACCATCCGACCCACCAGTCGGACCGACTGACCCACTGACTGACCCACCCACCAACCCACCGACCAACCAAATGACCACACACCCATTAATTCACTGAATCACATAGTCACTGAATAACTCACTTAATTTTCCACTCACCCACGCACCCGCTTCCCTGTCACCCACCCACCCTCACACATCCTACCACCCACGGATGTAAAATGAGAATAATGAATGCAGCATAAATAATTGAATATCTTATCTAACCAACAAAACTGACGCGATCTAGATCCCTCCTTTTCTTTCCAGTTTAATTTAATCATCCCATGACTCGAATCTGATCGGGACGAAATTGCGTGATTTGCGAGGCGAAAAGTTGTGTACAACGTCATAACTATTTTGCAATGGCTGTTCGCTTGAAATTCGGTAAAATTCGTCAACAAAAAGCTAAAAAGTTAACTAACGTGAGATATAGGACATATTTAACATGATTTAAGGTGCTAGCGAATGGATATGTGAATTATACGAAGCAATAACCGGGGTTTGTGTCGAATATTGTAGCTAAGGTCGATTAAGAGGCGCGCTACCAAGCGGTAGCGGAGTTCTCCAACTTTTGAACATACTAATTGCTCTGACTCTCCCCGGCCCGTCAGTCTGTCCAAATATCTGTCACAGGGGCGGGTTGAGTCGGAGCAGACTCGGACTACGTGCGTGCGTGTTGCGTGGTGGTTTTTAAAACTGCCTACTGCCCCTGAGTAATCGATTCATGACGGACAAGGTCTTGCACAGTCTTTTTGTCCTAATATTTTATTTTAATGTGCGTTATCTTTGTACAGACCTTTTAAGGGACATTTTATATTAAGTTATGTTACGTTTATGCGTGTTCCCACGTACATTTACACGCATGTACGCACGTACTCTGGATAATCAAATCATGACGCAGGTGCGTCCTCCATTGGACCTGGAAATAACTTTTGTAGCAATCAAAGATCAGCTGGACTGTGTGTGTGACAGAGCAGGGCTTGTCTCAAATATAATTTGAGCGTCATATAAATATAAAATATAATCTGCGTCATGCCTGCTGTTCAAAATAAAATTGTTAAAATTGTGTACTTTTAGAGGCTTAAATTACGTTCCTAGATGTAATGAAACGAAATAAATCTTAGCATATGATGATTTCATTACCTATAAATTAATATAAATTTCTAAGTTGTCAAATTGAATTAGAGGTATGAGTTCCTAATTCAAATTCACAACGAAACCTACGAAATTTATTTATATGGAATGAAATCATCAAATGTTACGATCTATTTCGTTTCATTACGTTGAGATACATAATTTAAGCCTCAAAAAGTATATAATTTCAACAATTTTATTTTCAAGCATTTTGGTGTGAATATGCACCTTTAATGTATTTGTTTTGCCAGTCAGAAACAGATTTTCGATATAACTGTCTGTCTGTTTCTTTTTGGGCAGGAAGTCAGGGTCACGGTTAGTGTTGCTGGTGCTGGCAACGAAAGTCTATGCGAGGATTTCTGCTTTGTCTGGGTCCTTATCATGGGGTACCCCATTGGACTTGAGTGGGGGTATGGCACCCTTCGCCCCCCCCCCACGCCATCATTGGCAATGGCTTTGGACTTATTCCATATGCATCTAGGTGAACCGACATATATTGGCACAGAAGGCTCTCCAGTGACAACGTTTCGCTTTCTTTATGGCTTTCTTGACTTTGGCCTGGATTCTTTTGAACTCCACTAGTTGTTCAATCTGGAAACCACGTTTCGGTCAGTTCCATGCGGTCTTTTGCTGGTTGATCATTTCCTGGATTTCGTCTTTCCACCATGGGACCTGTCTGTGATTAGGTTTATTGCTGGTTTTAGCCCTTGGGATAACTGTGTATGCTGCTTTTCTGAGGATGTTGACACATTTGCTGTAGTACTCCTCAGTGTTGTTGCTAATGATCGGCGTTATGAGCTCTTGTGTAATGATCTTCTTGTAGGTGGGCCAACTTGCCTTTTTGAGATTCCAGGTGCTATTGTGGTTAGGTGGTCTGCTCCCAGATTCCCTTTCCCCTATTACTATTTCTATGTGCAAGTGGTCACTCCTGTGTGAGTACTCATATATATCCCAGATTGGTCTAGGTCGAAATCTCCTGGTTTAGGCCAATGACCGACGCTGCGTCTTTATTGATATCCAGCCTAGTGGGCCTGCCATCGCTAAGAATAATGAGGTGGTGGTTGTCAATCACCTTTTCGAGGATTTTCCCCTTAGTTTTGCTCATTTTGGCGCCCCCCATAGGGTGTGGTGAGAGTTGAAGTCCCCCAGTATTAAGATCTCGCCCTCTAAGTTTTCTAGCAGTTTATCATAGTCCCCTGTGCAGTGGTTCTGTGGGCTATACACATTTACGAGGTTGAAACGAGCAGAGTTAGCTATAACCTTTACTGTCAGATTCTCCACATTGACTTCACAGTGTGGTAATCTGACATAGTCTAAGCCTTCTCTGATGAGGATAGCTACCCCTCCCAGGTTCCTCTCTGCCTCATCATCGTAAACATTGTCTTCTTTGTCCTCGTTTGTTTGACGGTCTTGGCGTTCTACCCTGTACCCTTGTTTTTTAGTTTGTGGGTGGGATCAAGCCACATTCCCTGGAGACACACTATATCAGGGAAATCATGATTTTTGTGGAATGGGTTCCATATTTCATCTAGGTTTGTGGTTGTCTGGTTCCTCTGCAGTTCCACTGTAATATTTTGACCCCCATTACTGTGTCTTCGTTGTGTACATGGCCTGGAACGCTGCTGCCAGGCTTTTTATTTGTTTGTTCTTCTCACTGTCTTCTGCTCCTTCCGTGCAGGGATTTATGATGGCCGTTATGAAGTTGGCGAGGTGTCGATCACCACCTGTTTGTTCTCTGGCACTTTTGTGTGGGTTTGTTCTGTCGCAGTGGTCTGGTCAACAACTGGGTGTTCTTGACCATCCCCCCTGTTGGTTTGGAGTTGGTTGCGATATGTATATGCCCCTTTTGGCTTTGAGTCCCTTCTATTGTTTCCCAGACGGTGTTGCTTGCCTGGGTCTAGCCGTCGGGGGTTGTGCAGTTGATATTTCAACTGTTGGCGTCTGTGCTGCTGCTGACGCTTGTGCGCTTGCTGTTGTTGGTGCGGTTGGTTGCTCTTGTGCTGTTGCTGCTTGCGCTGATGCTGGTACTGGCGTTGGTGCTGGTAGTGTTTGCGCTGTTGCTGTTGCTGTTGCTGTTGCTGCGTGGGTTGTTGGTCATGGTTTTGGCCAGGGGGGGGGACACCTTATCCCATGCGTTACTGGATGGCCTGTGCCCTGGGGCAGGGATCACGCCTGTGACCCTGCTGTTTGCAGGGACATGGCTCTTGGAGGACTGTGATAGGTGCTTTTTGCGCACCATCTTTTGGCCTGCGAGTGCTGATTCCCTCGGTGACCCTGACTCTATTGATGTCTTTGGCCATCTTGAGAGCGGGACATCCTAGATAAGCAGAGCTATGCGCGCCGCCACAGTTCCTGCATTTTTTGGGGAGTACGCATGCTTTGCACTCATGTGCGCCACTGCAAATTGGGCAAACCAGTTTTCTGCGACAGTGCATTGCTACATGTCCCAGCAACTGGCAGTTGTAGCATCGTACAGGTGGTGGTACGAAGGGTTTGACCTTATATACGCGCCATGCAAGCTTTACCGTTTCTGGCATTTCACTGTTGAATACCAGTTTGACTACATAGGTGGGGTTAGGGCTTTTTCCTCCTATGTGCCCTACCCAGCTGATATATTGTTCTTTGAGGGCATCCAGAATGTCTTCATCACTGTAGTCCCTTGGGACTCCAGTGATGACCCCGGCTGCCTTTTGTGTTGATTTTTGCTTTTCGTGGTCGTTGGTAGTGACCTTCACCTGGAAGGTACCTAGAGTCGTCAGCTCCAACATGTGCCGGTGCTGATCCTCATCATTGGCGGTCACTACTATGCTGCCACCTGCATACCCAAGCCACATGACTGTGCCTATGGCATGTACTAGCAATTTATATATTGCTAGTATAGACGTTTGCCAATGTGGCAATCGCCGCTGCTGGTGATTGTCACCTGCTTGCGCATACGCATTGCGCCTTGTGCTTGCACTGCATTATTTGGAGGGATTGCTTTAGCCCTCTCGTGTGGGGTGTCGCTGATGGCGCCCTCACCTGGGTTGCTGGCCCCCTGGCTCGCGCTCAGAGGGGAGTCTCTGCGCCTCTTCTTATGAGGCGGGTGGTTGGGGTGTCGAAGCAGGGCAGCTCCGACATTTGGGAGTACAGGTACGGCTCCAGGGCCGCCACTTCTCCTGTGGCACGGATTTCCATCGCCTCGCCACCCCCCCCCTCCCTCGCCTACTTCCGCCAGCACCTGGTACT